>CM045494.1:42474658-43108658 GCA_024704745.1 Rosa lucieae | reverse complement strand
AAGAACTTGATCTGAATTAATATTGAGCTAAAATTCTTAACAATGTATTATAATAGAAAACTCAGTCATTCAAAAGGCCAGCTTCATACAATTAATTAATGCAAGTCCATAGATAATACTTGTTCAAACAATACACATTCCAAATTACTTTGTTTGAAAAGTTCACAGGAGGAAAAGATAGTAAAATCAAAATTCAACTCAGTTTACTTCCAAGCAAACTCATCAGCATCACACATAAATTGTTCATTTTAGCCATCAAACAAACAAGAAGCTATATGAATTATAAATCAGTATAAATCAGTGAAAAGCACTCAACAGCTAGGCTTTTGGGCTATAGGGAAAGCCAACCAATTAGTGCGGCTTGGACAAGGTAAGATTACTTAAAAACAAAACTTTGATTTTGAGGTAATTCACAAAATTAGAACCGCGAGGTGTAAATGGTTTTGCTTTCTTGTGCCAACTATGTAGCAAGCCAGCAGAAGTATAACATTAAAGCAAGAGATAGGATGTATGACAAATAGTTGAGATGTCAGCAGTGTCTCCCTCAAAGTGTCCAATCATATTGAAAATATCAATTCTATATCTCTAAACAAAGTTAAATATCTGGTTGTTATTATATCTGGTTATTGATAGGTGAATGTATATTGAAAGCTGATGTGTTTAAAACAGACAATGGCTGCTCCTATATCTGGTTATTCAACTTTAAAGAAATAGACGAGACAAGAGTATTGCAATTTTGTCAGGTTGATGTTATTATATCAGTCTTTTCCTTTCTAAACTTGTATATAGTCAATTATAGCATGTCATAAACTCTAGATGTCAAGTCTACTACACAAACATAAAACAACTGATTTATGCATTGAAGGCTCTATGTCTAACATGTCTTGGAAACTAGGAGTAACTTAGTGACCAAAATTGCAACATTATAAGTGCCTAGAAGTGCATGTGAACATGTTTTGCAAGATTTACATTTTCCTTTTAGTTCGGAGTTGTTTCTTTAATTTTTCAGAACAATGGTATTTATACGCACAACTCCCTTACCCAAATCTGCAAATCCAATACTTTTAATCAACCAATTGAATTTCTTCCTCTCCACTACAGTGAGAACAGGTGACAACTCTCTTTGCCACTACCCTCAGTCAAATACATTCACTAGCCCTTTCAAACAACTATTCACGAAAACAACAAGAAATGTAAATAGGAAACAGGACAATGGAATATCCTTGGTGTTAAACCCCCTAAAAGCTCTAAAATTCCTCCTCTGACTACGATTCACAATGACTCAAACTCAAAAGTTTGTGCACTCAAACAGCCTTTAGTCATCCTCAGCAACCTACCAAAACCCTTCATATCCAAATATCTCCAACTCACATGATTGCACAGTTTTTTTAAGGCTATAATTTCTTTTTTCTTCAACCAACAATCCACCACTATGCCATTCATCACTAACACCAAGTCCGCTATTTCGCAAAAACACTTCTACTAAGCAAGTTATTGATCTGCATAAATGATCGATGTTCTTTCTCGTGGTGATGTTTGATAAGCTTAAATTAATTATAAAGATAAGTTCTGTAGTAATCTTTGAGAATATCTAGAATTTCATAAATGGTTTAAAAGTTGGACAACTGACGACCTCTAAAAGTAAAAATTTGAGCCCTATGTCAACTATAAATATCTCTAGCTTAATCACAGTGCAAATAAGCCTACTGGATTCGAAATTTCTAGGTCAAGCCTTAGATAGGGAGGGATCTTGTAGTCAGTGCAGGATGCTTCTTGATTTGGAAAGACTGTGAAGAGTTGCAAACTTGAATTCTGCAAGTATTGCACACTCGGAAAGTAGACCAAGGTGACATTCAATTTGGGCAACAGTGAGAACAAATCCAAAGGAATATAGGTATTCACACAGAAGTTTGGGGGCCTACACCAACAAAGTCAAAGGGTGGAGAAAACTATTTTGTCTCTTTTATAGATGATTTTTCGAGGAAGGTTTTGGTCTTATTTTATGAAAACTAAATGTGAGGTTTTCACCAAGTTCAAGGAATGGAAAGCAGAAGTCGAAAACCAAACAGGCAGAAAAATCAAGTGTTTGAGAAGCGACAATGGAGGTGAATATAGAGATAGTCAGTTCTTACAGCTGTGCAAGGATGCAGGCATATTCCCAAGCTCCTTGATCATTCCCTACTACCTCGATCTGCTCTAGCCTGAGCTTGGGAATCTTCATCTGATATGTAGCTTTATTGTTGTAAAATATGGGGTGAATAGTAGGGCAACAAGAAATAATGTAGAGCAACCTAAGGGGAATTGTGTAGAAGGTCTTACAAGGGTGAAGTTTAGGGTTGTAATGTGTGGGGTGTGTGGTTCTTGTGTTTAGAGGTCTGGGATTGAAGGAACAGGAAGAGAATATGAATAAATATGGAATCGCACCAGATGTGTGCTTGACATCACACAAAGAATTCTTGGAATCACATCAAGACATCTCACAAATCACTCAAGAGGAAACTGGTTATAACAAAACACAATCAATCTCATTCACTCTGATCTCAACAAATACGTATTGGCCTTTACATAGAGCTAAAGAAGACACTAGAATAGACAACCATTCAATGACCCTCATTAAAGACTTTTAGGAATCCTAAAAGCTTAATTATTAATGACTGACAGTTAATGCCTTAGGAACACTAAACATAACCTAAAACAAAGAACACGCAACCCTACATTAAACATTTAGAAGACAGATGAAACACTACAAGTACGACAACTAGAAGACTCCAGTAAATCCAAAGGAATTAAAAAATTTCTTTTATTAATTGTCGACATGTCCATAAGTCCTCCTCTGTTCTCTATTAAATGCCTAAATGGTAATGTTCTTTTTTATTGAAAATCGAACGTGAGAGACGCTGTAGAGTTTTCTACTTTTACAAATAAATCACATCTAAAGTACATTAAACTGGAAATTTTTGAGCCTAAGATAAAAGCCAAGAGTAAAAAATGACACGTTTGTTTGCTGTCGCAACAGGAAAGTGGGAGGATAGTAGTGATGGTTAGTAAACCTAAATACTTGGAGCTAAAGTTGTCTAGAGGTAAGTTTAATAGGTCACATATATCAAATCAATTCTTAATACAAATAAGACTAAACTAAATTTTATCACAGACTTTATTTTGACTGATATTTCCCATCATAGAGCAAGCTATCTTCCTTCAATGCACAATTTCTTTTTCTTTGAATAAAAAATTCATCCTTATGAATAAGATGTTCCCATGTGTGATGAAGCTTTCATTACGAATTCAGTTCTTGCTGTTCTATGAACCAATGAACTAAAGATTCAAATTTTAAGATTCTTCAAAAGTCTTTCTCTTTTTTTCTTCTTCTTCTTAGGCCATCCAAATGGCAGTTCCTTACTTTTGTACATGAACTGTTGACAAAATTTCACATAGAATTACCTAGTTTGAATTGTTTTGTTTTGCTAGGCAACTTCAGGGACACCAGTAAAACACAGAATCCCTTACTTGGTTAAATTTGATATTGCTTCCTAGCGAGGCCGGCAGAAGCAATCCAAACTAGTTTCCAGTTTGAACTCATCTACACTCTTCATCTAAACAAAATACTTAACGAGCAGAAAACATAAACAAGATATAATAAGCACATACCCTTACATGAGGAACTTGCATTGGCTTTGGCCTAACAACACCTTCTCCACCTATAGTTGAACAAAGTAAAAAAATAATGACAAAATCCAACATTGAACAAGTCTTGACAAAACCAAACAGAAGTAGAATTACCAGAAAATGGGAGTTGGGTAACAGTGTGTAATGTCCAACCGGGGCCGTAGTCGACGAGAAGTGAGTTGGGTCCGAAAGTGATAGGCTCCTCACCTTCCTTAATGGCTTCAATGTGCAGAGAAAGAGGGTGAGGGTGAGGGTCCCCCACTGTACCCAATTTGCTGTTTATGACTGACACTGCGAAACCTGCTTCTGTGCCCATTGCGAAGCGCCTTCTCATGCCTGAACTCTCGCATTTCACCTCCACAAACTACTAACTTGCATATATTAGAGATAAAATTCAATCATATATGTACATATATGGACTCTGAGAGAGAGAGAGAGATCACCGGAGGAGGAGGCCGATGAGTTGGAGCTTCTTCTTCTTCGTCCATCATAGACTATCTTCGCGATTATTTGGCGCCTCAAATCTCAACACCGTTATCAATAAACTCGTTTCTTCATTTAACTTTTAGATCTATTTCCCTTCAAAAGTCAATTGACTGTTTTTTCTTATTAAAATGCACACACCAACTACGTCACCCTGGTTTTCTTTCTTCAATGTTCAATCGAAAAAAGCAACGAGAGAGTATCCGGCAACACGGCCAACACCCGAACTTACGACTCACGTTTATAAACTATCACTTTAATTTTTTAAAATAAATAAATAAATTATTATTCAAGTAAGTCCAGAATATGTGTCTGGCCCAAATCTTAGGGCAACTTCAACTATGGGCACCATTTGGGGGTGCTATTCTCATTTTAGCACCTCTTAGTTGCACTATTCATATAAGACTCAATTCTCATCTCTAACTATGAGGTGCTATATGGGAGTGCTATTTTCACTATTTTTGAGTAAAATATAATATGAGTATAATTTTGATGAATATTATATTAAAAATATGTTAATTTAATTAAATAAGATAAAAAAAAATAATTTAACATTTTATCATAATATTTAAAAATTATTCTTATTATTTAATGAATTAAAAAAAAAGTTTTAAAATTTTTTTTTTGTCGGCATATACGACAAAAGTGTTGGCACATACGACAAAGAATCTAACTACTTAGAAGATATTTTGATGTTTTGTGTCGGCATATATGCCAAACAGCCGAATTTCGATGTGATATCAGCGCCACGTGTCAATCTCTAATTGGCTGTCCAAATTACGGTCGAGTCTTTGTCCGACACGTGTCATATCTTATATAATGAAATGAACTCAATCCGTCCATAAATATGGGGTCATTATCATCCTCATCTCTCACAAATTCACAAACACTTCTCATATCCAAATCACACAAATCTTTCTTTCTTTTCCGTTTTGATTTTGTCAAACAATTTCTACAATGAATCGTTTGACGAAATGGTTGCAGAAAGATCAAGAAGAGGCCGTCACGAGAAGCCGTCGACGAGCCTTGATGATGTCTGTCGCTGCCTTGCAAATCCAAACTCTGGAAGATGAGGATTCACAATGGGGTGGTTCTTCAGAAGGTCGTACCTATAAGGCCAGGGATCGAGAGCTGATGGATCTTCGACTCAAAGCTCAATACTTTACGGACCCGTGTAGGTATTTATAGAATTTCCTACAATTCACTGTTCCAACGGGCATATTTTTTTCCCTTAATTTTCTGGTAATTCTTTTATTTTTTTTTGGAACAAAAAGGATATAATAACTCTTCAATTAATAAGAGCTGTAGATGAGTTTTTTTCCCTCAAATCTGAGCCATCAGATCGAAAATAGATCCGTTTAGTAAAAAAAAAAAGGCAACATCGGACCGTCCATATTTAAACCTGATGAATCAGGACCATACATTTCATGACCGTTGGGGGTTCCAATGGTCACCAGGGGACAGAACTTGGCGCGGGCCCCACGTCTATAGAAGAAAAAGCAAGTGATCTTCTCTCTCCAGCGGATGATGCGCGTGTGCTCTCTCTTCCCTTCAATTGGTGCGCGCGTCTCCTTCAATTTCCAGCTCTGGCCCGTTTGTTTCTCTTTTGGGCTGAGACAGCAAGTGGGCTGGCCCCCATCTACAGTGACGAGTCCTGGTCTTGGAAAAGTCTCAAATATGAGACTACAAATGAGTCCAAGTCCTATATTTATAGGACCAGACCCCCCAAAAACACATGGTTGGAGATCCGAAGTCTCAAAATGGCCCAAAATCTGGTTTGGAACCCCAAGGTTGGAGTTGCCCTTAGAGCAAGTAAACTAGCATTGTCCATACATGCTCTGCATGTGTACAAAAATTTTAACTAAAAAGGAAAATAAATGAAATAAAACGGTGATCGTAGAGAGAATATAGTGTGAAAGAAAAGTGGGTTATGTAATCATTTCTTTTTTTCTTGATAAGAAAAATACATAGAAGTTATTTGAGAAAAAAGAAAGTGGTGTTTTAGAGAAATGGGAATTGAGAGAAAATCGCTGTGTATTCTCATTGATAATAGGGGCTTCTTTATATAGAGGATTACAATGCATAGAATCTGAACCGTACAAGGAAAGATAATCATACAATGAATGGATATCTCTAAGATATTCTCCGAGATTATCTCTAATTAAAACCATATTACCACTAGGTCAAGTAACCTAGAGTTTGGGCCAGACACATGTTCTGGATTTACTTGAACACTTCGCCTTGTGTCGCCCAAACGTGGTGCTTCTCTCGTTGCCTTGTTAAAAACCTTGCCGAGTAACAAAAACTTAGTGAGACAAAAATAACCTCGGTCGAAGGGGAAAAAGAGCACAGCACACCCCTTCATGTTTCGAGACCATACATGTAGACAGCTCCCTCTAATATCCACATCTCCCCCTGATGACTATGGTCATTAGAGTTCGGATAACTTCCGCAAACGATGCTACCAACATGTTTCTCGAAAGTGAAATTTAGGCAACGACTTAGTGAGCAAGTCTGCCATACTATTCTCAGCTCGAACCTAGTTCACTTTGATCTTGAGGATAGTCTGTTGTTGCTGATCATCCTTCGTGTTGTCGCTTTTGATATAGCCTTGTTTCATTTGTTCAAAACAAGCAGCATTATCTTAAATGCTCGTAGGCTCATCATTGGTAGACTTCAAACCACAATTGTTCGAACATGCGTAATTATGGATCCAATCCATAAACATTCACGGACTACTTCGTGAAGAGAAATAATCTCTGCATGGTTCGAAGATATAGCGACTCAGGTCTGTTCTGTAAACCTCCAAGATATCACGATCTTTTCCCATGGTGAACACTTAACCAGTTTGAAATGACCTTTGTATGGGTCAAAGAGATACCCAATATCAGCAAAACCTTCCAAAACACATGTCGTTTTGGGATGGGGATAGTGGACGCAGGCTAGTGTTAGCGGCGATCTTGGTGTGTGATGGGTCCGAATCCATCATCTCTCTGTAGGGATAGAACAAGTCTATATCAATCGCACATCTCAAGTACTGAAAGATATCTTTTTTTTTTCACCAATCTAATGGCGCCGCGTTGGTGCACAGTTATACCTTAGCTAACAAGTTCACAATATATGAGATGTCCGGTCTTGTGCATTGGGGTAAGTACAATAATGCGCCTATTGTACTCATGTAAGACATTTCTGCCTCTAGCACATCTTCATCATCATCCTTCAGACGAAGAGGATCCTTTTTAGGATCAAGATTAAGAACGATCATGGGGATTCTTGAAGGCTTGACTTTGTCAAAATGCCTAAGCATCTATCAACACGATGCTCAAGTTCTAAACTGAGATATAATCGTGTTCTCCTAAAATCCTCCATCTCAAACTCTGATTTCAGTGTTCAGCGGTCTCCCTTTACTCTTTAAGGTCTTCCAATGAATATCATGTTCAACATGGACCGCGATAGGATCCGAAACTTGTTATGGAAACTCGCGGCCATATCCCTTCTTAATCAAATAGTCACTTTAGTGAGCGTTTCAACCTCTTTGTAAACGCGCTCCATAGTCTAGAGCCACTTGACTTGGTTAAATGAAGTTCACCATGAACCTTCGTGTATATTCCGTACCTAGATCCCCAAAGAGATACGTAGTGACCACATTTGTAAGCTGCATAATCAGTTATTCGGAAACTACCAAACTGACAGGGTAGTTGTAACGTCCCATATCTCAATTTACCCGTTTACTAGTCATTTGGACGGTAAACGACACCTACTTTCACTTTTTACTTTGTTTCGATACTTTTAGTGGCTCTAAAAAATTGACTTTTGTTCGGATCAAAATTTGAGAAATTTTTTTTCATGGAAGTCGTAGAGTACGTTAAACTGAGAGCGTGCATATGTGGTACGTAAAAATCGAAGTTTGTATGTGAAAGTTATGACCGAAAATGTAAAAGTTATTGTTCATGGTAACTTTCTATAAATGTAGAAAGTTACTGTGGTGAGTTGCTATTTTTGGAAATCTACCCAATTTTCTCTCTCTTCTTCCCGACCTTTTCTCCTCTTCGGTCCGATTTTTCCTCCTCTTATTTCTTCATTCTCCGGCCAACCCACGACGGAATCCGGGCACCGGCAAGCTTGCCTCTTCCTCCTTGTCACATCTATGGTGGTGTTTTGCAGTGATTCAGCCGGAGGAGCTCGATTTTGAGCCGTGAAGTTCATTGTAGCCGATCGGAACTTTCATCGATTTTCGGCGATTTCGGCAGTCTCCGGCCACTAAACCGGGGTCGAAGGTTCGGTTTTTGCCAAGGATCATTTTGCCCCTAGCCTTGAGCCATGATTTGCTGTGTGGAGGTCGAATCTACGATTTCAAATCCTAGGGTTTTTGGGTTTTTTCTGGAAAAACTTCATCGGCCAATTTCGATCACTTACAGGTAAAATTGGAACTTGTTGTAGTTGTGAAAAATGCTTGGAGTGTTGAGTAGGTGGTGCTACCAAAATTTGGTGGCCATCTGAGCTGGTGGCGGTGGCTACAGCGTGTAGGGCAGTGTTTTGATTCTAGTTTTTAGCCCATTAAATCCTATAAATGTTGTAGAGCTTTGTATGCGAAGTTTGGTAAATTTTGGAGGAGTTTGGATGTGATGCCCCGGAAATTTGTATTTATTTTCCGAGGATTTTCTGGAATCTGAATTTTGAATATTGGACGATTTCGTGGCTCGTGGATGGAGCGGAAGTGTTTCGGGAAAATAATTATTTGAAGAATATGGTTTTAGGGGGGTTGCAAAGGTTGACTTTTTATTCGTTGGGATTCTCTGAAAACTTCCTTCACGAAAACACCCAACTGCGTCGATACGAGTTCGTGGACATGTGGAACGTGAAAATCAGAGTTCGTATGAGGAAGTTATGGCTATTGGAAGAAGTTTCCCTTTTAGTATAAATAGGGAATTTCCGAAAATACCTTCATAATTCCTCATTTCTGTTTTTGGAAACTTTCTTTCTCTCTCTTCTCTCTCGGCTGCACCTTCAGTGTCTGAGTTTTTTGACTGACCCGACCCGGACCCAGCCGACCCGACCCGGCTTTTCCGGTGAACTGCGGCGGTCGATCTCTGGCGACGAAACTTTCCAGATAGGATCGTCTCCTCTGTCTGGTCGTCCCTGTGGTGTCCTCTAGCACCGATTCTCGGTGGTGGAGGCGGTAGAAGGCGGCGCAGTTGGGTGTTTTCGGACCCGATCGGTTCTCCGATCTCCGACATCGGCGGGGCTTCAAGCTGGGCTTGGGGAGCTCAGAGCAGCCTCCTTGATCGATCCTTGGTGGTTGTTTGGATCGATTCACGTGAAACTTGGTTCAACTCGGAATGAACAGTAATCCACGGCTTGTGAGGTAGTTTTCGACCCTTTATGCTTGTTTTCTGACTTCGAGATAGTTATGAAAATTCACAAGCATGCTTAGATGAAGAACTTTGGTGTTGGGAGTTTTGTGAAATATTGAGTTTTGGCCAGCGGGGGTGTGCCACCGCCTGTGGCAGCGTTCTGGCTATGTTCCGTCCATGTAAGGGACTGTTTCTAGTATTATATATGTTCTACTCGTTAATACGAGAGTTTGGATATATAATATGCAAATTTTGGAGTTCGAATGGATTTGTTATGATTTTTACCGTTTCATATCGGTGAATTTATTTGATCCGTGAGGATTCAAGCTTCCGATCGACTTGTGGTTTGGACACTGAAAACCGAACTGTGGGGATTCGTGCTCACTCCAAGTTTGGAGCTTGTTGATGTTGGTATATATACCTCCCAAGCACAAGTACTAGAAGCACAAGGCTCATCTAGCTGCCAAAGTTTAATAAAGGAACTCCTAGATAGGGATCCCGATACCCTCAGGGGCGGTATTGAGACCCAAATTGTCGAACACCGAATGAAATGAAACCATGCTTCCCCAAATCCATTATACAAGGATCGTTTCCAACACCCAAAAGAGGAAACTATTTACTATTTTTTTCCATTATCATTATCTTATAACGATACTGACTTAGGCATCAGAGCGTCGAAGGACGGCACACCCGATCTTCCCTCTGACATTGGTTTGTTTTACAAATAAACGAGACCGATAACGATAGTAGCAAAATAAGACATCTCGTGATTCGGCTGGATTAGACATCTCTACACCAGGGAGCACGAGCACAGGGCCACAGATAGTGTACCTAAACTCACCCATCTTCCCCAACCGGCTAGATACAGCACCACCACCTCAACCGTGCTCGATACGGCAGGCACGTCGGGCACCAACACAACTATGGTCGCCGCCAGTTTTATGCCCCCACCTGACCCCAATACACGACTGCTAATCCAAATAAGCGAGACTATCGTTGCCCTACAAGAGCGAATCGAGAACGCAGAGAGCAAATCTGACTGGCAGTTGATAACAGCAGGATTCCATGGAAAAATGGGACCATGAACCTCGAATACAGGCCAAGAAACCCCCACAGGAAGCAAAGCCTTTCAAAATCAAGAAATACAATGGCACATGGGACCCATACCATCACCTAGAGGAATTCAAGTCCCTGCTACATGGGACACGATACACTGATGCAATGGCCTGCCACACGTTTAAGGAAACTTTAACGGACGAGGCCTTACGTTGGTTCCTCAACTTGCCCACCAACTTCATCGATAGCTTCTAGGAAATCGAGGACAAGTTCCTTCGCTAATTCATTATATGCGGTAATAGCTATAGCACAACATCCGACCTGTTCAGGCTCAAACAAAGACCTAATGAGCGCTTGAGAGACTTTGTTCAAAGATGGCAAAAGCAGGCTACACAATGTCACTCTCTCGACCCAGCCCTAGCGGCATCGGCGTTCAAGCAAGCCCTCCAGCCAGGATACTTCTTGCTATAAATCAACACCAACCCTCTCGCAACATATGACGACTTACTCAACGCCGCCACCATCTTCACTCAGATAGAGTATAATACTTTTGGTTGCAATACGGGCACCAATACAAATCCTATGAGTTTACCCCATCGAAAACACAGACAGTAGGAACAGAGATGGTAATAGGGACAAACCCACGCCACACAATGAAATAACTCCAAGGAGGGGCTCGCTTACAGTGATAAGAGAGACAAGAAATACGGCAAGAGCCTCGAAAAATCCAAGCACACTTCATCAAGCAGCCAATACCGCTACTCACCATATCACAACAATCGATACAAAGAAACCCCAAAGTACGATGCGCCCAGGTACGAGATCTATACCACACTCACCACCTCCTACGAGGACATTTGGAACAACCATAAAGGTATCATCCCAAGCCCGACAAAGCGCAGACCCGGACAAGAAAAGGGGCTTGACAACGGTAAGTATTGCACCTACCTTGAGGAAGTTGGCCATCCCACCAACATCTATTAGGCGCTGAAAAATGTCATCGAGCATCTCATCTAAAGAGGTAAGCTCCTGCAATATCGCACTTCCTGCAACAGGAGCCAATGCCATCGAGGTCTATCGACAAATATTAACTATACATGGTGGCGCCCCCAATGCCGACACTTTTCACCTACCAAAGCGCCAATGCCCTTAGGGGCAAGAAATATTGGGACTCAGTCATGGATGCCACACTCCACAAGTAGACTAGGACTCGATCGCTTTCAATCGCCAGGAAAACACCATAAGAAAGCACCATAACGATCCTTTCTTGATCACTATGGTCATCGACCACTATCGATGTCACAGGGTCCTAGTCGACAGTGGCACTGTGGTTAGAGTCATGTTCGGCAGTTGCTACGAAGGCCTGAACCGAGACAAAAAGAAACTCACCCAGGATCACGAGCCCTTGATAAGCTTTGCAGGGAAAATCACACAACCCTTGGGGTCAGACAACCTACACATAACACTGGGTGGCGGTAGCACTATCACCACAATGACAACATATTTCATCGTTGTCGATTGCCCCTCATCCTACAACATCATTTTGGGGCAAGACACTATCGGGGGACTCCAATACTTTGTGGCAGGGCACATGCTGATGATGAAGATACCCACTCTCGAGGGTACCCTCACAATCAGAGGTGACCAAGAGGTAGCGAGACAGTGTAACTCGCTAAACATGGCAAGAGGGTGCGGCAGACATGAGGTACTCCTGGCCACGGACCTTCCTTCCCCATCTCACTACTAGAATAATGTCATTAGACATCGCCACTATTAAATCGGTCAGGATTGTACCTGATGTTAAAAAACATGTTAACATCAGTTTGTGAAAAAACCGATTTCTATTGTTATTATGGACATCAGTCACCAAGAGAAACGATGAGAAAAGTTTCGTTGGAAAAATTTTAAAAAACGCGGAGGGACTAAGTTTCAAACTTTTAGAACCGTGGGGACCAATGATTTCATTCTCCCCCCAACACTAGGTATTTTTTTCCGCTTTCTCTAAAACTTTCGAACCCTAGCTAATCACGAATCTCACAATTTGACTTCAGTAGCTCATTCACCTTGTCGACATCGTTGTCCAAGCTGACCTGCGTCGAGTTCCCGACCTCCTTCTCCAACCTGACGTGCTCCAAGTCCCCGACTTCATTCTCCGACCTAAGCCGACTGGAGCCGCCTCCGACCTGTCTCTCCCTCATTAACCGCCTCCGACCTTATTGTCTTTGAAGTCACAGATCTGGTAGAGTCTTATCGAATCCAACCCACAAACCAAAATGGGTGGTATAGTTTTATCATGTCCAACCATATTCTCTCAGAGCCATAACGGGTTCAGTCTTGCCTTCTCTAGGATCTCTCACAATCCAAACCCCAATTTCCCGATCGGGTTCAGTGAGGGTGAAATAGAGATGGAAAATGGGAAAGAGATGAGTTCCAGTGAGTTTGTACAGAGGTACTTGGAGAATAACCAGCCTGTGGTGCTCACAGGTCTCATGGATGATTAGAGGGCTTGCAGAGATTGGGTCACTGATGAAGGCAATCCCAATCTTCAATTGTTCACTACCCATTTTGGAAGATCCAAAGTCCAGGTACTCAAATGTTCTCTATTGAGCTTATTGGAAGTATTTTTTTTTCTTTTTTCTATTGATTATCCTATTCTCTAATGGGTTCGTTTCTGTCTCCTTCATATCGCTCCTCAGCCCCACCTCATTGGCAAAAGGTTAAGCAAAGAGAAGAAGGTTCCTTAAAGCTGAAGCCTTTGTGAATGAAATAGGTCTGAGCAGACCTCACAAGGTCGGCAATGGAATAGCCACCAGATGGGTTTCTCTGTTTTGCATTGCCAGTTTCTTCTTGGGTGTTCTTGTTATCAACAGGTGCTTTCCTCTTTTTGAGATCCAGCTTATAGATTTGCTTAGTGGGACTTGTAAATCTTTAGTCTTTATGTTGTTTTGATGCAAATGAGGTTTCTCTGGTTTCTGGATTTGAAAGTCTTTGCTTTTGGAACCCATCATGCTCAAGATTCCCATTTTTTCTAATTACCTGTATACTAAAGCTCCTTACTGTTTCTCTGATATATAGCCGTTGCCATCAAGATGTACCGCATCGATCAAGATGTACCTTTATACATCCCATGTTTCAGATTCTCTTTGTCTTCCAAATCAAAGTTTAGTTGCTTAGATTGGTTAATGCTACAGCCTCATAGCTCCATAGGTCCTGCTCCAACTAAATTTCAACTCTTTTCTACATTTTATGTTCATCATGAAGCTTAAAGATTCCGCCTTTGAATTTCCCAATATACGTTTTTTTTTGTCTGCGTCCAATCCAAACAGAGTTTGTTTGATATGTGGAAATCATGCATTGAATGGATTTTGAAATTGCTTATAGGAGCACAGTTTCCAGAAAAGGGGTTTCTTTTGAGGTTTTTATACATGGAGTCTTGCTTATTAGGATTTAAATAATTGCAGGTTTTGTCTGAAATGGCCAACTCCAGCGGTGGGTCTGATTTGTTGAAGAGTTTCAAGATTCCCAAGTATGTACTTGAATCCGAATCAAAGCGTGATCGGGAAGATTCTGATGAGCCCGAGTGTCCAGTTTTGGTGTTTATCAACTCCAAAAGTGGTGGTCAGCTTGGTGGCAATCTTCTTGTGACGTACCGTCAGCTCCTCAATGACTAGCAGGTAGATTGTTAATGATGAGATGTTGTTAGATTTTTTGGGGTTGAATTAGTATTTTGGTTGCTGTTAGCTCATGTTCTAGCTGCATTTTTAGGTTTTTGATGTGGGGGAAGAGGCTCCGGATAAGGTGCTGCGCCGAATTTATGTCAATCTAGAAACGCTCAAGCACAAGGGGGATGGATTTGCTACCAAGATTCAAGAGAAAGTGAGGATAATTGTGAGTCGAATTATATAATCCACATCAGTGGTGTGTGTTTGTGTTTTCTTGACCTTGAGGTCTTATCATTGGTCTTTCTGACATGTGAAGCAAACTCTTTTAGGTTGCAGGTGGTGATGGAACTACTGGCTGGCTTCTTGGAGTTGTTTCTGATATGAAATTAGCTCATCCGCCACCGATAGCAACAGTACCCTTAGGAACTGGAAACAATCTTCCATTTGCATTTGGCTGGGTATGTATTTCCTATCCTGAGAGTTTTGTGTGCTTGATTTTGCTTACATTTGGATGACTGTCTGAGCTGTCATGTATGCAAATCACACTTACCAGTAGGATTGCACTATCACTTGTTGAGATCCATATACAGAAAAATGAGCAGCAATATTGAGAAGGCATGCATGTTTTAAGTTACTTTGTAGATTCTCAGGTTGTTCTTATTACTTGAAGATTCACAGTCAACAAGTTTATCCATTTCTTGATTTGACACATATCTTGTAGTAACCCTCAAGTAGCACTGCCATGTTTGAATTTGCTCCACTTTTAAATTTTTGAATAATAACAACACACACACACATATATGTATGTATCAGGGGTAAGTAAAGTAGTGCAGCAATTGATTCTTCAACTTGTGCATGCATGATATTCTGTTTGGCTATTCCAGGGGAAGAAGAATCCTGGAACAGATCAACATGCTGTGGAGTCCTTTTTGCATCAAGTAAAGGGAGCCAAGGAAATGAAGATAGACAGGTTTCACAATCATAAATGATTCTTCTACATATTATTGATATTCCAAGTGCTGTAATTCACAGTACTGCTGCCTAGATAATGTAGATCTTATAATTTTAAATCATCTTCTAGGGAATATATTCTACCTATCTCTAGAGGATGAAGTTTTAAAGTATTAATTCCTTGACAACAAATTTTGTTCATGCATCTCCCTTTTGTTTAGGCTAGTTATACATCTGCTTTGCAACTTTGACCATTACTCTATTCTAAGTAAATGGAAATTTTGATTTCGTTTTTCTTCATAATGATCTAGCTGGCACCTTCTCATGAGGATGAAGATTCCAAAAGGAGGTCCATTGGATCCCATTGCGCCTCTTGAGCTACCCCATTCTTTGTATGCCTTTGGCCGTGTCTCTAACACAAATGAGCTGAACATGGTAACTATCCTCCATCTCTATCACAGTTAAATTTGTTAAGCCAAAAGAACCAGTTCAATTGTTCCAAAGAGTAGCAGGCAGAGAAGTTAACCAAACCAGTTCAATTGTTCCAAATATGACATTACCTTGTAGATTCCACCGTAGGCCACAAGCTTTTGAGCTTCATGGACGCATTCTCGAGATACAACCAAATCTCCTTGGAACCCTGGGATCAAGAGCACACATCCTTCACCACTGACAAGGGTCTATATTGCTACAAGGTAATGTCGTTTGGCCTGAAAAATGCTGAAGCAATGTACCAGAGGTTAGGTAATACCATGTTTACAGATCATATTGGGAAAATAATGGAAGTATATGTTGACGATATGCTAGTCAAGAGCGTCACAATCAAGGATCACATCAATCTGGGCATCATTTTCGACATCTTACAACAGTATGGCATGAGGCTCAACCCAGACAAATGCGTATTTGGTGTCCTCGGAGGAAAATTTCTGGGTTTTGTGGTCAGCGAAAAAGGCATTGAGGCAAACCCGGACAAGGTCCGGGACATTCTAGATATGACACCGCCAAAAACAAGAAATGAAGTCAATCGCTCACGGGTAAGGTCGTAGCTCTCGCCCGGTTTATATCTCGCTTAACTGACAAATGCGAACCATTCTTCAAGCTCCTCAAAACCCACCACACAGAAAGCATCAACTGGGGACCAGAACATGACAAAGCTTTCAAGGGGATCTGAGACTACCTGGCATCCGTGCCTACTCTCTTAAAACCTATCCTCGGGGAAACCCTGTATGTATATCTCGCCATATCGGCCATAGCGGTCAGCGCCGCCCTCGTTAGGCTAGAGAGCACTGATGAGTTACTTGTATATTATACAGGCAAAGGATTAAACGATGTCGAGTCTAGGTACTTCGATATCGAAAAATTTGCCCTCGCGCTCCTCACTGCCACCAGGAAATTCTTCCAGGCACACACCATTCACGTACTAACCAACCAACCCTTGAAGCAAGTCCTCCAGAAACCGAAGTCCTCGAGAAGGTTAGTAAAGTGGTCCATTGAGATAGGCGAGTTTGACATCCACTACACACTACACACCACACACCACCATTAAGGGGCATGCTGCCACAGACTTCATTGCAGAGTTCATACCCCTGGAATAGAGCAAGCCCCCAAGTGAGATGGAATCGGAACCCAAGACCACCCTGATGTGGACACTCCATGTCGATGGGTTCTCCAATAGCAAACTCAGTGGAGCAAGAATTGTACTGACTAACCCAGAGGGACACACATATGAGTATGCACTACAGTTCAAGTTCAAAGCCAAACAACACAGCAGAGTACGAAGCACTGATAACTGGCATCTAATTAGCAAAGGAACTTGGGGTGAAAAACTTGAAAATCTTCAGCGACTCGCAACTCCTGGTAAATAAGGTCAATGGTGATTTCCAAACCAAAGAGCCCCATTTATCTCATTACCAATCCCTCACAAAAGCTCTACTCAAACAGTGCCTCATCTCCCACACAATCGCCCTAATCCTAAGGGCACAAAACACCAAAGCAGACACTGTCGCTAGACTAGCAACAGCGCCACCCGCCACAGATATCGGAGACCTCAAGAGGGAAATCCTAGACAAACCGAGAATTGATAGACCCTTCTTGGAAATATTCACGACAGATAGCCAAAAACCACCTTCGTGGATGCATCCATTCGTTAATTACCTCTCAAGGGGCATCAAGCCAACATATAGTGCTATCACCACTAGACTTTGTACACAGTCAGAGAAGGCAAGTTATACAAGAAAGGTAGGTCATTCCCTCTCTTAAAATGCATCTCTCTCAAGGAAGGATAGCTGGTACTCCTATCGCCACACAGCGGAATCTATGGCAACCATGTAGGGGCCAGAAACTTGGCATTCAAAGCACTCCATATAGGGTATTACTGGCCCACAATTGAAGAAGATGCAAAGAGTTTCGCTGGCACCTGCCTCAAGTGCCACCAATTCGCCAACTCTCCCATCGCACCGTTGGTGCTGCTCTCCATCATCATCGCCCCTTGGGCATACTGTCAGTGGGGATTGGACTTCATCGACAAGTTCCCCACAGCTCCAGGACAATTAAAATTCATCATTGTTGTCGTGGACTATAACAAAAAATGGATAGAAGCTGAGGCCCTCGCCACCATCACAATCGCGAAGGTCATCAATTTTCAATGGAAAAACATCTTTTCTGTTGGTTCAGAATCTTGAAAACGATCAGTACCGACAACAATGTGCATTCAATAACGATACACTAAGGGAGTTTGTGGGCTAGTACGGTACCAAGAACCAATACTCTTCACCTACCCACTTCCAGACAAATGGCCAAGTAGAAGCAGTCAACAAGATCATTAAGCAAAATCTAAAAAGGTGACTCGATGATGTCAAGGACCTATGGATAGAGAAGCTACCTGAAGTCCTTTGGCCCATCACAACACTAATTAAGGCCAACGACAAATCCCCTTTCTGTAAGTTGTTCGGTACTAAAGCGGTTATCCCTATTGAACAGGAAATCCAAAGCGATAGGGTGGCATGTTTTGACGCACTCACCAACTCGGAGGGTTTGAATCTCAACTTCGACCTCCTAGAAGAGCGTCGAGAGAGAGCACACCTTTGCAACATCAATAACAAGCAGCATATCGCCTGATACTACAATGCCAGAGTATGCTTCGTACGCTCATCGTCGGCAACTAGGTAATGAAGTAAACAATGTCACCCCCAACGGGACTGAAAGCCATGTAGGAAGGACCTTACAAAATTGTCGAGGCCATCAGACCGACTACCTTCTAACTAAAAGGAGGTGAAAGCAATATATTGCCACACCCGTGGAATGCTCAACACCTCCAATACTACTCGAAGTAAGACAGCCACAGGCACCGAGATCGCGTACACACCACCAGTTTCACATCAGCACCAACTACTCCCACCCAGGTTTTAAATTATCTAATGACAGTTGTTCCTTCCTTAGCGTAGCATTGAATGAAAATCTTTTACTGTCGTTACAATTTGTAATTACATATATTTGCATCATAATCAGCCATGGCCACAACAATCATTTGCAAACCCCCCGCTACCTATCACCACCAATCAATGAGGTGGCACAATAATAAACCAACACGCTAAAGGTACGAGCACGTTGTATAGCAATCCCAACTCACTACCAACGCTTTAAGCAATGCTAAGATGATATCGCTCATGGCTAGTTCTTTTGACATAGTCAAAACTATCCCTCACAAACCCTTTTGTTGCCTATTACGATCAATTAACACCGCGTATCGCTGCATACTACAGAAATGATAACGATGCACTATCGCCAAAGATCAAATGTAAAGTTCAACTATAAAATGCCTAATGATAACGACGCGCTATCGCCAAATATCAAATGTAACGTTAAACGATAAAATGTCTAATGTTAACGACGCGCTATCGCCAAATATCAAATGTAAAGTTCAATGGTCAAATGCCCAATGATATCGACGCGCAATCGCCAAAGATCAAATGTAAAGTTCAATGATAAAATACCCAATGTTAATGACGTGCTATAGATCAAATGTAAAGTCAAAAAATGCCCAATGTTAACGACGCGCTATCCCAAGAGATCAAATGTAATTAAACGAGAAAATGCCTAGTGTTAACTATACTCTATCACGAAACGAGCAAATGTAACCAACGATAAAAGCCTAACGGTAACGATATGCTATCACAAAAGGGCACGTACATTCAAACAATAAATGCCCAACGCTAACAATATTCTATCTCGAAAGATCCAATGAAAATGATAACGACAAATGCCCAATTTCAATAATACACTATCACCTATGTATCGCAATCACCGGCGATACTACAAACAGCGATTCATAATGCCAGATCGCGACTGCACATGTCTCGAACTGACAATCGCAATCATTACAATGAAGCTCACTAACTTGGACGATAAGAGAGAAATGCTATCACAAACGATAAACGAAAGGCACACAACAAAAGATTATGAATCATAGTTCTTTACTAAAAGGGCTTTGTGGCCAATAGCGATACATCAAAGTTTGCTCGTTGTAAGAACATGATACATAAGTCTATCCTAAAGTGAAAAGTCACCCCCCCCCCCCCCCCCCGCCCCAGCGAAAGCCTGATTCTTTGGAATTTGAGGAGCTCTTGAAGAAGATCACTGCCACTGGCACCAATAAGCTGGTCAAATTTTGGTAGGAAAGACTAGGGGACGGATCCACTCTCTGCCTTATCTCCGTCTAATCTCCATCATTGTAGATTCGCCGCACCACCAACAATAGGTACCCTTGGATTTCTCACTTGAACGGAGATTCAGTTCCCCAGGAGCACCGATTGCTCAACCCCTCAAATGGTGGAGGGGCTGAGCCTGCCTGAGATTAGGCTATAAAGCTTATAACTCAGGCATGAGATTAAGCTATAAAGCCCAGAAATCTAGAAAGAAAAATTGACATCTCGAAGGAATGATTTCATGAGCAGAAGCAAAATGACAGACAAGAAAGAAGCCATGTGATGAATCTGTTCCACCCCAAACTCACCCCACCTATTTATAAGAAGAGATCATCACCGAAACTGCCTCTAGATTCCTAAAACTCGCACCGCTTTAATAACCTACAATCACCCAATCAGGGTAAGGGGCTAAACCTGTAATGCCGCCTCACGAAGCTCCAACTCTGCGTCCTGATCTCGGACCTGCCTCTCCAACTCCTACAAGTGCCCTTCAACAATCTCCGCACTGACATCCTCTAAAGCCTTCAACCCCACCTCGGCCTGCTGCAACTTCCCAATAAGGTCCAAGTTTAATTCTTTCAAAGGGGCAATAGCCTCCGCGACCTCCCGCAGCCGAGTCTCCTCAACCACAAACGACCGCTCTAGCTCTATCCTTCTCGCAATGCCATCATCAATCGCCCGCCTCATTTCTTCATGGTCAGCTTGGCCGCGATCCAACAAACCTTGGAGCTCATGAGCTCACTCCTTCTGGACATCCAACTCACCCCAGAGCTGCACAACCTCTCTGTCAAAGTGGGCAAGCAATTCGGCAGAGGCTTGATGATTTGTATTCACAGCTTATGTACAACACCGCAAAAACATTACAAAAGAGAGCACAAAAAGGAAGCAAATAATGACAATACAACACTCGCCCTTATCAGTCTCTCCTGGGCGTCCCGATATCCTTAACGAGGACCATCCATATTAACACGAACCAGGTCACGCTGATAGTTGAGCAGATCAACCACCATATGCACAATTGCACCGTCAGTAATATCGATCTAGTCCCGAGTTTGCTCGAGACCCCCGGCGACTTCATCTCAAGAGTGTCGAGAACCTTCACTCAAAGAGTTAGAGCGTGCCACCTCATCAACTCGAGACCTCTTTTCCCCATGGGTATCGATACTCACCCCCACGGGAGGACTCCCAAGACGAGCTACGAAACAGTCCTCTTCCTTATCCCAGCACCGTCAGTGCACGTACAGGTACCAGTACCTCAAGCTTCATCCCCCTCGCCTGGCTGAACAGAGGCCACCACCTCAACCACTCGAACGCCCTCACCACCTACACTTTCCCCAGCACCTCACAAAGCGTCGCTAGCCTCAGCCACCGTAACTGCGACATCAACAACTTGGCTTGTTACCATGGCCTCCCCGCTATCAACAACGATAAGTTCTCGGGACCCCAGACCCTAGGTATCGGTGCCAAACACACCCTCCCGTTGCTCCAAAACCATGTCCTCCACCAGGCGGACTCTAGCACTAGTATCACTTTGATGTCCCTCAGCTTCCTCAAACAATTCCTCCACAAAGATCTCCACTTCCAAAGATGGAGCTTGCTGTCCCACAGCGCCCTTAGCACCCTGCTTGATATCACGAGCACCATCCTCCACCGGACAATCGGGGGGCTGCCTCTAAACTTGGGCTGGAGTAGGCAACCCTCCCCTTACCGAGACATGAGGACGCTGCCTCACTTCCTTCGAACTCGGGGGGACTGCCCATCTTGAGCCGCCGAGCCTTGAGGAAGTGACCTCGCCTTGACTGCTTGATCATCCTGTTGACATGGTATTGCATCCTCACCCACTTATACCTTGGCATCAACTGCTCAGTTATTAAGGTACTCCAACACGGTATCAGGAAACCTCTCTTACAGGTCATTGGGTAGCTGCATGTTCACTCGATGCTCAGTCTCGAAAACCTCTCCTCCCGACAAATCTACATTGCAACACCTCACCACCTCCGAGTCTTTTAGCAACTCCTCAATAATGACAGTTGTATTCACCTCGGCATATGGAGCATCACTTCTACTAGCAACCTCGCTAGGCATGTCGACTACAGATGAAAAGAACTCTATTAGCAAAAAAAAAAAAAAAAATCCAAACAATCCCTCACCAGAGCGCCTCCCCAATCCAAATCTCTTGTATATGGGCAGCCTACACAAGCGATAAAAACCCCTCCTCCCTTTTGGAAACTTGCCAAGAACCCTTTGGATGCACTTTTCCTATAATGGGGTTAAGTTAATATCCTGCCTCACTACGATACAAAGAAACGCTATTAGCATACTGGTAATGCACATATACTAAAGACGCGATCACGATACTCATAGATGGGCTGAAACCGAGTAGGAGCCCTATGCATAAAATCGGGGTTCTGCTAGAGACCGCCAACGAGACAAGGTCTCCCCCTCCATCAAGTATAAATGTTGGAAGGTAGATCTTCAATGATTACGTGCCTGCGTGCCCTGAAGTTCTCGCAACCATTATCTCCAATCTTCGTGGAGTATTGCATCTTAAACATGGAACTGAACTCGTTAATACTAGGGCACTGCTATCTACTAAGCTTCCACAACACCAAAACCCCCACCATTTGCCTCAATGTTTTAGGCGACAGCTGCCCAACATAAATTTTAAGGCAAGACAACAAGTATTGCATCTCCTCTGGTATCGGAAACATCAATCCACAATTAAGCTGGTACTTGTAAAAGCATGCCCACCCCATCTCGGGATGGCTGAAGAACTGGCCATCCCTCAGGGGACGCAACAACACATTGCTCGAAATGCCCCAAGTCGTCCTCATCTAGGCAATTTGCTCCTCCATCATGCTAGGCCCCAATTGGTCGATAAACATACTGTTAGGAGCAACACGTAACCTCCCGCGCAGCGATTGAGAAACCTCCAACAACTCGAAGTCTTCCACCTCGGGAACCTCTCGACCCACAGTTTCCTTGGAAGCCCCGCTACCACCCGGACCACCGCTAGAGGAACCTTCGCCACCCCCACCTCGGGAGGAACCCTCCCTAGCCCGCCTACCACTACTACGTTGCTCGCGAGCCATGCTGTGAACGACACCCAAAGTAAGTCATTTCTGCCTCTCGCCTTCCCCAAACACTCCATAACAAAAATTTTAAGATCCAGACACACCAGCACACTCCCCAAACCTAACCCAGCAACACAAAGACTCAAAATTCCCGGCCACTCCCAACTCAAAATAATAATTGCCAGTCAAACCCACATTCTTTGGACAATACAACGACAGAATGAAACCCATAAACCAAAAGGCCGAAGTACCTGTTCTCCTCCACAGACAAAGACCACAGACACGAATGACCGAAATCTCCTCTGCAACTATAAATTCTAGTAACAGGCACAAGATTCAAACCTTCTGGGCACCAAAGTCTCTAATTTATCCGGCTTCTCCTTCAAAATCCAATCAGTGCACGGGAGGCAGTAGCCATCTTCATCTCCCTCATCCGTCTATATATAGGGTCCATGAGAGTATAGCAACCGTTGGACGTGCAAGGACAACAACACGGAATCCCGCCACGTGTCCGACAAGTCTGAGCGTCGTCGCCTCGGTGCCTTACCCACTACCCCTTTATTAGCTGTTACAGAATCCAGTACACCGGACTTCTCGCACACGAAACGCGAATGACAACAGTACACGTGTTCCCAAGGCACAGCAAATACGCTCAAAGAGATTCATGAAGCCCTAGCCCGAGCACGCGATAGCGATACAATGCCAAAAAGAAAAACTAATCCCTACACCCCAGTCAATACTCCTCTTAGATGGGGACTTGGGGGACAGGGAGGGTAATGGTTGTACGAAAGCCAAGCGGTTTGGAACTCACCTTGAACTTCCGATACTTCTACCAAAATGACAAACTCCCCACCCAAGAGAACTCTTGACCGAGGAGTTGGGGGCTTGTTGGTATACATACCTCCCAAGCACAAGTATCAAAAGCATAAGGCTCATCTAGCTGCCAAAGGGTAACAAAGGAACTCCCACACAAGGATCCTAATACCCCTCGAGGGCGGTATCGGGACCCAAATTGTCCCACACTGAATTAAATTAAACCATGCTTCCTCAAATCCATTATACAAGGATCGTCTCTAACTCCCAAAAGAGGTACTTGTTTACTATCGCTTTCCATTATCTTTATCTTATAACGATACTGACTTAGGCATCAGAGTGTCAAAGGTCAGCACACCCAGTCTTCCCTTTGACCTTGGTTTGTTTTATAGATAAATGAGATCAATAGCGAAAGTAGCAGAACATGACATCACATGATTCGGCTGGACTAGACATCCCTCTATACAGATGAAACAGTTGAGATCTCCATATTACATTGCCACAAACAAGCTTAGTACTTCTTCATAATAAATGAAATCAGCATAAATATAAAAATGGGGATGAAGTACTAACCTGCTAATATCAAGCTCTTGGATTTGGATTGCCAAACTTAACTCCAGATTCTTCACTGCTAACTTGCTGATGAGTTGCCTTTTCAATTAATGGATGGTGTTCTTACTATAGAAAATAAAATATGAGTGTTGCTTGTCATTAGAATTAAATTGACATAATTATGGATCCCACAGAGCTTAAAATAATGATTGGGATATAATGTGGTCAAGTAAGCATGAATCAACTAGTCCTATGGCAGATTATAATACATCAAACTAAAAATCAATGTATCTTACTCTTAGAAAGAGTTTGCACATCAGAGGACTTATTCATGTATAATGCATGATGTAATGTTATATGCCTACATTCAATAGAATTAGTACCTTAAAAGAATGCAAAGTTCCATATACAATGATGCAAAGATAGGGGTCTCAATGGTCATGAACCGTTAAACTAATGTACCAAATCTACATCTAATAGAGTTGGGACCTTGCCTCCATAAACAAGAAACCTATCACATGGTTCTGGTATACAAGGATATTGTATTTCACTATAGAACCTCTCTGAAAAGAGAAATAAACCGTAAACATAAGGCTGCACAAAAATTGATGTTCCAAGTCTCTAATCAAAGTTTGTACTTAAAGGAAACTAACACTGAAAACTTCTCATCCAATGCCACAACAATTAAATTGGACCTATTGATTAAAATCCAAGAATGTAAAAATTTATCTATGAGGTTGTTGGGGTAAACAAACCAAAAACTCGAGTCACAATAATATTACAATGAAATAATTTACTAGAATAAGAAACTTGAAAGTGTCCAGGTCTTGAAGTCAGAGATGGGAAGCGCTTCCCAATAATGGAAAAAGAAACTGATTTCAAACTAGAGACCCTGCTGCTGTGTGCCTGTTAACATTGAACCACAAGAATTGAATGTCAAGTACAACAAAAGAAGTGAAAAAAATGTAAACCATTGAAACTAAATTTCCAACATCAATTACTGGACAAAGTTGACGTTTTATATGGCAGGAAAGCCATAGAGCCTCCTTTAATAGGAGTCAAGCCAGACTTTAAGCTCATGCAGTGTAGTCAAGCAGTTTATTTAATCAGACTGATTTCTGTTGTAATAGTGTAGTATTTAAAATTAAAGAAAAATAACCGCATTTTCCTGTTGAACGAATTATCCCTGATGATTTGTATTTATCCCTACAGACAACTATCTAAATATACTTCATGTTGTCATTAAACCTCTCCAGTTTTCCAAATATGTACATGTAACCCCACTTTTGACCAAGATCTATGACATCAGTTTGCTTTTAAGTGATCACAACTCAAAGTAACAATGCTTGTTAGTCATAAATTATTAAGGCACTTATCTTTCTAACTTAGGGAAGTTAGCACACGAGCATGCAACAACAAATATTTTTGTTTATTTCTTTCAACTTTCTTGCCTTCTCTCCCTAGCTTCTATATACTTTCTATCCAGTTAAAGACCAAATGAGGAGAATTTGATTGTTGATAGTAGTCCTTGAGAGTTGAAGCCATCGCTTAAATGATCTCAGCTACAAGTCTACAATTAAGATAAATGCATTGTAGCAAGACTCAAAGAATATCAGTCAACCCCTTTTAACTGCTACCTGATTTGTAAACAAGTTACTGACTTTTACTACTTGTTGCCTTTTGAAAACATGGCTTTCAAAGTGACTATATCAAAATTACAGTGAATGGAAACTCTAGAAAATTGTTTCTTTAATACCCACAGCTATATGAGAAAACTGCAGCCCAATAGTTGATGGAAAATAAACATCTTCGATAACACAATCAAATGCAAGTCTTAATTAACAACTTAAGCATCCTACCTTCATTTAAAAGGTTTATAGCAGAAAGCAGTCCGATTAAAATGAAAAGGGTCTTCATCAAATCTCTAGTCAGTACAGAGTGTAAAGTCCACAACCATAACATGCAATGTTCTTTAGCCCTAAAAACTTGACAATATCAGATCACCCATAAAAAAAGCTGAACTCTTTATTCAAAACTCAAACTCAACCAAAAAAAAATTCAAATCAAGTTCTACCTCAAACTGGTCATTGTATCGATGTCTAAGAGAAAGATATCCATCTATTTACTAAACATGAAGATTATCCAGGAGGATTGGCCACTAGTGCTCAAATTTGAAAGAAATCCCAATCAGTTTCATATCAAAATTGAACTCCCATATACAACTAACGGTTCCCCTAGAGTTAATGAGAGACAAATGGAAAGAACAATGGAATTGACCTTAAGAAATTTATCTGTTGTGTTTGGGTAAAGGAGGAGCTATTGTTAAAGTTTATTTGGTGAAGGAAAGGAGGAGCTAGTCAGTCTCGGTGGTAGATTCCGGTGCGTGGAACTCATCAACGTCAGAGGAGGAGCTCATCGGTGTCGGTGGTAGGTACCAGTTCGAGGAGCTGCAAAGCTTGGGCGACAGAGAGAGAGAGGTGATGTTTGGGAAAAAGAGGGAAATAGAATTAGGGCTGTTTTGTTAGTAGGCAATTTGGTAAAAAAAAAAAAAAAAGGAAAAACAGAGGGAAAAATATTTGGGTTAGCGCCAAGAGTAATACGGTGATGTTTATGTATTTCCATGGCTTCTTTCTGTCCTTCTTTTTTGTTGGTAAAGTACATATACAAATACGTTTTGCGACTGCAAGAGCAAAAGGCGTCGCAATTAAGTACAAAACTACTACGACAACGATTTTCCGTCGCAAATGATAAGACTTAATCGCGACGGAACATTTTCCGTAGCAATAGGGTGTCAATTACGACGGCAACTATTGCCGAAGTAAAAAGGCGAAGCAATTGCAATTTTTTTTAGTAGTGTGAATGCTATTGATGTGGAGTATCTAGTCATTGGGCACACATTTGTAGAGCTCGTGAAGAAATTGTCACCACCTACAAAGCATATAGTGAAGCAAGAAAAGCTCACTATATGGAACAAGAAGATTAAGAAGCTGATCTAGAGTGAAGGGCTGAAGACTTCAAATCTAGCTGGGATCAATAGATGGTCAATTTTGTTTAAGTCTTTATTTTTTCAAGAGACATAATAGGCAATTGCCATATACTATGTAGTAAATGCCAGTGGTTTAGTTTTTCTTCACATAAGCTCATCCAAAATGAGTGTGATGTCTAGGAAGGTTTTGAGATAAATGGTATTTACGCGAGCTTTGCTCCACCGACATCTCTCTACTCACCTGGTTATATTTATTTTGGAGTTACCGAAAGAAGTTAAACGACTACCATTGTTTTGCATTAGCTAGTACTTGGATTAGATTCTCTTAATGGTTAAGAAACAATGATATACTCTGTTGGCTTATGAATAAAAATTTCAAGTTCTTTTCATTTATGACTCCATTTTGATTCTGACCATATTACTTTGTGACTACGATGGCTAGGTCATTAGTATGAGTTCAAGGACATGAAATAGCCCAAGTTCCCCTTGCCAAATGGCACCTTGATTACTGTCACAGAAACTCTCTACGCTCCTAGGGCAAATCGCACCCTATGAATAGCCAACGGATTCCATGCAAAAATGCATGTAGAGAATGGAAAATAGTTCCTTTGCACCATCTCTAATGGTTGCGAATAAAGATGCATATTAGAGAAACATATGTGTCTCTCTAGTGAATTTTATGTCACCACTATTCGAGCTATTAAATCCAATAAAGTTATGGGAGAAGATCTCTTGGATTTGGGCACATATTGGCTTTGTAAGCTAATTATTGTATTGCATGAAACAAAAATATATATAGAAGTATGCAAAATTAGCTCAAAAAACATGGAATTGAAATCACCATGAATTATACAAGTTGAATTGGCTCGATCATTTTACAAGCTTCAACTATAAATAATTATACAAAAATCTTAGATAGACTAATGTTTTTCATGATTAACATGACGCATCCTTGATATCTCTTCAAAAACTTGAATTTTTGATTGTTAATGCTAGCACTACTAGAATTTTTCTCATATACATCGGCCAGAAACTGATGTAAAAAAAAATTTGTACACGGGTTAGTGGGTGATGTAAAAGATCGGCAAAAAATAGACATCGGTTAAATACTATGATAAACATCGGATTAGATTCTAGAATCGATGTTAAACTGCTATTATGATCACAAATTGGTGTTTTTAGATATTGTTAAACCTTCATATTTATGCATTTAATGCTTAACGAAATATAGGTCCAATAGCACTAGTATTCATTTTAACATCGTTACTCATTCTAGAAACAATGTGTAATATATTCTTACACATCGGTATTTTTGAAATTTTCCTGCTGTTTATATGCTTTACGGGTACTTGCCATATATCAAACTATTTAAGATTGAATCTACATTCTTTTGTATTACTCAACCGATGTTCATTATTATGTTAAACATCATTTCCTTTTACTAAGTGATGTGCAAGCTTATATTAAACATCAGTTTTTGAGGTTGACACTGATGTTCATACTTATACTAGACATCGTTTTTCATTTAATAAATCGATGTCCATTGCGTTGTTTTACATCGTTTCTTACTTAAAAAGTCGATGTCCATTGCGTTGTTTTACATCGTTTCTTACTTAATAACTACATGTGCACTGAATAAAGAGACATCGATTTTTGTTTCCAATCTGATGTATCATCTCTTTAATGACATCGTTTTTGTAGTTTAATACTGATTTGAAATAAACGTATATACATCATGTACTTTACATGAGCATGATGTCCACTAACTTTGTAATTGTTGCTAGAATGCATCTATCTAATCCACATTTGACAACATGAAATCTCAAATAATTTGAATATGGGGCATTGCATTAATTTGTATCCAACATACAATTGCAATAACTACATGTAGTTTATTTGATTTGTTCGCAGCAGCTGCAACAATACAACTACTCCAAAATGGTTCAAAAAAATCTAGCTAGCCTTACTCAAAATCACTTTGCTAGTCTCCATCTATAGCGAAGTTTGCAAATAGTCAGCCACTTCAATGTGCACCTTGTCAAGTTGTTCTTGGGTGTATCCTTTCCAAGTCTTTGCGGCCCACTAAAAACATATAGAATAACTTAAGTCATAATCATCAGGTAAAAGGGTTCGTGATTTTAGCAATCGTCTCTAGGCTGGCCGCATAGTATAAAACAAATTAAGGTTTTAGTTTGGTCTGCACAAAGATAAGAGTGGAAGGCTAGGTTAGGGTCAGAGAAGTATAATATATTAAATGCATATGAATAAAGCTTCAAGGTACGTTCCTTAAATTAATTTGGCATCAGTCAAGGGTAGGATGACAACAAAGTTACAAAAGCATGGTTCATATATATATATATATATATATATATACACTAGTCACAGTAAGAAGCTGGTGCATGTGTGTATTTCCCAAGTTATAAACAATATGGTGTGTGTGTGTGTGTGTGAGAGAGAGAGGCTACAGAATCATTAATCATCTTCTTCACCCTATGCATTACCTACATACTTCATTCATATTTAGCATAAAGTATTCAGGATGGTTCAAGGCACTGAATTGGTCCAAGTGATAAAAACAATTCAACCTACCATTAAGTAAAACCAAGATATATCAGACCAGCCCCTTTCTTATGCTGAGAGTTATCATACATAGTTAAAGGTTGGTTTCTGGCTAGGGAATTGTCCATTTCAAGCATGTTGAGAATTTCAAAGGAGCAAATTCATCAATGTATAAAATATTAACACAAGAGAGAGAGAGATTACCGAATCATGTGGAAAACAAAGCTGAGGTCATTTGTATAAAATTGCACTTCTCCATGTCCCACTGTACTCTGAAGAGGAAAACTGAAAAGGAAAAATGAATCTTCTTTTCCAGACAATTAATTCCAAAATAGGGAGAATGCAACTATAGGTTATGTATAATATGCTGGATTCTGGAAACATTGAAACATATAAAGCATAAAAGCACCAACCAATTTCAATTGCTAAATTAATATAGAGAATGAAAATTACAAAATTGATAAATTTAAGCATCAACAGCTAAACCCTTACCCTGTATCAGTTTCTGAAGTAAATTGAACTGGGTCTTTCATCTCAAACTCTCAATCCGGAATTTCATATTAACGGTGCTGAAAAATCTGGACTGCCTCACCGTGAAGAACTCTGATTGGGTAAACCTTTGCAGAAGCTCCAGTTCTCTCCTTAAAAATAGTATTTATACCAAAGTTTTCTCAACCAAAAAAAATATATATATATGATGAGACAAAGACACCCAGAATTTCATGTTGTATAAAAAACAAAGAGGATTTCACATAAGTAGATGGTGCCCATATTTACTAGTGGAAGTAATATAGTTATTAACTAATATCAATTCCCGACAACGTAGCATATTTCCACCATCGCATTATAACTCCTATAGAATCAACGAATCAATTAGAAAACAGATGCTTCATGTTCAAAAACAAAAAAAAATTGTAATTTAACTACTCCAGAGAGTATGTGATTTAAAAGGTGATAGACAGAACGTATGGCTATCTAACTGACATTAGCTTGTTACTTTTACCAAGGAAAATGAAATACAAACTTAGCACTAAACTAGGCTTTAATTGTCACTCTTTTTTTTCTCTTTTTTTCACCAACTATTACTTGTATTTCCTGTTCGCTATTGCTTTAAATACCTTCAACACTCAAACTTGCATTACACATATATATAATTTCACATTGAAAGTAAACTGCACCACAGCTAAACCAAATTCTCTGCGAAATGAATCCAGAAGAACCTTCACATTAAATTGGCCTACTTTTCCCAAGAAACTTAGGGAGTACCTTTTCTGTATATTGTCAGATGATGAAACACTACTTGCTAAGCATACATATTGATAGGCGGATGTAAGTTCATTCACCTCCTCTCTTGATACTTCATTTATGTCGCAAATCTGCAGTGCATACATAATAGTTATTTAATGTTCAGAAAATGGATATTATACCTCTTTTCTGACCATTTTATGATTGAAAAAGCTAATTCGGGAGCCAGATTATTCAAGTTGACTTATAGAAAAGGAAATTGACCACAAGAGGCTCCCAACCCTAAGCATGGTCTGCTTTAACTCTTATCTATTTATTTATTTTATTATTAATTGATGTCTAGCCAACAAATTATTAGAAATTCACTTAGTTGATTAAAGAAGCACCTGATAAGATAAGCTGCTGATGTTCATAAGACAAGAACTTAGGAAACCCTTGCTTTGAAGTTGGCCCAGGAAATATCTCTCATGATCTACACAGATGATTGCATCCAAAACATAGAGTGACATCATCTTCCTAAGTTCACTCTTGAGTAGCATCTTTTATTACCTGAAGATTCACAGATAGAGGAAAAGATATGAGACATAAAAAGGGAGCATTTTCATTGTAAAAGTCAAATTGATTGTAATGAAAGATCTTGGAAAGCAACAAGCCTTTTACAATATCAACTAATTATTAAATAAAGATGAGTCAAAGATTTCCAAATGTAGCTCAAAGGTAAGAAAAGACGTGCATGTGGATATCATTCCCATAAAAGATGAAAAGGACAATTAAACTTGATTAACAAGCATAATATGGCAGCTTATGATTTGGACGAAAAAGAAAAAACCACTTAAGAATTTAAGCAATGAACAACACCTTACTCTTCCCAACAGTTTGGGTTCCAGCATGCTCAATACCATCTTCAGGAGAAAAAGAATGAGACATGAGGTGATCAATTCCATTTTCAAAAAGTTTCCAGCCCACAAAACCTTTTTCAACCCCTAAATGGTTTGATATATGACATAAAAAGAAGTCAGTAAAGTCTGTAGAATATATGACATAAAAAAGAAGCCAGCAAACCAATCTCAGGATTCTGGAATTATAAATGGAGTGCAGCACTTAACAGTAAGAAAATACCTAACATGGATGCTTATGCTTTTAGGTAAATACTCAATTACAAGGAAATACAAGGCAAAGCCTAACATATTCAATACCTTTCTAAGATTATTACTGCTCAGATGTAATAAAGCCATGGGAAACAAGCCCTGCTTCAGGCAAAGGTGTATAATTACACAAAATCCAACCTCACAGAGATAGAACACACTCAAAATAACTAATCAGTAATCCCTAATAAATGAACAAACCACCATCCACAAATAACAACCGAAGAATATCATGGATCAAATTTCAGGATGCACAAAGTAACACATGGAAAAAATAGAACACATGCACAAAGGTGTCAGTCTTTCCGATAAAACAATCACCAATTTGACCCATAACACACAATACCTTCTTATTTTCCGTAATAATTCCGAAGATGAAAGACAGTACACCAAAAAAGGCCACTATCGTAGCCATTTGCTGCACCATCACAGCCATCCCCCTAAAATGAAACCACAAACAAAAAAGATTCAAAATTGAAAATCTAAAACTGAAACCACACAAAATGGAACATAATTCATCTCCAGATACCAAAAATCAAACACACTACCTGGGGAAATTGAATCGGGATAAAAAGGGGTGTCGTGAATCGATTCTTGATAGAAAGAGGGAGGATTTGGGAATCTCTGTCTGTGAAAATAAAAAAGGATGACGAGTTAGATTTGAAGGCGGAGGCGCATTCTCCTTGGAGGCTTGCCAGAGCTAGGGTTTGGCGACTGGGGAGGCTTGGCTTCATCGTCTCCGGTAAGAAATTACGGCGCTGCTGCATAGACTTCATCTTCGTCAATTCCAGAGAAAGACCGAGCGAGGGTTTTAGAGAGAGTAAGTGAGAGAGAGCTTGCCGACAAAGGCGATGATGCCGGCGAGAGGGAGGAGGCCGTTAATGAGAGAGAGACAGTAGAGGGAGGCGGTGGTGGCCGTGGAAAGATAGCCGAGAGGAATGAGGATGGGGCTAAGGCTTCGCAGAAGAGGGAGAGTGTGAAATTGGAAGATAAAGTGAGTGAAGGTAAAACTGGAAGAACTGACTAAGTGTGGGGGAAATGAAAATTTTGTTCCCCGCGTGTACAATAACTTTTAACTTAGTCTTTCAGCGTTTTTGAAAAGTTTGGAATCAAAATATAGACATCGGTCAACAATAACATATGATGTTAATCATATAAATAGAAATCGGATTTTCAGAAACCGATGTTAGAATTTTTTTTTACATCAGGTGAAATCTGAACTGATTTAAATGACATGATGTCTATGAGCATAATTCTAGTATTATAGTGATCTGGCGGTAGCCAAATCCCGATAACACTGGTCCAAGCTCAGACCGCTATTGAAAGGATTGTAGCACTAGCGTCACCTGTCAAGTGAAATACAAAGGGCATCAGAGAGGAGACTGATGCGGCTAAAAGCAAGCGCACAATTTAACCCTGAAATGTCATTAGCAGTACAAAGTAAATAGGGATCGTTCTAATCCGGGGATTGAGGGTACACCTGTCAATGTAGGACAAACAAATAATTAAAATTAAAACAAAGTATAATATTTACAAAAATATAACAAAATATAAACATATTTACGAAAAAAGGGGGGAATTTTTGGTTTTTGGTTTTCTTTTTTCGAAATTAAAATCTAAGTTAACAAAATAATTAAAATGCAAAAACATAAAAATACAAATGGAATGAGAGAACAAGGATCAAAGTCGAAACTTATGATTAAAATTGATTCAAGTTCATCATTGTTCATCATAGTCATGCAAGAGGAGTTGATCATGTAAAACGTTCAAAGCAAACAATTTCCCATATTTTACTTTCAATGCTAATTAATCTAAGTGAAAGCACATAGACTAATCCTATCAAACATGCATTCAAGCCCTAGAAAGCTAGTCAATCATAACATGTTTAACGCAATAAGCACCTAGAAAGGCTATCAACTCAAGTGTGCAACTTAGTATGAAAAAGTTCACCTAATTGCAATCCTCTTTGATTAAATTCGGTTTTTGCACAAAACCTTTACTACTTATTGATTCAAGAACACAAAACCAAAACGTTGATTCATGTTCTCAAATTCGTAGCACCATTCATATAAAAACCCTAAAAGTTTCGAACCATTCAAGATTGTTATACAAAAGATTTCTATCATGCAAATTTAACCAAACACTCACACAAAAGCAACCATAAATCGCAATATATGAATCTGAAAATTAACAATTAATCATAAAATTTCAGAAATCAACACTTGTTCAAACATATGTGTCAACTAGGGCAAAACCAACGAAAATACAAGCAAAGGTTACAAGGAGAATCGGATTACACCGTGATGAAGATGAGATGAATGGAGTGATGATGAGATCTCTTGAATTTCGAAAGCAATCTTCAAGGATGGTGATGGATGTTGTGCACGGCTTCTCTTCTTCTTCCTTGGCCTTGCTTGAACTTCGTGGTTGCCCTAGAGGATGGAGAAGAGCACGGCTAAGCTAGAGGGATTTCTGAATTTTTTTCAAAGTGTGAACGTACCAAAAGATTGAACTCCTTGACGTTGAGAATGTGTGAGAATATATAGGGGACGGCCCCTAGGTCTCCAAGCCGTCCAAAACCCTAGAGAACCTCACAGAAATTGCTTGCTTCCTCCACATAATTTCCTCCAATGATTTCTTGCCACATAAGCCCTATGAGGTGGTGCAACCAATCATAAAATTCCAATATTAATTCCCTAAATAATCCTTGCCGAAATGAAGAGATAATTTCTGATTTTAGACATTTAATTTCGGCCAAAACTCTTTAGGGAATGTAGGAATGTATCTAGACTTCTTTTGAGCTTTTCTTGGTCTCCACCTTTTTCTCTTTCCTTAAAACTCTCTAGAGGATGATATCTTGCCGAAATCTCTAGGGTTTCTTCTTTAATTCACGGCTCATTCCTTCTTTTCCTCTTGGCTTGGATGGCAAAAGATATTCTAGGATTTATCTCTTGATGTATTTCCATAAAAATAGCCCTAGAAAATCTCCCTAGAAAATCTCTTTTTAATTTCTGATTTTTGGACGCCACTTCCTTGTTTCTCTCTTCATTTTGGACGGCAAAACTCCCCTAGGGTTTATTCTTGCGTCAAAAACCCTAATTGTATGGGCTTTATGGGCCTTTTATCCATTTGCCGAAAATCCACTTCATTCTTGAGAGTTCTTGGGCCTTGTTGCTTCTCATTCAAGCCTTGTCACCTTCCAACGTCATAACACTTTATTTTTCCATTTTTCTTTCATAGTAACGTTGGAAACTTCATTGGTGAGCTTTCCTCCTTTTCGCAGGGTTTCCTGGTTGGACCAGGAAAACTTCTTTTCTTCATTTCTGCTCATTTATGTGGCTCACTGTTCTTCATCTTTGCTCCCCTTGGTGTTCGCAAGCTTCTCTTTCCATTTATGAGTTCATTTCCACCTTTTAGCTGGGAGGTCCTGAAAATAGAAACTAATAAGAAAAATAGAAACTTTCCTAAAATGAAAAATGGCAACTTTCCTAAACTGAAAATGGGAAACTTTCTAAAAATGAAAAATAGAATCTACAAAAATAGAAACTTTCTACAAATAGGAACTTTCCCAATCAAAGAATGGAAACTTTCCTAAACAGGGTTTTAATAAGGAAATAACGCAAGAAATGTAGGGAAATGCAGTTAAAACGTCGCATTAAAATGCTCCTATCAAATTCCCCCACACTTAGCTTTTGCTAGTCCCTTAGCAAAATCACACTAAGACTCAACGAAATTTAAAGACTCTACAAAAACAATGACTCTATTGCCCTTCAACTTTTTGTCTCAGCAATCTCTTACTTTCATAACACCAAGATTAGCACTTAACCAAGATTCAAATATTAGGCATTCGAGAGTTAATTGAAACACATAATCCGCACATGCATAAGTAGGACTTGGTTGTAACAATGGTGATGGGGTTAAGCTCAGCATGCTTCAGACAAGTATGATTCAAATCCTCACAAGGTATATCCACTCTTTCTTCTCTCAGAATTCAAGGCAATGCTTAAAAGCTTATACACTCAAGTATATGTGAAAGATAGCAAGTATATCACATAATGCAAGAAACGAAAGCACATGTATAATTTTCTTTAAAGATCTCATGAAGGATACCAACTACTTGCACATATGGACCCAAGCCATAGGTTCAACTCTTGTAACTCATCTCCACATCAAGGGCTGTCCCATCTTAAGGATCAAGAAGGTCTTCTCAAGGGTTGTAATAGGGCTAAGGCTCAAGGTTTTAAGAAATGAAAGGTAAGGATTTATCAAAGTGTCCTAAAAACCTAGCAGAGCACATGTAGATGTAGAGACCTCAAGGAATCCACCAAGGCATTGCAAAGACGTCACTTTCCCATGGGGGTGTTATAAAGGGGGCCTAATGTCTTCATGTTGGGCCCATACTTCACTCTAAACCTCCTTTGGTCACTAATGAGTTGGACAAAGGCCAAATTTTTCTGTAATGGGCCTTCAAATCAAAGTAAACTCCAAACTCACCAAGTATGGGGGACTAAAATCCATAGAAATTTCTTTCTTTTTATTTCTTTTTATTTTCTAGCCGTACACTTTTTGCTTTTCACTTTCTTTTTCTCGGCTTTTTCATACATTTTTCTTTCATGGACAAGTCTACCCCCACACTTGAGCTTTCACCTCTTCTTATCTTTCAATATTGACGCCAAAAATCTTCAAGTAAAGTCTCAATTTAGCTCCACTAAGTTCTTAGAACAAAGGGTAGGGTTATAGCTATACTAAGTTTTAGGTTAAAGATTTTTAAGGGTGATGAAAGAAAAGGCTTAACGTAGGCTCAAATGGGTTTATCTAGGGGAGTCCCATGACGGGCACAATTAAGGACACAGGTTCATTTGGCAATGGTGGTAATTCCTAGGGTGCCTCTATCCCTTCCAGAATCAGGGCCATGTATTGATATAACGTCTCAACAAGCACAAGAGCGAATTCTAGCATTCTCTAGTCCATCAAACTTAATCTATGGCAAGCAGTCAATCAAATGAAAGAATAATGAGATCATCAAAACATCGCCAAGAAAATAAGAATATATTTTTCGATTCACTCCAAGAAAAAGGGTCATGGGCTCAATTATCTCACATGGGTTTTTATGAATCAAAACTCATCTTAACATGCTCATATTCTGTACCAAGGTCACGAAATCCATATCCACTACAAGGCACATATTTTTCATATATCTCAATTAACCAAAGAATACCATGTTTAAAAATCATCTCAATCTTGTGATCCTCTTTTAGTCATGATTTCAGAGATATAGAATCATCCTAGACAGTTGAAAGGGCATCCTAAGACTCAAAACAAAACAAAAGCAACGAAAATTTTTTAAATATTTGACATTTTTCAATTTTTTTGTATTTTTCAATATATGACTCAAGATAAAAGTGTAAATCCCTTCCCCCACACTTAAATATTGCATTGTCCTCAATGTAATCAAGAATAAGCATGCAATGAAACACGTAAGCATATAGGGATGAAATTTACGAAAATAATGACTAAGTACAAAGAAAAATTGGAGGAGTAAAAGGGAAAGAGAAAGCAAATCTGCGTTGACGACTCCTCCACAGCTACTTCAGAATTGGGTTGCCTCCCAAGCATCGCTTGATGTTTATAGTCTTTCAGCCTAGACTTGTACCTCCATTTAATCTTCAGGGTTTGGAACGTTTTGGAGGGGTACAGCCTCCACTTCATGTTCCACAAATGCCTCATAGTAAGGCTTCAAGCGATGCCCATTCACCTTGAACTCGTTACCTGTTTGTTCACTTTTTATCTGTACAGCTCCATAAGGAAACACATGAGTGATAACAAAAGGTCCAATCCAACGAGAACGAAGCTTACCTGGGAAGAGTTTGAGACGAGAATGGAAGAGAAGAACTTTTTGACCCACAACAAAAGTCTTCCTTCGAATCATTTTGTCATGGAATGCCTTAGTCTTATCCTTGTAAATTTTAGCACTTTCGAAGACATCATTCCTAATCTCCTCTAACTCCTGCAATTGCAGCTTCCTATGAAGCCCAGCTGCATCAATATCCATGTTGAACTACTTCACAGCCCACCAAGCTCTGTGCTCTAACTCCACAGGTAAATGGCAAGGTTTGCCATAGACAATTCGATATGGTGACATACCTATGGGAGTTTTGTATGCAGTCCTGTAAGCCCACAGAGCATCCTCTAAACGCAAAGACCAGTCCTTCCTGTTAGGGTTCACAGTCTTCTCCAATATCCCCTTAATCTGACGATTAGAGACCTCAGCCTGCCCACTAGTTTGGGGGTGATAAGGTGTAGAAACCTTATGTGTGACATCATATCTCTTCAAGAGAGCCTCAATCCTCCGATTGCAAAAATGAGATCCACCATCACTAATGAGAACTCTAGGCATTCCAAACCTGCTAAAGATGTTAGACTTGATAAAATCTGCAACAACCTTAGAGTCATTAGTTCTAGTGGCCTTTGCTTCCACCCATTTGGAAACATAGTCCACTGCAAGTAAGATGTATAGAAACCCAAAAGATGAAGGGAAAGGTCCCATGAAATCTATACCCCAGACATCAAATATTTCAACAGTTATGATATTAGACAAAGGCATTTGATCTCTAGGACCTAGATTCCCTGTTCTTTGGCACTTATCACAAGTGAAACAATAGGCATGTGCATCCCTAAATAATGTTGGCCAATAGAACCCAGACTCTAGTACCTTAAATGCAGTCTTCCTAGACCCAAAGTGACCCCCACATGCTTTAGAATGGCAAAAAGAAAGTATGGCATTTTGTTCATGTTCAGGCACACATCTCCTAATCAGTTGATCAGGGCAATATTTCCATAGATAAGGTTCATCCCAAACATATTGCGTAACAATTTTCTTTAGCCTATCCTTATGAGCACGTGACATGGTATCAGGAATTTTTCTAGACACAATATAGTTCACAATATCTGCATACCATGGTTCACTTACCTGAAGTCCGAAGAGCTGCTCATCTGGAAATGTCTCCACCAGAGGGAGATGATCTTCTGCATGCACCAAGCGACTCAAGTGGTCAGCTACCACGTTTTCACTACCCTTCTTGTCCTTGATTTCCACGTCAAATTCTTGCAAGAGTAGGATCCATCTAATGAGCCTTGGTTTCGCCTCCTTCTTGGTCATCAAGTATTTCAAAGCTGCATGGTCAGTAAAGATAGTAACTTTGGTACCAAGTAAGTAAGAGCGAAACTTCTCAAGGGCAAAGACTACGGCAATGAGCTCTTTCTCTGTGGTGGAATAGTTCATCTGTGCATCATTGAGAGTCCTTGAGGCGTAGTAGATGGCATAGGGTAGCTTGTCCTTCCTTTGCCCCAAAACAGCTCCAACTGCATAGTCAGAGGCATCACACATCAACTCAAAGGGCAAGGACCAGTCTGGAGGTAACATGATGGGGGCAGATGTCAACAACTCCTTAAGCTTGTCAAAGGCTTCTTGACACTCCTTGTCAAAGTGAAAGGGCACATCCTTCTGGAGTAGTTGACATAAGGGTCTCGAAATCTTGGAGAAGTCCTTGATGAACCTCCTATAAAAACCTGCATGGCCAAGGAAGGAACGAATCTCTCTCACAGAAGTGGGAGAGGGTAAGTGACGCACAATATCCACCTTGGCTTTATCAACCTCTATGCCCCTAGCAGAGACAATATGTCCTAGAACTATTCCTTGCTTAACCATAAAATGGCATTTCTCCCAGTTTAAGACAAGGTTAGTTTCCATGCAACGTTTTAAAATTATCTCCAGATTATTAAGACAATCATCAAAATTCTTTCCAAAAACTGAAAAGTCATCCATGAATACCTCTATGATTTTCTCAATATAATCTGAAAAGATACTTACCATACACCTCTGAAAGGTACCTGGAGCGTTGCAAAGTCCGAAGGGCATACGTCTATAGGCAAACGTTCCAAAGGGGCAAGTGAAGGTGGTCTTCTCTTGATCTTCATTTGCAATTGCAATCTGGTTATAACCAGAGTATCCATCCAGGAAGCAGTAGTAGTCATGTCCAGCTAGGCGCTCAAGCATCTGATCAATGAATGGCAGAGGAAAGTGGTCTTTCCTTGTAGTTGCGTTGAGCCTCCTATAGTCAATGCACACTCTGTGGCCTGTGACTGTCCTTTGGGGCACCAGTTCGTTCTCAGCATTCTTCACCACAGTGATCCCAGATTTCTTGGGCACGACCTGAACTGGGGAGACCCACTTGGAGTCTGAAATGGGGTAGATTACCCCACAATCAAGGAGTTTGATAACCTCCTTCTTCACTACTTCCATCATTGGAGGGTTGAGACGACGTTGAGCCTCTCTAGTGGGTTTAGACCCCTCCTCTAGAAGTATCCTGTGGACGCAAGTTGTAGGGTTGATTCCCTTGATGTCCGCCAATGTCCATCCTATGGCGGTCTTGTGTTGCTTCAGCATTTCCACCAACTTCTCTTCTTGTAGACTCGTCAGTGCAGAGGACACAATCACTGGTAAGGTCTTCTTGTCCCCTAGGTAGACATATTTCAAGTGGTCTGGAAGAGGTTTTAGCTCAAGTTCTGGGGCCTGGACCACTGAAGGTAAAGTCTTGTTAGCAGATAACTGAATGGACAAGGGAGAGATAGACTTACCTATATAGGGTGATGCCTCAAGGAAGGAGACGTTTTCAATGATTTTCTCCTCACAAGTGTCTTTTAACTTGTCCTCTGAGATGGTGACGCCACTTGTTGTGTAACCTATTCCTTGTGCAAGTGTCGTGGCTAGGGTATCCTCATTCATGACATCAAACATTTTCTGTGCAAGATCATCCAGAATGTCAATAGAAAAACAATCACTTTCATCAAGAGGATACCTCATGGCTTCGAAGATGTTGAAGCCTATAACATCACCATCAAACTCCATTGTGAGGGAGCCTGCGTACACATCAATCTTCGTCCTAGCGGTCCTTAAGAAGGGACGTCCCAAAAGCAATGGAGTGGAACTTACAGGGGAGTCCTCCATTTCCAACACATAAAAATCAGCTGGGAAGATAAGATGGTTAACCTGTACAAGCACATCCTCCAACAAACCTCTAGGGTATGCATTGGATCTGTCAGCTAACTGAATGATAACATTGTCAGACTTAAGTTCCCCTAGACCTAGGGTTTCATAAACAGAATAAGGCATAACATTAACAGATGCACCTAGGTCTAGCATGGCATTCTTAAATCTAGAATTACCAATAGTACAAGGAATAGTGAAGCTTCCAGGATCCTTACACTTTGGAGGAATTTTCCTCTGAATCAAGGCAGAGACATTCTCACTTACCTTTACCACCTCCTTTTCACGGTTTACTCGCCTAGTAGTGCAAAGCTCTTTGAGGAACTTGGCATACTTAGGGACTTGCTTGATGGCCTCTAGGAGGGGTAAGTTTACTTGCACCTTCTTGAAAGTTTCCAAGATAGCTTGGTCACTTTCATCCTTCTTAGATTGGGCGAACCTGCGTGGGAAGGGCATGCAAGAAGAAGAAGGGTTAGCAATAACCGAATTTGATAAGTTAAAGTTACTACCTTTTACTTCCGGTTTTGCATTTAATGGTGAGGACGCCTTGATCTCTGCCTTGGACGTTGTAGGGTCCTTCTCAATACCCAACTTGGTGGGTTCTTGGTCTTCCTCAATCTCTATGCTCACTTGGGCCTTCCTTGACCCCTTTGGTTGATCCATGAACACTCTCCCACTCCTTGTAGTAACAACTGATGCATTCTCCACATTAGGGTTAGGTATTGTGTTACTAGGGAGCTTCCCAGTTTCGTGGATCTTGCTCATGAAATCCACAACTTGACCCATTTGCTTCTTGAGTTCTGCAATGTCCTTGGTGTGGGTCTGTTGTCCTTGAATCAAAGCCTGTGTAGAGTTTGTCAAGGCTTGAGTAGAACTAGTCAGGGCTTCCAACGTTTTGTCATAATGAGCCATTGAGGGTCCTGAGTTCTGTGGAGGAGGAGGCATGTAAGGCCTTTGAAAAGATGATCCTTGGAATGAAGGCCCTTGTGGACGTTGGAAGTTCCCACCAAGAGGATTCTGAACGTTATCATTGTTGGTCCACTTGAAATTGGGATGGTCCCTCCATCCTGGGTTGTAAGTATTGGAGTAAGGGTCATGTCTAGGACGTTGAGGTCCTCCTTGATATCCTCCTTGATATCCTCCAATAGCATTTGTAGATTCCCATCCTCCATTTTCATTAAGTTGGGGGCACTGATCTGTAACATGCCCTTGCATAGAGCATACCCCACAAGCCATTGTTGCACTAGGTCCCTTGGAACTTATCACTTGGTTCATGAGAAGAGTAAGCTTATTTAGTTGGTCTTCAATGGCAGTATTCTTGCTCACCTCATGTACCCTACGAGTAGAGTGTCCTATCCCCTCATATTGTTGGGAGTTTAGGGCACGATTTGCTATAAGTTCCTTCCCAACTGCAGGTGACTTGTCCACAAAAGCTCCTCCAGCTGCAGCATCCAACATTTGCCTTTCCAAGGGTAAGAGTCCTTCGTAGAAACAGGTAAGTAGGGTCTCATCCTTCATCTGATGTTGAGGACATTGTGCAAGTAAGGAGTTGAACCTCTCATAGTAAGCAGCATAGGACTCATCATGGGCTTGCTCTATTCCACTGAGCTTCTTCCTGAGTGTGATGACCTTAGAAGTTGGGAAGTATTTTCCAAGAAGGCTTTTCTCATTGTTTCCCATGATGTGATACGTCCTGCAGGGAGTTCATATAGCCAGTCCTTGGCTCTATCAGCTAGAGAGAATGGAAATGCTCTCATCTTAAGAAGGTTCTCATCTGCCCCTTGTGGTTGCATGTTTGCACAAACAGATTGGAATTCTCGAATATGCTTGTTAGCATCCTCCATATTGAGGCCATGGAAACTAGGGAGCTTGTGCAACAGTCCACTCTTTAGCTCGAACTCTGCTTGTCTTCCAGCTGCAGGGGGAGGGTATACTATGCCTGTAGGAGGTCCTCCTTCGACAGTTGCGGTGGAAAGTTCCCTAATGGATGCCATTCTCTCTTCCTTAACTTCTTCAGGTGGTGGTGAAGATGGTGGTGTAGAATTGGACGAAACCACAGGTGAGGGTGAACGTGAAGGAGGAGATGGAGACGGTGTAGGTGATGTAGACTCCTTAGAAGGGTAGATCCTCTTCCCTTGCTCGTTAAAGGCGTACTCTTTGTATGTTGAAGGAGAAGGGCTTGTGAACTCAAAGAGTGAAGGACTCTTCAAACGAGCGAGCCTTGCTTCAATTTCCTTTATTGTGGAGGGTCTAAAAGGCTCGGTCATTCATAGGAATCCTAAAATTTAAAGAAGTTAGTAAAGTATAAAGTGAGTTAATTACAAATTAGCGATTTATACATCAACTTTACTATTCACGAGACACTATTCACAAGTTACTATTCACAACTTTACTGTTTATGATTTATACAAGTATAAAGAGAAGTATAAATTACAAACTAACCACAATCTTTTCACAAATAAACCACGTAAGAAGTTTAAACAAGTAGAGAATGTACAAAACACACAATTTACAAGTGGAGGTTATGTTCAAGTATCTTATTATTTTTACAAAATAAAGTTAATATCTCAATTGATTACAAGTTGTAAGTCGAGCCCAATAGAAACCACTACTATTGGTGAGATACGATCTAGGGATAGTCGCCTAGACATAAGTCACTTTCCTTTGTTTCAGAAGGCCAGATGGCCAGATTAAGAGGTAAGTGAGAGGGAGGACTCATTTTGGTGACACTACGGAGGCTACTCCCTCATTGAGGTTTAGGCCCCTATCGATCGGCTACTCCCACATTGTGGTTTAGGCACAGTCTGTAGTATCTCTGAGATCCAATTTGAACCCATCACCCAGGGTCTCAACCTAAGACACCACCTATATGCCCCTTACTCAGCTTGGAAATAACTCATGTGTTAGACAGTTCTCCAAATGCTAATAAAAGCCGCCCTCAACCTCATAAGACCTTAGAAAGGCACTAATGAAGGGTTTAGGCCAATATTAACAAAAGGGCACTTATCTACTCATAGGATTTTACACACTTATAATAATCAAGAATTTAACAATATCTATAATTAATTCTTTACATTTCTTTTGTTTAACAAGATTAGACACATTTTACAAAACTTTCACACAACACTATAAACAAACGTCACTATTTTTTTTTTTTTTCTTTTTTTTTTTTAACGAAAATACTTACAAAATTTTTTATTCTTTCCTTTTCTTTACAATTGTTTTCATCACTTAGGTACGGGAACAGGGAGTCTCGATGTGCAATGGGACTGAAACAGCTACCCTTTTCAAGACTATGTTTAATCCAATATACCTTAGTGAATCACAACATTTTCGTTGTTACAAATACCATTGATTTCAAATTCAATTCCAAGCGGTAAATCAAGAGGACGTGCGGCCCATGTATAGTCGTCTAGACACAAAGTCCCTCCTACATCCTTTGGGCAACCTTACTGAAATGGCCAGGTAGGGGAGGGCGACCACGAGAGGTAGAATCCATTTTGGCATGAGCTACTCCCACATTGTGGTTTAGGCCCATTTGTAAGCACTTCTGGATTCAAGAACCTGTCATGAGCGTTGTCCCCTTCCTAGACACCATCCCACATAGGCTATACTTACTTGGATGAAAAAGGTCCTAAGTGTGAAGACAGTTCAATGAATGTTAATAAAGGCCGCCCTCAACCTTAAGGGACCTGGACTAGGTACCAATAAGGGGTTTAGGCCAATATTAATAAACACGACTTCACCTATTCCTTCTTTAATTTACAACTCACAATTAAAATTCGTATTCAATAATATAAATAACAACCTAAGTAATTAATTAACTAATTAACTAATTAACTAACAATTAAGAGAATTACAAACAATTAACAAGTAAATATTTTTTTTTTTTTTTGTTTTTTTTTTTCGAACACACATATAAACAAAACAAATATTCGCAATATGACAAATGATTTTTCAATCCCCGGCAGCGGCGCCAAAAATTGATGCGGCTAAAAGCAAGCGCACAATTTAACCCTGAAATGTCATTAGTAGTATAAAGTAAATAGGGATCGTTCTAATCTGGGGATTGAGGGTACACCTGTCAATGTAGGACAAACAAATAATTAAAATTAAAACAAAGTATAATATTTACAAAAATATAACAAAATATAAACATATTTACGAAAAAAGGGGGGAATTTTTGGTTTTTGGTTTTCTTTTTTCGAAATTAAAATCTAAGTTAACAAAATAATTAAAATGCAAAAACATAAAAATACAAATGGAATGAGAGAACAAGGATCAAAGTCGAAACTTATGATTAAAATTGATTCAAGTTCATCATTGTTCATCATAGTCATGCAAGAGGAGTTGATCATGTAAAACGTTCAAAGCAAACAATTTCCCATATTTTACTTTCAATGCTAATTAATCTAAGTGAAAGCACATAGACTAATCCTATCAAACATGCATTCAAGCCCTAGAAAGCTAGTCAATCATAACATGTTTAACGCAATAAGCACCTAGAAAGGCTATCAACTCAAGTGTGCAACTTAGTATGAAAAAGTTCACCTAATTGCAATCCTCTTTGATTAAATTCGGTTTTTGCACAAAACCTTTACTACTTATTGATTCAAGAACACAAAACCAAAAAGTTGATTCATGTTCTCAAATTCGTAGCACCATTCATATAAAAACCCTAAAAGTTTCTAACCATTCAAGATTGTTATACAAAAGATTTCTATCATGCAAATTTAACCAAACACTCACACAAAAGCAACCATAAATCGCAATATATGAATCTGAAAATTAACAATTAATCATAAAATTTCAGAAATCAACACTTGTTCAAACATATGTGTCAACTAGGGCAAAACCAACTTAAATACAAGCAAAGGTTACAAGGAGAATCGGATTACACCGTGATGAAGATGAGATGAATGGAGTGATGATGAGATCTCTTGAATTTCGAAAGCAATCTTCAAGGATGGTGATGGATGTTGTGCACGGCTTCTCTTCTTCTTCCTTGGCCTTGTTTGAACTTCTTGGTTGCCCTAGAGGATGGAGAAGAGCACGGCTAAGCTAGAGGGATTTCTGAATTTTTTTCAAAGTGTGAACGTACCAAAAGATTGAACTCCTTGACGTTGAGAATGTGTGAGAATATATAGGGGACGGCCCCTAGGTCTCCAAGCCGTCCAAAACCCTAGAGAACCTCACAGAAATTGCTTGCTTCCTCCACATAATTTCCTCCAATGATTTCTTGCCACATAAGCCCTATGAGGTGGTGCAACCAATCATAAAATTCCAATATTAATTCCCTAAATAATCCTTGCCGAAATGAAGAGATAATTTCTGATTTTAGACATTTAATTTCGGCCAAAACTCTTTAGGGAATGTAGGAATGTATCTAGACTTCTTTTGAGCTTTTCTTGGTCTCCACCTTTTTCTCTTTCCTTAAAACTCTCTAGAGGATGATATCTTGCCGAAATCTCTAGGGTTTCTTCTTTAATTCACGGCTCATTCCTTCTTTTCTTCTTGGCTTGGACGGCAAAAGATATTCTAGGGTTTATCTCTTGATGTATTTCCATAAAAATAGCCCTAGAAAATCTCTTTTTAATTTCTGATTTTTGGACGCCACTTCCTTGTTTCTCTCTTCATTTTGGACGGCAAAACTCCCCTAGGGTTTATTCTTGCGTCAAAAACCCTAATTGTATGGGCTTTATGGGCCTTTTATCCATTTGCCGAAAATCCACTTCATTCTTGAGAGTTCTTGGGCCTTGTTGCTTCTCATTCAAGCCTTGTCACCTTCCAACGTCATAACACTTTATTTTTCCATTTTTCTTTCATAGTAACGTTGGAAACTTCATTGGTGAGCTTTCCTCCTTTTCGCAGGGTTTCCTGGTTGGACCAGGAAAACTTCTTTTCTTCATTTCTGCTCATTTCTGTGGCTCACTGTTCTTCATCTTTGCTCCCCTTGGTGTTCGCAAGCTTCTCTTTCCATTTATGAGTTCATTTCCACTTTTTAGCTCGGAGGTCCTGAAAATAGAAACTAATAAGAAAAATAGAAACTTTCCTAAAATGAAAAATGGCAACTTTCCTAAACTGAAAATGGGAAACTTTCTAAAAATGAAAAATAGAATCTACAAAAATAGAAACTTTCTACAAATAGGAACTTTCCCAATCAAAGAATGGAAACTTTCCTAAACAGGGTTTTAATAAGGAAATAACGCAAGAAATGTAGGGAAATGCAGTTAAAACGTCGCATTAAAATGCTCCTATCAGAGACCGCGGTGGGCGGTCTTCTCTACTCCAGTGCCTAAGTTAGTTAATATATTTATGTTGATAGAGTAACTTTAGGTAAGTAATGAATGAGTAATCAGTAAGGACAGATAAGTGGACATTTTATAAGTGAGGGAGAGACTGATATCTTCCTTGCCTTCGATGTGGGACTGATATGCATCAGGTAGTAACTTGTGATGCTTCAACGAGGTGACTTTGCAGCTGTGCGTGATGGCGCGTCAGCGGTAATATTAACCTAAGCCTGAGCTCAGGTTACAGCTCGTCTGATGGTATTCCTGGGGATAACACCCTTGACAGTGCTAGGGCCACTAGTGGCAGTATGGACGTGGTCTATTGTAGCTAATTATGCTTAGGCAAATGCTTATGTAAGTACAAGTCACCCAAGTCCCCAGTCAAGGAGGGCTATCTTGGTTGGGGAGTTGCCTAGCGGTTTTGAAGCATTACTTCAGCTAGTCTTGTCAAACATAATTAGCGTCAGTGCATAGTTAACCATGGACTTATTTTGAGCAAACACTTTATGCCCTTTCAGATAGACCCCTGCTAGGCCTTCTAGGGAGTCCTCCACTCCCCGGCTAAGATAGGCCTCTGTTTGGCTGGATAATTGTTTGATGAGGTTAGCTGCCTTAAGCAGTGGGTGTCAGGTAGCGAGCCTAATCTTTGATACCCAAATGTTAGGTCCATAATTACCTACTAATTATTCCCCTAATCTTGCACTTTTGCTTAACCTTTGTGTTTATTTATAAATATTTATTATGTTTTCCTTATCATGTTGGGAAATGATGGAGAAGCTTGGAAATGCACCAAAAAGTCAACTTTAGCACATTTTCCTACTCTGGCTAGGAGAAACCAAGCTAGGCAAGGAAGGAGGAGCGTCAGGCTGACCAAATGAACTCCAAATGAGTTGAAACTTTCCATATCCATTCTAGAAATCCTAAGGATCATTTCGTATGAAGAGTTCAAGAACTAGTTCGGAGTGGAAGGCCTTCAAAAGATCGGCACAAATTTCTGACTAAAAGACGAAAACTGCAAAACCGGACCTGTATGGATTTCGGCAGCATTTCCGGCCAAATCACCCCGAATAAAGATCTGAAATTTTACCTGGATAATCTATACTCATGGAGGAACATTTGGTATGAAAAAGTCAAAGGCCAATTCCAAACTCTCAGTGGAGATACAATTAAAAGAAGAAAAGAGAAGAAAATGCGCAAACGGACCAAAAAATGGGTCAACAGTGGTCAACGCCGGATTCCGGACTTTTCCAGCCTAGTTGGCTGGCCGAGAACTTGTGTAGAGGACAAGTAAGAGTTGACTAGGGTTAGAGACTTTAGGTGGTGTTAACATTTGGATCCGTGGGGATCCAATTAACGATAAGTAAAGAGAGAGGGACACACAAGAAGTATAGTGGTTCGTCTCCGCCTTAGCGGGAGACTACGTCCACTTGAATATTGTACTATGTGTGTTTGGGCCTTGCGGCCCAAGGGGATTACAAAGTGTGTAATGGGATGATGTTTAAGTGGGAGGAGGCATTCCATTTATAGGTGAAGGAAGCCATCTCCTTTACATTTTCTTAGATGTGGGATGTAGAAATCACTATTCTAGTCTAGAAAGCCTAGTTGTGAGGGCATGTTGGCAAGGCCGGGAAGGTGGCTTCCCGGCAACGTATTTGCCACTTTCGGATACCGTAGCTTGAATATAGGGCTATGGGATGCATGTCTTGGTTGGGCCTCACCATGGCTTGTGGGTGTCCCAGCAAGGGTGTTACTTATGCTTGGTGATGTAGAAAATCCTCCATGCATAGTGAGAGGTATCTACAAGTCCCCGAAGTCCCCAAGTAAGAGGAGCTTCTTGGTTGGGGAGTTATAATCATGAACTCATCAGGCATAAGTAACTGGGCGGCACGGAGCCCCTACAAGTCCGAACTCAGTAAGCAAGAAGGGACTCATTAATCTGCACAACAAAGACAAAAACACGCATATGTAGAATGCTCGTTGCATTGGGCAACACACGTGAGTTGCATTGATATGCGTTGGCATATATGAATGTATGAGGTGTGTGATACATGTTGATGTATACATGTGAATGGCGCCGAGTATGATCGATTATGACGTATAAACTCGAGGTTACATGGTTGTGTGAACATATGAATTGCATATGCTAAACGCGTGATGCGCGCAAGAAAAATGAACGAGGTCGAGTTAACGAGGTTACACTCGGTTTAAGTTGCATGAGAACCATGAAGGCAAACGTTTGTAATTCGTGAACGATGAATACGTGAACGCTTGTGTTTGTTTGGTTTTCGCTCGTATTAATGGAATGCAAAAAGAATTCGATTTGTCTCAATCAGTAAACGACAAATGGTAGAAAAATTCAATGTTCCATTAATGTGTAGTGTGTCGAGGAGACATGAGTGTAAAGCTTGGGAATGCCGGAAGGTAAGAGTGTTAAAGCTCGGGGGTGCTGGGAAGGCGTGGGAGGAAAATTCGGGGTTGTTGGGAAGGCATGAGCGGGAAGCTCAAGGGTTGCCAAAAAGGCATGAGAGGAAAGCTCGGGGTTGCCGGGAAGGCATGAGCGAGAAGCTCAAGGGTTGGCGGGAAGGCATGGGCGGGAGCTCGTGAGTTGCCGAGAAGGCATGAGTCGGAAGCTAGTGGGTTGCCGGGAAGGCATGAGAGGGAAGCTCGGGGGTGCCTGGAAGGCATGAGCGGAAAGCTCAGGGGTGTCAGGAAGGCATGAGCTAGAAGCTCGTGGTTGCCGCGAAGGCATTAGCGGAAGCTTGTGGGTTGCTGGGAAGGCATAAGCGTGAAGCTCAAGGGTGCCGAGAAGGTGTGAGCGGGAAGCTCGTGGGTTGTCGGGAAGGCATGAGCGGAAAGCTCGGGGGTTGTCGGGAAGGCATGAGCGAAAGCTCGGGGGTGCCTGGAATGCATGAGCCGGAAGCTCGTGGTTGCCGTGAAGGCGTGAGTGGAAGCTCGTGAGCAGGAAGCTAGTGGTTGCCGCGAAGGCGTGAGCGGAAGCTAGTGAGCGGGAAGCTCCGGGTTGCCGCAAAGGCGTGAGTAGAAGCTAGTGAAAGGGAAGCTCGTGGTTGCCTCAAAGGCATGAGCGGTAAGCTCGTGAACGGGAAGCTCGATGGTTGCAGGGAAGGCATGAGCATAAGAGCTCGGGGATACCGCTGAGGCAAGAGCGTAAAAGCTCGGTGGTGCCGCTGAGGCAGGAGCGTGAAGGCTTGGGGGTTGCCGCTGAGGCACGAGCGTAACCGTTGCTAATTATGCTGGGCTATATGTACAAGTCCCCGAAGTTCCCAATCAAGGAGGGTGTTCTTGCGGGTTGATACAAAGCATAGCTTTGTGCCGTATATCGAGCATAATTAGTGCAAGTGCGTCTTCCATCTAGAATTTGTCAGAGCGAACGCTTATGCCCTTTTGGGTAGGCCCCTGCTAGGCCCTCCGAGGAGTCCCCAACTCCTGGTTATAGACTTCCGTATGGTCTAAAAATTGTTTGATGAGGGGAGCTGCATATAAGTAGTGGGTGTTAGGTAGCGAACCTAATCTTTGATACCCAAGCATCGGGGGTTAACTGCCGGATCAATGGCTACCGTGGGCTACGTTAACCGATCCCTTTGCTCTTTCCCGAAGGAGAAAAGCTTGATTGCAATGCCGCGTAGCGGTCATTGTCATTATGAGGCATTGCCTTACAGCATTGATAGTTGGTCGTGGACCATAGACTCGTGGAGTCTAGACCCATTTAGGTCTTTTTCCCGTTAGGAAAATTGTACAAGGTATGGTGCTCGGAGGCTGTACCAGATGCTTACATAGTGTACATGTAAATATTGCTTGGTTGTATGAACAATAAATAAGCATGGCATACCTTGTTTGATTGTCACATGTTTATTTAATTAAATTGTAATTAAATAGAAACATTGCATATGTGTATAGCATGTATTCGTAATGAAGTTGCTAATAACATTTTTGATATTGTTGTAAACATGCCTAAGGATCATGAAGACATGTAAATGCATATCAAGTGTGATATATTGTAGGCATGCTTAGAGGTAGTAAAAGCATGGCACTAGCTCAAATTGAAAGAGCGTAAAGAAAGGAAGATATAGTTACTTATCTTATGCCGATTTGGAGCAAGTTGGAGTTGGAATTGATGTAAGTACCCAAATCATGTTGGAGTTGCCCAAGTATGACACTTCATTGCTTTGTGACGGATAAAGTACTCCGATAATGTCTGTCAACTTGTAGTTGCGCTTGAATGCTTGATAGAAATAGTGGAATTTCCTTGAAAATTTTGATGATTAATATGTGAATTTGTAAAATCAACATCAATAATTTGCATATGTACTTTGATACGATTTGCAGCAAAGTGTATAGCAAGTAATAGTTGATGATAAATAAGTTGCATATATATATATATATATATAAGCAGTTCATATTAATGAAGTTCTGTCTTGATCAAAAAACTTGCATATAGCAATATAGACATTGACGTAGGCTGAAAGTACAACATTGCTACGATGTGTACTTTCACTACAGAGAGTCGTGGGAGTATGAAAGACAAGGTATTTAATTCGAGCACCGTATACGCACACACCTAAGCTTTGAGATAAACCCATTAATTAAAGATGGGTCTGGTATATAATGCACATAAGTTCATTTGGATTTAGGCAGATATGCATGGTTGACCTCCATAGCTAGTTCATATGTGTGTAATGTTCTGTTAGCCCAACTGAATCATGCATACTAATTATCACATGCAATTGAACTTATGACACAATAGTCATCAAGTGGTGGTATATATGCACAGTTCTTACTTAGGCATAATTGGTAAAGGAATAAGACATGTGCCTTCATTTGATGATTAGCTCAAAAGTAGATGAGTATGTGTCTATAGCTGATAAAAGTGGTACATGCAGCCAATACATATACCCAATGTTAGGTGTAAATGTGCAATCATGTATATCACAGCTAGCATGCATGAGCGGTCAGCTGAACGCGTACGTACATAGCATTAAGTAGACAAGTCGTCCTATCAAATATGGGGGCGTGAGTGTATATGATGAACATTTTAGTTCTGACCCGATTCTTGTTCTCTGAAGAAACAAGCAAAGAGTATAGAAAGCTTAGCTTATTACCCAGGCTAGGATACAGAGGTGTTGGAGTCTTTGGCTAGCGGAGCGGACCTTGGGTGTGACAGGTGATCGGAGGCAGGAGGACGTGCGGTCAACGGTGTTGTCCGGCTGAGGTTTATCTAGTGGAAGAGGCTCGGGCCAGCGGTGTGGACTAGAGGTGACTGCCAATGGTGAATCCCGATGGTGAAGACCGGTAAATCTCTGCTGTGAAGGCCTGCGGAGGCCAACTAGCGGTGAAGCCCAGCGGAGCGGAGCTTTTGGGCGGCGGATGTTTTTCCGGCGGAGGATGACTCGGTCAGCGGAGAAGCTTTTGGCTAGCTGTGTGGTATGTCCTCAGCGGGGGAGGAGTTTCGGCGGAGTTAGTTGATGGAGCTTTGGTCGGCGGAAGAGAAGCTCCGTGGTGAACAGACAGCGGTGGTTCCTGGCGGGCAGCGGAGCTTGCCAGAGGAGGATGGCAGCGGAGGCTCGTAGCGGTATTGTGGCTGGTGGTGCCCAGCGGTGTAGAGGCTTGTGTTGTGGTTGGCCAGCAGAGCGAAGCTTGCAGCAAGGTTTGGCGGAAGGCTAGCCGGCGGAAGACTCACTGGCTGGAGACTCGTTCGGTGGAAGACTCACCGGCAGAAGATTGCTAGGGTAGCGGGGGCTGTGTTATGGCCAGCGGGGCGGAGCTTGCTTGGTCATGCCGCTAGTAGGGAGCTATGCAACGACGAAGACGAGGCTTTGTTGAAGAGAATGGGTGTCCAGAGAATTATTCTGGGTGCCCAAAGTATTTGGCGATTGTTTTTGTTTTGTTTTGTTTTGTTTGTTTGTTTTTTTTTTTGGTGTAGGTCAGCGTTGAACTTTCTGAGATGGGAGTTGACCAGGCCTATGGGCGTTGACCGTAGTTGACCAACACCATCAGTGTTGACTTAGCTTTGTTCGGTGTTGACCGCTCATGATCAGCATTGACCAGACCTAACCGGCGTTGACCAAGCATTGACTTGGTAGATGGCACAAGTTGTCTCTAAGAATATCAATTATATAACTCAAAGAAAGAAATTATTTTGAGCTCAATGGTAAGTGACGAAGCCTTTGTGTTGGTTTCCCACAGACGGCGCCAATGTTAACATTTGGATCCGTGGGGATCCAATTAACGATAAGTAAAGAGAGAGGGACACACAAGAAGTATAGTGGTTCGTCTCCGCCTTAACGGAAGACTACGTCCACTTGAATATTGTACTATGTGTGTTTGGGCCTTGCGGCCCAAGGGGATTACAAAGTGTGTAATGGGATGATGTTTAAGTGGGAGGAGGCATTCCTTTTATAGGTGAAGTAAGCCATGCCCTTTACATTTTCTTAGATGTGAGATGTAGAAATCACTATTCTATTCTAGAAAACCTAGTTGTGAGGGCATGTTGGCAAGGCCGGGAAAGTGGCTTCCCGGCGACGTATTTGCCACTTCCGGATACTGTAGCGTAACTTGAACATAGGGCTACGGGATGCATGTCTCGGTTGGACCTCACCATGGCTCGTGGGTGTCCCAAAAAGGGTGTTACTTATGCTTGGTGATGTAGCAAATCCTCCATGCATAATGAGAGGTATCTACAGGTGGGAAGATTTTAGGTCTAGGTTATCTTGAAATTCAAAATTTGAAAGATAACAAGTGGTCTAATTCTTACACCTTACACCTTTGTCTCCCATTTATTACCTTGTTTCCCTACACAATGACCCTTCTACCCTTACTATTTCTCCTCCACGAAAATATCTATGGGCTCTCTAGGTCATTTCTATGTGGAGTTAAAAACTAGATCCACGTTTTGTGCTCACACATTTGTCAATCACATCTAGCCCTTCAATTCTTTTGATCTCCACCCTTGATTTAAATTGCCTTGGCCTTTAAATAGCTCATTTTTTCTCCCCAAAACCGTTCACCCTTCTACTCTCTCATTTTGCAACACCAAAATCTCTCTTTTCTCTAGTTCTAGCACAGTTTCTCTCTAGTTTTGAGTTCTAGTTCATAGTTGCTTAAGTTTGTGTGAGAAATAGGTGTGCAGGCACTTGAGTTTCACCAAAACCAAAGTTACTACACACTCTAAATCAATCACAACACTTGCTTTCACATATCCAAGGCTTTGTTCTTGCTTGTTCTTGAGTTTTGTGGATGTGTAAAAACTGAAAATCTCATACCTTGAAGCAATTCTCTCATCAATTTACCTCTAGAGAGCTCAGTGGGATCTTTGACATCTTGGTTTGACTCCACCAAGAGTCAAACCCGTGGGTAGCTCTTCCTTTTCCCTTCCTTCTCTCTTTAATTTGATGTTCATGGCTTGTATTCGTAATAACATGTGTTGTGAGTAGTTGGATTTGACCCTAGCCAAACTTATGTGCAAATAATGTAAATTTCCATGTGTTTTGATGTTTATGCATGTTTTGAATCTATGGGCTTCTAAACTTTAATGATTACTAAATGTGTTTACTAGCTTAGTCACCTAGAAAGCATGTTTAGGAAACTAATGAATCGGACTCTTGAACTTGACCACTTCTTGAATCCGTGAGCATGTGTAGCCTTTAGGTGGTGGCTTAATGATTCTTACGGGAATTGTTAAGTTGCTTATTGAATTTCCTACTCTAAACTTAATGCATGTGTCGTGAGTTTAATTATTCTAAGGGAGTGTTAGGCTTGCGGTTCATAGCCCACTCATAGCCCACTTGTGTTTTAATGAAATATAAATGGGACTAAGGTCGTGTAATTTAACTTAGCTTCACCAAAGTTTGTTGAATTGCATGATTAGTTGGTTTTTTGGTAGCTTCACCAAAGCTCTAAGGGGAAGTTTGTCAAAGCATGTTATTACATCAAATATGGGTTACATTTTGTGCATGAGTAAGGTTAGGTATGATGCCTAAGTCCCAATTCTTCTCATTGATTTAGTCTCTACATTTTTATTTGTTTATTTTATTTTATGCATTTAATTTTTCTTTATCCAAATTAAAATCCACTAAGCCACTCACCACCATAATTGTCAATACCATCCCCATGATCTTTAGCTTCCAAAGGGCTGAGGTTGTGAACTTGTAAAAAGGTAGATTTTGCATGTGTTTTCTAGGTTTATTTTCATGGTGATCTAGCTAGGGTAGGGAGTTACCAATCCCTTGGGTATGATACTCTTTACTTTTTCCCTTTACTAAAACTTGACCTCCTATACTTGGGAGTAGGGCACATCATCCATAAAATTGCATACATTTTCATACTCAATGATCTTCTCCAACACTAAACAACGGGGGTCAACCACCTGATCAGTGGTCATCGTAGACGTTATTGACCTGTCCCTTTACTTTTTCCCAGAGGAGAAATTCTTGACTGCAATGCCTCATAGCTATCATTGTCATTATGAGGCGATGCCTAACCGATTGGCGGTTGAGTGAGAAGTTCCATTAGAGTAACTTTAGCGGAGACTTGCCAGCCTTAAAAGTTTTGAGAGAAGTCTTGCTAGCGGAGACGACTCGTGAAAATTTTGAGTGAGAAGTCCCGCTAGCGTGGTTGAGCTGAGCGGAGACAACTCGTGAAAATTTGGCATGAGAAGTCCTGCTAGTGAGGTTAAGCTAAGCGGAGACGAATTGTGAAAATTTGGCATGAGAAGTCCCGGTAGCAGGATTGAGTTGAGCGGAGAGAACTTGTGAAAATTTTGAGGGGGACGGTTGGAATGGATAAGCATTGCTTCTAACAGCATGGTGCCTCATATATCCACTGTTGATTGTCCTGGCGTGTAGGTGCATGTCTCTTCAGTACGCCCATCGTTTCGTCATAAATGCTAGTAATTATTGATTGAGTAATCGAGGTGACGCCTCAATTGACCTCGATGGTTATTAAGGTAGTAGGGCACATGTCGCCATCTGGTGAGTTACCCCTTTGCGACAAACGACTCAGATTTGGTGGATGTTGAAATCAAAGAAAGGGATAACTAGAAGGATTCTTACTTTGACTCATACTTCAAATTTTTTCATCTTCGTCTTCAAGCCCTGTACACCTGCAATAAAGAGAGAGGTCGAAGTAGCTGGGCAAATTTGAGTGACAGTAGGGGAACGAAAAAGGTGAATCTAAGGATTGTGCTACTGCTACTAGTTCTTGAGTCGTGTATTCAAGGTTGGTGGTTCTGCACCCATATTTGTCTTTTCTTCAGTTCGTGCTTGCTCTGGTTTTTGTGTGTTGTTCTTGTGATTTGCATGTTGGTTGTGTACGAAAACAAAGGGTCTAGAATAGGTTGGGAATTGAGTTTTCCTATATTTGGTGGTGGATGGGGGTTTGCTTTTTATGAATGGTTGTGGAGGCCTGGATTTTAGGTGTTTTGCATCTTTTTGGTTTTTTAGGTTTCTGGGTTTGTGTTCTTGGTGTTCTTGATAAATTCTAACATAGGGGTAGTTTAGATTTGCTTGGAATGGCTAACGTTATAGAGATCTAAAGCAGTGAGGATTTCAGGTTTGACGTGTCGGTTGACGCCCTCGATAGGATTTTTATTGACTCCTTGTGTCTATATGCCCTTGCAGGAACCTCATTGCAAGAGCTGCTAGACATTGAACTTGTGCAAACCATTGCAGAAAATATGAGTGAAAGTTGCACGTAATCCAAGTCACGAGGAAAGTTTGGCGACAAGAGAGGAGGCGGCTGCCCAACGCTGGAGGGATCACAGGGTAGAAAGCAATAGTGTCGCTAGTAGTTCTCACAAAGAGGATGAGGGTTCTGACAGAAAGGTCAGTGGCGGGCCATCGTGAGTTTTGCTTGATGGTACTAATGTCGATGAACCAAAAGGTTCGATGACGCCTGCGGTTGTTGCTAAGATAAAGCAGATCTACAAGCTTACAGGAGTATTGAAAATGAGGCCGCTAGAAAAAGGGCAGACGGCTTCGTTTCTGCTAGAAGGCTCACGAGACTGTATTCCGCCAGGGGTTTAGGTTTCCGCTATTGCCTAACCTCCAAATCTTGAACTTGCGTTTGGGCAAGTGTGCCCAAATATGTGGAAGGTTTTGATGACGTTGAACTCGCTGTGGTGGTTGTCCCATTGTGAGGGCCAGACGGCGACGAAAGTGCTTTACTTATTCTAGTTGGTCTACGTAAAGTGGGGTGGATGTAGCGGGCAGGTAAATCTGACTCGTCGCAACCAATCACCGAAGTTGTTAAAGAATCCACCGGATTCAATGACATGCTGGAAAAAGAGCGTTTGCGTCGATTCTGAGAGTTAGAAGTACGACGCGATAGTAAAAAGACAACCGCTAACCTATAGGATTAAATCTGAATTTTAACCCGTGCAAGGCTAATGTTGTGAGCTTTGCCTTGGCCCCCATGGTTTTTTTTGTTTTTTTTTTTTGTGGCTGTGGTTGGCTTGCTGATGTGTCAAATTTTTTTTTTTTGTGCAGCAGGGTTGCGCTTTGAATTGACGAACGAAGAGCTTTGTCGCATTGCAAGAGTGCTTGGTTGTTGGCAGAACCAAAATCTTCTTGATATTGTCTGCTGACGGGTTGGGATCTCCTTGTGGAGTTGAAGTTGACCCGCTTCCCTGGTACGTTAAGCTTTGTGGGATAATGTTGCCTTGTGGTAAACAGGTGACGCCTTGTTCATTTCATTTTTTTTTAGAGCCTATACCTGGTAATCGAAGAAGTCGAGACACTTTGAAGAAGGTAATGGACAAAGCTAAACTTCAGGATTACCTCCGCGTAATGTTAAGCGAGGGTGTGAAGGCGCGGAAGACAGTTGTAGACCCACAAACCCGGGAAGTTACTCTCTCAAAGCGGGAGACAATTTTGGAGATGCCTCATCACTCCCACTTGGCACAGGCAGGGGAGGCTCCGGTTTGTCCTGTTGCACCAGCCTCAGAGAGCAGTCTTATTGGCGGGAACCATTTTAGTGGCCGATAAGAGAAGCCTTCAGATACTGTTTTTGGCACACGCCTAGGAGGCCAACCCCAAAAGGAGCAAGGTGTGGTGATAGAGGATTCCGGCGAGAGCTCTATGGTTTAGTAAATTGCTCTACGATATCCCGCTGAGGGTAGGCAACTTCGGGGCTGGTGGTGCAAAGGGTGGTATGTTGGAGAAAAGATGCTGTTAAAATGATCCTGAGGAAGGTTCAGATCTAGTGGAGAATATTTTGCTCGCCATCGACCAACAGAATAAAGCAAAGAAGGATGCTTTGGCGGTCACAATTGCCGCCCATGGGAGGACGCCTTCAGTTGGCTTAGACTCCTTTGCAAAGTATGCTCAGTTCATGTCCAATGATGAGCAGGCATTATTGTTTCACATTTGTGAGCATCTCCGGTTTGACAACCTAGACGGGACGGTATGCCCCTCTACCTTGCTGTAATCCTCCTTCTGTACTACCTTTGGACATCTGGCGATGGGGTTGAATGAGTTATTTTAGGTAGCATTGAGGCCATCGCCCATTGAACTTTGCCTGCAGAGCAAAGTTGACAGTCTCTGTTGTGACCTGGAGGAGAAAAAAAAACAACCTGAGGATGCCGATCGTGGACTGGTGAAGGCAGAGGTGGACTTGATAGACATCAGGGGCAAGTTGGATGTCGTCGTTGCCCGAGACCTCGAGAACAACAAAAATACGTCGGAGCTGAACTAGGAGATAGCCCACTTGAAGGAGAAAATGGCGGCAAAGGGTAAACACATTGAGATTATGGAGCGTGAGGTCGTTGCCCAATGATGAGGAGATCAAGTGGCTAGAAAGAGGATCGGTGCCACTACCGTTGAAGTTTTTAAGCAGTCCCAAGAGTTGAATGACTTGCTTACGGAGGTAGGCAAAGAGGGAGCTAGTTGTAGAGAACTTGCATTGGCTAGAGTCTCAAGGGGTCATTGATTGAAGTAAGGTTGCCATGGTAACGTCACCATCAGCTCCCATGGGAGAACAATGTGGAGGTGGCGAAGGTCAAAGTGTGAATCCGTATGGTACTCATTCTGTCAGTCATGAGTCTGTGGGATGTGTTGGCAACAAGCCGCTGCAAACCCTGATAGGGAACGCTTTTGAGGCCTCGCGTCTCCAGTTTATTGCCACCAATACTCGCCCCGATGGGACTATGTACACGCCAAGCCCTCATGGTCATGGCCAGTAGTCATACGTGACTTATCGTTCTGTGGCTCTGCTGCAGCAGACTGACCGGGATGATGTCACTAATGAGTGAATGAGGCTGCTACATGCAACTTTCCTTTTTTGTTTGTAATTTTTATTGTTCTTATTATGGCAGTTAGGTGATGCCAAACCTTGTAATTTTTTGTGAATAGTTTGGTTGGGGAGTCCCAACCTAGTTTAAATTTGATATTAACTTGTTTTCCTGGAAAGAGGCTTTGTGGTTTGTGATCGGATTTTTTTTTTTCTTAAGTGTTAGACTGCCGCTGTCCATAGACCTTGATTGCATTGGCTCCTATGGCAAGAGTGCGATATTGTTGGAGTTTGCCATTAAGGATGAGGTGCTCGATGGCGTTCTTTAGTGCATAATATATATTGGTAGGGTGGCACACTTCCTCTTGGTAGGTGCAGTAGTTATTGTTGTCACGTGGCTTTTCTTATCCAGGTCTGCACTTTAGTGGGTGCGGGATGATATCCCTGTGGTTGTTCCAGATGTCTTCATAAGAGGTGGTGAGGGTGGTGTAAATTTCATACCTAGATGCATCGTATTTTGGTAGCTCTCTATATTGGTTATTGTAGTACGGTGGATTGTGGTATCGACTGCTTGATGAAGTGTGCTTGAGTTTCTTGAGGCTTTTGCCTTATTGCTTGTCTTCCTTATCACTGTTGTAGGTGAGCTTTTCTCTTGATGTCATTTCATTGTGCTGAGTAGGCTTGTTTCGGTTGCCATCCAGGTTTTTATTATTGGCACTCCTACTAGGGTTGGTGAGCTAGGACACGTTGACAGGATTGGCACTGGTGCCCATATCGCAACCGAAGGTATCATACTCGGCTTGGGCATAAGCATAGCGGCATCAAGTAGGTCATCATCAGTGGCGGGAGGGTTGGCATTGATTTGAAATAGGAAATACTCTGGTGGAGGGCTTGCTTGAATTCCGATGATGCTAGAGCTGGATCAAGAGAGCGACACTGGGTAGCTTGTTTCTGCCACCTTCGAACAAAGTCTCGCAAGCGCTTATTGGGCCTTTGTTTGAGTCTAAACAAGTTGGGTGTGGTGCGATAACCACTACCACATAAAATGAATCGAGGGAGGAACTTGTCCCTAATTTCCTGGAAGTATCGATGGAGTTGGTAGGCAAGTTGAGGAACCAACACAGGGCTTCGTATGTTAACGTTTCTTCAAATGTGTGGCATGCCATAGCGTCAGTGTATTGTATCTCATGCAGCAAGGACTGGAACACCTCAAGATGATGGTATGGATCCAGAGTGCCGTTGTATTTCTCAATTTTGAAAGGTTTTACTTCATATGGACTTTTCTCAGCCTAGATCCAAGGTGTGAATAGTCTCATCTTCCCTTGAAACCCTGTCGTTATCGGTTGCCAGCCAGATCGGCTCTCTACGTTCTCAATCCTTGCTTGTAAAGTAGCAATAGTTTCGCTAATCTAGAGTAGCAGTCTTGTATAAGGATCAAGTGGGGGAATAATGGTGGCTGCTATAGTTGTGTTGGTGCCTGATGTGCCTGCCATGTCAAGGACGGGCTGAGGTGGTGGTAGCAGCTGTGCTGCACTGAGGGAGGTGGGGAATAGAGGTGAGTTGAGGTAGACTATTTGTGGGCTCGTGCTCACATTCCCTAGTGTAGGGCCTACTAGACTTTTGAAAGATTCGGTTGATGGAATGAAGGTGCCAGCAAGACCGGTACTCAGATCCGTGGTTAGAAAGGCCCCTAGAGTGTTGACATCGCTGATGGTAGGCATTGGAGTTTCTTGTTGACGAGCTCTGTCAAGTGCTTCGTTATTCATGATTCTTCACTGAAGTGCATCGCGAAGAATGGGGTTATGATTGATCATGTTTTCCACCTGCCTACGGGCTTCCACAACTGCAAGGTACTCAGCCTCAGCCCGTGCGCCCGACTCCATGAGGTTGCGCTTGGCGATCTCGAGTGCAGTGGCTGGTCTGTCATTATAACAGTAGAGGTCTCACCACTGGGGCTGAGAAAATCGAGGGTACGCTGGACCTCGCGAGTCGCGTCCTTGCACGGGTGATCATCGTCGTGTGTATTGGGGGTGCTAGTATTTATTGGTAGAGTGTGTTATCCTGCCAGTAAGGATTCGAGGGGACTTCTTCTAGTGCCAAATGTTTCAGTTGTATAGACAGATGGTCTGATCTAGCAGAATCACGTGATGAGTCTTGTCACTATCGCTATCAATCTCGTTTATCTGCAAGACAAACAAAGGTGAGAGGGAAAGGCTGGGTGTGCCAGTCTTTGATGCTCCGATGCCTAAGTCAGTATCGTTATGAGATAAGGATAATGAAGAGCGATAGTAAACAATTACCTCTTTTGGTAGTTGGAGATGACCTATTTGTAATGGATTTGGAGGAAGGCGGTTTCCTTGTTTCCAATGTGGGACATTTGAGCTCCCGATACCGCCCAAAGTGAGTATCGGGATCCTTGCCTAGGAGCATGTATGGTATTCTTTGGTGGCTAGATAAGCCTTGTGTTTCCGATATTTGTGACTGGGAGGTACACATACCAACAGTTGTATTAACTTCAAACTAGACGCTAGTTGTGGATAACTACGTGGGCAGTTATTTCACAAACTATGGAGAAAACTGCTCCACCTTTTAGTTTTTTTATTTTATTTTTTTGTTCAATTTCTTTTTTTTTCTTTTCTTTTTGTGAATAGACATTTTAGTCGTTCTCGAATATTTCAATTCAATGTTTTTAAATATTTTTGGGAAATTTTGTCTAAGGATCAAATACTTGTTACTCTTCAAATTTTTCCCTAAAAAACAGTTTAGTCCCTCACCTTTTAAATTAAACTAGATAGTCCTTATTCTTTCAAATTCTTACACAACAGGTCCACAGCATATCCAAAATGACTATTATACCCCTCACTTCCACTTTTTTATTATTTTTTCTCTTTTTTAATTCTTTTTTATTTATTCTCTCTCTCTCTCTCTCTTTCCCCACCGCTGAGTCAACTCACCGAGCCAGATCAATTCCCAATTCACAATCAGAAACCCTAGCCATTTCTTCAAATCCGGCTCACTGAGTCTGTCCTGCCACTGCCACCACTCGTAGGTACCGCCAAGAATGGCTTCTTCGGAATCCTATTCCCATCTTCGAAGGTCATTTCTCTAGTCCTAGAGAAGATCATCAAGAACACCTCCTGGGTTGACTCACACCAATCTCCAGCGAGAGGTCGTCATGGATGGAAGAGAAGAAGAAGGAACACACTTGAAGGATGGTGAGGAGAGTGATTCCTGTGAAATCCTCGGTGGCGAGGCACTTGTGATGAGATGAGGAATTGGAGCGACTTTGGTGACGTAAAGCTGTATAATCTTATTTGTGCTCGATGACGGCTCGTTGTCCTTAGGCAAGACCTTCAGGTCGCCATCCCGTTGTTTGAGCAAGGCTTTGTAGCGATCCAATATCGGAGTCGTTGGCGGAAGCTTCTGAGCTAGGTCGGGCATGGGATGGGTGTTCGGTAAAGCGAGACTTCTGGAAATCTCCATGAGAATTTGAGAGAGTGAATGAGGTGAGAGGTAGGGTTAGGGTTGCCCTCGATCAAGGCATGATCAAATGTCTTGTCTACCAGTGACGACGTCGTAGAGGATGATCGACAAGCACCATAGATCTAGGTTCAGAGAGAGAGAAGTATAAAAAATAAATAAAATAAGGATTAAAAAATAACAAGAGAGGGAAAAAAAGAGAGGGAGAAATTAGAAAAAGAGAGAGGAAAAAAAAGTGAGGGGTATAATAGTCTTTTTGGACCTGTTGTATGACTATTTAAGAGAATAAGGACTAACTTGTTTAATTTAAAAGGTGAGGGACTGAATTGTCTTCTGGAGCAAATTACAGGGAGTAACAAGTATTTAATCATTTGTTTAAAAAGTTATGTTTTGGTTGATAAACTCTCTTCTCTTATTATTAATATAGATTAGTATGATGAGTGTACTTCTTAATGCATCAGACTACAATCTAGTTTGTATGTTTGCAACCTTATATCTCATTCAACTTAAAAGATATACATCAAGCAAAACAATTAATTTTGTACAACTATATGAAGGAAAGAAGTTAGTACTACCTTATTCATTTCTGGTCCAATTCCTCTAAAGATGTGAATGCAGATGTGACTTCTATGTGCATGTTCAAGTCTAGTTTATAGGTCTGCAACCTTGTTTCTCGTTCAACTCAAATGATATTGTAATAATCTGAAAATTCATTTTTCAATTGTTCTTGTTTTATTAAAATTAGCGAGGTGTTGTTTTGTACTCTACAAGTTAGTCGGAGCTGATCCTCCAGATTTTGACGTTTGTATGGAAACAGGTAGGGTTTATGCACAGCCGCTTGTGAGGGGGCATGACGGCGCGTCCAGTCATTTTTGGAGCTTCTGGTTGCTCCATTAACCTTAGTTCGTCGATACCAATGTGTAGATGTATTTAATTTTGTCATTGCTCAATCTTGTGGACAAGTTAGGTTATTTCGATTTTGACTCGTACGATTTTTTATCCGAGAGGATCCGACCATTGGATCATCCTTTTGTTTGGGAGATTTCATCCTAGAACTGTTCTGGAGACTTTATGGTGTTTCAAGTGAAGTATTATCTCGATTGACGTAGTCTTGGACTTATAGTTCATGAGTTTTGAACTAAAATGCTTTTATACTTTATGTTGTATTGGGTTGTGACCTTTATGTGATTAGATGCTTGACGAAGTTGTTTTGAGCAGATTGTTGTGGATTGCGCTTATCTCGTTTTGTGTGTGAAGACGCAGTGGGATATAGAGGTGAGTAACTCTCACGTTGTTTGGGTGATGAATTAGTTATGTTTTGGTTTGTTAGAAATTATTGTTAGTAGTAAAATCATACTTATCAAAAATAAATATTTGTTTGAAATATATGAACTTGATCATCAACAACTCATGGGTAAGTGAAAAAGAAGATTTCTTATCAAATAATTTTCGAATTGTCTAGTTGTGAACTATAACTGGTATTAGTCGCATTCTTGAGATGATGACTACGTGTGTGTGTGTGTGTGTGTCTGTGTGTGTATTTACGTGAAGTATATATCTTGTTGGGAATGTGGTGAGCTGAAAAATGATACGTTTTGTGATGTGATTTTGAGGAAAATATTCATTTATTTTCTAGAAATGATGGTGTTGTTGACTTTATGCTTTGAAAGTAATATGTACGATTTTTGTGAATATTTTGAGGTGTGAAAAAAATGTTTCAAAAATGATCTCTAGATTGTTTTGAGATTGGTGTCAAGTTGTGAAAATAATTTTTTTTGAAGCGGTCATTTATATTGTTTTTTGAGATGGTTTTATATTAACCAATTATTATAAAGGGTACCATTTTGTTATCATGTTCGATGTTTTAATTGAGAGAGTGTTGAGCCTGTTGAGGACTCTTTATTAATATTTGGGCGTATGATCATAGTTGTGTGATGATATTGATGATTGTTTTGATGAATTACCTCATATATTGCGTAAACTATAAGGTGGCAAGTGTGACAGTACCAGTGTGGTGGCCTGTGTGGCAGTAGTTGTGAGCTAGACTGTGTGGTGACTGATATAATGACATGTGTGATAAATATAAGAAGTCTGAAAAGTATTTCTTCTTTTATTGTCCATGAGGAACGTTATTTTCAGATTGATTGTTGAGATAAAATTAATATGAAATGTCATTGCGGTGATTTAGGTTTTCTTTTAAGATAAAAGAACGTTCATTTTGGTTGCGTAGTTGAAGTTACAAAGATTGTGATTATTGCTATCAGTGGTGTTCACCTGGTCAGTTGCTGACCAAAGAATTTATGCTCAACAACCCTTAGATTTACATCCAAGGGTGGAAAATAAAACACCTCAACTTAATAATAATTTTCTCTGCCCTTGGATTTACATCCAAAGGTGGTTGAGCATTATTTTCTTGGTCAATAACTGACCAGGTCAACATTTTCGTTATTGCTATAGTGATTGTGTTTTTTTTTTTGGTAAAAGAAAGCCATTGATTTTGAGATTATTGATTGTGTGGAGTTACATTGTTTGAATCTTGAGTTATTTGATTTCATCATAATTTATTAAACAAAATTATATGCAGGGATCACTGTTTTTTGAATTGATTGATTTGAATGTAGTCTCCTGAACTAATCTATATGCAGGGATTACTATGACTTTGGATTGTGTGATTTTGGTGATCCCCTGAACTAATTTCTTTGCAGGGATTACTGTTTGTACTTTGGTTAGATTGTGAGTGTTGTTGATGGAATGAGATTTACATTGCTTTCCAAAATTGTTGTTGTGTTTTAAAATGTCAAGAGGGTAACAAATGTTTTGTTTTTGAAAAATGAGTTGAGATTGAAGTGGTGCTAATAATTGATTTCACCTTTAACATTACTTGAGGGAGAAATGTTTGGGTTACGTTTTTAGTAATCAGATGCTAAGTTAAGACTTTGTAGCATGCAGATTTTAGTCATAAGTTGACTTACTTAAGAATGATGTTGAAAAATGTGAAGTTGTTGATGGTTGTGATATATGCATATTGTTTATGTTACAACCTAAGCATGTGTTTCTGTACTGTTTGTTTGATTTACTCACACAAGCTTCAAAAGCTTACCGGATTTGTTTGTAACAAGCCGGTGCACTATCAATGATGCAGAGATTAATCCTGCAAGAAGGGTAATTGTGGCTGGAGTAAAAGTCTTGCGATCGCAGTTGTAGGTGTTAGAAGCTAATTTCATTGCTTCGCATTTGTTAGACTTTTGTTATGTAATAAGCTCTGAGGGAACGTTTACTTATTGAATTGTTAACGCAACTTAGTTCATAAACTTTGTGTAATATAATATATGACTCTAAAGAACGAGTCTGTATTGATATTGTGAGTTTAGAACTCACTGTATGCTTGTTTTAAAAGAAAAAAAAATCCTAATATTTAGGGTCAATGTCTGAATCATCATGCCCAGTATATTTGAGTTGTTTAACTTATTTGTGATTTGTGCTTGAAAATCGGGGTGTGATGGATATACACCAAACTAGCAATTTATTCTATACAGCCAAATGAAGTAAAAGAGTTAGTGCTACCTTATTCTTTTCAATCCAATTCTTCTAAGATTTCATAGTTAGGTATGAAAGTGAAGCTGACCCTATATATAGTTAAGGGCTAAATACTAGTTAGTACCCTATGGTTTAGGTCCAAAATCAATTCAGTCCCTAGACTTCTAATTTCATCAAAAACACCCCTGCACTTTCAATTTTGATATAATAGGTCCAATTCATTAATATTTTGTTATGAGTTCAAGTTATAGTTGGATTATTTGTTAAAAAAACTATTTATTTTATAGTAGGACTCACTCCTAAATTGACTATGCAGGCCACCTCGACACCACATCATAAAACATAGGTCATATATGAGCTACGTTAACAAGTTAAATAACTTCAATTATTGGAAAACTAACAAATTGGACCTATTATATCAAAATTGAAAGTGCAGGGGTGTTTCTGATGAAATTAGAAGTTCAGGGACTGAATTGATTTTAGACCCAAACTATAGGGTAGTAATCAGTATTTAGCCCTATAGTTAAATGGAAAATGAATTTAATTCATTATTAGATTGTAGCTGTATTATTAAATTCAAAATAAGTATGGTGAGTCCACTTCTTAATGCATCAGACTAGATTCTATTTTGTAGATTTGCGACCTTGTTTCTCATTCCAACTTAAAAGATATATCCAAACAAAACAATTAATTTTGTACAGCTATATGAAGCAAAGAAGTTAGTGCTTCCTTATTCCTGCTGGTCCAACTCCTCTAAAGATATGAATGCATCTGTGATTTCTATGTGCATATTCAAGTCTAGTTTGTTGGTTAACAACCTGTTTCTTGTTCAACTCTAAAGATATACACCAAACTAGCAACTCATTTTGTATAGCCAAATGAAGTAAAAGAGTTGGTACTTCCTTATTCTTTCCAATCCAATTCTTCTAAGATTTGATAGTTATGTATGAAAGTGAATTGGACCCTATATATAGTTAGATGGAAATTTTTTTTAATCATTATTAAATTATAGTTGCATTAACTTCCGACTAGACGCCAAACACACCCTATGGGTGTGGATAACTACGTAGGCAGTTATTTCACAAAATATTTCAATTCAAGGGTTTTTTAATATCTGAGAGATATTTTGGTAAAAAATTTTTGTTTCAGTTGACAATTCTCTTCTCACAATAATAATATAGATAAGTATGATAGGTCCACTTCTTAATGCATCATACTATATACAATATAGTTTGTAGCTTTGTAGCTTTGTTGCTCAGTCAACTTAACAGATATATACCAAACAAAAAATTATTTTTGTACAACCAGTTGAAGGAAAAAGTTAGTACCAGGCCTAGCCGCTAAAGTAGCTAATGTTTTGATAAATCCTGTCCGTAAAATGGGTCCCGTAGATATTTCATCTATTCCTAATATCCAATAAAAATTTAAAAAAAAACTATCGATTTATAATTCTCTGTTAGTTGCATTAACAGATCATCCCACCTAATTCCTTTCCAGTCCAATTTCTCAAAAGATATGAATTCAGGTGTAATTTTTTTTTGCTGGATGTGAGTTAAAGACTAACTCATTGTCCTTAATGAATTTATTAGATGATAAAACCGTACAAAAACTACTTGCCATGAAACCATATGTCAATGTGTCTGTGTCCATGTGTATGTCTATGTCTGTTTATATATAGACACACATATATATATGTTGGCATAAAAGGGTATTTTGTATTCTGTAATTAGCACTTAGCACAATAATGAACATGGAGGTGACTATAATTTCCAGAGATAGCATCACACCAGCCGCTACTTCCTCTTCAGTTCATTGCCATAAGAAACCTTACCAACTTTCCATCATTGATCAACTCTTTCCCAAAACTTACGCTCCACTGGTTTTGTTCTACCCCATTACTAACCCAAATATCAATGTTTCCCAATCCCTAGCCCACCTGAAAAACTCCCTATCATATACACTCGTTACGTATTACCCATTTTCTGGACGGATAAAAAACAACCTTTATATTGATGATTTCGATGCGGGTGTCCCCTACCTTGAAGCCCGAATCAATTGTCGCATGTCTGAGTTTCTTAAGCTCCATGAAATTGAGCTACTCAATCAGTTCGTTCCATTCCATCTACTTCGTCAGGAAGCCCAATCTCATGATGATCTGCTGCCCTTATTAGCAATTCAAGTCAGCGTTTTTTCATGTGGTGGAATAGCAATTGGGGTCTTAGGCTCTCACAAGATCATGGATGGGGTCACGGCAAACAATTTCCTCAAATCTTGGGCTGCTGTTTTTCGTGGGGATCATGACAAAACTCTGCTACACACTAATCTCTACCAAGCTTCATTAAGTTTTCCAGCAAAAGATGACATACCAGAAAAATATCTGGCTTTCACGGATAGCATGTTTTTCAGAGGAAAACGTTATATGACAAAGAGATTTGTGTTTAATGCTAAAGCCATAGACAGTCTACGAGATAAAGCAAAGAGCGAGGTCGTGCCCAATCCAACACGTATAGAGACGCTAACTTGTTTTCTTTGGAAACACGCTACGGCTGCTTCTAGATATGGTTTGAAACTTTCATAATGCATGCATATATATATATATATATATATATATATTTATATAATATACAGGGTCCTTCTAGTGTTGACCCTTAAAATGGATCAATTATTAGACCAACTTTTCAATTATATATCAGCATCTCCACAGTTCAGTTTTTAGGTCTATATGAGTATATCATTTATGCAAATTTTCAGTTAAATTGATAATTGCCAAGGCATTCATAACTGTGATTTAAAATTTTAAGCATGAACGGTTTACGTTGGATAGATTTGGTTCGTCCACTGACTTAATTTAGTTCGATACCTTAAGGGTCATCAATTTAGTTGAAAAGTTGTAAAAGTGATATATTCATGGAGTCCTAAAAACTGCACAGTCGATATGCCCATATGTGATCGAAAATTGGGTCCCACAAAGGATCCCTTAATTTGTCCAAAGAAAGGGATCCCATAGTGGAAGACCCTTCATATACATCCTATATTTTTTTCTTTTTTTGCTTTCTAATGACAATTATTATTAGACATGGAATTTTAATTTCCATTGTTAAACATATTATGTATATTTTAGATTAGGTAGACACGTAATACCTAGCTTGTTTTACATCATTTTTAGGTAGCACTTCACGAAGAGCATCCATAGTAGCTCATACGGTGAACATAAGGCCGCAATTGAAGCTCTCGATGTTAGATGATGCCATTGGAAATATTTTTTGGTGGGCAATAGCGGCTAACATCCCTACTAATAAGAGAGAAAGTGGTGATGATGATCAGTTGTGTGATCTGATGAAGCTTTTACATGAATCTATAAAAGGATTGGACAATGACTATTTGAAGACATTGCAGGGAGAAGAGGGATTTGGAGCCATTTCTAAGTTCATGGATCGCTATTTAGAGGTTGCGCATTCTTGGAAACCGGAAACATATGTATTCACTAGCTGGACTAAGATTTTCAAGGAAGTTGATTTTGGATGGGGGAGACCGTTCTGGATTGGGGTCATGGGGAAAGTTAGACCAACTTTGGGCAATCTCATAGTGTTTGTTGAAACACAATGGGGTAAGGGCATAGAAGCATGGGTGACCTTGGAGGAAAAGCAAATGGCTGTAATGGAAAAAGATCCTCAATTTTTAGCATTTACTTCTCCAAACCCACGCATTTCAAGCATGTGATATGTGTCAAACCATGGAGAAGGAATAAGAAAAGCCGAAAATGTTAATTTGGCTATCATCATCTACAATGTTTTTTTTTTTTTTTATTGCAAACAAACCTTCAATGTGACAATAATTCAAGACAACTGATCTTTGTTATGGATCATATCCAATATAATGCATTGTGTGTATCAAGCCATGGCAAGGAATAAAAAAAGCTCGAAAATCTTACTTTTGATATCTACAACTACAAGCGTTTTTTTACATTATCTTGTATTATATCTGTAGGGACATGGATTTTCACTATGTGTAAACACTCCAAGGCCCAGATAGTCACACGGTGGAGGTGTGAGTCTCAAAAATGTAAAATATCAATTTATTTGTTTAAAAATAAAGTACATAACAAGACAAGTTCGTGAAAATTTTCACGGAATTTTTCAGATAGCCGAACTAACTATTATGATTTTTCAAGGTTTCAAGATTATAGAAATTATCTAATGAAAAATAAATGGAGCGATGTGATCTCAGCCATTGATTTCGAGTATATAAAGAACAGATTTGATAGAACTCGAGACCCGTTTAGAGAGTCGACGACCCGCAACTTGGATCCGACCGGATTTCCGCCTTCGAGCCACCTCCGGCTAGCGCACTGGTACCGATCGATTTGTCTTCCCATCACCATTGTGCCACCGGTCACGGCTTGGCCATTAGTACAGGATGGAGAGAGAATTAGAGTTTCGGCAGCTACGGCGGTTTCTCTGCAAATTTCGGCAGCTCTGGCAACGGTTTGTGATGCATGAGGGTATGAAACTTCTTCTACTCTTCGAGCACTACACGTTGGCATACATGGTTTTTGATTTCGATTAAGTTTGGAAGAGTTGCCGTTTTAGATGATTTCGGGCTCCGTCAAATTCACTGTGTACGGTGGTGGTTTCGCCTTTCTTGGTTCGTTTTCAACCTTAATGCATTGTCTATGAACAATATTGATGCCTGGTTATGTTTAATTCTAGAAGTTGTGAAGTGGAATGTGATCGAATTGGGTAGCAGGGCAGGGAGTTCAGTATAAATTCAGAAAATTTGGTTTACTCTGGAGTTGAAGCTCAAAACTGAAAATTAAAGACAATGTTATTGGGCTACCTTGGTCAAGTGAAAATTGGTATGCTCTTATTAGTGTCATCCATTTAAAATATTGGAATTACAATGATTTGTTGTCGGACTTAGGGACTCCATACCTGAAACATGAAAGGTGGTAGCGTTGGCCTAGAAAAAGAGAATGGAAATCAAAGCTGCGATATTTCAGGTAAGGGATTCTGGACTTGCCTCAGTCAGTGATTTTTATGCATGTATTTTGTAAAAATTATTTGTGCATGAAAAATGTGTTTTTAATTTTTCTATGAGTTATTGTTTAATGACCTGAGAGTGAGAGGAGCATAGCGACTTCCTTGGGTTTTGATCCCCTAAACCTCCGGAGGGACTATATGGACATAATAGTGTATGACCTTCTTTGAGGTGTGGCATGACTTCTAGGTGATATAATGTAAGTGGACACTCTTGCTTCACATTGTCAGTGTGAACAATATTAATCGTGTGTTGAAACAGCAAAAATTCACGCGCTCAATTACAATGAGGCCCGTCCATCGCAAGAAAATGTGACTGCTTTATTTAAAATTAAAAGCCTCTAATTAAAAAAAAGAAAAAAGAAGAAGAATGGACAAGATTGATAGATATTGGATCAAGCTGGCCTATATTGGGTTTTACAAAAACGTGTTAAGACTCCTAGCTTTGTCAAGAGTCTAGATAAAAAAGCAATTGCAAAGATGAGTTGTAGCCTTCACGGGTTCTTCGAGTACAAGTTCCCAAACTACTTCAATTTGAGTGGAATTCCAAAACCCTCCAGGTTGATTAAAAGTCAAACTCATCAAAAGTTCACTATATAAGTTCTACATAAAAAGAAAACAAAGGAAGACACAACGGAGCACAGTAGCGGTGGAATTGCTTTTGGTAGAAAAGCAAGAAAGCTCAAAGGCACAAATGTCATGAACTACAATGGTTTGATCCCTTTACAGTGTATGTAGGCAATCTAGCGATCCACTAGATGCAACCACAAATTCAAATCGAATCCCTAACTCCACCAATCATGTTACACCCCACATCCGATTTACCCCTTTTACTATGTTACAAGAATTACTATATGTTTTACCATTCGCGGTTATAGTTTTACCTTTTAGGGGGGGGGGGGGGGGGGCTAGAAGTTGACTTTTTATGGGTTAACAATTTGAGAAAATTTCCTTCACCTAAGTTGTAGGGGACGTTAAACCGAGTCCGTGGACATGTGGTACACTTAAATCGGAGTTCGTATGCGAAAGTTATAGCTTAAAATGTGGAAGTTACTGTTCATGGTAATAAAAATATGGGAAAATTACTGGTCACTCCCTCAACTTTTGGAGCGTCGACAGTTTAGTCCCTTGTATCATAATTTTAACAAATAACTCCCTGAACATTCAAATTTCACACAATTTAGTCCAAAATGACCATTTTACCCATCACTTCCTCTTTTTTTTTTTTTTTTAAATTCTTCTCTCTTTTTTTTTTGTTGTTATTTTTTCTGCTTCTCTCTCTCTCTCTCTCTCTCGGCAACCATCTTACCGAAATGCATTCCGACATGCCCCTCATGATACCTCACCAATGTACCCATCAACCTAATGCATTCCTTTCGAACAGCACTCTTTTGTTCCAAATCTGTATCTAAAATACACGACAGAAATGGATGGGTTCAAGCACTCCGCAATTTTCTCAAGCTCCTCGACACCTATTTGGGAAGTATCCCAATCAACAACCACCTTTTGTTTGAGCTCGAAAACTACCTGTTGCACAGTGAATCTCCCATTTCATCTCCCCTTAGCATGCGTCTTCATCTTGATCATCGAATTCTTGCTCAATAGCCCCAAATTCCACCTATTCCCTCCACAATCAAGAACCCCACTTCCTAACTATAGGAATCAAATCACTAAAATCCTGCAAAATTGAAAGCAAAACAAGATTAATTTCAACAACCCAAACCAACATTATTGATTCCCACACCATAATGAACCTAACATAACCTATACTAAATAAAGATCAAAACTTTCTTTCTCTAACTCTATAGAAACTTGCCCAGATGAACAGGAAGCTTCAACGTGGTGGAATCAGAGCGAAGTATGGGAGCTTCGTCCTGTTCTTCCGCCATTTTCTCAAGCTCCATGACTGAAAGGGTGTCGAAATCGAGCTCGCCAGCGGCTAATTGGATCACGGGGACTCCAGCCTGGCTAATCGGCTAATCGCATCCTCTGAATCTTCCGATGCCGTCAATCTAAGCCGAGAGAGAGAGAGAGAGAGAGAGACCTAATGCTCGACAATGAGTCTAGTCGAAGAAAAAGATGCGGGGCGATGACGAGGCTTTCTAATTTGTTTGAAGATTCCGACGATGAAGGGCAATGATGGCTGCCTGGCTACAGAGCAGGCAAGCAAGATCGGAGTCATCCTATGCTCGACTGCGTCACAAACAGCCCCGTGATTGGTTTGAGTTGGTGTGGCAAGATCGGGTGGCAGCTTCGCTGGGATCTTCTGGCATCAAGTTGGCAGCAGGACGACGAGGGAGGCTCAGGCGAGTTGGCGACAGAAGAGATAGAGGAAAGACGGCATCGTCTTTCTGAGCTGGGGGGGAGAAGCAGAAAAAATAACAAAAAAACAGAGAGAGAAGAATTAAAAAAAAAAAAAAAAAAAAAAAAAAGAGGAAGTGAGGGGTAAAATGGTCATTTTGGACTAAATTGTGTGAAATTTGAATGTTCAGGGAGTTATTTGTTAAAATTATGATACGAGGGACTGAACTGTCGATGCCCCAAAAGTTGAGGGAGTGACCAGTAATTTCCCCTAAAAATATATATATGGAAAGTTACCACTGTAGGTTTCAATTTTCGAAAACCCACGGTAACTCTCTCTCTCCTCTCCCCCGACTCCTTCCTCTTCGGTCCGATTACGTCCTCCTTCGAATTCTTCCGTTTCCGGACGACCACTACTGAACCCGGGCACCGGCAGGCTCGCCTTCTCTCCCTTGTCACGCCTGGGGTGGTGTTTTGCGGTGGCTCGACCGGAGGAGCTCGGAATTTAGTTGTGAAGTTCACTGTAGCCAAATGGAGGTTTCGTCGATTTCTGACGATTCCGGCCGTTTCCGGCAGCCAAACCAATGTCGAAGACGCGGTTTTTGCCAAGGCTCGTTTTGCCCCTAGCCTTGAGCCATTATTTGCAGTGTAGAAGGAGAATCAAGGAGAACCCGATTCTAGGGTTCTTGGGTTTTCTGGGCTTGTGTTCAACGGCTAAATTGGAGCTCTTCGAGGTAAAATTGGAATGTGTTGTAGTTGAGAAAATTGTTGGGTCTGTTGTGATGTTGCTGTTGCCGGAATTTGGTGGCCATCGGAGGTAGTGGTCGCCGGCGCGTAGCCCCCACGCGCGGCTACTGTGGTTGGCCCGTAGAGCTGCGTTTTAATTACTGTTTTGGCTCCATAAATCCTTTAATGATTGTAGAATTTTATACATGAAGTTTGGTGGAAATTGGAGGAATTACGAATTGAGCATGAATTGTTAATTGTTGATTTACGTGAATTCGATCGCCGAATTTCTTTCGAATTCACTTTAGAATTTATATATCGATGAATGAATATTATTGGAGAATTATGGATGGATTCGATGTGAATTAAGGAGTTGGATTTTGAAGAGGCACGTTCTGAATTTCAATTTCTAATTATCGTAAAGTTAATTTCCGTCCTGTAAACATATTTTTACGAGTGCTATTTGTACAGGACGAGAAGAGTCTTCGTACGAGGAAAAAACCGAGCGACGTCAGGATTGACCATATACTGTGAGTGGACTTTTATTTTCAAAGAATGATGCATGCATTTATTTATTTGTTTTTGAGATGATAATTTGTTTATCGTATTACTTTCTCGAGCATATGGTTATTTTCGGAAATGGTTTTGGATATTTGATTATTTGAAGATTTTATGGCGTGCGGGGTCACGTCATTGGATTATGCTTATTTCCTCTTATTTAATTTTTTAATTTGAGTTTATCTTGGCAAGTGGGACACGTCATGGGAATTCTTTTGCGAGAGTTGGGGAAGCCTTATGTATTTATGATTTTACTGTGGTTTTCGGATTTTCTTTTGCCACACTTTGGGTGACTTATCATTGCTAGCTTTGATCTTCCGCCTTTGTGGCGAGGTGATGGGATCACCGAAGCCCTCCGCCTTTGTGGTGCTGGTTACTGTCTCTGTGACAGTAATTCTGAAGCCCAGTATCCTATCGCTACACTTAGTGGCGTAAGGGTATATTACGGGAGTAATGGGAGTACTTTAGCCTGGGAGGCTATCACCCGAGCCTGGGAGGCTCACTCGTATGGCTATCGTCTTCCCCTACTCACTTTACTATTTTTGACTAGCGGGGCTAGTTCGATTTCTGTTTAACTAGCGGGGCTGGTCTTATTTTCTTGAGTATCGGATTTTCAATCTTTTCAGTTAGTTTGTGACTAGCGGGGCTAGTCGGTTTTTCTTGTACAGAACTTCTCTTGTTTTGTTTACCTTAAACATTGCATGCATCGGGAGTTTATAGAAAAATAAATGGGGAAAGTATAAAATTCCTTTTGTTTAAAATTGTTTATTTTTGTCCACTCACGCTAACGTGTTTTAAATTACTTTTCCCCTGGGCCCTTCGGTTTCAAATGCCCAGTTTACGGTATTGCTGCTCGGCGTTCAGGAGTGAGCCATAGTGACCGCATCCGCTTCCGTCATCACATTTCGTAGGTTACCTGTTTAACCTACTGTACTCTACGTTAATTTACGTTCCTAGAATTGCTCTGATTACTATGGGATTTGTGACCCAGACTTGTAATGAATTATATTTGAGGTCTACGACCTAACTTTGGTGAATTGTAGTATCTTTAATCTTGGAGTTTCTTAGACTTGAAGTATTTAATACACTATTATTATTTTGAGTTTGAGTTGGTTGAATTATGGGAGCAAGGTGGCTCTAGGAGTATGTGGTTGGATTGTTAGAAGTGAAATTTGTTTTTCCACAGGTTTTTGGTTTGTTCATTTTTAAGGGAGGTTATGCCGAAATTTTTGGTAAACCTCCTTTAAAAGTGGGTCCCGCAGGGCCACTTCGGATTTCAGGGTGGAATCCAGGGCGGGCCTTGTCAAATCAAGTTCAGCCAATCCGAATCTCTGACTCCACCAGTCAAATTCACCCAAACACCAGAAAAATCAAATCATTCCCAAATTACCCAAAACAGAATTCAGTCATGTCATAAATCCGCTAGAAATCAGTCATGTCAAACAACGTTGAACCTGCAAGTACTAGAATATAGCCAACTCTTCTTATTTAACTTAAGGCCAATACTGATAAACGACGACTATCCTTACCGAAAAGAGGATAAGCTAGCCACAAATCCGCTTCTCGATCGACACTTAACTTATAAGATTTCAGCTACAACAAGGATCCCTATGACTTTCCTGTGCTAACCAAAATTGTACCAAAATATTTTCCAAATATTCTCACTAAGAATTTATCCAATAACATAACTCAACCATAGTACCTCAACAATTAGTACTTAAATATCTGTTGAAACCTTGATAGAACATAAGCCCAATCAATTTATTCCAACTCAACTCCTACTTCCTGTTCAAGTTGTCTTGCCATTAGACAAGTGGTGACCGGATTTCACTCGTACCAACAACTTCCTATACATTTCCAAATACCGGTCACCAGGTGGCAAAACTAGCTCAATTCCTCCAAAGAAATCCATTACATATATTCAATTCAAGCAATAACCAATTCCCCTAGATAGCTAACACAATTCACAAGATCTTTCCTCGACAATCCTTAATATAAAACAGACATCCATCTGAAATCTTGTATCACACCAAGCAATATCCAGATCAGCATGTGGTCCCACCACATAATAGTCCAATTTCCTCAAATTAAACACCGTAGAAATACGTCAAAGTGAAGGCAACCGCATTACGTCTTACCCAAATGTATAACAAGAATTCCGGTCACACCTTAATTAGAAATATTTCCAGCCAACTGGAAACTTATTTCCTTAAAATTATTCCACCAACCCCTAATATCATACACAACCCATCTGTCAGGCAAAACCTCCACCAGAACCTAGCACAATTCAACCTTCAAGGCTCCATGATTTAGAACTCAAATCAAATTCCGTATCACATAACAATTCAGTTCGAACTTCTAAAAATACCCAACAATGTCGCTACCGCTATTCCCCGATCTTACGTGTAACCGTTTCACGTAAAAATGGATAAGGGCACCCATTTGCATAATATCACGTACGAAGAGTTGATTCCAACTCTCCCAATTATTTACAGACCAAGGTCATAGTTCGATTGTAAAACCTTAAGCTTCCAGCTAAATACTAAAGCTTCGACATAAAACTATTTCCAAAACTCAGTTCTATCCATCTCCCAACTCGTTACAATCCAAAACTTAAAAGACCAATTATAAATCAATGTTTCTAAAATCAATTTCTTTCAGTTCGAACAAAACTAGATCCAAATGTCATGGCCAGGTCAACAATCCAAGATGACCAATCCTATGATTTCCAAGAAATCTCCAACAGATGCTAAAAATATCCCCAAATGTCGTTTACAAGACCAATCATGTCAAGTAACATATTCCCCAAACTCAGTTCAAAGTCATAACCATCATTATTACTAATTCCAATTCCAACAACAATCCTGATTCTGAAACAGTTATAATACTCAGAGACAACCCAAAACAATGGTCGCTCATCTCAAACAATCAAACACAAAATCAAACTCCGGTCTCGCATCTTAAACCATGCCCCAACAAACTTGTTGGCATCGAGGAAGAAATACCCACAACATTTCCTCGAATCATATTTCATAACACAACTCGAATCTGTAAAGTAGTCTTACTCTACCATTACCAAGGAAAGGTGCATGACATGTAAGCAATCTGATACGCAGTGGAATCCCTATGAGGTCGGCATACAGGAGGCATAGAACCTAATGGAAAACCAACTAGACATGTACTGTACACATTTGATGAGTACATCAACACTGAATAGTACATGATGGGGAACCTCTGCAGTCAAGCCATCACTCGTGAGGTACTGAGTAACATCAAGCATATACGATAACAAGATCGAAAATAGTCTACAAAATCTGACAACCTAATGCTCTAATACCAACTTGACAGGACCCCCCCTGGATTTCACCCTAAAATCCGAAGTGGCCCTGCGGCGCCCACCTTAGAAGAAATTCAACCAAAAATTTGGCGAAACTTCCCCTAAAAATGGACTACCCAAAACCTGTAGAAAGACATTTACACTTCTAAGCAATTCATCCTTATTCTCCTAGAGCCACCTGCTCCCCAAATCACAACATCTTCCAATTCACATTACACAAATCTCAACTTAACAACATTAATCCCATAGGTTATCAGAGCAATTCTAAATATATGAAAGACAAACTAACTGTTCACACATGGAAAGGACGGTGCTGTCCTCACTTTATTTTTTTTTTTGCAGCTCTGCCATTCACTTTCTCTTCCTCCCTTCATCGGCAGTGAAAGGTCATTTATGCCCCTGCTTTGTACACGTATTGATCAGTTTCCACGTGTAGTGATCAATTACCATACACTTGTCGGGCTTGATGTCTTTCTATGGTAAACCGATGCATCGAATTCTCATTCTATTCACCAACAAAGGTAGATATTTTCTTCTTGCTTTACCGATTCCGATCCCGGCCTCGACCTCCATCAAGGTCAACACCCCCTGTTCGCTGATACCAGGCTTATCCATCGATCGCAATCAACATCAACAGAATCTTGGTAAAATTTAGCTTTCATAAAATCAGTTGATTTCGTTTACCATGTTATCTACCTTTATCTTTCTACCCAGATCGATCAATTTTTTCATCTCTATAAACCATGTGTTTACAACTTCTTATTCTTTCTCATCTCGAAAACTTTGTTCCTTATGATAGTATTTGTTTTTGTTTTTCAAGAATTAGGAAACTGAAATTTTGTTATTGTTAGTGTGAGTCATCGTTCTCGATTAGGAATAGACTATAAGAGAATATATTGTTGTAATTACTTACCTTGTATATGTTGTGTAGTACGGTTGTAGTACGATTGTAATCTGTTTATATACACCACAGAATGGGTGTGATAATATATCTGAAATTTATTCTCTCAACCTTGTTCTTTCTGACTTGGTATCAGAGCAAAGATCCGAGAGGACTTTGTCTCTTTGTCTTAAATTTCAGACTATCATCATCGTTTGTCTACACCCTAGGCGCCCATCAAAGAACGACCAGTGTCTTCTTCTTTGACTTCGGCGACACCCTCTCCTCCAGTTTGGGCCCCATCGTCTGCACCAGACCGGCCCCATCGTCTACACCAGATCGTCTGCACCAGACAAAGACCTGCTGGTTCCCAGATCATTTTTCAAACCAGACCTGTTGTTTTTCCAGATCCGGCGTCGCTGCCCAGTTCACGGCAGCACTCCGACAGATCCAGACGACTCCGTTCCGGTTCGATTCAGACGACTCCGATCCCCTTCGAGGTTCGTCCTTCCCCGGTGCGTCATCCAGCCAGTTTGGCCCTCCAGCCCAAACCGACGATCGATCCTCACCTCCAGATCGATCGCTCTCGATCTCTCCCGCATCTATCTCGACCCGCCTCCTTCAGTGAGTTAACCTGCATCCTTCAGTGAATCAACCCGCCTACATCAGTGAGTCCCCTCGTCCCAACTCGGTCCACAGCCAACCAGGTTATAAAAAAAAAAAAAAAAAAAAAAAAAAAAACTGTTACTATTTGTTTATTTCCGCTACGTACTTTGGGATTCGTATATTTTCTATTGTATTATTGCAATGGGTGGTGATGACAGTGAAAGTCAGGGTTCTAAAGCCAATGAGGTACAGAAGGTTGAGGTCTCTGTCAAGAGCTCAGAAGGTGGTTCTTTCGGAGGTACCAAACTCACTGGTACCAATTTCCGAATATGGAAGAAGATTATGTCAATTTATCTCCGTGGAATACACAAAATGGGGTATGTGACTAGAACAATCAAGGCTCCCAGTGAAGATGATGTGGATGCCTATGCTAAATGGGCAGATGATGATGGGCTGGTCATGTCAATTCTATTTCGAGCCATGACTAATGATGTGCTACAGATGGTGGAGGAATGTGAAACTGCTGAGGCGATATGGAAGACATTGGGAGATTTGTATACCAACGAGTCTGATTTTATACAGGTTCATGAATTGATGTGTAAAGCTGCTAGTATGCAACAGAATGGGCAACCAATAGATGTGTATTTCACCAAGCTGAAGAATGTATGGGCTGAAATTGATCAGAAGCGTCCTTGCAAGATCAAGAATCAGGAAGATCTGGTGTGGTACCAGAAGGAGAAGGAGCTTGAAAGGGTTCATGTATTCCTGAGAGGGCTTGATGAGAAGCATAACAGTGCCCAGGGAGAATTGCTTAGAATGACAGACCCTCCTAGTTTGACCACAGCCTTTACATACATCCGCAAGGATGAGTCCCAACAGGAAAGTGTCAAACATGCACAGGCTGAAGTATCTTGCCTAGCCATTCAGGCCAAGTCACCGGCACCTTTTCTCCAGCTGCAGAGTTCAGCCCCACTTCATCAGCAAGTTTTCCCACAAGGCTTCACCAACCGCCCTCGTCCTCAATGTTCTTATTGCAATGACCTTGGGCATGTTCGGGAGACTTGTTGGAAGTTGAACCCACATCTTAAACCTAAAAAGCAAGGTTATCGTCCTTAGGCGAAAGTAGCTGCTATTCAATTGGTCCAAGAACCGTATTTCTATGGAGTAGTTGGCCAAGATCATCATACAGCAGGTGGAGTTACTCCTACAGCCTCTATAGCTGGTCGAGGTAAAATTGGTATGGCGTTAAAGGTTTCTAATTTTGTTGGTTCTGATACATGGATTATTGATTCTGGTGCCTCTGATCATATGACTTATGACAAATCATATTTTACTGAATTGTCTTCCCCACCAGTGTCCTATGTAACCAATGCCAATGGTGAGGCATTTCCTGTGTTAGGGTCAGGATCAGTTCGTATTACTCCTACTTTAGAACTTCATAATGTGTTATTTGTACCTGACTTGTCCCACCATTTGATATATGTTCCCCAGTTGAATACTGAGTCTAAATGCTCCGTAACCTTTTTTCCTATGTATGTGATTTTTCAGGATCTTCTCACCAGGGAGATGATTGGTCGGGGGTATATGAGGGGCAGGTTGTTCCATCTGGATCAGACATACGCAGGAGAGAAACCAGGAGCACAGTCCCGCGCCGCTTTGACTTCGAGTTCTGATAAGCTAAGTGAAATTTGGTTGTGGCATCGCCGCTTAGGGCATCCCTCTTTCAGTCTTATGAGAAAAACCATGCCTACTTTGTTTATTGGTGTGGATGAATCTAGTTTACATTGTGAAACATGTGTTTTGGCCAAGAGTCATCGTGCTACTTATTTTCCTAGTATTTCTAATAAAAGTGTTGCTCCTTTTGAGTTGATTCATTCTGATGTTTGGGGGCCATCTAGAGAACCCACTGTGTCGGGTATGAGATACTTTGTGTTGTTTATTGATGATTGTACAAGATTGTCGTGGGTTGCTCTGCTAAAAACCAAAGATGAAGTCTTTCCAGCTTTTCAAACTTTTCGTACTCTTGTTCAAACACAATACCATAGCACCATTAAAGTCCTTCGTTCTGACAATGGGGGGGGGGGGGGAATATGTTAATCATGTTTTCCAAGAGTTTTGTACAACCAATGGGATTGTTCACCAAACTACTTGTCCACAAACACCAGAACAAAATGGAGTGTCTGAAAGGAAAAACTGTCATTTACTTGATATGGCTCGTGCCATTCTCTTTAGTGCTCATATGCCTAAGTATTTTTGGGGCGATGCTGTACAGGCTTCCTCCCATCTTATTAATCGTCTTCCATCTAGCGTCCTTCAGGGAAAAATTCCATTTGAGGTTCTTACATCTCATGTCTCCTTACCTTCCTTTCATAATCTTCCAGCTCGTGTCTTTGGTTGTGTTGCCTTTGTCCATGTTCCTAAAAACCATAGATCTAAGTTGGATGCCCGGGCGCTTAAGTGTGTCTTTGTTGGTTATGGAGGGAATCAGAAGGGATACAAGTGCTATCATCCACCTACGAGGAAGTACTATGTCACTATGGACGTTACCTTCTTTGAAGACATGAGTTATTTTTCCACTTCAGATACAGCTCTTCAGGGGGAGAATTCATATTTTGAAGAGTTGTATCATGGAGAGGGGGAGGAAACAGAAGGAGGAGAGGAAGAAGTCACACAGGCAGGATGTATTTTGACGGATCCAGTTGAGACCATCAGCCCGCCACCTCTTGAAGCAGTAGCTCCAAGCATCCAGGCACCAGTTCATATGGCTGAAAATGAAGTTGAAGACACGACTGCCCCTCCTGCTATCGCTTCTACCCCTGACCCACAGCTTCCTGGTCCGGAAGATCACTCATTTGAGGTATGTCCACCCACAGTACTAGTAGTAGTGAGTCTAGTGTTGAGCAATATATGTTACCAAATAGGACCACTCGGGGTCAATCAGTCAAAAGATATGAACCTACTCTTACTGCCAAATCAAAATACCCAGTAGCTAATTATATGTCCACTAGGAAATTGTCTAAGTCATATGAATCATTTGTGAATCAAATATCTGCTGTATCAGTACCTAACAAAGTGCAGGATGCGTTGGGGGATCCAAAGTGGAGGAAGGCAATGGAGGAAGAGATGGAGGCGTTGCAGAAGAACAATACTTGGCAACTTGTGCCTCCACCACAAGGCAAGAAGGCTGTAGGTTGTCGTTGGGTGTTTACTGTGAAACATAATGCCGATGGATCAGTGAATCGGTACAAAGCACGCCTTGTAGCAAAGCGGTTTACTCAGACATATGGTATAGACTATGATGAAATATTTGCCCCTGTCGCCAAGATGAACACTATTCGGGTTCTGCTCTCATTTGCTGCTAGTTTAAACTGGCCACTTCGACAGTTTGATGTCAAGAATGCATTTCTTCATGGAGAGTTAGCCGAGGAAGTGTACATGAGCCTTCCACCTGGGTATGTAGTTGCTTCTCCTGGTGATTTTGTCTGTAGATTGAGAAAATCTCTATATGGTCTCAAACAGTCACCACGTGCTTGGTTTGGAAGATTTTCACTGTTTATGCGGAAGGTTGGTTATAGGCAGAGCAACTCAGACCATACCTTGTTTCTCAAGCATCAACAAGGGAAGGTAACAGCTCTAATTATTTATGTGATTGATATGGTAATCACTGGTAATGATACTGTTGAGATGGATAGACTGCAGAGACAGCTAGCCTCTGAGTTTGAGATGAAGGACTTGGGTGAACTTAAGTACTTCTTAGGAATTGAGGTAGCCATGGGGAGAGAAGGAATCTATCTGTGTTAGAGGAAGTATGTTCTTTATTTGCTGACAGAGACAGGTTTGTTGGATTGCAGACCTATTGACACTCCTATTGAGCAGAACCATTGTTTAGCTGAGTATCCAGATCAGGTACCTATTGATCGAGCTCGCTATCAGAGGTTAGTTGGGCGCTTGATTTATTTGGCTCATACTAGACCAGACGTTGCATATGCAGTGAGTGTGGTGAGTCAGTTCATGCATAATCCGAGTGAGAGTCACATGGATACGGTTATGCGGATTCTGTAGTACTTAAAGTCAGCTCCAGGAAGGGGAGTATTTTTTTCTAAACATAACAACATTCTTGAGGTTTGTGGCTTCACAGATGCAGATTGGGCTGGAAATATCACAGACAGGAGGTCGACATCAGGTTACTTCACCTTTGTGGGAGGTAATCTGGTTACATGGAAGAGTAAGAAACAGAAAGTTGTGGCACGTTCTAGTGCTGAGGCCGAGTATAGAGGTATGGCTCACGGAGTGTGTGAATTGTTGTGGCTGAGAAATCTGTTACGTGATCTGGGTTTCAAACTAAAAAATTCCATGCAATTGTATTGTGATAACAAGGCAGCTATTGACATATCACAGAATCCAGTACAACATGATCGTACTAAACATGTGGAGGTTGATCGTCACTTTATAAAGGAGAAGCTAGATGCCAAAATTATTAGCTTTCCTTTTGTTCCAACTGAAGAGCAACTTGCAGATGTACTTACCAAAGGAGTTTCCAGGAAGGCGTTTTATGACTCACTTAGCAAGTTGGGCATGGTTGATGTATATGCGCCAACTTGAGGGGGAGTGTTAGTGTGAGTCATCGTTCTCTATTAGGAATAGACTATAAGAGAATATATTGTTGTAATTACTTACCTTGTATATGTTTTGTAGTACGGTTGTAGTACGATTGTAATCTGTTTATATACACCACAGAATGGGTGTGATAATATATCTGAAATTTATTCTCTCAACCTTGTTCTTTCTGACTGTTATTAATCTGACAAAATAGAGTTACAGTAGAAATCAACTGAAGAAACTTGATTTCTAATGAAACTCTGTTTTGCCTATTATTCTATTAATTTTTATGTACTATGGCTTCTATTAGATTATCTATTGTTCTCAATTTTGATCTGATATCAGTTTTTATCTCCTACAGATTCTGTTTGCTCTGCAATTTCACATCTACGTGGTTAATTACAACAACTTCAAGGTATGCTTTTGATCGGTCACAATTTCAAATTTTTCACTATTGATCTATGGCATCACTACTGATCTATTGCATCTATCTTCCAGTAAAACTAATTGTTTTAAAATGTTTTTTTACAAATTTTTTTCAGATTGATGTAAGTTTTAGGCACTTAGTTTCTATGGATGTACAGTTTAGTTCATAGATTGTTTTGAGTTCTTCAAATTTATACTTTCTCAATTTTTCAGGCAAAGTTTTAGATTATAAAAGTTGACCATTATGAAAACTTGGTGACAGTTTAGTTTAGTTGAATCAATAAGAATACAGGGGGAACATCATAGATGGTTTTTTTTCTATAGTGAAACTGACCTCACATAAAAAGGGTGGTAAAAAATGACAAGTGAATTGAATGATCAAATACTGACCTCACACTTGGTGATTTTTAACCCAATCTAATCAGTAATTTCTTTTTCTACTTTTGATGTAAATTTGGGTCATGCTTCTTATTGTATTGGTCTAATCTGTGGGATTTGGTTAATTGTAGTGAGTGCCCACAAACATAGAGTTATCTCTACTAATTTTGCTGGTTTTCTGTTAAGGGAAAGAGATACGTTGAGTCCGTAACTCTGATCGTGACTCTTTAACAGCCCATTAGCTTTGTCTCCGTCGATAGTGCGAAGGTGAAATTTGAATTTCGGTATCATATAAATCTAGCATTTTCTGTGGAAATTCAAAATTTGTGTCGAATTGAAATCAGAGTATACGTTCCATGTCTTAAATATTTTGAATTTTATTGAGTTTGGTCAGTTTAAATAAGTCCAATTAAATTCCCTTTCTGTAACTTCATCAGGAACTTGATTCATAGACACATAATTATCGTTAAGAGTTTTGTGTAGGTTTTAGGGTTCTCTTCTACTGTTCAGCTTTGGACAAATTAAGTGTATTTGAAATTTATTGTATATTTTTATTGTTAGATTAAAGGGTTTTTTAGTTATGGTTTCTATTTTTTATTACTTGCATTTTCTTATTTTTTATTTAATTTTGATTCATTAATAAACATGTCTTCTTTTTGTGATTGTGGATGTTGGTGATTATCTTGCCCGATTCTTATTGTCATTTCTATTTGTTTTGTTGTAGTTTTCAGAACTGGAAGGGGTGCTTTATCTGCTGGTAGCAGTGGCTCGGTTTTACTGGTAGTTGATCGTTTGGATGTAAACAGGTCTTTTTCAGCTTTCTCTCATCTGTGTTTGGTTTCTTCTTTACTCCTTATATTATTATGTAAATGGAAGCTTAATGTTCAAAGCACCTTAAACACAACAATAGCAGTTAACAGTGTTGTTTGAGTTTCTGATATTTGGATTGTTGCCTTTTGCTTTTTTTGTGGTTAGGTTAACTCAAATAGAATAAGGACTTGAGAAATATTAAGTGAATAAATTTACAGATATATAATTCATCTCACAGTGGAGGTATATAAAGAGGATTACAGGAATACAATTGACTTACGTCTCTATTCTCTACCACACATAGAAAAGGTAAGTACTAACTACTAAATAATTACAATATATTCTATTGCTAAGGTTAAGCTATGACTCATGTTAACACTCCCCCTCAAGTTGGCGCATACACATCAACCATTCCCAACTTGCTTAGTGAGTTATAAAACACCTTCTTGGAAACTCCTTTGGCAAGTATATCTGCAAGTTGCTCTTCAGTTGGAACAAAATGAATGCTAATAATTTTGGCATCTAGCTTCTCCTTTACAAAGTGACGATCAACCTCCACATGCTTAGTACGATCATGTTGTGCTGGATTATGTGATATGTCAATGGCTGCCTTGTTGTCACAATACAACTGCATAGTACTTTTGAGTTTGAAACCCAGATCACGTAACAGATTCCTCAGCCACAGCAATTCACATACTCCGTGAGCCATACCTCTATACTCAGCCTCAGCACTAGATCGTGCCACAACTTTCTGTTTCTTACTCTTCTATGTAACCAAATTACCTCCCACAAAGGTAAAGTAACCTGATGTCGACCTTCTGTTTGTAATATTTCTAGCCCAATCTGCATCTGTAAAACCACAAACCTCAAGGATGTTGTTGTGTTTAGAAAACAATACTCCCCTTCCTAGAGCTGACTTCAGATACTTTAAAATTCTCATAACAGCATCCATGTGACTCTCACTCGAGTTATGCATGAACTGACTCACCACACTCACTGCATATGCAACATCTGGTGTAGTATGAGCCAAATAAATCAAGGGCCCAACTAACCTCTGATAGCGAGCTCGATCAGTAGGTACTTGATCTGGATACTTAGCTAAACAATGATTCTGCTCAATAGGTCTGCAATCCAACAAACCTGTCTCTGTTAGCAAGTCAAGAACGTACTTCCTCTAGGATAAGTAGATCCCTTCTCTCCCCCTGGCTACCTCAATTCCTAAGAAGTACTTAAGGTCACCCAAGTCCTTCATCTCAAATTTAGAGGCTAGCTGTCTCTGTAGTCTATCCATCTCAACAGTATCATTGCTGGTGATTACCATATCATCCACATAAATAATTAGAGCTGTTACCTTCCCTTGTTGATGCTTGAGGAACAAGGTATGATCTGAGTTGCTCTGTTTGTAACCAATCTTCAGCATGAACTGTGAAAATCTCCCAAACCAAGTACGAGGCGACTGTTTGAGACCATACAGAGACTTTCTCAATTTGCATACAAAATCACCAGGAGAAGTAACTACATACCCAGGTGGAAGGCTCATGTAAACTTCCTCGGCTAACTCTTCATGAGGAAATGCATTATAGACATCAAACTATCGGAGTGGCCAGTTTAAACTAGCAGCAAACTAGAGCAGAACCAGAATAGTGTTCATCTTGGCAACAGGAACAAACGTTTCATCGTAGTCTATACCATACGTCTGAGTAAACCCCTTTGCTACAAGGCCTGCTTTGTACCGATTCACTGATTCATCTGCATTATATTTCATGGTAAAAACCCAACGGCAACCTACAGCCTTCTTACCTTGTGATGGAGACACAAGTTGCCTAGTATTGTTCTTCTGCAACGCATCCATCTCTTCCTCCGTTGCCTTCCTCCACTTTGGATCTCCCAAAGCATCCTGCACTCTGTTAGGTACTGATACAGTAGATATTTGATTCACAAATGATTCATATGACTTAGACAACCTCCTAATGGACATATAATTGGCTACTGGGTATTTTGATTTGGCAGTAAGTGTAGGTTCATATCTTTTGGCTGACTGACCTTGAGTGGTCCTATTTGGTAACACATATTGCTCAACATTAGACTCACTATTGTTAGTACCAGTGGGTGGACATACCTCAAATGGGCGATCTTCAATACCAGGAAGTTGTGGGTCAGGGGTAGAAGTGATGGTAGGAGGGGCAGTTGCGTCTTCAACCTCATTTTCAGTAGTTTCAATGATTGAAACTGGTGTCTGGATGTATGGAGCTTCTTCTTCTGGAGGTGACGAGCTGATGGTCTTAACTGGATCCGTCAAAATACCTCCTGCATGTGTGACTTCTTCTCCTCCTTCTTATTCCTCCCCCTCTCCATGATATAGCTCTTCAAAAAATGAATTCTCCCCCTGAAGAGCTGTATCTGAAGAGGAAAAATAACTCATGTCTTCAAAGAAAGTAACATCCATAGTGACATAGTACTTTTTAGTAGGTGGATGATAGCACTTGTACCCTTTCTGATAACCACCGTAGCCAACAAACACACACTTAAGTGCCCAGGCATCCAACTTAGACCTCTGGTTTTTAGGAACATGGATAAAAGCAACACAACCAAAGACACGAGCTGGAAGATTATGAATTGAAGGTAAGGAGACATGAGATGCAAGAACCTCAAAGGGAATTTTTCCCTGAAGGACACTAGATGGAAGATGATTGATAAGATGGGAGGAAGCATATACAGTATCACCCCAAAGATACTTAGGCATATGAGCACTAAAAAGAAAGGCACGAGCCATATCAAGTAAATGACGGTTTTTTCCTTTCGGACACTCCATTTTGTTCTGTTGTTTGTGGACATGCAGTTTGGTGAACAATCCCATGGGTTTGAAAACATGATTAACATATTCTCTCCCATTGTCCGAACGAAGAACTTTAATGGTGCTATGGTATTGTGTTTGAACAAGAGTGCGAAAGGTTTGAAAAGCTGGAAATACTTCATCTTTGGTTTTAAGAAGAGCAACCCATGACAATCTCATACAATCATCAATAAACAACACAAAGTATCTCATACCCGATACAGTAGGCTGTCTAAAAGGTTCCCAAACATCAGAATGAATCAATTTAAAAGGAATAACACTCTTATTAGAAATACTAGGAGAATAAGTAGCACGATGACTTTTGGCCAAAACACATGTTTCACAATGTAAGACAGACTCATCCACACCAATAAACAAAGTAGGCATGGTTTTTTTCATGAGACTAAAAGAGGAACGCCCTAAACGGCGATGCCACAACCAAATTTCACTTATCTTATCAGAACTCGAAGTCAAAGCGGTGCGGGACTGTTCTTCTGGTTTCTCCCCTACATATGTCTGATCCAGATGGAACAACCTGCCCCTCAGATACCCCCTACCGATTACCTCCCTGGTGAGAAGATCCTAAAAAATCACATACATAGGAAAAAAAGTTACGGAGCATTTAGACTCAGTATTCAACTGGGGAACTGATATCAGATGATGAGACATCATGTACATATAACACATTATGAAGTTCTAAAGTAGGAGTAATACGAACTGACCCAAACCCTAACACAGGAAAAGCCTCACCACTGGCATTGGTTACATAGGACACTGGTGGGGAAGACAATTCAGTAAAATATGATTTATCATAAGTCATATGATCGGAGGCACCAGAATCAATAATCCATGTAAAAGAACCAACAAAGTTAGAAACCTTTAAAGTCATACCAATCTTACCACGACCAGCTATTCTGTAGGAGTAGGCCCACCTATCGTACGATGATCCTGTCCGGCCACACCATAGAAGTCTAGTTCGTGGACTAGTTGAACCGCAGCTATCTTCGCTTTAGGACGATAACCCTTCTTTTTAGGGTACCCGTTCAGTTTCTAATGAGTCTCTCGAACATATCCAAGGTCATTGCAATAAGAGCATTGAGGACGAGAGCAGTCGGTGAAGCCTTGTGGGACAGAAACCTCAACCTTCTGGACCTCATGGATCTTGAAACTCTGACCTTCACTTTCATGACCACCCGTTACAACAATAGTGTAGTAAATTCACACAATCACAGAGTATGCAGCGGAATAACAAGAATAGGAAATTCCAAAAATAACCAGAATAGTGCAATAATATTCCCATTTTTTTTTTAAATGGAAAAATTGCACGGGTTGACCTGATCGTTGGGATAGTGACCTGAGGAGAAAGTGCAGATCTGGTCTGGGTTCTCGCTAATCATTTAGATCGGAGACACTGATGGCCTGAACAACGGAGCAGGAGTGCCGGATGCTGAGCGACCGAGTAGGAGTGCCAGACAACGGAGGCTCGTGACGGGTCGAGACCTGCTAACAGGGTCGCGAACTAGTGCGACGTCTTGAGCTGGTGAGGCGCACGTTCTGGATGACGTCGGGATCTGAACGAATAAGTCTGGGCACGATTGGAAACTGAGGGCAAAGTCAAAAACTGGAGCAGATGACCGGACGCTGCAACAGAGGAAAACGATCTGGCGAAGTTCTCTGGTGCCCAAAGTCAACTGTTGGGTCTGAACAGAGGAAGACAGACGAAGGCAGTCTGAACAGTAGGAGACGAAGCCAGTCTGGTCGTGAGATGGAGAAGTCCCAGAAGAAGACGTGTTCTGGTCGTTCTTGGATGGATGTTGATGCAGGACAGATAACGACAGAGAGTAACACCGTTAAGAGGACAAGAACCCTAACAATGAGGTTTTGAATTAATTCCTCGAACTGAAAAAAAAAACAAGAGACAAAGTCCTCTCGGATCTTTGCTCTGATACCAACTCAAATAGAATAAGGACTTGAGAAATATTGAGTGAATAAATTTACAGATATATAATTCATCTCACAGTGGAGGTATATAAAGAGGATTACAGGAATACAATTGACTTATGTCTCTATTCTCTACCACACATAGAAAAGGTAAGTACTAACTACTAAATAATTACAATATATTATATTCCTAAGGTTAAGCTATGACTCATGCTTACAGGTTAATTAATTTTTCATTGTTCATTATTTTTTTTTTATCAATTTATGTGCCCATCTATTCTACATTTAGGCTTGAAAACAAAACGAAGAAACTGAAATGTGTTATTGGTTTAATTGTATGTGTGATTATGATCTGTTTCTCTAATGCATTAAATAATTTGTTGTCTTCATTTTAGTGATTAGTTATGTACCTGCCTGGGATTTAAGTGGAGAAACAGAGGAGGGATTGTGTTATAGTCACTGAGCTTGCGAAGCCGCTGATTGCCTACTGCATGTAAGATTAGCCCAATTTAATTATTTTAGTTCAATTTTGTGATTTTTTACTTCTGCACAGATCAAATTTTTGGAGAAAAGATAATCTGTGTTATTGAATTCCGATGCTAACAATGAAAACTCATTAGACATGACTAAAAATGGGTGAAGGTCATATTTCCAAGCTTTCCTTGGCTTTTCAGTTCATATATTATTGGAGTGGTGTTGTTCTGTTTTGACTGTGATCAGACATTACTATTTTGTTTTTTGTTTTTTGTTTTTTCAAAACTTCATTTGCTTTTGTGTTGTGGTTAGTTACTTTGAAGGAGACGTGTTTCTGCAGATTTATTAATGTCATATCTAACTATTAACGAATTAGATAATGGTGATTAATGAATTGAAGTCTGTTTCTACTGTTAATGTTATTAAGGGTTTCTCACATAATGGTGACTGATGACAAAAATTGAATTCGTTCTTACCCTTTGATTTCTTCATACATTTGGTTGTTTGACTAATTTTTATGGTTAAGAAAGAGAGTAAGAGTAACCAATTTTTGCTAGGTGGAGGTTTTTTTTTTTTTTTTTTTGTGGCTTTTCAAGGTTAGAACTAAATTGTCCAGTCAAATTTTAAGTGAAGTTATTCAATAGGATTGCAGCAAACATTGCAAGAGAAGGTGTAAACATTGTGTTTGGCTCCAAAAACCAGTTTGGGTGCAAACTGTTTCTTTTGAGCGTGTGCGCAGGCGTGCCAGCACCGTGGGGTGCAGTCGTCGGAGAATCCCTTGACCTGACTTCTTGATCAAACACTGTGGACGAGGAGAGCACCAACCTCGTCACAAGGTTCTTTTCTCTGCCTTTCGGAAAAGGACTTCTTGCCTTACAGGTAAGGGCTTTAGTTGTGATCTCTTCACATCACCGAATCGATACTTAATGTTGTAGGTTGAGCAGAGCAATCACTGGGAAGTTTGGAGAAAGCACGGGTTTGCTAAAGCATATCTTTACCTTCGCTGGGTTGCGAGGGCATTACCCTTGTTTCGCTGGGCTACAACTAGGTTACGGGTAGGTTTGCTCCAGAGAGGCTTTGATAATCTGTATGATTAGTTGATTGAAGAGTTGTGTCGTATTCATCCTTGAAACCTGGTATTTATACCTAGGGTTTTGACTGTTCCTTGCTATAGAAGGATTATTGACTGAAGTTATAACCACTACTTGACTCCAATAAGGACTCATTTTCCATATGGATTACGGAATGGGTGAAGCTGTAACCCAAACAAAAGTAGGCTTATTTTTGGGCTGCAGGTATCGGGCCGCTGTGCTAAATCCCCTAAGGGATCTTGCCAAAAATACTTTTGGTCTCAAACATTGCCCCCCAAGCCCCGAAATCAGGCCCGCGAAAAGTAACTGATTGAAGGGGACTTAAACAACACGCTTGACGACCGAAACGAGGTCATTAATGAGGGTCATGTCCACTAGCTTTGCAAAACGTCTCTTTGCCGTATTGTTTCCCTCACAAAATCTCTTATTTAAATCCCGCAGCCACTTCAGACCTGTCACATCAGAAACCCTTCCAGTCTCCTAAACCCAAAAAACTCCTTGCTCCATACACATCCTTACAGAAACCCAGAAATGGCTCCCCCAAAGAAGATGATCATAGATTAGGGAGAGGAACTTAACGAGAAAATCGCCCATACTTGGGGAACCAGCGTAGGTGCCTGCTATTTCATCCATACCACTGTCCAGAGACCCCTGCTTCTCAGACTCCCAAACCAACATGCCGGATTGGGTCCTTCACCGCGAGACTCCATCCCGGACGATACGCTCCCCTCTATGGCTTACCCATCAGACGACCCATTCCGGTCCTCAGAAGAACACCTGGAGATTTCACTAGTTGGGGTGTGCATCTGCACAGAGCCAAAATAGGACATTGGCCCACCACCATCAACACGGCAGAGCTCTCATGGTATGGCAAAGCGCGAGCGCGAGGTCTGGCTCGCTGGGACGCGGTAGGTATTACTCAGACTATTGATCTTTGCTTTTGCCTTTCGCGCTGTGGCAATCGTTCACCGCTGGCCGTCTTTCTTTTTTTATGGAACACCGCCACCAACACTTTTGATTTTTGATTCGCGCAAATGAGCATTACTCTGCTAGACATCCTGACTATTACTAGGTTACCCATTGACGAGAAGCCCTACGTACATGGCCAGTTTAACTCTGTCACATTCACTTTGACAATGGCTCAAACTGGCTGCAGCTCTCATAACGGTTCCTACCCACGGTGGCTAACCCATTACCACAGAGAACACAATGCGACCGGAGGAATTGCTTTCCTGGAGTACTGGCTATGCAAGTTCATCTTCTGCACCTCCACCAACAAGCCCACTAGTGCTTGGACTTCTCTCGCCACGGCCCTCTACAACGGCCACTGCGTAGGGCTTGGACAACCGGTTCTGGGCGCCCTCTACCGCACTCTATACCAGGCCACCATGCATCCTTTAGAAAATAGCATCTCAGGCTCTTTTTGGATCCTTGATTTCTGGATTCAAATTTACTTCCCATTTTTTCGCAGCGACGACATTCCACCGCTACCACCGGTTGACACCCTTCTTGGTCGATGGATCTGCCGCGAGGCAAGGTACGCATCCCCACCCTATTCCGAGTACTTCACATATTTGTTAGTCCTGCACGAAATGCCCTACCTCGACTTGGTGATAAATAGGAGGTTCCCGCCTCTACTTGAACATGGGTTCCTTCCTGGGGATCCTAACTATAGTTATCGCGCGCACTTGGCTTTTCACCGCGCGATCTCTTGCTCAGATATCAAGCTCGCCGCGGAAGAACTCAGCAATGAGCTTTACGCGCCCAACCACTTTGCTTGCCAACTCAGGCTTATTCAATTAGTGCTATTCCCCCTCTTTGACGCCTGGAACTACAACACCTCCTGGTGCAGAATTGGTCCCCTAACTGGGCCTCCGCCAGCCCAAAGCATGCTTGCGTTGGTCGACCTCCCTCACTGGGCCAACACACTCGCTCCCGTCGATGGGACCGCCGAAGATTATGATCAATGGTGGAAAGAAGTCTCCGTCAACTGCTGGAGACAGAGGGATGACGAGCTCTTTGCGACCATCTTCCAAGATTTGAGGTATCCTTATGATGCTGATACTAAATTGCTTGCTCGCTTCCCTGAAGATGAGGCGCTATCTCCACTACCTGAGCAGGGCACGCAACCCGCGCGAGCCCCGCTTCCTGCTCAAGCTGGCATTGTTATCAGCGAGCCCTCATAGGAGGTAACTGCCCTAGAATATCTTCATTTTCTTCTTTTGATTTTACCTCCACTTTTTCCCCTAACTCAAATTTTAATGCAGCAGGGACGTATTCCGCCTTCCGGCAGTCGCGCAGTGGATGCTTCTCCAGCCACTGGTCAGGCTACTAAACAGAAAGTTGTAGCCACAGAGCCTGTTGCAGACTCTTCTTCCTATGACGACGACCTACAAATTGTAAAGAGTCTCTCTTAGAATCTAATATTTCGATGTTCTCTTCAAAGTGTAACTTGATTCTCTTTCGACCCTGACATGTTGCCGCCACTTTAGCCCGCAAATGCAGCCGTGTTGACCCCCAGATTGACCAGTGGGCAGAAGATGAACCACTCGCATCTCGACTGGTACTTCACTGAAATTTTCATTCCATCATTATGTCCGAGCCTGTAACGCTCCTCACTTGCAGGTTCATCGTGGGCCCTTAAGGCCAACTGGTGAAGGATCATCAACCGATGGCGATACAACACCCTCTTCTCAAACCCAAGCACGGCCTGATCCGATCAATCCTCCACCTTCAATCAATACCGCGAGTGATTAGTAGCTACCCCTGGTACCAGTGCAGATTCTGGACGATAACTCGCCTGAGGCTGAAGAAAGAGCGCTGCAAACAGATACATCTCGCGAGCAGCCACCTGCAACCCTCATCCTGGAGAAGATAACGCCTGATTCGGCCAACCCTCTCGAGATCGCCTAAGAACAAGTGGTGTTAATGTCGCTGAACCTTGGTTAATGCTGATCCAATGGGAGGACTGCTACTTGTGATATTCAGTGCTTCAGTTTACTTGTTAAGTAAAATACAGAGGGTGTCAGAGGGAGACCGCGTTAGGCGATCTTCTCTTCTCCGATGTCTAAGTTAGTCAATGTATTTATGTTGACAAAGTAAGAATAGGTAAGTAGTAAATGCGTAATTAATGAGGGGAGAGGAGAGAACCTTTTATAGATGGGGACGGGGTTCATCTCTTCCATGTTTTCGATGTAGGACTGATGTGCTTTAGTTCCCACCTTCTGGAGCTTTTGGTGTCATCTTGGAGCGGCGTGTGGCGGTGCGTCCGAGGCGATCTGGGGGTGAGCCAGGGCTCAGGCGGTAGCCCGCCTGGCGGTGTTTAGTAGGTCACACTGTTGGTGGTATTTGGTGCCGTTGGCGGTAGAATGAGCGTAGCTCATTATAGCTAATTATACTTGGCAAATGCCCATGTAAGTACAAGTCCCCCAAGTCCCCAGTCAAGGAGGTCAATCTTGGTTGGGGAGTTGCCTAGCGGTTCGAAGCGTTGCTTCTGCTATACTTGCAAAAGCATAATTAGCGTCAGTGTGTTGTCAATCATGGATTTACTGAGCAAACACTTTGTACCTTTTCCGGTGGGCCCCTGCTAGGCCCCCCAGGGAGTCCCCCACTCCCCGGCTAAGATGGACCTCCGATTGGTTGCTATATTATTTCATGAGGGGAGCTATAAGATGAAAAGGGAGAAGTTCCGCTAGCGGAGACTGCCTCACTTACAATATGAAAAGGGAGAAGTTCCGCTAGCGGGGTTGCGCTTAGCGAGACTGCCTCACTTGCAAGATGAAAAAGGAGAAGTTCCACTAGTGGAATTGCGCTTAGCGGAGACTGCCTTACTTCTTAGTGGAGACTGCCTCACTTGCAAGATGAAAAGGGAGAAGTTCTGCTAGCGGAGTTGCACTTAGCAGAAATTGCCAGATGAGTTGTGACCTGCCTCTTTGATGGTTGCTTCGGCAGGACGCTTTGTCTGACGGCGTTCGACACGTGGCCGACGTGTATTGGGTTAGCGTGTGGAATAACGTCTCTGCAGCACGCCCGTCTCCTCGCCATTACTGCGAGTAATCATGGATTTTGTAACCGAGGTGACGCCTCGGTTAATCAAGAGATTAACTGCGATTGTGGGCCACGTGTTCGGTTGTCGTGTAACGTTGTTTTTCAGCGGACGACCTAGATTGCTTTGATGTTGAAATAAAAGAGAGGGAAACCTGGAGGTTTAACACTTTGTACTTTTACCTATTATCGTAGTTCTCAAGCCTTGCTCTGAGATCTAAAAAGGTTCTGCAATCTCCTTGAAGCTGTCGATCTTTGGAAGACGAAGATTTCCTGAAGCGAAGTTGAGCACTTTTGAGCATCCAGAGTTTCTGTCGTTGAGGTTGGTAGCCCCAAATCTCATTCCTGTTTTATTGGTTTTTGTTTGCTTTGTCGATTTCTGGTTTTTTGTGTTTCAAAGTGGTTTCTGGCACTCTCCAGTGTCTCTAAGGGTCTAGAGTTGTGTTTGGGGGTGGGTTTTTGGTGTTTGATAGGAGGTTGAGGATTCTTGCCCTGGTAGATGGTCGAATCTGGGTTAGAGTGAGTGCGTTTTGTTCTTGTTTTGGCATTTTCTGGGTTTTATGGGTATGGTGTTCTTGATGTTCTTGGGTGAAAAAATAGAAGGGTGAGTTTAGATCCTGTTTGAACTAACTGGTTTGGGTTTTAGGGTTTGTGATAGCTAGCGTCGTAAAGATCTCGAGCAGTGAGGATTCTGGGTCTGACGTGTCGTTCAGCGTGGCAGATAGGGTGTTTATTGACTCGTTGCGTCTGTCTCCCCATGCAAGAACCTCACTGTCCGAACCGCTAGCATTGAGCCGCTACAGACCGTACCTTGGGAGGTGGCAATGGGTCGTGTCAGTCGTGCAGAGAGTTCTAGGGGGAGGGAGGAGGTTGCCGCCTGCTGATAGGAGCATAAAATGCGACGAATTTATAGTTTAATCCTTTACACTTTTGCTTAGTTATTTCGTTAAAAATATCAAACTAACTTTGTTATTTTCTTAGGAGGTTTGTGGATCAACCATGGAAAAATAGGAGCTCAATTGTGGAAAATTAAGGCTCAGATATATAATAGTGATGCAAAAGATGAAGGACAACCATTTATGTGGTCAGAAACAATAAGGGAAGCTTGTGGAAAAATTCGTGCAAAACAGTTGCTGAGAAGCAAAATATGAAAACTGGAATCTGCCTTATTTTCTTCTGTATTTGGACCCCATTTTGAAGATATTTTGAGTGCACCATGGAAGCAATTCTTGACTACATTTGAAAACCAGATATTTCACTACAATAAAGCCTAATCAAGTGATCATAACAGTCAAGGATGAAGTCAGAAACGTTGAACAAAATAGGCATCCTGATCAGCTTTCCACCTTCAGTCTTATCTATGAAGCATATTGGAGCTGTCTTTTGGAGACTTTCTTGGAAAGTCTTTTGGAAGGTTATTGTTTGGACGTCAATAAATGATTCCATAGGGAATTATAGCCCTAAGAAACGTTCAGAAAGATAGCTACAAGGTCGGTGTACAAGCCCATAAATTTGACAAGAAGATAAGGAAAATCTGGAAATTTCTGACAGACCTTATCTTGAAGGCTTTTCAAGGCTGCTTTTGGGCAAGAAGTTGAGGGGATATTTAGAAGAATTTTGCACATTCTTAAAGGTCATCATCAAGGTTGTTATCTTGCTGAAAATCACATTCAAAGCTGAAATGAAACCTAGTTAAAAGAAGGGCTAAAAAGGCAATCCTAAGTGAGGCAGATAAGTGAGTCACCTTCCTTATCTCTTGGCAGATTGTCTTGAGGCTTCTTGGGGATCCTTTGCTGAGTTGTATACGTTTTATATGAGCTGTTAGCATGCTTTATATCAGCTGTAAAGGATCTACAAGTCAAAGAATTCAGCCTAAGAAGAGAAATTCAAATAGAACAAGTAAACAAACTTGGTCTAATTGCAAGAGTGCCCTTGAACTTGCAACTCCTATATAAAAGGGCCTCCTTCCACATTTTAGAGGGAGAACCAACCACATACAGAAGATATCACATAAAAAGAACCAGAGACACACCAAAGAAGAAGAAGAAGAAGCAAGACTGCAAAATCACACCAGAGACGATCGATCACTGCTTCTCAAAGATCGATCGTTGATCGTATTTTCCCCAATTTCTGATTTTTGTTGTCTTCCTTTTTCATGAACTCCTTTGTGTTTTTGATTCCAATTATGTGTAACTAAATTTCCAGTAGCTAGGGACCTGTTGAAGCCCCTAGACATGATCCATAACATGCTTTGATTTTCGGTTTGTTTTCAATTAATAAAGTTGAGGTTTTGTTTACCGATTTCTCATTGATGAATTCTATGTTTGTATACTTTGGAGTACTACTTAGTATGCATGCTAGGGTTCTAATACTTTGATTGTTTGATGCCTGGATCAATAGTTGGATTCCTCAAATTATCTAGAGAAGTAATTGGTAGTTTTTCACTAGCAAGTAAACAAAACCCTAGGTTTAGCAAGGCTCTAAGTTATTTGCGATGCCTAGTGATTGCTCAAACTCTTTTCAAACTTAATGATCTCTGCATGTTTAATCTAATAAACGTACCTTTAGGTTGCATTGCTTGGGAATAGTCTAGGTGTAGAGCACTTCCTGCCTAGCGTACAAAGTAAGAAAGAGTAATAGGTTGTGTTCAAGCGTACCGAGCCAATCTGAGCATCTTCAACTAAGTTAATTGGTGATAAATTGGACAAAGTGTGTTGTGTGTGATTGTTAGGGGTGGATGCTTCCTTCCTAGCTAGTTTCATTATCTTGATATCAATCAACTTTAAATCTGCTTCAGTTTTGTTTTCTTTCTGTTCTCTGTTTTTCTGTATTTTATTTCCATAGTAAATCAACTCCAAAATTCACCAAATTTTGTGTGCTAGACTCTTTACGTGTCTAGTATACTTCTGTAAATTTTCGTATTTTTCTGGGTTTTTTTAGTTAGGTTTTTAGTTTGTTTTTCAACTGCGGTTCAGTAGGAGCTGCAGTCACGTTTTGTGACTTTTGTTGAAGCCTTTAGTTTAACTTAATCCTCTGTGGGAGACCCTTATTTCCCTATATTACAATTGACATATATGCAGGAGAATAAGGAAAATCAATAGCTTCTAAGAGAGCTATCACCTGCAAGCGTCGTAAGGAGAGACTAGCGAGCAACAACTCAGCCAGCGGTTCCCCCGAGGGAAGAGAGGTTGGGGGTGATGAAGTGGAAATCGAGTGGGTCCTTGGCGACAGGACTCTAGTGGATGAGGCTGTAGGCCCGATGACCGCAGCAGCGGTAAATCGTCTAAAGAGGATATTCAGTCTTCCTGGCGTAGTGAAGCTGTGTCCGCCGACGGGTGATGAGAGAGCTTCTATTTTGCCGGCGGGATATGCAGCTGTCCACGAAGCCATCTTCAGCCAGGGGGTGACGCTGCCGCTACTGTCAAACCTCCAAATTTTGATCTGCGAGTTCGACCTTGCGTTTGGGCAGGTTTGTCCCAACATGTGGGGGCTATTGTTGGAGCTGAACTCGCTCTGGCGTCTGTCGGGTTGTGAAGGGCCGACCGTGGCAGAAGTGCTTCACTTTTACGAGCTTGTATATGTGAAGCAACGGGGCTATAGTGGGCAAGTGAATTTGACCCGTCATCGGGGTGGGCCCAAACTGGTCGAGAATATGAAGGATTCCATGTTCTTCTGGCGGGCTAACTATTGCATTGCTACTAGTGGCTGGGAGTACGACACGAGGGTGAACGAAGGAACTCCGACGTTTAGGATTAAGTCGGAGTTCCAACCAATTCGAGGTTGACGTCGTTTCCCGTTACTCAAACTTGGAGGTTTTATGTCGTGTGACTTATTATTTTTATTTTTTTTACCACTGCTTATATTTTTGTAGCGGGCTTGCGATTCAATTTGACACGCGAGGGAGAGTGTCGCGTGGCAAGGATCAAAGGCTGCTAGAAGAATAGCAATCTGCTTAACCTTCTCCTACTCACTGGTTGGGAGTTGCTGGTTGACCTACGGCTGACACGCTCCCTTGGTAAGTATCTCCCTCCAATCCGGCCTTAAAAGTTTATTTTTCCCATACTGATTAACGTTGTGCTTTTTAGTTTCACCGCATGGGAACAAAGCGAGCCGCGACTCCTTTAATGAAGCAATGGATCGTGCGGAGCTGCAGAACTTCTTGGAGGGAATATATGTCGCCGGACTAGCTGCGCAGCAGACCACCGTCGACCCACAGACCCTGGTGGTAACTCCCTCAAATGCTCCCGTGGTGTTGGCCATGTCGCACCACTCACACCTTTCCCTCGCTGATCAGGCCATGGGAGTGACCGAAGGTCGTCCTGAGCGGGAGACTGCTAGGGGAAGCCATGTCAATCCTGCTCCCAAGAGGGTTGGGGAGAAAGTATAAGTCCAGCGGCGGGGGCCTCATAAGGAGCAAGCGGTGCCGCAGAAGGTGCCGGTTACAATTGAGAGTCTGGAGCCGCATAATCCTCCAAGGCCTGCCAAGGTGGGTGCCGCCCAAGGTGCGGTGCAGGTGGGCAAGCGGCGGCAGAATGATGACCCCGTCGTGGATGACGAGGATGAGTAGGTGCCCATTGGGGTTCGCCAGCAGCAGAAGAGGACGAGGGTGACTGTAGCTGTCACGGGGGAGACGCCGGCTGGCAGTTTGGATTCTTTTTTAGCCTATGCGGAATTCTTGACCGATCCCGAGCAGAAGTTTCTATTCCACCTCTGCGAGAGGCTGGGATTCAGCGGATTGGATGGAACCGCCCGCCCAACAGTGTTACAGCAGTCGCGGTTTAGCTCAGCCTTTAGCCATCTGTCCGTCGGGTTGCATGAGCTCTTCCTGGCAGATTCATAGCAGCCTAAGGTCAAGCTGTAGTTGCGGGTGGAGCTCAAAGTCCTGTGGGGGGAGTTGGCGAATGCTCAGGCCAGATTGGCGAATAAGGAGCGGTAGCTGACCAAGGAGGAATGCGATGCCTTGGATGCTCGTGGCAAGCTGAAAGTCACCATCGAGTAAAACCTTGAGCAGAAGGACCACATCAACCGGCTCCAGCAGGATATAGTTCAGCTGAAAGAGCAGATGGCAGCCAAGGTTAAGAGGATCGACATTCTTCAGAAAGACTCTGCCCACTAGTACAAAAAGTTAATCACACAACACTAATCACACAACGGAACACAAATCATCTGTTGTGTGTTGAAGTCAGTTTAATCATACAACGGTGCTGGTTGAATTCTGTTGTGTGAATGCCAACAAAGTGATAACTTTTTTATAGGAACTACATTGCACAACGGAAATTAAGCATGGTCCGTCGTCTGAGCCTTAAAAAATTTAGCGGGAGATTTCCCTCCACTTCGGAGTTTCGGATGGATGTTGAAAAGCTGAAATCTGGGCTACGAGGACAACGGGTTTTATTATTGCCGTTGTGTGATTGAAAAACTAAGCACCAAAGTTGAAGGATGCTTGCTTGAATGTCTTCACCGAGATAGGGCTAGTGCAAGCTACAATAATCATACAACAGATTTAAGGTTTTCTTTTGTGTGAACATGCAACTGGCGGTAACATTTTAACCAAAAATGTTGAAGGCGCCATGTTTCCCTCCATGATTTCACATTTTATACATTCAGACGACAGTGAGATATATTTCCGTTGTGTGAATAACTTAAGAAAATTTCTAGCTAGGTTTTGATTCCCACATCGTGTCTAAAAGAAAGAAAGAACTTAGCTCTCTCTCGACTACATCGACACTCAGCTCTCTCTCTCTCTCTCTCGACACTCAGCTCTCTCTCTCGACTGCATATCCCTTGCACTTAGCTCTCTCTCTCAATCTGGCTTGTTGCTATCCCTTGCACTTAGCTCTCTCTCTCAATCGGTCCCGACTCTGCCACCGTTCGCGATTTCTCTCTCTCGATCTGCCACCGGTCGCGATTTCTCTCCCCGTTCGGATCCATTTTGGTTCCGCCTTCCAGAGTTCCAAGCTCCAGCCACCAAGCCACCTCCCCTTTCAGTCTGCCTGAGCCACCTCCTCTGCCACCGAGTCACCTTCACTGCAAGTCTATATCTCTGATCTCTGCGACTCCTTCAAGGCTTCAATCCCTGAATCTTAGGTAAACATCGATTACCCAATACCCATGCTGATTAACAGAGCCCGCTCATATTTTCGGTCAACAATTAAACTTCCCCCCTTTTCTTTAAGGGAAGCGTTCCCACCCTTCCATCTCTCTCTCCCCCTCTTCTCTCTCTCTCTGAAGTCTGATCTTGTCCTTGCCTACTCCAACGGGAGTTACCAGACGACTACTTCTGTATATCAATGGAAGGGGGTTTTACTGGCCACCACAAGCACTTTCCCTCCAAATTTGGGTTTCACTTTTTGGGGATTCTTTTAGATCTGGAGACGAACATCATCGCTTCCGTATTCCAATTCTCTTTTTGGGTTTTGACATCATCAGGATCTGGTATAAATTTCTCTAACCCTTCTTTTCCTTTCATTTTTCATTTTTGCCTTGCATATTCGGTATTGATGTTCAAATTTGATTAGGCAGCGAAGAGATTTTGAACCCAAGAGCTTTGGGTGGATTTCATTTGTGTTTGTTTCGAGCTCAAGATCTAATTTTGATTAGGTTTTCTTTTTGGGTTTTCAGGGTTTGTGATTATTCTGTGTCTATATATGCCGTCAAAACCCATCCCATCTAGAACTGAAAATTCCAGAAACTGAAATTTCCTGAGCTCTGGGAACCTGGAGATGGACACTTTCCGAGTTTTCTAATTCATTTCATTATCATCTGATTGTTGTCTTTGAATTTTCTTTCTATGTTTTTTGGTGGTTTTGTTTTTGTTGTTGCTAATTTGGGTTTTGGTGAATTTGTGAAGAGCAAGCGGTGTGTGTAGAAATTGGAAATAGGGGGTGAAGCAGAGTCTGGGACGCAGAGACAGTTTGAGCTTTGCTGGTTGGAAGATGGGTTCTCAGATATGTATGTAATTTGGGTTCTCTCTGTTTTTCGTATTTTCTTTAATATTCTTAAATTTTAGAACTTTGACAAGTAAATTGCAGGTTAGAATCAAAGTCAAACACAAACTGAAAAGTAAAAGAAACCCACTTTGGCTTTTATTTCACATGATCATTCAATATCTTAGTACTTCAGTCCCAGTTTTGTTAATTGCTGAACAGGGTTGATCAATTTCTATGTTTTTTTGAGTTGGTCAATTTGAGTCTCTAATAATGTGTATGATATATGAGATGTACCAATTAGGTTCATTGATCAATTAGTTGTGTTTCTCAGTTCATGCACTTTTACTAAGTAGTAATTAAGCTAGAATCGTTTTTGTTAGAAACAAATATCCTTGTTAAATGATACTTTATCGGAGGACTTAGTAAGCAAGTTTAAGTTAGTTCTGCCAAATGCTACCAAATGCACATATCCTTGTTCTACATATGCTAAACTGTTACTTCCAATATTGTAAACTGAATTGAGATCATGTACGTGATGCACTTGTACTAAAGTATGAATGATAAAAATGAGTCAGTGGTTCAAGCCTTGCTTATCATATGTGTTTGGATTAAATGGAGTGTCTGAAGTTCTAGTTTAATTCTGAATCAATAAGGGAAAAGAGTTGGCTAGAGTTCTAATTAAGGTTTTTGTATATATAGCTTCGAGTCACTCTTTGTTGTACGTGATGATTAGTTGCAAGATGTAGTGTATGTGAAGATGAATTATACTTATAAGAAATCGATGATCACTTCAGTTCAATCTAGCTTTTTTGGCTCTTTTAAGAATAGTTTGCACTTCATATATAGAATGCTTAGTTCAAAAGCCACATATACACTCTGCAAAGAACATATAATTCAGATTTAATTATTTGACTTCAATATGGAAGGTGGTTCCTGAGCATGCAGTCAAGGGATTGTTATGATTATATATTGGTTCAGGAACATAACTTAGCTGTCTCAATTTCTTGTTAAGATTATGTATCATTTATAAGCTGGACTTTATTATGTGTAGGATTTTTGGGTGTGAGAACTCTAGCTGGAGAACAAGAGGATGATGGACAGTTCTATTAGAGAAATAGAGAGGACAAGCCTTCTGAGGGCAAGAGAAGAAGCTGGTTCGAGGTTAAGAAAAGTGCTAAGCAAGGGAAGATGGTGTTTTGGGTCTAGGCCATCAAGGACTGGGTTCGTTGGGTTCGTGACGAAAGCATAGCCATCTCTAAAGCAAAACTAGTTCTCCCTCTCTCTTTCTCTAGGTTTTGCTCTTCACTTCCGCTACCGGCTTCTGTAAGTTGCTTATCTCTTTCTCTATAAAACAGCAACCCTGAAATTGATTTAAATCGCTACTGTCTTTGTTCGTCTGTGTGTTTCTCCTTTAAGCAATTGCCACTATAATCTTTGTTTCAGAGCAGTAAGCAGCAGCTAGCTTCTCCGATGTCGAGTTTCATGCCAACAGCCAATCGATCAGAACACGAATCCCAACAAGTTTGAGGTCTAAATTCAATTCACGACTCCATTTCGAGCCTCAGCTTCATCCCCAAAGCCAATCACCTTGTCGCCACCTCCTGGGTCAACCAGGTTTCAATTCTTTCGCTTTTTATTCCTAAAAAAGCTATTGACTCTTAATCTGTAAGATAGTTATTGAATTTAATTGGTGCAATATGTTTTGTAGTAGTGATTATGATTTAGGAATAATATGCCTTTGTTCAGGTTTGATGTTGGGAGATACAACACAGTGGACAAAATCTTGCTAGTACCCCAAGGGAATGATTTCACATGACCATCAAGTACGGGGCAAATTCTCTGTCTTGTATTGTTTGATTTTATTGCTGACTCTATGTTACGTGAAACTACTTTGATTTTTGGTGTCTATCAGATGGCATCATCATCTATTATTTCTTGGGCTAACTAGTAGTCATTGCATCATCATATATATACAGAAGCGTCTGAAGAAAATGACAGAGGCTGCTTGTTGTAAGTAGATATTCGGTAATTTCTCGATTCTTGACTGTTTATTATTTTGCTGCTTCTGTTTCTTATCAGTATTATGTTAACTTTGTATTTATGTATGAGGATGTAGAAGATTTTTAGATGCGTGGGGTTTTTGTTTATGCAATGTTGTTGTCTGTACTTGATGGAATCAGCATGAACAAGGATTTCATTGCAGTTCTTGTTTCTATTGTAAGATATAAATGACTATTACACTAGGATAGAAATAGTGGATTACGAGAAAAACAAGCAACTCTGCTAGGCATAAAAACTCTTAACTTGGTGTTTGCATTTGATAGAGGGCTTGTGCATGTTGTGTTGTCAAAGCTTGACTTGTTCCCCTAATGGGCTGCTTTCCTTTGTCTGCGATATTAACAATCTAAAAACAAAGTCTCGAGTTCTTATGACGCATTTTCAAGCTAAATGCAAAAACCATGCACACAGAAGAGACATTCTGCTTATAAAAATACTATTGAATGTGTTACTGGAATTGTGTCAAGAACCATATCAACTAAGGTTCTGCTCAGATTAGCATTTGTTTACTTTTATGTGTGCTTCTATATGAATTTGGTAACAAGTCAACTCATTTTTATACTCCTCTTCTACAGGGCATGTTGGAAATATACAGCTCTTTGTCTGAAGCTGACAAGAAGGAGTTTGAGACTGGCTGGCTGCCAACTTACAGGCTAATATACACCTCGATTATATCATATTTCTTATTTGCATTACCTGTCACCTTAATTATTGACTGGCTGCTGCCAACTTACAGGCTAATAATAAGAGAGTGTTTGGTAACCACTCTTTCCGCCTCAACCAAAGAGAGGTCATTAATGCTACAATGAGTGGCCATGATGTTTTCGTTTTAATGCCAATTGGAGGGGGTAAGAGCCTGACATATCAGGTACTTGAATCTTTTTCTCACGACTCTTTTGACTTGTTTCGGGTAATGTTTTTCTTCCAGACTTTATTTTCATTTGGATTTTACCTTTTCTTCTATTGAACAATATACAATGATGTTCCTTCCTCCTTTGTCTTCTCATATCTGCTAGGCAAATATTCCTGCTGCTTACCTAAGTGCCAATATGGAGTGGAGTGAACAACAGGAGATTCTTAGAGCACCGAGTTCTGAATATTGTAAATACAAGCTGTTATATGTCACCCCTGAAAAAGTTGCCAAGTGAGTGTTTGTTCCCTACAGTAGTTGTATCCTAGCAAACATATTCATTTCTATACCCTATGTTACATCAACAGCAGCACTTTATTAGTAGTGTATATTCCCTCTTGGTTTGTAGTTGAGGTTTATATTAATTGGGTTGAGTTGTGCATATTCAGAGTGAGCCTGAGTTAAATGTTGACCAGTTGGATAGTGCACTAAAAGACAATGTGGCAGCTGAAACTGATGCTCCTGCTGAATATAGTGAAAAAGAGGCATTTGATGATCATCAGTGCAATGGTAAAGAACCAATCATCTGTCAGGTTAGTCATCACTGTAACTAGGCTTTTGTTTTTAAACTGTACACAAGTTTCAGTCTTTCAGATGTTTTGCATTGTGGAAAGGGAAAATCTGTAAGCAACGCCTTTGAATTGTACATGAATTGTAAACACTTCGAAGCCTTTATTTCATCTTAAGAATATAACCATTGATAGTGCTCAGACCTTAAAGTTTGGTTAAAGCCGTAAAAGGCAAGGGCATAAGAAAGAGAACTAAACCCATAAAAGAGTGCAACACTTGGTTATATATCAAACTTTAGCCGATCAAATTTTTTTATAATTTAGTGCTGGTTGTCCTGTTTCAGAGCTTTTTGAAAGATGACTGTACAGATAAAAGCATAGAAAGTCTTGATGAGGGAAAGACAGTATTAATGGAGGAAGCAATTGGAGAAGAAGCAAAGGATGCATTGGTGAGATGATTGTTGTGAAAAAGAATTTACTAATGCCATATTATTGGTGAGATGATTTCGTTTTGTATATGTTATGAACTATGTTAAAAAATTCCCCTGAATGGATGCAGGTTTCAATTTCGAAGACATGCAAGCTTTTGAAGTCAATCTCAAGGTTGAAAGCTTTTGAAATATTGTTATTTGTTTTCGCCTGAGAGGGAATTTGTTTTTTATTCATATTGACTGATTGAATGTGATGTGAAATCAGAACCAGAAACCGGGGTTGTTGTTGTGGATGAGGATGGAAAACTAGAAGACAGAGTTGGAGTGGCCTTGAAATGTCTTCCAAACTATGATCCTGCTACCTATTTGTTCGAAACAGTTTAAAGCTGCAACGGAATCACCCCCCTATACAGAAAGTGTGTGCGTAGGATTGGAGCATGCACACTCTTTTTTCCAGTTTCAAAGCGCAAAGACAGAGAGAGACTACACTTTGTTAGATCGCAGGTTTTGTTCCTTGGTTTGGGTTGGACTCTAAGGGCTTCTGCTTTTTGTGTCCTTCCCTTGCTGCATTGTGTTGTTAGATTTGGTTTGGATTGGATTTGTTTGTTTTATAGGATTCTCAGAAATTGGTCAGTTGTAAAAGAACTGCATTACTAGTATTGATTGTTTAGATTGGATGGTTTGGATTGATTGTTTGTTTTTGGTTCAGAACACGTCATAATGGAATGATATGGATTTGAGTACTTTTGATGTGGTAATTACTGTCCAATAGTCACTGGTTTGTTACTCAATTTGATTACAATATTCACACTACAGCTAAACAAATAGAGTAGTTGTGTGAACTAACAACCAACAACAAAAGAAACAAACTTCTGTTGTGTGAGATTCATAACACACAACAGAAACCAAATAAAGTAGTTGTGTGAACAAACAACTAACAACAAAAGAAACAAAGTTCTGTTGTGTGAGATTCATAACACACAACAGAAATCAAATAGAGTAGTTGTGTGAACTAACAACCAACAACAAAAGAAAAAAAAGTTCTGTTGTGTGAGATTCATAACACACAACAGAAATGAAATCATCTCCGTTGTCTGAGTAATCAACAGACAAGGGATATAATTTCACTTCAGTTGTGTGTTATTAATCTCAGACAACAAAGAATGAGTAATATCTGTTGTGTGTTACATATCTCAGACAACAAAGAATGAGTAATATCTGTTGTGTGTTATGAATCTCAGACAACAAAGAATGAGTTTTATCTGTTGTGTGTTATGAATCTCACACAACAGTGAATTCTTTCTTCTGTTGTCTGAATGTGCCGAGGCATCGCCGCCCATGCCATGCTAGGCACATGCTGCGCAGAACTCACACAACGGAAATAGGTATTTCTGTTGAGCAAACTATTATCACACAACGGTGAAATCACCGTTGTCTGATTTTTCAATCACACAACACTCACTTAGACCACGGTGAGCTTGGTCATCACACAACACAAATCCACCGTCGTCTGATGACCTTTTTGTAGTAGTGGCCGCCAAATCCGCCGAGGTGAAGAGATTAGAGGGTGTGGCTACCGAGCTGGAGGAGGAGAGGAGCAGTGTTGAGGTAGCCGTCACTACTACAGAAATCTTGATTTGGGACACCCACTTAATTTTTACGAGGACACATAATTTAAAAACTGTCTTTATATATCTACTATGACATGATAGGCTGTTTGCCTTTTAATTAAAGCAAAGGCGCACTCTCCTTGAACCAAAATCAACGTCCTTATACAAGTATAAGGACAAAGTAGTGATAGAGTCTTAGAACATTAAAAAATGAGCAAAACACGCTGACACTACACTGGCTTGAGGACCAGAGTTCGATTCCCGTATAGATTCAAAAAAATTGGGAAATTTGAAGACTTTTTACTTCTATCCCCAAATGACACACCGATTGAAGAAACAAAAACCTCTACCAGCTCCAAAGCACTAAATCTTCCCTGTTCATCAAAAGTTTCCCTCTACAATATTTGAGTATCCCCAGATCTTCTCTCTGCAACACTCGAGATTTGTACCCATATGGCAATATACCAAATTCACTTTCTCTCTAATCCTATGCACTCTATCAAACCTCATATTCATATTTGTGGGCAGAAAAGAAAAAACTTGTGTTCCTCTCTGATCATTCGAACACCCATTATCCATCTATCACTGATGTCGTCATCTTTTTCATAGTCTTCTTCCGCTGTTCTTAAGTGGTTTTGTTATTGCTAAGCCTCCGGGTTACCTCCGCTTTGAGTACGCAAAGTTCTCACAAGGTATCGAGTTCCCAATTTCTCTCTTTTTTTATTATTTTTATATAAATAATTGCTTTGAATCCCTTTCTGGGTTGTTTATCTCTTGGATTTATTCATGATTTGGATTGGGTATTTTGAGTTCGTCTTTACTTTTCTCCATCTTCATTTTAGGTTTTGTTATATTCATTACTGTTCTGTTTGTTTGGGAACTGATATTGACTCTGCAATTAATATCTAGAGATGACTTGATTCTTGAGAACTGGTGAACACGCTTAGAAAGATGAAATAGTTTGTGAGATCAATTTTGAACTTGCGTCTTGGTAAGTCTTCTCTTCTCATGGATATATGGCAGCTAAAGACATGTTCTTTTCTTCTTCAATTCTAAGATGATCCATTTAGAAAATTTACAATCATTGCGTTAAATTTCACTGCTTTTGGGACAATATTTCAGTTTCAATGTTAGTCATAAGATAGCAATCTTATGGAATAGAGTTTAGGGATTTGTTATTTTGTGCAGTTCTAATGGGGTTCTTTGATTTAAAGTAGACATATTCAGCATGGAGTTTTGTGTAAGGTATGAATTTTGTTATTTTGTTACATAGGTTCCTTTTTTGGAATTTGATTGAGGTGTAAAATCAGATTGCAGATACATACTCAAGAAGACGATTTCATTTATGTACTGTGCATCTCCTGCGAGACGGCCCAAATAGTATGTTGAAAGAGGTAGGAGTGTTTTCTTCATGCTTTTCTTTTTATTGTTGTAAGCCTGGCTAAGCTGCTGGCTCTTATATTTCTTATGGAGTATGGGATTTTTTTTTCTCTATGAATGTCCCAACTACGTTGTATATGACTAAAGAAGTAGGGTTCATGAAATATGGGAAATAAGAATGCACTCTCAGGTCTTGTTGTGTTTTTAAGTCAAAATTTCATGCTAGGATACTGAAAATTTGAGTTAGCTTTTGGCCAAAAATAAAGAAGAGAGGAAGCAAGTCTTTTGTTGATTAATTGCAATGTGTAACTACCTTGACTCATCAAGTTTTCAGAACACATGACATTATAGAGAAGGTTTTGAGTTGCTTTTCCCCAAAAATGAAAGTAACTATTTGTGAAAGATAAATTCTTGTAACTTCCTCCATACATGTAAATTTTACAATTATTTTTGTAAATAGATAAGTTATGCACGCTTGTTTAGGGCCTTATTGTTCTTGAATGTCATATAGTAAGATTATGATTAGTATTGCTGCTTATGATAGCAGGTCAGTGGCATTGAGAGACGCTTGATTTAGATTACGAGAATCTTTCCATAAAATTTTCTGGAGCAAACTTTGATTGGATCGATTGGAAAGGTATGCTAATTCAATATACTATATATACAGTTTAGATGATTGGCTTATAGGCTTTAATATTAGAGGAATTTGATATATGATTGTACATAGTTGATATTTCATCCCTTATTTTTGCCTCACTTGAATTTCAATGTACTTATGCATCTAACCAGATTGTAGCTGGTTTAGTTTAGTTACTACCTAGTTCAGTCTATTTGCATCCATCTTTTCCCTTACTTCCGAAACTCCAATTTGCTTGAAATTTTAATATGTTGTACCTTGTTAGGTCTGCTTTCATTCTGGAAAATCTCAAGTTCATTGCTGCACAAATGAATTTTTCACAAATCCCCAAAGCTGAACTGTTGCTGCATTAAGGTTACACTTTAATTGTGTCAAATTTGGTCTTTTTCTAAATTTCTCTTACTTGAGAACCCCTTAAGTCTCACACCCCCAGGTTTGGGGAGTGAAAAATTGGTATCACATTTCATTTATGTTGTTTTCTCACATATATGTAATAGATTATAATCATTCAAAACTTGATCAAATGAAAGAGTAAAATAGTTATAACTCCACAGCATATACTGGCCGGTCCCCTTACTACTAAGTGTTAGAGTTGGTCTTGTTATTACGAATAATTAGTCTGTTCATTACTTGTCTTAGAATGCATAGAGCTTGGATCAAAATGGATAGAAGATTACCCGAGTATGAGGTTGGGGTTGACATGTTCTAAGATTCATTACTTGTCTTGGATTGTTTGTTTCTTTCAGTTTTAGATGTATTGTTGTAGCACCTGACTGTTGAATCTATTACTGTTATTGTTAGCAAATGCAAATATGAGATGGATAGCTGCTGGCATGTTTAAATGTTAAAGTTTTTAACAGGTAAAGTAAGGAATGTTTGTATTTTGATTATGGCTTATTGGTTTACTCTACAAGTAAGGAATGTTGCGTGGTTCTGCATGATTTAGATGCTTGTGTGCTTTGATGTGGACATCCATATGTGGTTGCATCTATTAAGTTTTGGATTAAGATGCTGCTATGTAGTACGTTTTGTAATTTAATCGATTAATAGTAGTGTTATATTGCTCACTTGCACTAATGTAAAACTTTTGATATCAGGTTGAGGACTAGCAAAAGAAAGATCAAAAAGCCAATAAAGTACATTAACTTCCGGGATTATACACGGTAATTACTTTTGCTTATGTCCTAAGTTTGGGATCATAGAGATTACATTTCGAAGTACGACTGCTCTACAAGGGCAAATCACATAGTTCCATATGGAACTTTGTTTTGCTTCTTTCTTTTGCCTCTGCCAAAATTCATGATTTTCCTTAAGAAAATCTGTCTTAGTTATTATGGAATAGGTGATATGTGGGCTGAGTTTCAAATATGTTTATAGCTTAGAAAATGGAATCAATAATACCATGGTATGGTATTTATGCAATTGAGAACTTTCTATGAAAAGGCTAGAAGGTTTTTGGTGCCATGCCATGTACTTATTACGTTCTAACTTTTGCTTGTGTTTCGAAACAACTGATCTTGTAAGCTCTTTCACTAATAATTTGCTTACTGTCTTCAATTGTGTGTGATTCAAATTCATTTATATATATGTGGGAATTTGATTTTGTCTACCCCATAAAGAAAATGCAATAATATAAGTTCTCTTCTTAGTCGAATTAAGTGGTAAAGCATATATTTCTTCTCTGTTAATTGATATTATGCAATCTTGACAAGATTGGACAGCTATCTACAACAATATTGTTGATTTTCTAGTATAGGTCTTGTGATTGAAGACTGAATTTTCTGCTTTAGTCATATTGTTGATTTTTTGAAACTATTGTAATGTAGGTACTTATTCTATGCATCAATTTTAGCTTCATGAGTATTAAAAACTAAAAAGACATGCTAAGCAGCAGCTTGAGTTTCTTCAGGTGTTTCCTCTTTGTCATCAGTCTATATACATGTTCCACGCTCATGATGCTCCTCTAGGTAACTACTATTAAAACTGTCTTTTTGTACAATGATTTGAGTTTCGTAATTGATCTTTTTGGTAACTTTTTCAGTTTTATAGATAAACTACATTTAGGTGGTTCCAGACTTCCAGTGCTATTTGATCATGGAAGTCCTATTGTAGGTGGAGGGTTCCCCTGGACACTACTTAATGAATGTTGTGCTATTTGTTTTCTTTAGATAAAGATCTATACATTTGTATGTATGTCTATTGTCATCTAGGATTAGATAAGATTAGAATGTATAACTAGGAATTAGTTACTAAAATGTGCTTGTAGTCAAATATATTGTAACGAGTAATAGATACCATGACATTTGTTTTGGGATTGTAAAGATTATTTGTATGTAAATGTCTGCTTTTCATTCCAAGGACATTTTTTTTTTGTGTTCTATAATAGATATAAGGACGTTTTCTTAGCGTCCTAATATACATTAGATGACCCTTTTCTCAGATTTAAGGACACTTAAAAAGTGTCCTAATATACATTAGAGGACACTCTTCTAATGTCTTTAAAGACATTAGAGGACGCTTTTTTAGTGTCATTAAAGACATTAGATGACGTTTTTTTTAGATTAGAGGTCGTTTTTCTGGCGTCCTTATAAACATTAGATGATGTTTTTGAACGTCCTCGTAAGTGACTTACAATGACTCCTTGATAGATGACGTTTTTTTTGCGTGTTATCTAAAGTCTTCGAAGACGTTTTTCGAACGTCCTAAAATGCTTTTTTTGTAGTAGTGCGTTGTGGATGCCTTCAAGGAGTATGCGGCATACAAGCAAGCTTTGACGGAGGCGGCGAAGGCCGGTGCTGCTGCCAACGTAGAGCTTCTGAATAAAAAGGGCGCCATTGACTAGGCGAACGCGTCCGGGTCCTTTAGCACACCCATCCAGCGGTCAGGCCAGGGATGGGTCCTCGGCGGTTCGGCCTGGCGTGAGCTCCAGCAGTGGGGAGAGTGATCATGACCAGGCGGAGGCCTCCCAGCAGACTCCGGTGCCTACCCAGTCCAAGGTCTCTAGGGCCAATGTTCTGGCTGCTCGTACCAAGCCGAAAAGACCATCATGACCCGGTGGAGGCCTCCCAGCGGACTCTGGTGCCTACCCAGTCCGAGGTCTCTAGGGCCAATGTTATGGCGGCTCGTACCCGGCCGGACGGACCATCATGACCCCAAGCCTGACTGCGCATGGCTCCGATCAAACAAGTCGTATGGGCGCGCATCAACCGCCGGCCGAGGGTGAGCAAGGTGATGCTGAAAATTGTTGAAGACGTTTCCTTCCGCCACACTTTCGTATTGTAATGTTGCTGAGGCCTACATATATATATATATATATATATTTTTATAATGACTATTTTTGGGCGGGGAGTCCCGACCCTGAATAGACGGAAGTGTGTTTGAAAATTTTCAGTGTCATATGCCTTTTGATTATTGTTGTTTGAATGTTGCTTTTACAGCCAGAGTTTTGACGTGCTTTTGTTAATCATCAAAACATTAAAGGAATTAAAATTGTTCCAAGTGCACAGTGTAGTGGACATGGTCCGCCACATATTGTTGGCGTTGCTACTTGAACCTGTGCTTGGACTTGGTGACAATGGTTTGAATAATTTCTCATTTCATTGATCAGCTGACTGATCAGCGTTTACAAAAGCAAGGTTGTACCCGTTGGGTGGCTTCCCTTAGCTAAATATTGAACAAAAGTTTAGCTAAGTCAAGATGCTCTAGGGTAGCGACGTGGCTATTTGTAGTAATATCGAAGGTGTTGGGTATTCCATGGGTGGGTCGTTGTGACGTCATCCTTGTCCATTAAGTAGAAGGTGTCGGGGCTAACGACTTCCACAATTTTGTATGGACCTTCCCAAGCTGGGTGGAGTGCCGTTGGTGGCAGAATAACCTCCTTCATTACCCAGTCCCTCAGCTGGAGGTTCCGGGCTTTGACTCTAGCGTTATAAAAATGTTAAACCCGTTGCTTGTTTTGCAAGTTGTACAAATAGGCTTTATGGCGTTTTTCCTCGAGGAGGTCTTTGTCGAGGTTGGTGCCTTCGCCATTGGTCTTGGAGTGGTAGCCTTCGATTCTGGCGGTAGGTTGTGTGACCTCAATGGGTAGGATGGCCTCAGTACCGAACATCATACAGAATGGCGTTTCACCGGTGGCGGCAGTTGGAGTAGTCCGGATGGCCCACAGAACTTCCGGGAGTTTTTCCGCCCATAAACTCTTGGCATCGTCGAGCTTCTTTTTTAGAAGCTTCTTGATTATCTTGTTCGCTGCTTCGACTTGGCTGTTGGTTTGGGATTGAGCGACGGATGCAAAGCGCATCTTAGTGCCCAAGTTAGCGGTGAAAGAGATGAGCTCCTTGTTGTTGAACTGTGTGCCGCCGTCTGTGATGATTGTGTGGGGAAAGCCGTAGCGGCAGTAGATGTTCTTCCAGAGGAAGTGAGTTACCTTGGCGGTAGTTATTGCCGTCAGCGGTTCCACCTCTATCCATTTGCTGTTGTAGTCGATGGCGACGATGATGTATTTGAACTGGCCCTTGGTGGTTGGGAATTGTTAATGCTCAGATCCGGCGGTAGCCGGCTTCTTGTTTAACACGGGTCCGGAGGGCGGACCTCTTACTACTAGGATTAGGTGACTTCCGCTTGCTGCAACACAAGAGACAGGACGTCAGAGGGAGACCACGCTGGGCGGCCTTCACTTCTCCGATGCCTAAGTCAGTCACTATATCTAGGCAGCATAATAATAAATGAGTAGTAATTGCGTAATTAATGAGGAGAGAGGAGAGAACCTTTTATAGGTGAGGAAGAGGTTGATCTTCTTCTTGTTTCCGATGTGGGACTGATGTGCTTCGATTCCCAGCGTCTGGAGCTTCTGATGCCATCTCGACACGGCGCATGGCGGGGCGTCAGCGGTGATCCGGGGGCGGTCCAGGGTTCGAACGGTAGCCCGCCTGGCCGTGCCTCCACGGGTTACCTCCTTGGTGGGAGTTGGTACCTCCGGCGGTACCATGAGCATGGCTCATCATAGCTAATTATGCTCGTTCTGGCACATGTAGGTACAAGTCCCCAGTCAAGGAGGGCAATCTTGGTTGGGGAGTTGATCGGCGGTGTGAAGCGTTACCTCCGCTAGACTTGCAACAGCATAATTGGCGTCAGTGCGTTGTCAACCATGGATTTACTGAACGAACGCTTTATACCCTTTCGGGTGGGCCCCTGCCAGGCCCACCAGGGAGTCCCCCACTCCCTAGCCAAGACAGACCTTCGGATGGTCGGCAAATTGTTTGTTGAGGGGAAGCTGCGCGGAGCAGAGGGTGTTGGGTAGAGAGCCCAATCTTAGTACCCGGGTGATGGGGGTCAACGTACCTGATCAGGGTCGTCGTAGACTGTTGACAAGTCCCCGTGTCCCGTAGGGACGATCTGACCGTAACGCCGCGTGGCGGTCGTTTGTTAGAGTGAGGCGTAGCCTAGGGATTCACCGATGGCGGATACCCCCCGATGGATGTAGCAAGAAACAGCGTCACGTAGACATGTTTGGCGGAAGTTGATGAGCGGAGTTGCGCTCAGCAACGCACAGGGTTTGCAAGATGGAGGGAGTTCTGCCGGCAGTGTTACGCATAGCGGAGGGTGCCTCTTGCAAATTGACAAGTGGAAGTTTTCTAGCGTGGATTTCACTCAGTGGACTTCGACACTTGGAGGATGACAAGTGAGAAGTTCCGCTAGCGGGGTTTCGCATAGCGGACTTCGACACTTGGAGGATGACAAGTGAGAAGTTCCGCTAGCGAGGTTTCGCATAGCGGACTTCGACACTTGGAGGATGATAAGTGAGAAGTTCCGCTACAAGACACTTGGAGGATGACAAGTGAGAAGTTCCGCTAGCGGGGTTTCTCATAGCGGACTTCGACACTTGGAGGATGACAAGTGAGAAGTTCCGCTAGCGGGATTTCGCTCAGCGGATCTCGACGACGATTGGCGCCTTCCTCCCCAAAAGTTGTGGCTTCCACTAGACGCTTCGTCTGATGGTGGTGGACACGTGGCGATCCCCTAAAGGGTTAGCGTGCGGAGGCGTGCCTCCTTCGCCTAGCCGTCTCCTCACCATTAATGTCGAGTAATGATGGATTTCGTAACCGAGGCGACGCCTCGGTTAATCCGGAGAGTAACTGCAGTTGTGGGACACGTGTACGGCTGACATTTGATGTCGTTCTTCAACGGACGGCATAGGATTGTTTGACGTTGACATAAAAGGGGGAAGGTAGCATTTTTGACACTGCTCTAAACTTTGAACTATGCCTTCGTCGTCTTCAAGCGTTCTGCGTCTGAGATCGGAGAAGAAAGGTGAGGTGATACTGCCGAGTTTTCGTAAGTGGAAGAACCGACGACCTCCAGCTTCGAAGACTAGTGTGCACATTGCTGTCAGAGACTCCATTGTTAAGGTTGGTATTCTGGCCTATATCCCTGTTTGATTGGGTGTCTGCCTTTGAATTTCTGGGTTTTGGGTGTTTCTGTGATGTCCTTTGTCGACGTGCTGTGAGAATGTGAGAGTGAGTTTGGGGAAGGGTTGTTATAATTGACAGAATTGGGGTTGTTAGGGATTTTCTAGATGGTCGAATCTGGGTTTGAGTGCGTTTGTTCTTGTTTTGGTATTTTTTGGGTTTGAGTGTTCTTGATGTTCTTGGCCACTGACTGATGTAGGGATAAGTTAGATCCTGTGTGAGCTAACTGATTTGGGTTTTAGGGTTTGGGGATGGCCGACGTCATAGAGATTTCGAGCAGTGAGGATTTTGGCTCGGAAGTGTCTTTTAGCGCGGCGGATAGGAATTTTATTGACTCGTTGCGTCCGTCTGCCCGTGCAGGAACCTCACTACCAGAACTGCTAGAGGTCGAGCCGCTGCAGACCATTCCGTGGGACGAAGTTATGGGTCGTGCATCGCGTCCGGAGAGTTCTAGGGCGGGGGAGGCCGCCGCTACCCACACTTTGCATGAAGAGCGCCTAGAAAGTAATAGTGCCGCCAGCGGTTCCGCCGGCGAGGGAGGCGTAGAGGGGGATGATACCGAGTCGGCTTGGGTGTTCGAGGACAGCACCCCTGTTGACGAGACGGGAAGCAGGATGACCGCTGTTGCTGTCAACCGGCTGAAGCGGGTGTTTCGGTTGCCCGGCGTGGTGAAGCTGCGCCCGCCGACTGTAGAGGAGAAAGCTTCAATCCTGCCAGCGGGCCATTCCGCGGTGCACGAGGCTATATTCCGCGAGGGAGTGACATTCCCGCTGGTGCCTAACCTACAGATCCTGGTGTGCGAGTTCGGCATCTTCTTTGGGCAAGTGTGCCCCAACATGTGGCGGTTGTTGCTAGCGCTGAACTCGCTGTGGCAGTTGTCTGGGTGCGAAGGACCAACCGTGGCAGAGGTGCTACACTTCTACGAACTGGTGTACGTGAAGCGCCAGGGTTGTAGAGGGCAAGTAAACCTCAGTAGTCGCCAAGGAGCGCCCAAACTGATCGAGAACCTGAGGTACTCAATGTAGTACTGGCGGGGTTCCTTCTATATTGCCACAGCGGGGTGAGAGTACCAAGCGGGGTCTAACGAGGGGGAGCCGACGTTTAGAATTAAGTCGGAGTTTCAGCCCATCCGAGGTTGTTTGTCGTTTCCGCTGAACACGACTGGCAGGGTTTCTGTTTTTTTTTTTTTTTTTTTTTTTTACTCTACTGATAGTGACTTCTTTTGTGCAGCGGGGTTGCGGTACAACCTAACTTGTGAGGAAGAGTGCCGCGTAGCACTCATCAGGGGTTGTTGGCAGAATCGCAACATACTGGACTTCCGTCTCCTTACTGGGTGGGAGCTGCTGGTAGCTCAACAACTGACGCGTGCCGTTGGTAAGTACTTTCCTCCGTATGGCATGTTTTGTGACGTTGCCTCATACTGACCGGCTTTCCGTTATATATTTTATAGAGACTCCTCCGGGAAACAAGGCCAGCCGCGACGCTTTCAAGAAAGCAATGGACCGCGCTGAAATAGACAATTTCTTGGAGGCCATGTATGCTTCCTGGCTGGCGGCGCAGAAAACGACGGTGGACCCCGATACGCTGGCGCTGAGCCCGTCAGAAGCTCCCGTGGTGCTGTCCATGCCGCACCACTCTCATCTTGGTGGTGACGGGCTGCCCGCTGTTTAGGCAGGGACTGGCGCGGCGAGCGAGGCGGCCCCGCGGAAGGAGAGATCTAGAGCCGGCGATACGACGCGGGGTATCGAAGATAACGGTGCGCCCGACGGAGGGTGTAACCATAGCGGGGTTGGAGCCGCCGACGGGGGGTACGAGGGCTGCCGCTGCTGGAGGTACACGGACCTTTCAGCGAAAATGCCATCAACCCGACTCAAGCCATTAACCCGCGAGCAGCTGAAGAAGTCAAGGCAAGCCCCGCCCGAGGCTCCCGCTGACGCGGCTACAGTGGTAGGTGCGGGCGGCCTGGACTCATTTGCCGCTTACGCTGAGTTCCTTAACGATGGTGAACGGGAGTTCCTGTATCACCTCTGCGAGCGGCTGGGGTTCGGCGGCTTGGAGGGGATTGCTCGGTTGACCCCCGTCAGCGGATCGCCCTTCAGCACAGCCTTTGGGCACGTCGCCGTTGGGCTCCATGAGATGTTCCAGGCGGCGTCCAAACAGCCCCTGGTTGAGCGAGAGCTGAGGGAGGAAGTGGCGGGTCTGCAGATGGACTTGGGGAAGGCCCAGGAAAAGCTAGCTGATGTTGAGCGACACTTGACAAAGGCCGACTGCGATGCTGCAGACGCCCGGGGCAAGCTGAACGTTGCCATTGAGCGGCACCTGGAGCAGAACGAACGGTTCGCCAAGCTGGAGCAAGACATGTCCCTGCTGCGGGATCGGGTGGCCGCTAAGGAGAAGAAAGTTGAGATCCTTCAGCGGGAGTCCGCCGCCAAACAGGCTGAGATCAAGAGGCTAGAGGGTGAAGTCGCTTGCTTGGAGGCTGAGGGGGGCCGTGCTGCTGCCGCCGCTGTTGAATCATACAAGCAGTCAGCGGAGTACAAGAAGGCACTGACCGAAGCAGCGAAGGCGGGTGCCCTAGCCAATGTGGAGATGCTGCAGTAGAAGGGCGCCATCAACTGGGCGAAAGCTTCGATGCTTGTCGTGCAGCCATCAACGGAAGCTCGGCCAACAGCAAGTGCCGCTCCCATTACTACCCCCACTGCCTCCCCTGGTCATGTTGAAGGAGCCCGCTCGGGTAGCGGGGAGAGTGGCGGATTCCCAGAGGGCGACTCTCAGCGGACGCCCACTCAGTCTGAGGTGTCACGTGCTGGGTTCTTGGCGGACCACACCCGGGCGGATGGCACAGTAGAGACCCCCTGTCCCACAGCCCGAGGGTCTGACTAGACGAGCCGTTCACATCCACCGCAGGCCGCCAGTGGAGGTGCCGAAGGTAGCGGAGCTGACCTTGCTAACCCCGCCAACCCTTGAAAGTAGTAGTAAATTTTTGTAGCCGCTGAGGCATAAATATTTTATGTAATTCTGTTTGGAATATGAATGAAATTTTGGAATTTAAGCTCCTATACTCTGTATTATTTTTCTCTGTGTTTGTGATGATGTGTGGACCGCTAGGGATCTTGACAATTTTGTTTTTGGCCATGAATGAAACATTAAAGGAATTAAAATTGGTCCAAGTGCACGATGTAGCCGACGTAGTCTGCTGACTAGCGTTGCCAGTTGCCCCCAGTGCTAGACTTGGTAACAATGGTTTGAATAATTCCTCGTTTCATTGATAGCTGTCTGAACAGCGTTTACAAAAGCGGGGTCGTACCCGTTGGGTAGCTTCCCTTAGCTAAATATTGAACAAAAATTTAGCTAAGTCAAGATGCTCTTGGGTAGCGGTATGACTATTTGTAGTAATACCGAAGGTGCTCAGTATTCCAGGGATGGGTCGTTGTGACGCCATCCCTGTCCACTAAGTAGAAGGTGCCTGGGCTCACGACCTCTACAATTTTGTATGGACCTTCCCAAGTTGGGCGGAGTTTTGTTGGAGGTGGTATGACTTCTTTCATTACCCAGTCCCCCAGTTGGAGGCTGGGGGCTTTGACCCTGGCATTTTAGAAACGCGATACCCGTCGCCTGTTTTGGAGATTGAGCAAATGGGCTGTGTCTCGCTTTTCCTCTAGGAGATCCTTGTCGAGATTAACGCCGTTGCCGTTGGTCTCGGGGCTGTAACCTTCGACCCTAGCGGTTGGTTGGGTTACCTCGATAGGCAGGACAGCCTCAGTTCCGAACATCATACAAAAGGGGGTTTCACCTGTGGCGGAAGTTAGGGTTGTCCTGATCGCCCATAGAACCTCCGGGAGCTTCTCCGCTCACAAACCCTTGGCCCTATCGAGCTTCTTCTACAGCAGTTTCTTGATTATCTTGTTTGCCGCCTCGACCTGGCCGTTGGTTTAGGGGTGAGCGACTGACGCAAAACGCATCTTGGTGCCCAGGTTGGCGGTGAAAGAGATGAGTTCCTTATTGTTGAACTGCGTGCCGTTGTCTGTGATGATTACATGTGGGACACCGTAGCGGCAGTAGATGTTCTTCCAGAGGAAGTGAATTACCTTGGCGGTAGTTATTGCCGTCAGGGCTCTGCCTCTATCCATTTGCTGTTGTAGTCGATGGCGACAATGATGTATTTGAACTGACCTTTGGAGGTTTCGAATTTCCCCATCAAGTCCAGGCCCCAAGTTGAGTGAATCCAGGGACCGACGATAACCGACAGTGGTTCCGCAGGGGCATGTGGAAGATCAGCATATTGTTGGCATTTGTGACAAGATTTTGATATCTGCCAGGCGTCGTCACCAAGCGTCTGCCAAAAGTAGCCTTGTCGCATTGCGCGATTAGCCAAGGATCTGGCGCCTGAGTGATTTCCGCATTCTCCGCCATGTATTGTTGCCAGCACGACCTTTCCCTCCTCTGGGGTTAGACAGCGGAGGTTGGGGTGAGTGAATCCTTGGCGGTAAAGTTTGTCGCTCTGTATGTTGTAACGGGTTGCTCTCTGCTGGAGCTGTCGCACCTTGATCTTGTCCTCTGGCAATGTCCCGTTGCGTTTGTACTGAATAAGTTCGTCCATCCAGCTAGGATTGGCCTCAATGTTAAAGATCTCCGCCAGGGTTTTTGTGATACTTGGCCTGTCCAGAGACTCTACCCTTGTGTCCGCTGGGCTCTGATATGGCTGGGCAGTTGCCAGTCTTGCCAATGAATCAGCCTTGGCGTTCTTTTCCCTGGGGATTTGTGTGATGGTGTGGAACTTGAATTTTTTTAGCAGTGCCTTGGCGTACCCTAAGTATGCCTCTAACTGCTGGTCCTTGGCTTGAAAACTGTCGTTGACCTGGTTAACGACCAATTGAGAGTCGCTGAAGATGTTGACACTGTCGGCCCCTGAATCAATGGCGAGGAGTAGGCCGGCAATGAGTGCCTCATATTCCGCCATGTTGTTGGAAGCTTTGAAGTTGAATTTCAACGGGTATTCGACGCTACGCCCCCCCAGTCCTGTTCAGATGATTCCGGCGCCGCTGGCCTTGGAGTAAGCTGAACCGTCTACGTGTAGGTTCCAGTCTAATTGTTGGGGTGCCGGCCCCTCGGTTGTGACCATCTCCGTTCCGGGCCTGTACATCTACCTCGGATTTGGGCTAACGCTCGGTGAGCTCAGCAATGAAGTCTGCCACCACCTGGACCTTCATGGCGGTTCGTGGTTTGTAATCTATGTCGAACTCGCTAAGTTCGATGGCCTACTTGCTGAGGCACCCCGAATGTTCAGGGTTCTGCATTACTTGTCTCAGCGGTTGATTGGTTAACACATGGATTGTATGGGCTTGGAAGTACTGGAGAAGGCGTCTGGCGGCAACGATGAGTGCTAAAGCAAGCTGCTCTAATGGAGGATACCGTGTTTCTGCTCCGTTCATGCCCCAACCAGCATAGAACACCGGGAGCTCGTCCTGGCCCTCCCGCCGGACTATGGCGCAGCTCACCGCTGACTAAGATACCGCTAGGTAGATGTATAATGTTTCTCCTTGCACAGGGATGGAGAGAAGTGGAACTGCCGCCAGGTATTCCTTCAGGCCTTGGAACGCCGCCTGGCACTCTGGGTTCCAATCGATGACCTTCTTGTGGGTTGTTTTAAGGACTTTGAAAAATGGGGCGCACCTATCGGTCAGTCTGGAGATGAATCGAGACAAGGCGGTTAGCTTGCCCTGGAGGCACTGGACGTGCACCTTCCATTCTGGATCTTTTAAGTTGAGGATGGCTTGCACCTTGTCAGGGTTGGCCTCGATGCCCCGCTCACTGACAATATACCCCAGAAATTTGCTGGCGGTGACACCAAAGAAACATTTTTCTAGGTTGAGGCGCATACCATAGGTCAGGAGGATGGCTACTATGATTTTTAGGTTTGCCACATGTCCGCTGGCTTTAATACTCTTGACCAACATGTCATCTACGTAGACCTCGATTACCTTGCCCAGATGTTCCGCGAACATGGCGTTCATCAGTCGCTGATAAGTTGCCCCTGCTTTCTTCAAACTGAAAGGCATCACATTGTAACAGTACAGGCCCTTGTCGATGGTGAAAGTGGTGCACTCCTGGTCATCGGGATGCATCCTGATCTGGTTATAGCCGGAGAACGCATCCATCATGCAGAGGAGCTCGTGTCCGGCAGTTGCATCGACGAGCTGATCGATGCGGGGTAGTGGGAAGCTGTCTTTCGGGCATGCCTTGTTAAGATTTTTGTAGTCGACGCACATCCTCCACCTGCCACTGGCCTTTTTGACCATAACCAAGTTAGAAATCCACTGGGGATAGATGACCTGGCGGATAAACCCAATGCCCTGGAGCTTGGCAACCTCTTCTCCTATAGCACGGTACTTCTCCTCGTCAAAGGCTCTCCGTTTCTGTTTGATAGGGTAGAAGGATGGTTTGATGCTCAACTTGTGTGAGATGATTTCAGGGGAGATACCTGGCATGTCTGCATACGACCAGGCAAAGACCGTAGCGTTGTCACGTAGGAACTGAATGAGCTCCGCCGCCAACTCTGGGTCTAATTGAGCGCCTATGCGGACTGTCCGCTCAGGGTGCTCATCAGAGATGCTGACCACCCTAAGTGATGTTTTTGGGTTGACCGGGTCTTTCCTTACGTACTTCTTTTCGTCTTCCCTAGGGTCCTCAAAAATGTTTGGTAGTGGTGTCTAACTGCCTACCTCCAGGATCTCGTGGCGGCGAGCTGATTGTGCTATAGTAGTGGAATAACACTCGCGTGCCAACTGTTGACTTCCCTTGACACAGCCTGTGCCATTGGGTATGGGGAATTTCATGAGCAGCATGTACCCGGCGATGATGCACTTGAGTTTGTTGAGCGCTGGCCGACCAATGATGGCGTTGTATGAGCTGAAACAATCGACAATTATGAACTCTGTATGTATCTCGGCCATACATGGACTAGTGCCGATAACTAGCCGCATATAGTCAGAACCCAGAGGTTGCGTGACATCACCGAAGAAGCTGAGCAGCGGTTCATGATCTTGGAGCAATTTTCTGTTCCGTTTAAGGTCGTTGTAACAACCACTGAATATAACGTTGACAGCGGACCCACTATCAACCAGGATTCTGCCCATGGACATTTTACAGAGAATGGCGTCGATCAAGAAAGGATCGTCATGGGGCAGATGCACGCCGCGTTCCTCCTCCTCTGAGAAGGTAATAGGTTCCCAACCAGCCCTTGGGAGTTTGGCGGATCTCTCATAGCGGATGTTGCAGACTCTTCCTTTGGGTGGTTAGCTCTTGCATAACGCTTTCTAGCTCTATGAGACATGTTGGTGATTGGAGCACCTCCGTCGATGGTGTTGATGCAGCCCATGGGCTCAATGTCGGCGATCACAGGTGGCGGTTTACGTACCTTGAACTGCTCAAGCTTGCCGTCACAGTACAAGGTCTCAATGGTCGTTTTGAGGGCATTGCAACTGTTGGTATTGTGACCGCTGTCTTCGTGGTATTTGCACCACCTGCCGGTGTTTCTTGGCTTTCCTGTTTTTGGGTACTTCCTCGAGGGCGGTGGTGGGATCTGTTCCTTGCACTGATTGTATATTTCTTCATATGAGGCCGTGAGGACCGTGAACACTACATATCGCTGGGAAGACTCCATATGTTTGTTGTGGTTGTCCCCATGGGATGGGCGGTTCCCCTTGTAGTGTTGGTCCTTCTGTCACTTGTTTTGGTACTGGCCCTGCTGCCATTCCCCCTTTTTGTCAGTTGGCGGAGTGTTGGAAGTTTTGTTAGCGGTCCCCTGCTGACTGGATGAGGGTTGTACTGACTTTGCCAATGCTGCTGGTGGCGGTGGGATCTCTCCATATGTGATAAATTCTGCTTGGGCATGAATGACTGCCTCACTCATGAGGTGGTCGTATACCGCATTTGGATGATTGTAGTTGAGGTGATAGAGAAATGGCCCTTTGAGGAGTCCCTGCTTAAAAGCCGCCGAAGCCGTTGTTTTATCAAGATCGCGGCATTGAGATGCCGCTGCTCACCACCTTGTGACGAACGCCTTCAGTGTTTCCTCCGTGCCCTGCTTGACGTTGAATAATTGGCTTGTGTTGTGGTGCCCGGCAGACAGTAGGATGAACCTGAAAAGGAAAGCGTGTGATAATGCCTGGAATGAGTCAATGGATCCCGGCGGGCACTCGAAGAACCAATTCATTGCCTCATTGTCCAGCGTTTCACTGAACAAGTGGCACAGTGTGGCGTCATCGAATCCCTTGTTGTTGGTGACTTTCTTGAAGGTGTCCATATGGACGAAGGGATCAATCTTACCGCTGTAATGCGACATTTTTGAAGTCTTCGCATACGCCGGTCTGACGGCCAGCAAAATTGTAGTGGTGAATAGTCCTGCCCTGGACGCGAAAAGTGGATTTGAAGCTGGTGCTGGGGTTCCTGATTCCGCCAGAATCAACCTTTGTTCCAACTGTTGCATCCTTTCCAGTATTTGAGCGGTTGCGTCGCCGGCGGGGTCCAGCCTGGTACTCCGCTAAATTGATCCTCGTCTGGGAGCGGGTGGGTTTCCCTCTGTTCTTGCTCGAGGTCTCGAGCGGTGAGTGTGCAGTGATGACTCTACCTCCTATTCCAACATTAGCTGGGGTACAGGGGGTGGTCCCATTCCCGCTAGCTCTGGTGGGTGTAGCGGGACCTGCATATGCACGACTGGTGCCGGTATCAATGCTCCTATGTCGGGTCGGCTGTGCCTGGTGCTTCGTGACTGCTCACTTCGCGCCTGGTTGGCGGTTGCCTCCAGCATTTTCTTTAGCTCCTCAAAGTGGGACACAAGCATGGCCACTTGCTGTTGGGCCTCGGCCTTCTCCTTGCGTTCTTGTTCACGGTCTCTGTTTGCCTTGTGAAGATCCGCCAGTGCCAGCTCATATAGAGAGGCGAGGTCTTGGCCTGGCGGGCGGCTGCTACGTGGGTTTGCCTCACCACTGGGGTTGACCGAGGTGGTGAATAATGCGCGGTTGATGCCTACCGCTGGGTTGGCGGGTTGGGGGATGGCGGACTGATCTGCTTGCTCGTCAGCGTCTTCCCCACTACCGCTAGTCATGGTGATTGTGGTGGGATGTCTTTTTGTTTAAGGATTCCCACAGACGGCGCCAATGTTAATGCTCAGATCCGGCGGTAGCCGGCTTCTTGTTTAACGCGGGTCCGGAGGGCGGACCGCTTACTATGAGGATTAGGTGACTTCCGCTTGCTGCAACACGAGAGACAGGACGTCAGAAGGAGACCGCGCTGGGTGGCCTTCACTTCTCTGATGCCTAAGTCAATCACTGTATCTGGGCAGCATAATAATAAATGAGTAGTAATTGCGTAATTAATGAGGAGAGAGGAGAGAACCTTTTATAGGTGAGGAAGAGGTTGATCTTCTTCTTGTTTCCGATGTGGGACTGATGTGCTTCAATTCCCAGCGTCTGGAGCTTCTGATACCATCTTGACGCTGCGCATGGCGGGGCGTCAGCGGTGATCCGGGGGTGGTCCAGGTTTCGAACGGTAGCCCGCCTGGCCGTTCCTCCACGGGTTACCTCCTTGGTGGGAGTCGGTACCTCCGGCGGTACCATGAGCGTGGCTCATCATAGCTAATTATGCTCGTTCTGGCACATGTAGGTACAGGAATTTTCCGAGCAGGTCCAGTCCCCATGTGGATTGGATCCATGGGCCAATGATGATTGACAGCAGTTCCGCCGGGGCATGGGGAAGGTCAGAGTATTGTTGGCATTTGTGGCAGGACTTGGAGACCTTCCTGGTATAGTGGCCGATTGGACAGAGATCTGGCACTTGAGTGGTTTCCACATTCGCCGGCATGTATCATGGCAAGAACAACTTTTCCCTCCTCTGGGGTCAAATAGCGGAGTTTGGGGTGGGTAAACCCTTGGCGGTAAAGCTTGCTATTCTGGATGTTGTAGTGGGTTGCTCTCTGCTTGAGTTGTCTTGCCTCGATTTTGTCAGCGGGTAGTGTTCCATTGCGCTTATATTCGATGATTTCATCCATCCAGCTAGGGTTGACCTCAATGTTGAAGATTTCCGCCAGAGTTTTGGTGATGCTAGGCTTGTGTCCGCTGGACATTGGTGTGGTTGGGTGGTTGCCAATCTTGCTAGTGAGTCAGACTTGGCGTTCTTTTCCCTGGGGATCTATGTGATGGTGTGAAATTTGGATTTTTTGAGGAGTGTCTTGACGTACCCCAAGTATGTCGCTAACTGTTGGTCCTTGGCCTAGAAACTGTCATTGACCTGGTTAACGACTAATTGGGAATCGCTGAATATGTTGACACTGTCAGCGCCTGAGTCGATGGCGAGGAGTAAGCCGACAATGAGTGCTTCATATTCCGCCATGTTGTTTGAGGCTTTGAAATTGAACTTCAACGCGTATTCTACGTTTAGTCCCCTCAGTCCTGTGAGGATGACTCCGGCGCCGCAGGCCTTGGTGCAAGCAGAGTCGTCAACGTGGATGTTCCAGTCTAACTGTTGCTGGGGTGTTGGTTCCTCAACAGTTGTCATTCCCTTGTTGGCCTCTTGTGTGCCCTGGTTGGGTTCATCCTGACGCTCGGTGAGCTCAGCAATGAAGTCTGCCACCACCTGGCCTTTCCTGGTTGTTCTTGGTTTGTAGTTGATGTCGAACTCGCTGAGCTCGATAACCCACTTGCTAAGGGGTCCAGAGTGCTCAGGGTTTTGCATTACCTGCCTCATCGGTTGGTTTGTTAAGACATGAATGGTGTGGGCTTGAAAATATTTGCGGCCTCCCAGCCAGGGGGGCGGATCGAATCGGAGTTCCGGTACGGTCATTCGGGAAGTCCCTCCGAGGACGACTCCCATAAGAAATTACCTTAGGCACTGCCCCAAATGAATTTCCAGATAGATGAGTGAAATAGCCCAATTCCTAGAGCATGGCTGCCCATATTTGACTTATAAGAAATAGCATGTCGGGGAGAATACGAGACTTTGGCATGAAGATTGGGTTTGTAATATTCAGCTTGTTTACAAGTGTCAGAGCTATACCCCTCACTAATTTAATTAAGTTTTATGTAGGTGTCTAGCGGAAACAATAAGTGCAAGAGCGAGCCATTCCAGGGGGGATATCTTGTTTACACCCTGTTCATGCCTCTGCTGGATTAGAATACAGGGAGCTCCTCCTAGCCCTCTCGCCGGACAATGGCGCAGCTTACGGCTGATTGTGATACCGCTAGGTATATGTACAGTGTCTCCCCTTGCACAAGAATAGCGAGAAATGGGACCGCTGCTAAGTACTCTTTCAAGCTCTGGAATGCCGCCTCACAGTCTAGGTTCCACTTGATTACCTTCTTGTGGGTCGTCTTTAGGACCTTGAAAAATGGGAGACATCTGTCAGTGAGTCTGGAAATGAATCGAGAGAGGGTGGTTAGCTTGCCCTGGAGGCTCTGAACATGCTTTTTCCATTCTGGAGCCTTCATGTTGAGGATGGCCTGCACCTTGTCCGGATTGGCCTCTATGCCCCGTTCACTGATGTGAGCCCCGAAAAAATTGTATCGAGCTTAACGGAGATCGTACGCCAAATTATTCAACAACCTCAATAAATGTCAAAATGCTTGAGGAAATTTTCAGAAATTTTCCTAAAGTGAAATCCACAATTTAGGAGTTGGATAATAAAGTACATGTCATGACGAGTTCGTGGAAATTTTTGGGGAATTTTTCGGATACCCGAGCCATTTATAGCTATTTTCCGAAGTTGTGGAAATTTAGAAAATAAATTAAAAGAAATAGGATTTTTTGCGATGCAATCCTGGCTGTTGATCTATCCACCGCTTCATCCTAGTCCTTGATTACAATTTTGGTTTAGGTATATAAAGGCCTTGATCAGGTCAAGGACAGAGATTGAATCAGAAAACACGAGAGAGAGAGAGAGAGAGAGAGAGAGTGCTGGGAGCTCTGACCCGGACGCAGCGACCCGGCAAGTGACCCGACCGGAACTTCCACGTCCAGCAACCCTATGATGGCGCGTGGCCACAAATAGCTTCGTCTCGTCTTCGCCGTCATGCCTGTGTCCTATGATCGCCCATGCACAGGACGAGGAGGGAGACTCGACGGTGAGAAGCAGCGACTGCTCCGATGAGTTTCTGCAATTTCCGGCCACCGCTTGGGCTGCATTCGGTATGGAAGTTCCTCCTCCGCTTCCCCTACACGTTTATGTAACTAGTTTTTAAATTAGATCACGTTTTGACTATTTCGTTTCTGGGTTCATCTCGGTTCTGCCGTGTTCTTCGTTACCGGTGACTTTTCCGGCTCTTCTTGGCTTGTCCCGGCCTCGAATGCAACTGTAGACAAGGTATTTAGCAGCTGGCTAAGTGGATCATGTCGATACCCTCAGTTCATCACCAACCCAGTTTCAACAGTGAGCTCGGGAAGCTGAGTTTGGGTTGGTTCAAGGGATTTCCTATTTCGAAGGTATAATCTCGAATTTGATTCTTGTGTTGGTGATCAGAAATTATGCTACTGAGCTTGGTTTGATATGATGAAATTGAAGGCTCTGTTATCGAATTGGTTATGTTGTCTAGATGATTATTTGAGTTGGTGTTTACTGTGGGCTATGTCAATTGTAATGGTGAATGAGTTTGGAAAATGGACAAGTTATGAATTTGGGTGTCCTTAGCAGTTTTGGGCACACCCTGTATAAGAATTAGAATATTTTGGGTGTCCATAGTAATTTCCATTACAAAATACGAATGGATATAAAAGACCAAGTGTAGCGTGATTAAGATAAATTGTTGACGAAATTCTATGCTTGTGCATATGTTAAATGAATAAAACGTGAAAGAAATTAATATATAAGCATATATAATTTCAAGTGAATGGTCGATAATCAAGGTTAATTATCGAACCTATCTCGATTGGTCAAACATGGTCAAACTGGTCAACTCCTGGTCAAACAAGGAAAAGTTGTCGATATTTAATATAATTGTTCAAAAGATATTAACTATCGAAATTTCGGAACTCAGGACTCCAATCACCCGAGGAACGGAAGGTTCGCGACTCTCAGAGTACGTGAGAGAAAGCATTGGAATCCAGGTAAGGATTCAGGACTCTCCTCGGTTGGTGATTTCCTTATATATTTTTATTTAGTTGGTATGGTTTGGTTATGTTCAAATGCAATGCATACTAACCAAACCATGTGAGAAATGTGATGGCTTGAGAGCGAAGGGTGGCTCTGACTTCCTTGGGTTCGATCCCCAAAACCTCCGGAGGGTTAGTTACACCGGTCGGACTGTGAGCTATCGCAATGATGACCTGATCCGTGTGTGTAGCTAGGTAGCGGACGCTCTTGCTACGCTTACCTGGTGATAAATTAATTTGGGGTAAGGTCGTGTAGTGGGTCTATGGGACCGGCCATCAGGTAATATTAGGATTTAGCGCCGTATTTATTTAAGCATCATGCATCAGTTACAAGTTGAAAAACATTAAAGTTTGTCGTTCTTATAAAATATTTGGTTTAAGCATGTTTTCATACTCGGATCCCAAATTTAGTGATTTCAAACCTAGTGGTGGTAGAGTTCCTATAAGATCAGCGAGGACGAAAGCTCACCCCTACAACAGTGTGGATGCAGGTACTGTGCACTGGTGACGGGACAATAGCGGATGGAGCTGGGTGTGCAAAACAAGTTCGGTAAATCGTCGTTTGGACCTTATTCAAAATTCTATTTCTCGAACCTCGTATTCCTAGACTTGTTGATAGTTAGCCTTGTGTCAATTTTGGTTGAGTTCTCATTTCCTTGAAGTTCGATTTATGTGTGTGAGAATTCATTTCAAGTTCTAGACGAATGAAATAAATTTTAGCAACTCAAGGATTTTCACCTCAAAAATATTTGTAGCTTCTGCTGTGTTTATACGAAAAGTTTTCAAACAAAATGCCTAGCAGTTCTCTAGAATGTAAATTAAGCGTTCGATTTATGTTTTAGAGGCTCGCGGCACTGTGACGTGCTTAAGCTGGTGAGGTGCAGCTTGGGGCGTTACAATTGACTATGTAACCTAGGAATTTGCTAGCGGTGATGCCAAAGAAGCATTTTTCTGGGTTGAGGCGCATACCATAAGTTAAGGGAATGGTGAATATAATTCTTAGGTTTGCCATGTGTCCGCTTGCTTTGATGCTCTTTACCAACATGTCGTCCACATATACCTCTATGATTTCGCCCAGATGCTCAGCGAACATGGCATTCATCAACCGCTGATAAGTTGCACCAACGTTCTTCAAACCGAAGGGCATGACATTGTAGCAGTATAAGCCCTTGTCGATGGTGAAGGCGGTGCACTCCTGGTCACCAGGGTGCATCTTGATCTGATTGTAGCCGGAGAAGGCGTCTATCATGCTCAGTAGCTCGTGTCCAGCGGTGGCATCGACCAATTGGTCTATGAGGGGTAGCAGGAAACTGTCCTTGGGGTATGCCTTATTGAGGCCCTTGAAGTTGATACATCCGCCACTTTCTGCTAGGTTTCTTGACCATGACCAGTTTGGAAATCCACTGAGGGTAATTGACTTGGCGGATGAACCCAATGTTCTGTAGTTTGGCGACTTCCTCCCTAATTGCACGATACCTTTCCTCATCGAAGGCCCTTTGCTGCTGCTTGACAGGGTAGGAGGATGGTTTGATGCTTAACTTGTGTAAGATGATCTCAGGGAAAATGCCAGGCATGTCAGCCTAGGACCATGCAAAGACGGCGGCATTGTCAAGTAGAAACTGGGTGAGCTCAGCCCTACCTCTGTGTCTAGCTAAGCGCCAATGCAGACTGTCCGCTCAGGGTGTTCGTCGGAGATGCTGATAACCCTCAAAGATGTTTCTGGGTTAACAGGCTCTTTTTGAGATATTTCTTCTCGTCATCTCTAGGGTCCTCAAAGATGTCTGGCGGTGACACATTGTTACCTACTGTTAGTATCTCATGGCGGCATGTCGACCGTGCTACGGTTGTGGAGTAGCATTCTCGTGCCAATTGTTGGCTTCCTTTGACACAGCCTGTCCCGTTGGGTGTACGGAACTTCATGAGAAGCATGTATCCGGCTATGATGCACTTGAGCTTGTTGAGTGCTGGTCGACCAATGATGGCATTGTATGAACTGAAGCAGTCGACAATGATGAACTCCGTATGCATTTTTGCCGTACATGGACTGGCACCGATAACTAGTCGCATGTAGTCAGAACCCAATGGTTGCGTGATGTCTCCGAAGAAGTTGAGCAATGGCTCATGATCCTGGAGTAATTTTCTACTCTGCTGGAGTTGGCCATAACAACCATTGAAGATGACATTGACAGCGGATCCGTTGTCCACAATGACCCTCCCCACTGACCATTTATCGAGTATGGTGTCGATTAAGAATGGATCATCATGGGGTAGATGCACTCCACGCTCCTCCTCTTCCTCTGAGAAGGTAATGGGTTCCCAACCCGACCTTGGGAGTTTGGTGGACCTCTCGTAGCGGATATTACAAACTTCATTGGGTTGGTTAGCACGCGCAGAACACTTTTTTGCCCTGTGGGACATGTTGGTAATTGGAGCACCGCCGTCGATGGTATTAATGCGGCCCATTTGTTGGATGTTGGCAACCACGGGTGGCGGTTAGCTTATCTTGAATTGCTCCATCTTACCATCGCGGTACAAAGTCTCAACAGCTGTCTTGAGAGCGTTGCAATTGTTGGTGTTGTGGCCGCTGTCCTCATGGTATTTGCACCATTTGCCGGTGTTCCTGGGTTTTCCTACCCTTGGGTATTTTCTTGGGGGTGGTGGCGAAATCTGGTCCTTGCACTGGACTTATATTTCTTCATATGAGGCTGTGAGGACCGTGAACACTGTATACCACTGGGAGGACTCCGTCTGTTTATTACGGCTATTTCCATGGGATGAGCGGTTGCCCTTGTTGTAATGCTGGTCCTTCTGCCGCTTATTCTGGTAGGTGCCTTGTTGCCATTCACTCTTTTTGTCAGTTGGTGGCGTAGCAGAGGTTTTGCTAACGGTCTCCTGATGGCTGGCAGAAGGTTGAATGAACTTGGTAGGCGTTGGCAGCGGTGGGGGTGTTTCTCCATATGTGATGAATTCTGCCTGTGCATGGATCACAGCCTCGATCATGACACTGTCATATGCGGCATTTGGATGATTGTAATTCAGATGATAGAGAAATTGTCCCTTGAGGAGTCCTTGCCTGAAGGTTGTTAGTGCCATTGTCTTGTCGAGATCGCGATACTAAGATGTCGCCGCTCGCCACCTGGTGACGAACGCCTTCAACGTTTCCGCTGCCGCCTGCTTGAGGTTGAATAGCTGAGTTGTCTTGTGATGTCTGGCGGCCAACAGGATGAACCGCTAGAGGAAAGTGTTTGACAGTGCGTGGAATGTGTCGATGGAGCCTGGCAAGCATTCGAAGAACCAGCTCATTGCCTCATCGTCCAATGTTTCGCTAAATAAGTGGAAGAGGGTGGTGTCATCAAATCCCTTATTGTTAGTGACTTTCTTGAAAGTGTCCATGTGGACGAAGGGGTTGGACTTGCCGCTGTAATGTGACATCTTTGGTGTCTTTACATGTGCTGGTCTGACGGCCTGCAGGATCCTGGCGGTGAATGGTCCTAGTCTGGATGTAAAGAGCGGATTTGGAGTTAGCGGTGGAACGTCTGCCTCTGCCCGGATTAACCTTTGCTCTAATTGTTGCATCCTTTCTAGGATTAGGGCAGTTGCGTGGCCAGTGGGTCTCACCTGGAGGTTTCGCTAAACCAGCTTCTTCCTAGGGGTAGGTGGATTACCTCCAGCTCTGGCCTTAGCTGCCGGGCAGTTGGTGTTTGGCTGTGATTCCGCCTCCTGCTCCATCATTAGGCGGGCCCATCACCTCTGGTGGGTTCAGCGGTACCTGCATCTGTATGACTGGTACGAGTACCATTTCGCCTGTATTGGGTCGACTGCGTCTGGTGCTCCGTGATTGCTCGCTCTGTGTTGTGTTAGCCTTTGCTTCCAGTGCCTTTTTTAATTCGTCGAACTTTGACATCAGCGTGGCCACCTGCTTTTGGGCCTCGGCATTTTCTATGTGCTCTTATTTGCGCTCCTTGTTTGCCTGATGGAGGTATGCCAATGCCAGCTCATACATAGCTGCGAGATCCTGGACCGGTGGGCGACTGCTGCCCGGCTGGGTCTCCGCTGTAAGGTTTGATGGGGTATTGAATAGTGCATGATTAACGTTTATCAATGGGTCAACGTTAGCTGCTAGGTTTGTGGGGTGGGGGTCGGTGGACTGGTCCGCTTGCTGCTGAGCATTTACCCCGCTACCGCTAGTCATGGTAGTTGTGGTGGATCACCTTTTGTTTAAGGATTCCCACAGACGACGCCAATGTTAATGTCTAAAAGTTCAGCGGTAGCTGAACCTCGATTAACGCTGATCCGATAGGCAGACCGCTACTTGGGATATTCAGAGCTTCCGTTTACCTGTCAAGTAAAATACAGAGGGAGACCGCGTTGGGCAGTCTTCTCTTCTCCGATGCCTAAGTTAGTCAATGTTGACAAAGTAACAGTAGGTAAGTAGTAAATGTGTAATTAATGAGGAGAGAGGAGAGAACCTTTTATAGATGGGGAAGGGGTTGATCTCTTCCATGTTTTCGATGTGGGACTGATATGCTTCAGTTCCCAGCTTCTGGAGCTTCTGGTGTCATCTTGGCGCGGAGCGTGGCGGCCCTTTAGAGGCTATTTGGGGGTGAGCCAAGGCTCAGGCGTAGCCCGCCTAGCGGTGTTTCCGTAGGTCACACCGTTGGTGGTATTTGGTGCCGTTGGCGACAACATGAGCGTGGCTCATTATAGCTAATTATGCTTGGCAAATGCCCATGTAAGTACAAGTGGCAACCGATGCTCCCCGCGAGTCACCTATTGAAGAGGTATGTTTCCTTGTAAACATTTCCACTCTGACTCCCGCCTTACTCTTTTTACATTCTAACACCTCTTTCTAGGATCAGAATGTCGCTCCTAATGAGGAAGTGGCTGTCGCTGCAGAGGAAATGGCCATCGAGAACCTCGCTGAACCGGATGGTGAAAATGCGGCTAACCAGGAACCTGCCCCCCAAGTGCTTGAAGCGGAGGAGAAGTACCTCATGAACCAGTGCCGGAGGCAGTTCCTGTCGCGGAACCTCTTGAAGCTCCTGTAGCTGTGGATTCCAACCTACGTCGCGGAACCTCAAGACTAGAGAGGCTGGCTTGAGTGCTTGAAGTGGTCCCACCAGGGGTTGTAGATGATGCTAGAGAAGACCTCCATCGCCTCCTGGACCCTAACATTCTGACCCCCAGCGTGCCCACGAGAGTCGTGGAGTACCTGAGGATACTTCTCCTCGAGGGAGCCATCACTGAAGCTCAGTTTATTGATATTGACCAGCTGCTGCAGGATCTCCCTGGATGGCTTAATGAGAAGGCGGTCGCGACCGCGCAGGCTAGGCAGACCCAAGCACACTATCAGGCCCTTACTCATCAAATGGACAATTCACGCGACTCATTGGGTGATCGGGCCAACCTCGTCAAGGAACTGACGCTCGCGAGAAACCATCTTCGGTCCTAGATTCAGGATCTTCAGGCCCAATTAACTACTGTGATGGCCAGGCTTGCCCTTGAGGAACCCCAACTGGAACAACTCATAGCCGCTTTCGAGGCGCTATCATAGGAAGTGGCCCAAGCCCGCGTGGCAGCCCAACAGGCCTCTCAAGCTGCCACTGATGCGAGTTTTCGCCTAGACGAACATTTTCTCTGCCTAACTTATGCAAGCCGGAAACTTTAGGCCTCTAGTATTAGGCCCATCATTTTGTATGAACAATATTAATATTATTATCAATTATCTGTTTAGCCTACTTTGCTGGCCCAAATTTTTGTTTTATCTTCGTAGGTAACAAAGAGATATCAATTCCGCCTTGACTATTTAAAGCAGTTTTGAAAGAGATAAACTCGAAATGGGGCAGTTACCTCCCCGGAGACTACTCTGTTGTCCACGCGTATTCAATTTTGTTCATTTCCGAGATCATAGCATTGAATTCCCTTGATGACCCCATTGATGGCGTTGAATCTACTTCAACTACCAAGACCAAAGGGCTGAGGCCACTAAAGTTGGCCCCTATAAATACCTATATTTGTAAGAGTGCAAATACATGCAACCATGATTCATCCAGAAAACGTCTTGCAATCCCTACTCCTCTTCCTCATATTCCTGAAATCGTCTCCTCTTACTATCTTGCCTTTAGCCTCTATATCTTAGGCTGTATGGCTTAATCTCACTTCCTAGGTAGGCCTTATGGCCAAATCTCAGGTCCAGCCATATGTCTTTGGTCTCAGAAAGTCTGGACGGGATTCACCGGTACCAGTTAGGCTAAAGAACACGCGGCGCTCCTAACGCGGGGTACTACATCCTAGGGAGTCTCTCTCTTTAGGTTCCCTCGCGAGGAGCAAAAAGAAGAAGCGTGGAAGGCCACTTAAGGCCCTACGCTCTTCTTCAGCACCCTACCTCAGGGGTTTGAAGGGCAGACTTCTGTTTTTCCCCTGAGGGAGTTGAGGAAACTGGGCTGCGCTCTGCACTGATGACCACCTCCAACCCGGAGGATAACTCACTGGAAGGGTTACGATGGATTATTTCCTTCCTGACTCTTGCAATACCAACAGTAGCAGTGGCGACTCAGATCAGATGAGGGTGAAGAGAGAAAGAGGAAGAGCGATCATCCCACTGACCCCTCTAAAGATAAAAGCTCAAAAATCCAGAAAATCCTTATGAATTTCAGCCACTGTTGGCTTTGTAATTTGTAAATGTATTTGTATTGCTTTTGACCGCAAAGCCACTTTATGAATCCAAACATATTTCTTCCTCCATTTTCAATATCTGTCTATATAATATGGCCTCTGGCATGGTATAGGCCCTGTTACATGCTTCTAACACTTATTATCAAAACAAAAATATAGTACTTGTAAAAATTACAACGGACAAAAGGGATATATAAGGCTGCTAATACAAGCCTTAATACGTAGAGTGTTTCTCCCCTAGTCTTAGTAGGTGAAGCGAAGATAGGAGAATGAGGCCACAGAAAAGGCCGAAATGGATGGGGGGACGCAAACCAAGGAGACTATGGTTGCCTTCCTGTCCTAGATTCAGGCGGAGCTGGTGGATCCTCGAATTCCCAAACACTGGGGTAGTATTTCTTCAAGAACCTGCCATTGATAGGGTTGCGGTCAAGTTCGCCGTCCAAATCTTTCAGATGGAATGCCCCGCGCTCCAGAATTATGTGAACGACAAAGGGTCCTTCCCATCGCGGAGTCCACTTACCGCAGCTAGTCAACTTCTCGCCCAATGGAAAAATTGCCTTCCAAACCAGTTCGCCTTCTTTGTAGCTGCGGCCGCGCGTCCGCTTATCGTAGGCACGAGCGATGCGTTACTTTTCCATCACTAAACTGTCCAAAGCCTCTAAGTGCTTGTCGCTAAGGTCTTCATGTTCCTGCCACATAGCCTGGGCATAATCTTCACCGGGCAAGTGATACAGATCTTGGACGCGCAAGGACTGAACATTTACTTCCAAAGGGAGAACTGCATCATGGCCAAACATGAACGCATATGGGGTGGTGGCAGTAGGGTTCTGCTTAGAAGTGCCATAAGCCCATAAGGTCTCATACAATGTTTCGTGCCACTGGCGGGGGTTCTCAACAAGCAGCTTTTTCAACAGAGTAATGATGATCTTATTACTGGCCTCCGCTTGACCATTGGATTGAGCGTAATAAGGTGTACTATGGAGAAACTGGATGCCATAGTCATTGATGAGCTTTTGTACATCACCACCCATGAATGACGCCCCCATGTCAGATACCAAAACCTCTGGGATGCCAAACCTGCAGATAATATTGCGATAGATAAATTGGCGAATGGTGGCACTGGAGGCCTCCTTCAAAGGCTCAGCTTCCACCCACTTCGTGAAGAAATCAGTAGCGACGATGATGAACTTGTGCTAGAGTGAAGAATGCTGGTGAATCATTCCAATCAAGTCCAAAGCCCAGCCTCGCGCAGGCCAAGGTTTAATAATAGGTTGCATGGGAATATTGGGGATGTGCTGGACTGGTCCATGAGCCTAGCAATCCTGGCATCCTTAAGCGAATGAGATACAGTCATTCAAAATGTTGGGCCAATAATACCCATGTCTCCTGATGAGCCAGGGAATCTTCGGACCAGCCTGATAGGCCCCACACACGCCTTCATGTGCCCCGCGCATTAATCGTTTTGCTTCACGGTCATAGACACACTTGAAATCGATGCCAACTTCGCCACGTCGACGTAGCTCGTCACTTTTGAGGAAATAATTTAGTGTCAGGAAACGGTTTCTCCTATCTGCAGTGGGATTTAACTGTGTGAGGTAGGCGATTAATGGGAGATGCCAATCCACATCAATAGGATCAAGAGCCGCCACTGTGGGCTCATCTGGCTGGTCAGGTCGTGCAAGCCACGAAGGCAGCTTACGTCGCTCAACCTTTAGAATTCGCTCGTGAACTCCATACTTCAAGGTAACGCCTGTAGCCAACTGAGCGAATTCATTAGCCGCAAAGTTGCGCTCGAGAGAAATATTCTCCAAGCCCACGTCGTCAAATTGGGCCAGAAAGTTAAGAGTGCGATTCAAATATGGTGCAAGCAAGTAGCTTGTGCACCTGTACTTCTCGCGAAGCTGATTGATCACAAGTAATGGATCGCCGCGTACCTGGATGACTCTGACTCCTAGTTCTAGCAACACCTCTAGGCCAATAATGAGGGCCTCATATTTTTCCTGGTTGTTAGTGCACCGAAACTCTAACTGGAAGGAATATGAAAAGCGATGGCCAGCTGGATTTTCCAAGACAACCCCTGCTCCTGCCAGTGCCTCCGTTCTCGAGCCATAAAAATATAACACCCAGGGTTGGAGTGAAACTGTGGCTTGATATAGCATGGCGTACTTAGGCAAGCATGCCAGGTCCGGGAGATCTACAGTTTCAGTAGCGACCTCTAAGTCTCTTACAGCGGGAACGTCCAGCATGGGGTGATGCGCTAGAAAGTCTGCGATGGCTTGTCCTTTTACTGCTTTTTGAGGGACATGTTGTAGTGAAAATTCTGACAAGGCTAGCACCCATTTGCCGATGCGACCCCCTAGGATAAGTCGCTACAGCATATATTTAACCAGATCGGTTTGAGCGATGATGCAAGTAGTAAAGGATAACATGTAATGCTGCAGCTTGCATGCAGAGAAGTATAGAGTGAGGTGATAGGAGCATTTTAATGCGACGTTTTAACTGCATTTCCCTACATTTCTTGCGTTATTTCCTTAATAAAACCCTGTTTAGGAAAGTTTCCATTCTTTGAATGGGAAAGTTCCTATTTGTAGAAAGTTCCCATTTTTGTAGTTTCTATTTTTTATTTTTAGAAAGTTTCCCATTTTCAGTTTAGGAAAGTTGCTCTTTTTCATTTTAGGAAAGTTTCTATTTTTCACTAACAGTTTCTATTTTCAGGTCCTTGTCATAAATGAGCTGAAATGAGCTCACAAATGGAGAGAGAAGCTAGCCAACGTTGGAGGGAGACAAGATGAAGTACAAAGGGAAGCACAAATGAGCAGAAATGAAGAAATGAAGTTCTCCTACTTCAACCAGGAAACCCTGTCCAGAAAAGGAAAGTTTGCCAAAACAAGACTCTTGAGCCAACCAAGAATGGAGATCGAATTAATGAAGTGACATGGCATGAGAGAAGCTTCTTGAAGACTCTAGATGATGACATAGCATAAAGGTGGCGCATGGGGGCCCAAGAACTCTCAAGAATGACTTGGATTTTCGGCAAATGGATAAAAAGCCCAAGGGAGCTAGGGTTTTGTGACGTTATGAGATATTTTTGGGATGCCTTATGTGTTTTGCCGTGATATGTGAAGAGAGAAACAAGGAGTGGCGTCAAAATCAATCAAGATAAAGGTGAATGACGCCATGCAAGGAAGGATATGTCTTGGAGATTTTCTTGGGAGATTTTTATGGAAAGAAATATTCTTGGAGGAGCAATTTTATGTATTTGCCGTGCAAAGGGAGAGAGATAAAGAGGTAATCAACGTGAAAATCAAGAAACCCTAGGGTGATTGACGCCAAGAGAGATTCAAGGGAGAAATAAAAGGAAAGAGAAAAAGGTGGAGACCAAGAAAAGCTCAAAAGAAGTCTAGATACATTCCTATATTCCCTAAAGGAATTTTGGCCGAATTTAAAGTATAAAATCAGAATATTATCAAGGGAATTTCGGCCAAGATTATTAGGGAATTAAATGGAATTTTGTGATTGGTTGAACCACCTCATAGGGCTTATGTGGCAAGATATTATTGGAGGAAATTATGTGGAATTTTCAGATTAATTCCATGAGGTTTACACGGCTTGGAGACCAAGAGGCCGTCCCCTATATATACTCACTTCTTCTAGACATCAAGGGTTCCTAATCTTTACGTTTTACACTTTGAAAAAAAAAATCAGAAAACTCCTTAGATAGCCGTGAGCTTCTCCATCCTCTAGGGCAAACCACGAAGTTCAAGCAAGGCCAAGGAAGAAGAAGACAAGCCGTGAGCATCATCCATCCTCCACCTTGAAGATTGCTTTCGAAATTCAAGTGACCACATCAATTCGTTCATCTCATCTTCATCCACGGTGTAATCCGATTCTCCTTTGTAACCTTTGCTTTGTATTTCGTTGGTTTAGCCTTAGTTGACATATATGTATGAACAAAGTATTATTTCTGGAATTTTTATTATTAATTGATAATTTCAGATTCTTATATTGCGATTTATGGTTGCTTTTGTGTGAGTGTTTGATTAAATTTGCATGATAGATATCCTTTGTGTATTAATCTTATTTGGGTCGACACTTATAGGGTTTATGCATAATTGTTGCTAGGTTTAAGAACATGAAATCGACTTTTCGTTTTGTGTAAACTTGAATCAAAGTAGTAAAGGTTTTGTGCAAAAATCAGATTTAATCAAAGAGGATTGCAATTAGGTGGACTTTTTCATACTAAGTTGCACACTTGAGTTGATAGCCTTTCTAGGTGCTTATTGCATTGAACATGTTATGATTGACTAGCTTTCTAGGGCTTGAATGCATGTTTGATAGGATTAATCTTTGTGCTTTCACTTAGATTAATTAGCATTGAAAGTAAAATATGGGAAATTGTTTGCTTTTAACGTTTCACATGATCAACTCCTCTTGCATGACTATGATGAACAATGTTAGAACTTGAATCGATTTTAATCATATATTTCAGTTTTGATCTTTGTTCTCTCAGTCCATTTGTATTTTTATGTTTTTGCATTTTAATTGTTTTGTTAACTTAGTTTTATTTTCGAAAAACCAAAAACAAAATCCCCCCTTTTTCGTAAATAATGTTTATACTTGTGAATATCTTTGTGAATATTATACTTTGTTTTAATTTTAATTGTTTGTTTGTCCTACAATGACAGGTGTACCCTCAATCCCAAGAATAGAACGATCCCTATTTACTTTATACTACTAATGACATTTCAGGGTTAAATTATGCCGCTTGCTAAAAGCGACATCATGAGGTACAGCTTTTCCATTGGAGTGTACCTTGTTTCGCATTCTGTGAGTGTCCTACTGAGGTAAAAGATAGCATGTTCGACGCCAACTTCATCATCCTAAGTGAGGAGGCTACCAATGGAAGCCTCTGCTACTGAAATATATAATTTCAACGGAAAACCACTATGGGAGGAACTAGTAATGGCGGACTGGCCAGATAGGCCTTGATCTTGTCAAAAGCCACTTGATGTTTAAATTCCCATACAAATTCGTTATGTCCCTGCAACTTCAGTAGTGGGGAAAACGGCTGGATCTTACCTGTAGAGTTAGAGATGAATCGCAACAGAAAGTTGATCTTACCCAACAGTTGCTGTAGCTCCTTCTAGGTTCGCAGGGGAGATGCATTGATGACCGCGTCTGCCTTATCTTCAGGGACCTCGATGCCTCTTTGATGGACTATAAACCCTAGAAAGTCACTTGCCTGAACTCCGAACACGCATTTGGCGGGATTCATCTTGAGCTTGTCTCGAAAACCTTTCTGAGATCTACGATATAGTCCCCTCGCTTCTTAGACTTCACGACCACGTCATCAATGTAAACCTCTAAACTCTTCCCAAGTATGTCGTGGAAGATCAGGTTCATGGCTCTCTGATACGTGGCCCCAACATTCTTCATACCAAAAGACATGACCATATATTAGAAAACCCCAGCGAAGCCTGGGCAGCAAAATGCAGTTTTATGTCTATCTTCTTCAACGACCGGAATCTGGTGGTATCCTGCAGTTCCATCCATGAAGGATAACAATTCATGTCCCGCTACTGCGTCTACCAACATATCCGCAATCGGCATGGGATAAACATCTTTAAGTGTAGCCACATTAAGATCTCTGTAATCCATGCAGACTCGCATCTTTTCATTCTTTTTTGGAACAGGCACTATGTTAGATAACCACTTATTGTACTTGGCCACCCGGATAATGCCTGATTTATGCATTTTCTCGACTTCTTCTTTAACTAGAACTTGGGTCTCGGAATTCATTCTTCTCGGCTCTTGCTTCACAGGCCTCTTGTCAGGGAGTGTTGGCAGCTGATGGCATACCAAGTCCGGTGACAGGCCTTGAATTCCAGCAACAAGTCGATGAGCCTCTCCTTCTCTCTAGGCTCTAAATACGCACTGATAACCACTTCCATGGGCTCGTCAGTTGTTCCAAGATTGACCTTCTCAGTAGGGTCCCTGACCTTAGGAGGTGTGTCGTCCAATGTCACTGGGGCGAGCTGAATGTCTTCATCCTCTTCATGGTCAGAGAGCTCTTCGTTAATTATTTCTAAGGTCGCGACTCGACCATAGGCTTCTTTTTCCACCAGATACAAGGATAATCTCTAGTACAAAGAGTGGAAGGCCTCTATCCCTTCCTTTGGAAGGTCGTGATCCATTAATTATTCAAAGGTTTGGGCACAGCGTGGCCAGGCCTTCCTTCGTGAGCGTGAGCCCCCACTGTGCCAATTCAGAAGCCGTCACCCCTGTGGGGCGGCCTTTGTCATCGATACCACTGACCTGTAATGGAGTGATTGGCTCCAAGTAGTACCTGGCGTCTACGTAATTCGCAGAAATAGAGAACGGGCGAGGATCTGCCTTAATCACTTCAGCCTTATTCGTAGCCCTATTCCACATAATCAATTCCTGATGAAGAGTTGACGGAACACAATAACTCTTGTGGATCCAGTATCTGCCTAGAATGGCGCTATCAGCCGCGTAGCAGTCTGTTACAAAGAAAGCATAAACCCCCTCTACGGGGCCGACCTTGATACGCAGGAATAATAGGCCCAATGTCTTCCTTACAGTCCCCGCGAAATTCTTAAGCGTGAGGGACGTAGACTGGATCTTCTCTTTCTTAATTCCAAGAAAGTGCATAGTCCTTGTAGTAATGACATTAACTACAGCTCCAGTATCGACCATGATCTTGCTAACTCTGGTGCTGCCAATTTCTGCTGTGATATATAGAGGTCTCATGTGTTGGACCATAGCAGGTATTGGCTTTGTAAAGCTCATGAAGGACTCTCTGCAATTGGCATCCTCTGTTTCCAAGAACACAGCCTCTTCTACAGGTGTCATGGCTACTGAGGTAATCTGCAAAGGCTGTTCGCTGTCTCCTTCAGATTCCACACACTCTTGCGCTGTGACTGGTAGCTCATACCTCGCGGGAAGTACATAAACCATGTTGTAGGAGGTGTCAACTACTTTTGTCTCGTCCATCTCCTCGTCCAGGTCGAGCTTGGGCTCATCAACTGGTATGTCATTATTGAATTGTTTAGCCAACGAAGCTACTAACGACTCTTCTATAAGGCCTTTCACCTGGCACTGCTTGTGTTCCTGTGTCACGGCAACCTACTTTGGTGAGTCTGACCTTTGTTCCTCCATTGGGTTCTCCTTTGGGGGTGTGACTATCAGACTTTGAACCTTTTTAGGTCTCCACTGTAAGGCATTTGCAATGTTGTCCTTGCCCCCCAGTTTCTCAAAAATTAAGGATTTGGTTTCTGCATCCTCGCGAAATAACCTGTGCCCGATATGTGGCCGCCAAGTGGGCAATCTCTCCTTCCTGCCTGGCGGAGGTGTTCTTTCTCTTTGTGATCCTGCAGAAAACACTAAGCTTAGAAGCCCTTGATTCCGAGCGCACTTGCTTTTGAAAATTAAGGGGGGCCACCAATGGTTTAGCGGCTAGCACCTCCATCTCCTTCTGATACTGTTCAGGTGATTTGACCAATTGCGAAGGTTTAATCAAGCCCTAATCCAGAGCCTCTAGTGTTCGCTTGGCCTCTCCGAACCTTCGCTGCAGCTTCCTTTTCTTGGAAGGGCTAATCTCCACCGCTTTCCCTTTCTCTCTAGTGTACCATTTGCCTTCCTTGATGGAGGATGTTGAAGAAGGTGGAATGTACGGCTTGGTCAGGATATCTTTGTGCTCATTCCTAGCCCTTCCATCATGTTCCTGTTCAGCTGCAGCTGCTTTCAATTTCTTGAACAAGTTAGAGTCCCTTGGGGATGATGGTGACCCTATGTTATTTCTTGCTCTTAGGATCGAAGGTTGATAGTTTAGCGACGGTGAGGCCCACTTGATTGGCGAGAAAGAGCCAAAACGAAACTTCTGCTCAACTTCTTCATGTGACACTTGGATGCCCCATTCTTCTTTGCATCGCGAGCAAAGGACTACTGGTGAGGCTTCAGTAACTGGCTTAGCTCTCTTCTTTGAAGAGGTCTCATCCCCTTCTGTCTTCTCTTCTCGTCCCTTTGTAGTCAAATCTAAGGTTGGTTTTCTCCGGTTCTTCTTGGTCCAGTCCATATCAACCATATTGACCTCGGTGTCCGGGAAAGGGTTCAGGTCTACTAGTGCTGTCGCGGTTGCCGGAGCTTCCACCTGCAAACCTCCAGTATTTAGTCATACCTAAATTTGGTCCTTTAGCTTCACACAGTCAGCTGTCTTATGGTTCCACAAGTTGTGGAATTTGCAATACTTCTTTCCTTTCAGCTGATCTTGTCGAGAGAAAGGTCCGAAGTCTGTCTTCACCATCTTCGCGGCTATCATTTCATATAAAATATCATGTGCCTTATCGGCATCATATGTATACGTCGCGAACTCAGGTTTGGTGAAGGCTACAGACCTGAGTTTGACAGGTTCCTTGGATATTTTCAATGCTTGAGGGCTGAGCTCTTCTTTCCAGTCAGCTCAAACGCGGAGACATCATTCTCCTCTTCATCATCTTCCTCTTGGCAAACTTCTTCCCCTTGATGATGATAGTAAGGATCATAGGTAGTCGGCTGGTAGTGCAACGCAGCCACTGTATGGTGTTTTCCTGGCATATATGTCCCTTTGGATGCATTTTTCCTAGCATCAGTCTCTCTTAGGAGATGTTCAAAACTACCGACCTCTGTGATAAGCTCTCCCATTGACTAGATCACGCTGCCATGTTGCTTCTTTCGCTGGCGTGGCTCCAATCCTTTGATCACCAACTTAACCAATTCTTTCTCAAGCAATATCATACTTAGTTTAGCCTTCTGGATCTGAAAGCGTTGAAGATAAGCAACAGCAGACTCGGTGGGCTGTTGGGCCATCTGGGTGAGAGAGGCCAAGTCAACCTCAGGCTCAATAGCTCCAAAAGTCTCTCGAAAGAGCCTTTCCATTGCTGGCCAATCAGCCACTAACCCTAGCCGCAGTTTAGAAAACCATCTAAAAGCTGCGCCAGATAGAGAAGTGGCAAAGATCCTGCACTTGAGGATGTCATCATTCTGGTACTGGCCGCATTGCACCCTAAACCTGGCCAGATGGGTTGCTGCATCCTCAGTATCCTCTCCTAAAAAAGTAGAGAATATGATATTCTTGTAGCCTCTGGGAAAAGGCGCGAGCATTATATGCGGCAGGAAAGGTCCTTCATAAACCCCATCTAAGTGGTCCCTAGGGTTAGCTAACCTGATCATCTCCTCAACCTCGTCGTGTCTCACATAGTTTGGACCAGGGGGAGGAGGTGTAGCCACTGTATGGCGAGCATTCTGCAGAGGTACAACCTGACTAGCAGCCACTGTACCTTTCCAAGGAGAATTGTCTGGGGAATAGTGGATTGCTACATGGTCATAGCTGGCGCAGTCACGTCCTTTACCAGGGCTGTTATCTTGATCGGAGTGCCAGCCTGGTTAATGCCATAGTAATTCCCTGGAAGTTCGTCATAGACATTCTCCGCTCCATTGCTGTCCTATTGAGTAAACACAACAGGATCAGCAGGACTACCTTCACCGGTTTTCAGAGTCCTACTCTTTTACGGGGGCGGTGGAGTAGCCTTGTTACCCCCAATTACCAGGGCTTTGTCCTTGCTTTTTGTTAATGAAGCAGAGGAGGCTGCAGATGGTGTGGCGGTGTTGCCGTCAGTCTTCTTCCGAGCATTAGGAGGTATGTATTTGCCAGTACCTGAAGGTTGTCCTAGAGAACCAAGAATAGCGTTAGGTCCCCCAAAACTTTATTCAGAACCTCTTTAGCCTGGTCCAACTCAGCTCTCTGCATAGCGACTTGGGTGACAAGATTGGATCCCTCATTGTGAAGAACTGCCAATTCTGATGCAGTATGCTTGGTTTGGTTCGCGATGTCAACAGAGATGCGCTTGCTCTGAGTGGCCTAACCGGTCATCATATCCACAAGCTCCTTGTGGTTTTCCTAGATTTTCTTGTACGTATCTTGCCACTGTCGCTGCATTTGTCGCGAACTCACTTCAAGATTTCGCAGTGAGATCGAAACCTCATCAAGCCTTCAGCACTGTTTCGCGAGGGCTTTTTCCATCCTTTCATTATATGCGGCATTATTCTGTTGAAAGATAGCAAGCGGCTCCTCAATGCTCGCATTCTCCTAGGCGATAATGGGCACAAAGGAATCAGTTGTTCCTTCACTCGCAGCCACTTGGGAGGTGTTTGCCATGTTGCCAGCCTCGTTAGGCTGGACAGGAGGATTTTTGTCACCCTTAGTAGCGGGCTGGGGAGTTTCACCCTATTTTGTCGACATGTCTGATGATCGCTGGTTGAGTGAGAACTTCTGTGTTACTTGTTCGTCCTAAAGACCACGACAGTCGGCACGAGAGTGCGGGCTGTAACTGGAGATCCTGTGGTTTGGGTAGTTAACATAAACCTTTTGGTAAGGGTTTGCGCTTGATTTCCCAATGGTTGCGATCACGATGAAACACTATGAGTCCCACTGGGCGTGCCAAAATGTTTGGCTCCAAAACCAGTATGGGCGCAAACTGTCTCTTTTGAGCTTGTGCGCAGGTGTGCCACCACCGTGGGGTGCAGTCGTCGGAGAATCCCTTGACCTGACTTCTTGATCAAACGCTGTGGACGAGGAGAGCACCAACCTTGTCACAAGGTTCTTTTCTCTGCCTTTCGAAAAAGAACTTCTTGCCTTACGGGTAAGGGCTTTAGTTGTGATCTCTTCGCCTCACCAAATTGATACTCAACGTTGTAGGTTGAGCAAAGCAATCACTGGGAAGTTTGGAGAAAGCACGGGTTTGCTAAAGCATATCTTTAGCTGCGCTGGGTTGCGAGGGCGTTACCCTTGCTTCCCTGGGCTGCAACTAGGTTGCAGGTAGGTTTGCTCCGAAGAGGCTTTGATAATCTGTATGATTAGTTGATTGAAGAGTTGTGTCGTATTCGTCCTTGAAACCTGGAATTTTTATACCTAGGGTTTCGACTGTTCCTTGCTATAGAAGGATTATTGATTGAAGTTTCCTATTCAATCACCGCTACTTGACTCCAATAAGGACTCGTTTTCCTTATGGATTACGGAATGGGTGAAGCTGTAACCCAAACCCAAATAGGCTTATTTTTGGGCCGCATGTATCAGCCCGCTGTGTTAAATCCCCTAAGGGATCTTGCCAAAAATATTTTTAGGCTCAAATACATTGTACAAAGTAAAACCTTATTTTTTTTTTCTCAAATATGAGATTCTGAACTAAAGCTATTCAAGCACATAATATATACACACAGTAAAGCAGTTAAGAAAAAAAAAAAAAAAAGGAAGCTAATCATGCGCAGAAAACAGTGGTGCCTTTTGTATATACTAATTCATAAACTGCATAATACTAATGCACTAGAAAGTAGTCCCGCACGATGCTGCGGGGCAGAACACTGTAGTTTTTTTTTTCTTCTTCTTCATTATTTAGAGATTTTGTAGTTGAGTGTGATTTAGTTAACAAAGATAACTAAAATGTACTGAAAGATATACGTACAAAAATCAAGTGAAATTGTTTAGGAGTTGGATTACACTGTATCCACTCAATTCTTGAAGCTACATTCTGTAGTATATGTACATACCATTATCTCACCAAAAAATGGTTATGGTGATTTCAGTACAAAGAGTTGCCATGTAGGGAGCAAAAAATATCTTCATTGCTTCTTACTCTTCAATTTATCCTATTCAAAAGTGCACATCTCATGTTGCAACTTCCCTTGCTCAACTAAGTTTTTATACTGCATTAATGGCCCTGAAAACAAATTGAATCTGCAGTTGAAGATCAGCAAAAAAATAACAAAGCTTGTATCAAAATTAAAAAATCACAATTGAATTGAAAATTTACAAAGAAAAAAAAATACCTTAATAAAATCAAGCATACAAAAGAAATGAAAAATAGCTAAACAATATTCCAATTGTTTAAGCAGTTTATGAATGCCCTATCAATAATTTACTTTATTCAAGTATAAGAACCTTCATTTGAGTGCCCCAATTATTACTATTGTTCCCAATAAATATTAGAAGTTTGGCAAAAAAATATGTTATTCAACATACATCTTGAACCAAGTTTTGGTGTTCATGTAATTTGAGTACTTGACATGGGATTATAGTCCCCCTTCAAAAGTCTAACATGTAATTGTTACCATGTTCCTAATCATATTGTTATTCACATTATCCAATTAAACTCTTAGATTGGCAAGTCATGAGTATACTAATTCTAAAATATATAAGACAACGGTAATATAAATCAAGTCAACCAACTATTCCTAAAAAGTTCTAGAACATTACTTATACCTGCTGCAATGTAACCTGGTATAACATGCTTTCAATGGCAAGTATCATATTAGATATGTGGAGAACACTGAATCTCTAAGACAAATGAATGCCAAGAGAATGCTAGGAATTTTCAACATGGTGTTGTAAAATTCCGCAATATAATAAGAGTAGGCAGAGTTATTCTCACAACATTCGATTGTGGATGTGACAGGACCCTAGAAGATATTCCATCAACCATTAGTCTCTCTATGGTCCAAATGTACTCAACCAATTAAGTTTTCTACTTAGAATATTGAAAAGTTCATAAAACCTGCAAATCCTGTTCCTGCAAAAAACCACTATACAGATGAAGGCTAACATTCAAATTACACAAATTCAAACAAAGCAACTTATCATCCCTACATTAACAGTAACAACATTAGTGCTTCAACTAATGTGATCATGCATTAACCATACGAAGAAACATGCCATGAAGAAGGAAAGATTGTCCAAATTTCTTCATTTGTTCTCATGCGGTGGTTGATCCATGCATATCTTCGTTCATTCAACTTAGCTAGTTCTACAAATATAGATAATATGATGTCAAGGATAGTTAATGTGAAGTTTGTTATAAAGAAAGCATAAGTGCTAAGAGGCACAACAACTTGTTCAAACATCTGCTCGTACAGTGAATGAGAGTTGTCAACGAAAAAACGAAAAGGTGACCTAATTCAGGTTCTCAGGGTGCTACAATGGGCTACTGGAAGCGTCGGCCACCAAACTTGGATTATCGGCCAATGCTGATGGGTATCATGCTTAAGCTTTCTAGGTGGTGATAAACACATGAATTAGGCTAAATGTCATGTAATTAAATTAATTCTTATTTTTTTTAGATAATAAACGGAATTGCAGAAATCAAGACCAAATGACGCTAAAGTAGAATGAGTGAGAGTTGTCAACGAAAAAACGAAAGTTGACCGCAAATCGATCTCATCAAAAGGAGAGAACAACCAAGAGCTAAAAAATATAAATAAATAAATGGCAGCAAATTGAATTAACTATTTTTTTTGTCAAATTAAATTAAACTAATTAATATTGGTTTAATTAGAGAGTGATGACATCATCCTTTCCTTTTGGTCTCTCACGTGCAAAACCTTAATTATGGATGATTGTTCAATCAAGTAATGGATGCAGCCATTCGTTCCCTGACACCTGGAAACTCTATTCTCTCCTCTTTCTTTTGCACGTGCCCATCTCGTTAGTCATTCCACCATAGCCTTATATGTACATATATAATGGCAATCCAGTAAAACATAGCAACTGGCAGAGGCAAAAATGCCTTGCCACTATTCATAAGGAAAATACTCCTTTAGTATATAGTATAATTAGTGGGATGAGTATGCTTTAAAAATATAATCAAGAGGTATTGTATTTAAGAAATTATGGATATAGTGGTCTTTTTTTTTTTGTGGTTTTGAAAGTTAGAACTAAATTGTGTGGTATAATTTTAAGTGTGAAAGATTTTCAAGGTTAGAATAAAATTTTTTTTTTTTTTGGGTTTTGAAGGTTAGAACTAAAGTGTGAGAGATTTTCATTTTATCAATGTTTGTTTCTAGATCAGTGATGCATGGTTATCAATGTTTCTATAATTTGATTTTGTATATGTTCTTTTAAGTTCACACAGTTTAAAAGGCTGGAAAAGTGTTCTTTTACTGCATCAGGCCACAGTTTGTGACGATTACCTTGGTGTAAGGGCGATTGAATCCTCTTTCTGCCTCAACAGCTCTCTTATCTCCTGTCGCCAAAGGACTCTCTCTTTCTTTGTTAACTCTGTAAGAAAAGAAATAGAAATACGTTTTAGCTCAAAGTCTCAAACTTGCTACTGCTCAGTTTAATCTTTTGAGGTATAGTTGGTAAATCTGGAACTTTTCTTTGAAATGGATGTTGTGCTTGATTTAATGTATACAATTGGGCTTGCAAATTGTGTGCCATTGCTTTGTGTATTTCTCCTATTTCAAGTCTTTAATGAAGTCAGTGCTTGCAGATCACAACTGGTTATGTAATTATTTGTACAACGAATGTATAAATTTTAGCAAGTAAACAAACCCGCGGCATCGCGTGGGAGGCATTATCTAGTTCTAATATCAAAGGTAAACAAGCAAAACATGGGTAAAAATGAATACGCAGAAGCGGTGCTGTTGGCTATGCCTCAACTCCATGTACGCTCGACTTCAACTATTCTAGCCTGCAAACTGGGCATTTGAAACCGTAGGGCCCAAGGGAAAAGTATTGAAAAACACGTTAGAGTGAGTGGACAAAAATAAATAATCAAGATAATATAAATGAAGCAAACTTGAATACTTTCCCTCATTTATTCCTTTGGAAGTCCAACGCATGCAACATTTATAAAACATAATTCTTTAAACTCTGAAATCTAGTGAAAATATACCAGGCCCTCTGGTTAAGAGAAAACGGACTAGCCCCGCTAGTCAAAATAAATATAGAATATGGGGAAAGCATTATCACCATACGATAAGAAGGAAGCCTCCCAGGCTCTTGAGCATCCCATGCACTTTGCTCAACTCACCCCCAAACACATAGTAAGCGGGGATGAGCACTAATAGGCTAGCGAGCAAAAAAAAAAATCGACGACCCAGGTATGGTGGGTTAAACCATGAAAATCAAATATCAGAAAGGCTTTCCCAATATCTCCCAAGAAAAGAAATACATTCGAATGACATGGTCCCGCACGCCAAAACATTCTCGAAAACATAAACAAATAGGTGATAATTAATAAATATAACAATCCTTCCAAAAACCTCAAGTTCAATAATATGGCAGAAATCTCAAAATCGACGAATAAAATATATAATGTTAAATTCCGGAAATCACTTCGGAAAATAATTCGTCAAAACTCATATAAATCATAATTTCAAATAATAATCAAATTAATATCGGAGAAAAACATCGAAAGCTCAATATCCAAAAATAATATCACGAATCCATTTCCCAAATCATAATTAATCTCCGAAAAATCAATTCATATTCCCAAAAACAATTCATAAGTCCAAACCCGAGTATATTAAATTCAATTCCGAAACTCATATGGAAAAGCAATGCCAAAAGTATAGTCCAAAGCCAAATATTATGCTTAATAAATAAAACGATAAATAATTAAATAAATCAATCATCATTTCGGGAAAATAATTGCATGCATCATTATTTAAAACAAAAGTCCACTCACAGTACTATTTAGGCGATCACGCATACGAGTTCCTTCGTCGAGCAATAGCTCAGTACATCGCCCTGTATACAATTATATTCCGTGAATAACTATTCAACAATTAAATACGATTTCCAAAATCAAATTATCATAAATCATCTCTCCACTTCTTCTCGGATTCAACCCACATTTTACCACTAATGCCAATTCGTTAATTTAAAGGTTCCTAGGCAGAACCGAGATATATCCGACGGTCGGATTCTTGTAAGTCGATAATTGAATTCTAAATTCTGGAAATTGATAATCAATGCAAAACTTCTCCAATTTTCAACCAAAATCACATCTACAAGTTCTACAACAATTATAGGATTTAAATGGGCTAAAACAGGAAATAAAAACATGCCCTACGGACCTCCATGCTACCACTGTCATGCCCTACTCACTTCCGCGCTCCACCTACAGTGGCAGCGTGTAGGCCCCATGCGCCACCGGCCACCACCTCCGATGGCCACCAAATTTTGGCAACACCACCTACTCAACAAACCCAACATTTTTCCCAACTACAATAAATTCCAATTTTACCTTAAAGACCTTCAATTTGGCCGGTGAACACAAGCCCAGGAGCACAAACCCTAGTTTCGAATTTTCTTCGATTCTCTCTCCACACTGCAAATCGAGGCAAGAGGCTCAGGGGAAAATGATCCACGACTCAAGGCGCTCCGATTAGACCGGGTTTCATCACCGGAGATGGCCGGAATTGGGAGAATTGCCAGAAATTGATGAATTACTACAGTGATCTTCCACAGCTTGTATCTCTCTTCTTCGACCAAATCGTCGTGAATCACAACTACTAGCATGTGCGGGAGGAGGAGGCACATCGATAAGACTGGTGACTCGTCGTTTGGTTGCCGGGAGGCGGAGAACCGAAGGAAACAGAGGAGGGGGCCGAAGGGAAGAAGAGAGAGATCGGGGAAGAGGAGAGAGAAAGAGCTCGGTAAGTTTCCAAACCACAGTAGTTCCCACCTTTTATAGAAACTTACTATAAATAGTAATTTTCGTATTTCGCTCATAACTTTCGTATACGAACTCCGATTTTTACATTCAAAATATGCACTCACTCAGTTTAACGTCCTTTATGATTTTCATGAAGAAAGTTTCCTCAAATTTTGACCCAATCAAAAAGTCAACTTTAGGGCCACTAAAAGTATCGAAACGACAGTAAAAGTGAAAGTAAAGGTTGTTTACCGTCCAAATGACTAGTAAATCAGTAAATTCAGGTTTGGAACGTTACATTAAAGCTTTCTTATGGCCTCTGTCTTCTGCCTTCCCATTGCAGAACTTGGTTACTAATTTTGGCAATGTGCACTTCTCTCTTCAACACTAGAGTAAAACAGCTTTCCTAATTTCTCATGCTAGTTAGGTCCCTAATTAAAGATTTGGAAGCTTTGTATGCCTTTAATGATCAAGAAACTATTAGTCAAATTCATGGCATTGCTGAACGTAGTTCTGATCTCTGGAAACGAGATAGATGTATTGGCACCAGTGCTCAAGAATTCAATGGCTTAAGTTAAGGGATTAGAATTCAGGCTTTTTCCATCAAACCACTCTCCAAATACGTCAATTCAATAAAACCCTTCATTTGAAGGATGATTCAGGCCCTTGGCTCCAAACTGGACGTCACTTCAAGCAATTATTTACTACTACAATCATTTGGGATTAGCATTCGAACTTCCTTTAGCCTAAAAATTGAAAGAAGAAGATATTGATATGTGACTGAAAAGACAGTCTAATAATCGATCCCTTAAAACGACAAAAAAAGGGATCTCTAACTGGAAGGGCCCTGTATGTGTGTGTGTGTGTGTGTGTGTCCATGAGTATATCAATTCTGCAAATTTTCAACCAAATTGATAATCGTGAAGGCATTCAAAATTGTGATTTACAATTATAAACATGAATGGTTCAAGTTTGACAAATTTGGTTCATTCGTTGATTTAATCTAGTTCGTTACCTTAGCGGTCCCCAATTTGGCTAAAAATTTTGCAAAAGTGGTCTATTCATAAAGTCCTAAGAAGTGAACGGTCGAGATGCTGATATGTAATCGAAAAGTGAGTCCTACAAAGAATCTCTTTTAAAATGACAAAAAAATAAATTTCTTAATGTAAATATATGTATATATATATACACACACACACGTGCAGCCGTTCGAGAGCGGACGTCCGCAACCTAGAAAAAGTACTGACGTCCCTCATCCGGCATCGAGAAGGCAGCGATCGCTGTGCTAAGGGTGCTGGACACAACCTCTGGACATCCTGGATGGCCTCTATCAAGCGGTGAAGGCCAAAGTGATCAGAAACTCAGCGGTGTGCTGCGAGCTGGCCGGAAACCATGGAAGCCCATTGAGCTCGACTTCGAACCATTTGTCGACAAGTCCAGCCGCTTCTGAACTGCTCCCGGTGGCCTGGTTCCGTCCGGCAATAGAAACACCGCCATCGCTACCCGTATCAGGGCCGGAGGAGCAATGTCCGCACTTTTTCTGGGTTGCGGACGTCCTCTTCAGAACCCGCCCCTATATGTATAAATTTCTTATGAATGTTTGGTTGCTCATGTTATCATGTAAAAGTAATGGATGACATTGGCAAATTTGCAGTAGCTAAAACAATTTATATTAATGGCATTTTCGTGCATAGACAAGTAGAGATTTGGTAACCTCGAATGTGTTACAATCAGCACTAGAGTTTAGGGTTTTCTCAAATAGTCTAATTGAATTGGAATCAAATACACAAGGTATTGTTAATGCTATAAAATTTCCTGAGAAAGATGAATAATACCATGTTGTAGTATATCTTATGAAAGGAATCAAATTTATTTTATATGCAGCAGTGTGCATGCATCTATCAGATGACATGTTTTTGTAAAAATCGAGGTGGCGTATGAACTAGCAGCCTAAGAAAATAGAAGGGTTTATCAAATTTGGGTAAGATGGTGCCCTAAGTGGTTGAGACATTTTCTTCTCAAAATTAAAGGATGAAGTTTTCATCATTCCCAAGGGAGGCTCTGAGGATGTGCAGCTGTGAAAAATCAAACGCCCGTGAGTTCGTGTGTGTGTGTGTAACTATGCATAATATATTTACTTGCCCTAGCATATGCACAACAGTCTCTGTCATCCAGTTGGTAAGCCCGCTGAGCTACGCGAAAGTTTTCTTTTCCTTGTCATTGGTTCGAATCTCTCATTCTGCGTTATTTCCCATTTTGCTTTTTGGTTTTTCGATAGTTGTTTTTTGTTCTTCTGCAGTAGCTTTTTCAATTAATAACAATAATTGTTTGCTAGGGTTTAGATTCTCTACCAGATTTCTTCCCCTATGTAACATGCTTTTCCACCTCAGGTGTTTGAGTTTATGATAGGGAAGGAAGCGATTGTACGTGCGTTTCAAATTTAAGTAGTTGATGGGGTTCTGTTTTGTTGGCAACATGTCGGAACACCCAAAAGAGGGCTGTGTAGGACCTTCGGAATTGGAAGAGGTTGTTTTACAGCCAAACCTAATCCTAACCATAGGGTTATGTTTTCTGAGGACAATGTTGTCATAGTGTTTCAAGCCTTCACCTAGGCTAGTCCTAAAAAGCCAAAGAAGAAACGTAGTGTTAAGGTTTCTGCTGCTGTTGAACCCTCTCCTCAAGGGAGTTCATGGAGGTTGTGGCTACTGCTAGTCTTGGGGATAACGCCCATATGTAGGGGCTCCTATAGGTTTCATGAATAAATTGGGAAAGAAGCTTAATTACGTTCAAAGTCTTCCCTGGTAGTGGCAGGATTTGGTTACTTGTTACTTGGATCATATTTCTAAGGTTGCAATATGATAGTTGAATCTAGGGTTTGTTACTTTAGGTTTCATGGCTCATTTTTGTCATAGCCTGAAATTCGGTGAGTCATTTTGTAATGCTTACTTCATTTACGTTGATGAATTGACACCCGTCATTTAATAAAAAAAAAACAAGTATATCCTTAACACCATTTTTTTATTTTTGGCAGAAAAGCCTTCTTTTCACACCGCAAAAAGGATGGCAGCAACAACTTAAGGGGAAACTACAATGAAAATTCACATAATTGACAACTAAAAACAGTCAAGAAAATTAATTTTTGATTTTTTGAGCCATCAACTAAAATTTTCTTGATAGCTTAAATGCATCAAGAAAGAATAGCCGCATCACATGATTACTTTACTTGATTATCTTTAGCCGTCAATATATAATTATTTAATTTTTAAAAGGTCCATTAAAGATTAAATTCAGTTTACTTCCACAAACTTAGGGTCAAAAATCAGTTTGGTTCCCGATTTTTTTTTTTTGCAATCACAATGATCTCTGAACTTCTAATTTCCATCACCTGAGTCTAAATTTCAAACTTAGCTCCAATCATGATGTCATTTGCTATCTTGGAGCCGACATAGGCCTCCCTTTTCATATTTTGACCCTCAATTTGGACGAAAAGTCTAGACTACCCCTGGGTTAATCTATCTAGTCTGGAACGACTTCAGCTTTGCCACCGCTGCCCAATTTTGGACTGATTTTGCCAAGAGACCTCAAAACCCTCTTTTTCCTTATAGGCTTCACAGCCACAGCTCCTCCCGTAGCTCCCGATTTGACTAGAATATGGCCTTCTGTCACTTACCAACCTTGTTTCTCAATGGACAGAACTAATGCAAATTGACGTGGTAGCAACATGGACCAAGTCATCTATTTATATAGGTGACTTAAACCTCAAGAAGCTTTCCATCAAATTATGCAGTTCAAATTGGATTAGGTCTCCTAGTTAGATTCTTAATATAACACTTCATTGTAGTCTTTCTTGCAAACTAAGAATTGAATTACTAACCTTAATGAATTGGTACACTCTTTCATTAAGCTACAAGTATTGGTTTATAGTTTGTGTCCATGTTAAACTAGTTTTGACATTAAGCTAATAATCAATTTACTTTATGTTAATGTGTGACAAGTCCATAATGATTCTAACAATCTCCCTCTTGGACTGACACATATTAAGCTCGATAATTTGCACTAGAAAATGTCAAAAACTACTCAACTTACTGTAGTGCACGCCAGACAACAAATTCAAACCAGAAATCCGTTCCAACATGGTCAGATCACAGTTACTAATGCAAACCAAGACATAACATACATTTTAACGAAAATGCAGAGTTTCAAAAGCAGAAACACAAGCTCCTGCAATCCACATATGTCTAACCAGAAGTACTGATACAATATATGCTAATGTGTATCAACAAGAAGGCATATCCCAGGTCCTACTAAATGTTTCTTAAACCAGAAACTCAAGTAATTTCTTTACACTGATGGCTTATTAATTATTGCTTGAACTGTAACATCATGCTAAATATGATCTTAAGCCATTTGATAGCAAGTATAAAAACAAAATAAAATTTACAATTTTCAGAACAACCATCAAAAGCTGCAGCAATTACCAAAATTTGAAAATACATCAAAAATTTTATTGATAACTATAAACTATCATTACAAATGAGTTGTGACAAATAAACCAAAAAATCACAACTGGAAACACAAGATTCCTGGACTAAGTGTAACCGCCACCGCTGCCTCCATCGCCGCTGCCATCCACGACCAGCCTAGGGCTTGCACAGTCCCTATACATGATGACATGGATGGTGTCCATCATGGTGATGGCGCCTCAGGTGATGCTACAATCATCAACTTTCCTTCAAATAGCGCTTCAGCCGCTCATGCCCAACCAAAATCCTCATTGGTTGCTTCTAAGGCCTCTCGCTCGTTTTACAAAGCCCTTTCCTTAGGGAAATTAGGATTGAGACCGTCCTATGTAAAGGATATGAAAATACTTATTCTGTTCTTACATAGAATCTATGGGGATTCTGTGGACTGATTCAACCAACTTGCGAACGTTTAAATATTTCATGTTGTTGGTTGACACGCAAACACGCTGGTCACATGGTGTGCCATTGTCCACCTATAAGTGCTGCTTATACTACACTCTGAGCATATATCACATGACAATGGGCTCACTCCTCGAATCAACCTATTTAGTAAATTGGACTTGACAATGCTAGAGAGGTTTAATTCGAAAATTTTCGATCATTATTGCAATGAGACTGATGTTGGATATTGTTGATATCACTTATACCACATACCACCAAGCATAAGCAACGACCTCGTAGATGGGCCCCACGACATGGGTAGCCCCACCTATGGCATGCACCCGGTAGACCGACACCCGAGCTACATTGCCATGGTGGAAGCCGGCCGGTATCTAGTCTGGAGGCCACCCTCTCATGCTCCCCAAGAGCTTCAAGAGAAATAAATATGTGTATTATGTCCCACATCGAAAATGTAAACTAGAAGGAGACTTCCTTTAGCTATAAAGAGGAAGTCTTCCCCTTCTTGGAAGAGGATAGGATCCATGATCCCCAACTTGTATCAATACCAAAGGCTACTTGGCCTCACTCTTAGTGGAATCTCTACGTGGACGTAGCCTTGCCTCAAGGGCAAGGTGAACCACTATACATGCTTGTGTCAATCTCTCACTCTCCATCATGCTTCTTACTTTAGGTCCCATATTCTCACATAGAAATAGATATCATATTCCCATGTACACGTACACTCAAATGGTCTCGCGGAAACGACTACAATAGTAGTCCGGACATTGGTAATGCTCACCAATCTCCTTATATGTACTTGGGGGGATGCAATATCGTATGCAGCTATGCTAATTCGTCTACGACCCACTGCCACTCAATCAACCTCTGCATTACAGCTAGTGATTAGGTACCAGTATCGAACGTACGCATATTTGAATGTGCCAATTGCACCGCCACAGAGCACTATGATGGATCCTTACTGATGAATGGGAAAGAAAGTTTGATTTGAGACTCTAACAATCGTCCTCCACTTAATGCCCATGCTAGGCCATCACTTTACCCCTAGATTTGCAGATTGTCACTTTGTTGAGACAGTCTTCTCGTCGTTAGGGGGAGATTAGAACACGGATCTTCAACAGGAACGACAGAAATTATCGTGGTCTATCCCCACTATGTCTCATCTCGATCCCCGCTATAGTGACGAGATCACATATATCTGTTGCAAACATGCCTGTAAGGATTGATGTCTGTACGAGAGGATGCAACACCACCCTACACAGAGGTAGGCATAACACCAACGCCACAGAGAGTGACACTCTGGCGTTACCGGCCATGGCCCCAGCTAGGATGCGTAGGAAACCCGTGGGTTCGAAGTATACATTGGCACAACCCAATCTTTGATCATCGACACTCAAAATTCATCTCATGAGAATCTTCAGGAATATGGTCATCGTTAGGGGACGTCTCAACGTCAGAACCTATTCCTAAGAATATAGTGCTCTTTGAAAATTACACTATTGTACATGAGACAAGGGATAGAAACTTCATCATGATTGATGATGTATTCGCGCATTTCATAGCGTATGAGTTTGTTGAGTCAGATGATATCGAATCATGCTCCGTTGATGAACGAATGCCAACGTAGAGAGATTTGGCCTAAATGGAAAGATGCGATCCAGGTTAAGTTGGATTCTCTAATGAAGAGGAAGGTTTTCTCGCCAATGATGTCAACACCTCCTAACATAAAACATATGGACTAATAGGTCTTCGTCAGAAAACGTGATGAGAAAAAGAGATGGCTATCTTGCCTTATGGCGCAAGGTCTCTCACAAAACGCCCTGGAATCGACTACGATGAGACATATTCTCTAGTAATGGATGTCATTGCACTCCACTACCTTGTCAGTTTGGTAGTTTCAAAATAACTGAACATGCAGCTTGCAACTGTGGTCACTACGTATCTATATGGGGATCTAGATATGGAATATACAAGAAGCATCATGGTGAACTTCATTTACCAAAGTCAAGTGGTTCTGGACCACGGAGCGCATTTACAGTGAGGTTAAAATGCTCACTAAAGTGACTACTTTATTGGGAAGGGATATGCCCACGAATTTCTAAGAAAAGTTCCAGATTATAACTATACATACCTCCACTATTATGGAGGATTTGCTATGTCATCAAGCATATGTGACACCCTCTTTGGGGGACCCACAAGCCATAGTGGGACACAACCTCGACATGCATCCCGTAGCCCGATGTTCAAGCTACGCTAGGTAGTCGGAAGTGGCCAATACCTCACCGGGAAGCCACCTTCCCGGCATTGCCAAGTTACCTCCATAATAAGCCTTTCTACACTAGAATAGTTATCTTTTGCATCCCACATTGGAAAACATGTAAAGGAGAGGGGTTCCCTTACCTATAAAAGGGACCCCTCCTCACACATAGAAGACATCCCATTAAACATTTTGTAATCCCTTTAGGCTACAAGGCCCAAACAAATATAGTACAACACTTCAAGTTGACATAGTTTCTCGCGAGGGAGGGAGATGAACCACTATACATCTTATCTTCTCTCTCTCTTACTCTCTCTTTCTTTAACGTTAATTAGAGCCTTGGGTTTCTAACATTAACATTGGCGCTGTCTGTGGGAAGCCAACACAAAGGCTTCGTTAGGTACCATGAACTTTGGCTCGTTAGCGTCAAGTCAACGCTCGGTCAACATCAAATCAGGGTTGGTCAACGCCCATCAGGGCTGGTCAACTTTGGTCAATGCCCATGAAGGCTGGTCAACTTTGGTCAACTCCGATCAAGGCTAGTCAATGCCTATCAAGGTTGGTCAATGCTGCACCACCAAAAAAAAAAAAACTTGGGGTGCCAATTTTCTCTGGACACCCAGAAATCTACCCAGCAACAATCTGCTTTCTTTTTCTTATTGCACCCAGCCTCCACCTTCGTTGCGTTTAGCCGCCATGACTTTCACTCACTTATGGCACCTAGCGGCATCAACCAATATCGTAATCACCGCTAGCAATCATCTGCTAGGCAACCTCCATTGCATAACCCAACCATCAGCGGCAACTGCCAAGCATCTTCTGCTAAGCACCATCAGCGACAAATTCCTCCGCCAAGCTCCATCAGCAGCACCGGCAAACTTTCTCCGCTAAGCAGCAAGAATCGGCTTTCAACTCATTGTGCTTCAACTTCAATCACCACACTCTTTGGTGTTCACCTCCCTCACTATTAGCACTTCAGTGGCCGCTGCACTTCCATTTGATCAAATTAAACTTACAGTCATCTCAGTTGATCGACCAGCCCCAGCTATCCTTGCAGGTCTCCAACCCTAAGGTCCTCTAGCCACATCACCTCTTAGCTTCACCGGTAGCCACATCGCCGCTGAGCTTCACCGCTGGGCATCACCACTGAGGTTCACCGCTAGGCATCACCGTTGGGCTTCACCACTAGGAGTCACCGCTGACCAAAGCTCCTCTACCGATGGCCTTCCTTAGCTGGACAACCCCATTAGCCACCCTCCACTGGACAAGCTCAGCTACCAATCAATTGTTAGTGTCAGAGCATCAACTGCCAAACCAAAAGCGACAAGCTCACTTCACCTGGTCATCAAGCGCCAACGACCACCGGTGGCTTCGTCAAGAGACTTGACGAAAACCAAGGGCCTTCGATTAGTTTCAGCTTCCCTCTCTCAAATCTGGTCTGGGAACCCAATTGATCGCATATCCAACGCTCTAGTTTTCTCCTCTTGGTCGGATGTGGATCTGGGGTCCTGATGCAACGTTCATACTCTCATTGTTAAGCATGGCACGCCCAGAACATGTCATTCAAACATTTGCTTGTCAACTTCAACCTTCTTAACACTCGTTTTTGACGCAGCGTTCAATGGTTTCTTGACAGTAGCGTGCTTCTCGCAGACTTTAAGCTAAGTCTCTCTTAACTTATTCGATGCTTATTTATATAGCACCACGAGATTACTTGAAGGGATAGACATGAATAATAATGTGCCCTCTATTAATAGACTGGAGTGATATACTTCACGCTTGGTTTCATATGCAATTGCCACAAATACTTCTGTCACTGCACATCGTGCTACACGGCAATCAGAAGCATAATTAAATTCACTACTAGTTTGTCCCTTGTGCATATATGTATACACACATCCATCACAGCTTGCAAACACGTAGACACACGTTCCTTGCTCGTCTTCCATGCTCGTGGTCACTTCATGCGTTCTGTCAAGTTCCCTTCAATTAAGGTTAAAGCATATTTCAATGTCCTATGGTCATTACTCTAAAATATGATTTATGTGCTAGCAACAGCATATTCATTCATGCTTTGATACAAATGAACTTCATGTATATATGCATATTTCATTAATGTCATATGACAGAACGTTCTCCATACTATATATGGATGCGTCTTATTATCTATGCTCATAGCATAGCTGCCATGTTTCAATTTCTACAAGTCTGTATGTCCCTCCGCCATTTAGAAATTTAAAATAGAGTTATATATAATCAATGGCTTTGTCTTTAACTTACTACATCACTTGTCACATACGCATAGCTCTTATGATTATTCATTACCATGACTTGTCACATACGCATAGTTCAAGACTTTAAGCACACCCATGATCATCCGTAGTCTTGATCCTAAAAAGGGTCCTCTTCGTTTGAAGGATGATGACGAAGATGTGCTAGGGGCAGAAATGTCCTACTTAAGTATAATAGGGGCATTATTGTACTTTCTCCAATGCACAAGACCTAACATCTCATTTGTAGTGAACTTGTTAGGTAGATATAGCTTTGCGCAACCGCGATGCCGTTGGACTGGTGTAAAATATATATTTCAATACTTGAGATGTACGATTGATATGAGCTTATCCTATCCCTACAAAGAGATGATGGATTTGGACCATCATACACCAGAAACGCCGCCAACACTAGCCTGCGTTCTCTGTCCCTATCCTAAAAAAACATTAGAGTTTTGGAAGGTTTTGTTGATGCGGGGTATCTCTCTAAGCCACACGAAGGTCATTCCCAAACTGGTTATGTGTTCACCATGGGTAAGATCGTGATATCTTTGAACCATGCAGAGATTATTGCTCTTCACAAAGTGGTTCGTGAATGTATACGGATTGGATCTATAATTACGCATGTTTGAAGCAATTGTGGTTTGAAATCTACCACAGATGAGTCTACCAGCATTTATGAGGATAATACTGCTTGCATTAGACAAATAAAGCAAGGCTACATCAAAGGCGACAATACCAAGCACATATCCCCCAAGTTCTTCTATAATCAGCAACAATATAAGCTCCTTAAGATCAAAGTGAACTAGTTTTGATATGTGGACAGTATGGCACACCTGATACTAAGTCATCACCTAATTCCACTTTTGAGAAACATGTTGGTAGCATCGTTTGCTGAAGTTATCCGAACTCCCATTACTGCAATCATCAGGGGGAGATGCAAACATCAGAGGGAGATGTCTAGATGTATACTCGAAACATCAGTGCTTTAGTTTTCTTACTCCTCTGAGCAGATCCCTCTCTAATAGACTTTGTTTGTCTTTGCATTTTGGTGGTGTAGCCTTGTCAGACTTTGTTCCCACAGTAGGAGTCATGGTTGTGGATGATTCTATTTCAACAAGTTTAAAGGAATTGGGCTTAGCTGGTGTAGCAGTTAGCCTATTGAAGTTATCAGTAGAAAGTGGCACTGGAAAGAAATTAAAGATTTGCGTGGAAGTACTCCTCCTTGTCTTTGCAACTGGCCTTCTTGTATCAAAATCAATTCTTAATATTCGAAAGCCCTATTTCCAGCCACCATAGGTTCTTCAACCTCAATCACTGATCCCAACATACCACCCAGCTTTCTACCATTGTTTACAGTAATCTAGTCTAATAGAACTCCATGAGCTTGTATCCAATAAACTGCTCTGTTAACCTCAATATCATTCAAAGAGTGATACCGAGCCCAATGGCGGATAGAGGAACAATAGCCCTTCACATTCCAGGGGCTATCAGCTAGTTTCTATGAACTGATAGTCAGACAATAGCTAGTTTCTAATAACATAATTCCATGGATAAGTTACATGATAATATGTGTGGAGGAAGAAGCACACATCAAAAATTAATCTTTATCAACCAGATGAAAATCCAACAATCTAATCCTTATCCTCTATTACTTCATTCAGTAAATACTAAATATTTGTTGAAGTAAGAGGTTCTATCCCAAAGCAATCAATCCAGTTTCTCAATTTAGGTTTATCAATCAATGTGTGGAAACATAGATTCTCTAGCTGATGCTTTATCAATTGCATGCTCAACATCATGATGCAGTTACATGTTCCTTTTTTGATTAGTGAGCATATAGAGTATTTAGTATTTATAATTTGGTGGAGAAAGATTTTTGACGTCAAGTATTATATGTGATCAGTGATGTACTAAGTTTTCATCTATTTGTTACAAAACAATGAAAAGCATTTTCTCTGACAACATAGCTTTACTCTCATTGTTTGATATATATTCTTCAGATTTTCATATTTCTGTACTATGTTTCCAAAGTCAAAAACTATACAGTTGAGCTTGAAGTGCTATCAGTTGATATCTGTCTTTCTATCTGGTAAACAAAAAGATGCAGGTCTTTCTCTATTACAATTCTACATAAATCAATAGCCAAAGAGAGAGTATTTACCACAAAACTTTACTCCGGGATCACAATCAGCCATTAGTTAATATTCACAGTCAAAAACTAAACAAACCTTTACATCAAAATCAATGAAAAAGTGCAAGCCACAGAAACCCAATTTGAGATCAACCCATTTTCAAGGAGAGAATAAGTAAATTTGGGCAAAAGGGAACAAAAAGCCACAGTTTGAATGCATTATAATAGCAATAAATACCCATAAATTATTGGAATGAAATAAACGAAGATGGTTCAGAGCCCACTTACAGTCACAGTCTGTCTTCTTCTCCTACCCTGAGTCGCTTAGAGCTGCTTCTTCCTCCGTCAAAATTGAGACTGGCAATACTTTTTTCTCTGGTTGGAATTGATACTAATCACAAATTCAAAAGCAGAAATGAAGTCAAGAAATATGGTCTAGGGTCTTCGGTGAAAAGCAGAAAGAAGTCAAAGAACTAACAGCTCAGAAATTAAAAGGCAAATAGGCTCAAAATCAAGGTCTTCTTGAAGATCAATAGCCTTCAAAATACTGCAAATGCAGCCAAACCCATTTAAATTCCAACTCTTAAATGGTAGATTATTATCTTCGGAGTGATAAATTAAAGAACCCATAAAATAGAAGATACCCAACATCACTCACCGCGCCTTGGCGTTACTCTTCAAGAGTGCTATAACTCGGATCCTTAACCGAATCATCGGAATCATATTCCGGGTAAGCATGGTCTTCACCTCTGAGGAAAGCAATCGCACAGCCCAAACGATAAATCAGCCACATATGAATTTTTACACTGATTTTGAAGAAATCAAGCCAATTCCTTTGATAATGATGAAGATCGTGATGTCCAAAAAGGAGGGCTTCAGGTCTCTCTCTCTGTATTTCTCCCTGTTTGTTTTTGTTTTTGGGTTGTTCTTTTGAGGATTGGTAGAGTAGAGAAGAAGCTAAAATCGATACACAGCAATAGCCGATTGTAGAAAAAGAAGATAAGATCGATAAACAGAGGGGCGGGGGGGGAATTTTCAAAGTAAGGCAAAACCGTCACTTCACTGTCCTATGAACAGTAACCGCGTGAACAGCCTACAGAAAATGAAGGACAGAACAGTCACTTTACTGTCCTATGAATAGTACCATAATGAACAGTAAACTCATCTTTGGTATATAGTAAATATGCGTATTTTTGGTTGTTTATGTTTTGCTACTAATCTTACTCCTGCACACAAGTTTGACCAACGAGCTCGTCGTTGCATTTTTGTTGGTTATCCATTTGGCCAAAAGGCATATCGGTTGTGTGATTTATTAACTCACCAATTTTTTTCAAGTCGAGATGTCATTTTTCATGAGACCGTATTTCCATTTCAAACAACCACTCCACAAACTTCACACTCTGATCCCCCTTTGCCAATGTCATTTGATGATATTTCTGAAGCTACCACTCTTCCAACACCTCTCCCCGCAGCACCCACCCCCATCGAGCCTCCTGTTGAGTCTTCGCAGCTAAGTCCCGAGCCTCCTATTGATTCTCCGCAACCGAGCCCCGCGCTTCCTGTTGATTTCCTGCAGTCGAGTCTTGAGCATGTTCCTTCCCCCATAGGTCCTCCTAATCCTGCCGCCTCACCACCATCACCTCAACCAACCCGACGCTCTGAACGGATACCACAACCCTCAATACAACATTGCCCACATCCGGCCCTACCTCTTCTTCGGTTCCGAGTTCTGCACCATGCAAAGGTACACGCTACCCTCTCCATAATTTTGTTTCTTACCATAAACTTTCCTCCACTCACCATTCTTTTGTAGCCTCTATTTCTCGTTGCAAGGAACCCACTTCTTTTTCCCAGGCACAGATGGACCCAAGATGGCGTGAGGCTATGGCCAAGGAACTCGAGGCCCTTGAACAGAATAATACGTGGACACTTTGTTCTTTGCCTAAAGGGAAACATCCTATTGGTTGCAAATGGGTGTATAAGATCAAATACCAGGCTGATGGCTCCATTGAACGTTACAAGGCTCGTCTTGTTGCTAGAGGCTATACCCAACAAGAAGGGATCGATTACAAAGAGACATTTTCACCCACAGCCAAACTAGTTACATTCCGCTGCTTACTTGCCATTGCTGCAGTTAAACATTGGCCCCTACATCAACTTGATGTCCAAAATGCTTTCCTCCATGGTGATCTTGATGAAGAGGTATACATGTCTCCTCCACCTGGGTTTAATCGACAGGGGGAGAATTTGGTATGTCGAATAAACAAATCTTTGCATGGATTGAAGCAAGCATCCAGAAACTGGTTTGCAAAATTTACTCAAGCTCTTGAAGCTGCAGGGTTCAAGCAATCATTTGCTGATTATTCACTCTTTACTAGGTCATATGGCTCTTCTTTCACAGTCATTTTGATTTATGTAGATGATGTTGTTATTACAGGCAATGACCCACATGCCATACAATCTCTCAAAACTTTTCTTCACAATCAGTTTCGAATCAAAGATCTTGGTCTCCTCAAATACTTTTTGGGAATTGAGGTTGCTCGGTCCAAACATGGGATATCAATCTCACAACGCAAGTATACACTGGACATTTTGGATGATGTTGGCCTTCTTGGTGCTAGTCCTGCCTCGTTTCCCATGGAACAACACCTAAAATTGACTCCAACAGAAGGAGAAATCTTAAAAGACCCTGCAAATTACAGAAGGTTAGTTGGGCGTCTCATTTACTTAACATTAACCCGACCAGACATCATTTTCTTTGTTCATATGCTAAGCAGCTTCATGCATCAGCCTCGCAAACAACACCTAGATGCAGCATTGCGAGTGGTACGTTACTTGAAGAATTCACCAGGTCAGGGCCTTTTCTTTCCCGCAAAAAATAATTTAAACTTGAGAGGTTTTTGTGACTCCGATTGGGCCAGTTGTCCCACCACAAGAAGGTCTGTTACCGGGTATTGCACTTTCCTTGGAAAATCATTAATCTTTTGGAAGAGTAAGAAGCAGGAGGTAGTTTCCCGGTCCACCGCAAAAGCTGAATATAGAGCCATGGCAGACACCAGTTGTGAATTAGCTTGGTTGAAGTTTATTCTACGTGATCTGGGCATTGAACACTTAAGACCTGCACCTTTATATTGTGATAACCAAGCAGCCCTTCACATTGTGGCAAACCCTGTCTTTCATGAGAGGACGAAACATATTGACATGGATTGTCATGTGGTTCGTCAGTATATCAAGTCTGGGTTGATCTCTACAGCTTACACGCCATCATCTCTTCAGGTTGCAGACATATTTACAAAACCACTTGGGAAAGCAGCCTTTAGATCTCTTTTGGGCAAGTTGGGAGTTTACAACATCTACTCTCCAACTTGACGGGGAGTATTGAGATACAAGAATATTTGATATTATTCTAGTTAATTGTATTCCTTATCTATCCCTTAATTGTAGGATATTTTCTTGTCCATCAAGTAGTCTGACTTGTATATAGGCTGTACATTGATATGGTGTAAATCAATTCAATCAATAATATTCAGTTCCTTTTTTATCAGAAGGAAAAGAGACAGTGTTTTGAGATAAATTAACCACGCAAGTCAGGTTGGGGGCCTAACTCACAGAGTATAAGTGAGAAATAAATGAAAATGTAAGCTTCAGCCTAGAAACAGAATGTAAACTACCTTGGATGTGGTATCTGACAACTAGGAGATGATAGTGTCATTACCAAGAGTCAAGGATCAATATCTTTTGTAGGCTCTTGACTCCATTGGAGAAGAACGAAAGCACAGAGAAAGATTGCTCCCTACTAAGAACAAGTAGGGCTTGACTCTATGAATCAACCACTAATTTTCCAATTCCAGAAAAAGTGTTACTTGAGTAAGTATTGTTGTGTAACGTTTCCGGCAGTGTTGTGGCCTTGTGGGCAAGTCCTAGAAAGAAAGACATTAGGTATTATAATCATAAATCCGCAATTTTAGATTTTTAGCTAAACAAAAAAAAAAAAAAAAAAAACAGCTTGCGCGCCTTGCAGCCTTGACACCAAAAAGAGGGAAAAAAAAAAAAAAAAAAGCGGATAAAGTTTGGGAGTCAGTGTTTCCCTCTCTCACCACCAGAGACTAGACTAGAGAGTAGAGAGTGAAGCAGAGAAGAGAAACTAAGAGAGAAATGTTGGCAAACCCTAGCAGTGGCAGACTGCACTGCGCTAAACCCTTTCATTTCCACCCAAAATCAAAATCAAACGAGCCCAAATGTTTTGTGTTCCGAAACTGGCCCCCGCGCAGCAAGTCCAAGTCCAAGTTCTGCAGTTTGTCCCTCCTCGTACCCAGAAAGAATCGCAAGGCCTTTGGCATCAGGGCTTTGACCGACGCCGCCGGAGCTGCGGCGGTTGATGTCACTCAGCCCTATTCCGTCAAAATCCCCGTTGGTGATAGACACGTGAGTTTCTGCTTCAGTTTTTGTTTTTTCCGAGTGCTCTTATCATTTGTCCACAAATGTATCTTGAATTGTAGATAGGCACTATTGTTTCCATGTCCTAGTATAGTTAGTTTAGCAGTGCAGTTGTATGAACTGAACCTCCTGATTTATTTGGCATGTTTACAGATTTTGATTGAGACAGGTCATATTGGGAGACAAGCCAGTGCTTCTGTTACAGTCACAGATGGAGAAACTGTAAGTTATACTCTCACTACCTCATCCTCTTCCTACCCTTGTACTCTTTTCATCTTCACTTACACTAGTTTTCTTTTCTATTATTGCTTTACTACAGAAACAAGACCACATAAATTAAATGTGTTTGTCATTGCTTCACTTTTTTTTTTTTTGGTATATACCTCCTTTATTGCTGTACACTCAAGATTGGGAGTGAATATGTTTTTTTTTTTCTCCAATCCACTATTAATTTTCCAATCACCACGACTACACAACAGAAAGGAAATGTATGATCACTGTTATAGGTCTTATGGTTGAACTCTGGGTTTCTCCTAGTGAAGGTTTATTAGATTTATGTTTCTTTTTGTAGATTGTTTACACATCTGTGTGTTTGGCTGATACTCCAAGTGAACCGTCAGACTTTTTCCCTCTTTCTGTTCATTATCAGGAGCGTTTTTCGGCAGCAGGTCGGACTAGGTATGTCCTGGAACTTTTCCCCTTATTTTGATTGCTTTACAGTGTTACTTGTTGAATTATTTCAATAGCTTGTATATGTCATTATTACAGTGGAGGCTTTTTCAAACGAGAAGGAAGGGCAAAAGATCACGAGGTACATGCACAATTTTTTGGTATCAAGAACCCATCTCTGGTTTTTTTTTTTTTTTTTTTTTTTCAAGTTTTAGATGAAGCTGTCATGATATATCAGACATCCAGTTTCAAATTTTTATTTCATGCGATATCTACTGGAATTTTTTTTGACCAAGTTTTCTAAATCTGGTCTGTTTATCTAATTTTTTCCTTTTTGCCCTGGGAAATGAAAGTGTGCAGCAGTTTGCCTTCTTAAGTTGTATTGTATGTGCGTAACAGCTAGGTCACAGGAATTAGGGATCTTAAAAGTATCAATGTTTGATTCTTACTGTCAGATATTATGAAAAAGGGATGTCTTTGGGTTTGAATCTTTTAGTTAGAGTTTTAGTCTTCTACTCCTTTCTCAGCCGCTATAATGTAGTGGCCAATTACCAATACTCACTCCATAAATGTGAATGGAGGGTGAGGTTATGGGTTCACGTCCTATCTATTTTCTGACGTGAGTTTATTTTCCATGACAAAAAAGATCACTATTCCAGCCTCTGTGTGTGATTCTATTGAAAAGTTAAACAGAGATTTTCTATGGGGAGATTGTGATGGCAAGAAGAAAACTCATCTTGCGAATTGGGATTTGGTCTGTAGACCTAAGGAGTATGGTGGTTTAGGAATTAAAGGAATCAGACAAATGAATCAAGCCATGCTTGCTAAAGTGGGTTGGAGGATGTTTCGAGACTATCCAGGGCTATGGAGTCAAGTTCTCTTTCAAAAGTATGTTAAGAAGCTCCCTCTGTTTCACCCCCAGTATAGGTATCCCTCTGGCAGCTCAAGTACTTGGCGCAGTATTGTTCATGGAGTGCAGCTTTTAAAGAAAGGCTTAGTTTGGAGAATTGGTGATGGTTGTTCTGTCAATTTTTGGAATGATACCTGGTTATCTATTGGTCCCCTAAGTCGATATGCCTCTAATGCTGCTACTATTAATAATGATTTGAAAATCAAGGATTGGTGGAGTGGTGATAGCTGGAATTTGGTATTCGTCAAATCCCAGTTGAGTGATGATATTGTTAATCAGATCGTTAAAGTGGCCAGGTTTTGTGGGTTGTGGTTCTAATAAAGTTATTTGGAATGGTACTAGCAATGGCCACTTTACTGTGAAATCAGCTTACTCTGTCATCATCCAGGAGGAAAATGTTGCCAAGTTTCCTTGGTTTTTCTTGTGGAAATTGCCTGTCCCTCCTAAATTGAAGTATTTTTTTGTGGCTCTTTTATCATGGTAAGCTTCTTACCAATGTTGAAAGAACTAAAAGAAAGATGACTACTGTTTCATCTTGCCCTGCTTGTCAAAGACAATCTGAAACCTTACTCCACTTATTTCGTGATTGTCCTGTGGCTCAAGTGGTTTGGAATGGTATTATATGCTTGGATACCATTGCTAGAACCAAGGATCTTGATTGGTTTGCTTGGATTTCAGCAAATGTTCACTGTAAGGGAGATTGTTATGGTGGATTAAAATGGTGTTCAGTTTTTGTTTACACTTGTTGGTTTCTATGGAAATGGAGAAACAAATTGGTTTTTGATCCTGACTTCCATTTTCCATATAATCCTAGCAAATTGATCATTGATGCTATCAGAGAATGGACCTCTGCTAATGTGACCAAGGCCAATTCTAATGGTAGAATCAATATCAGCATGGTGTGGAGTAAACCTCCAGTCAACTTTTACAAACTTAATGTTGACGGTGCCTGAAATCGGAATGGACAAATCGGAGCTGGTGGAGTTTTGAGGGATCACTATGGTAATTGGATTTCTGGATTCAGTGCTAATTTGGGGTGTGGATCTGTTCTTAATGCTGAAATCTGGGGTCTTCTTCTTGGATTAAGATTGGCTCATAATCTTTCATGCCTATATCTGATGGTTGAAAGTGATTCTAAAGTTCTAGTTAACATGATCAAGCAGGGTGTGAATGATTTACATCCTTTTAAAACTCTTATTGACTGCTGCCAATTTTTGATTAGACAGTTTCCTCACTGTGAAGTTAGCCACATTTATCGTGAGATTAATCAGGTTGCTGATGTGCTTTCTAAATCTGGAGTGGATGTTGAGATTGGAGTGCATGTTATGGAGCAACCCCCTCCACAAGTTACTTCCTTCTTGTTGGATGACTTGTGTGAATATCCTAGATATAGGACAGTAGTTCCTAGAGTGTAATTTTTCTCTTCTTTGTTGCTGGGCCATTTGGTCCCCATTTATTCAAAAAAAAAAAAAAAAAAAAAATGTATATACATATTTATACTTTTGTTTTGATTTTTGTTTTTTTTTTTTTTGGATAAAGGCCCTACTAAAAAAAAAAAACCACGCTCCCTTTATCTAGTTATGGCTCCTTAACGAGAATGTACATTTCCAATCGGACTTGAGAAAAGATAAGTTACTGCACAAGAAATTGTTTTCTTAAAGTTTCTATGTTTTCTTCTGGGCATGCATATTGTGACAGATTGTGCTCACTACATATCCCACCTTGAGATCTTTTAATTCATTGCACATAACTTTCTCATTTTTCGATCGATTTTGATTTTGATTTTAATTTTAATTTGTTTTAGCTTTGCATTCGTGCAGGTTCTCATTTGCAGATTGATTGATAGGCCTTTGCGTCCAACTATGTTGAATGGCTTCTACCATGAAACTCAGATACTTTCTTGGGTATGCGTAGATTTTTTACTGCACATATACTCTCATTAACATTTTATTGTGGTTTACTTAAAGATTTTCTGGTACATATGCCATTCTTGCTTCTATGTCCTTATTCGCCCCTGGCCCCACCCAATCGCAATCCCTTGGTTCGATCTAAGAAGCTAGTACACAAATCATACTGAATGGAATAGTGATCAATAATCTAGTTTTAAGTATTTTGTTTATGCCTTGCTGTAATTTAGGTGAGGCTTATTGATATTTAGCCTAGGTTTCTAGAATTAACTTGGTGTGTATAAGTTGAAGCATGTAATCATTTTGAAAGACTTGATTGATGAATGAAAGTATATGCTTCCCTAGAACTGATATCTTCTTTCGTCTCTCCTAAACCCTAATTCTTCTCTGTTTCTAATCCTTTGTTGTCATGTTCTTCTTTTCTCCTTATTCTGTCTATCTTCTTCCCCTCTATTTCGTTTAGCTGATGATGAGTAGCTTTTTTTGTTTCTTGATTCTCCATTGGACTCATTTATAGTGTTTGTAAAGTATATTTTCTAATTAATGACATAAATGTGCCGGTGACCTGTGGCCTGTTGGTTGTTAGTTGGCCTAACACACCTTGGAGGTCACGGGGTTCAAATTTCACTGATATCAGGGATGGGTAGGGTGGGGATTATAAACAAAAAAACTTTGTTAAAAAAAATAAAAATGGACATTGATGTGCATATGTGTCACAATTTTATTTATATCTAAGGCATTATGTACTTCACAGCAGTCATAATTTTATATATATTTTTTAATCTTTTTCTCTATTGTGACATGTGAGCAATTGTGTTGGGAAACTTTTCCTCATTTGCTCCTGCTACTTTTCACTTTTTCTGAGGTTTTGCTTAATAAGATACCTATGACTGAACGTTAGTGAATACAACCTTGACTAGTGGTGTAAGATAACAGTCTTTATTTCAGCCTGCATTTCAACATTCTGGTCTTTTAGCTCATTCCCAAGGCACAAAAGACATGATCATAATTTTGCATGTTTTTACTTACTAAGAACTTCTTTTGTCAACTTATTCCTGCAGGTGCTGAGTTATGACGGTTTGCACTCTCCTGATTCTTTGGCAGTCACAGCAGCTGGAATAGCTGTGTAAGTCTGATTGTTTCCAATCCCCTGAAACGGGAATTATTATTATTATCATTTTTTTTTCTTTCCTTATAAAGAAGATACACTTTCTTATGTTTAATTATTTGAATTCCACAGTGCTCTTTCAGAGGTTCCAAACACAAAAACTATAGCAGGAGTTAGAATTGGTCTTGTTGGTGGCAAATTTATTGTGAATCCAACAACTAAGGAGATGGAAGACTCTGAGTTGGACTTGCTGCTAGCTGGCACAGATAGTGCAATATTGATGATAGAGGTAAACTGTGAGTGGTAGTGTTTACATAATTTTTGTATGCTATTCCTTAGAATCCTTATCAACTTTAGTTTTCACTGGATTACATTTTAAACAGCAATGCAGACTAATGTACGATCCCACTAGCAGCTTTATTGATATAGTGGGTGTTAGGCACATTTTCTGCTAACCTTTAGAAAGTATTAATAATACTGTATTCAGCCTCTGCAACATTAGATGGTAGGATTGGACCAACAGAAGTTGGAGGTAGATTTATTTTTATTTTTTTACTTTTTCTTTGATAAGAAACATAATTTCGTTTATGTAAATGAATATGTAGATGAGTGAGTATGTGTTATTAATTCTATTATAAAGCCAGGCCTCATTGATTTTGGGGTCATGGGCTTTATCAACATGCAAACAGAATTTCATTTATATTCAATTGCTTTTGCACTAGTCTAAAGGCTAGTAGTGTATAAAGTCAGATTTTGGGATGCAGTAATTTTGTGAAAGTTTACTATATTTCCTTATTTACTGACAAGTGACAACTGATAGCATTCCTGTGTGTGACATATTTGCAGGGTTATTGTGATTTTCTGCCCGAGGAAAAGTTGCTGCAAGCAATAGAAGTTGGGCAGGTTGTTTACTTAATATATGTCTTGCCTATTTGTTGCACAGCTATAATTTGTGCTGCGTTCCAATTATCTTGGCCTTTTTGGCATGTAGATTGCTTGAATATGCAGCTCTTTTATCTAGATAATACTTATCTTTAGCCTTATTCATTTAGTCATTAAATATTAAGAGGCTCCACTTTGATTGCACAAGGATCTTTTGTTAGTATGCTTTTTATGATCACATTTTGGTTGGGCCTATTATGTTCTTAATATTATATATATAATCAAAATATAATGTTATGTCGTGCTTAATGGCAAGATTTGGAGCTATGAATTAATTCTAGGTGGCCAGCTCACTTAACGCTAACTAACAACAGGATGTCTATGGCATCTATATTAAAGCATTAGATATTCAATCAAAGAAAAATAAAAAGAAAGAAGCGTTAGAAGACATGTAGTAGTTGGACAGAGCTGAATATAGCTAGCGCACCCTGGCCTCCTGGGTCTGCAGTTATATGATTATTTGTTCACTTTCTCCAGTATCAACTCTTTTCAATTGTAAAATTTTCTATATGAGCTTTCTTTGTTTAGATGCTTGCCAACACTGGATAGTTCCTGTTTTTTGGCCTATCTTATGCACCAACATTCACATGCATTATTCTGGTGATTTGGTAGCACATAAAACATACATGTTATCTCATACTTGTTTTATTTTTTGAATTAACAACTTTATCTATGTATATCTTTGCTGGAGATTTTCAACTCTATTTATGGTCAGAGTTCACGGTCAATCATTTCTTTGATCGTTCATGAGTAGGATTCCACAACAGAAACAAATCCATATAGATGCGTAAATTTTGTTTATACACCAATATCAGGATGCTGTACGAGCAATTTGCAATGAGGTGGAGGCTTTGGTTAAGAAGTGTGGGAAGCCAAAAATGTTTGATGCAATTAAATTACCTCCCCCTGAGCTATATAATCATGTTGAGGTATGCTAATAACCTTTTGCATTAGATCTCTCTCTCTCTCTCTCTCTAGCTCTCTCTCTCTCTCACTCACTCACATGGGGTATACAATCATGTTAAGCTATATAATAAAAGATTCTGAAGTGCACCTAATGTCAATAAATTCAGGAGCATTTAGTTTTGAACATGGTATGTGTATAAAGGCAATTAAGTATGTGGGTTTGAGAAAACAATAGATTAGGACTGAAAGATTAAAGGTGCTCTCAAATTTTGTTTCTGTATTAAATTTGTTATTGTATAGGGTTTTGTTAAACAGTTTGTATTCCTATTCTATAAGATAAGTCATATTCCTTAACTTGTTTGAACTGGCAGTAATGTTTCATTAGCTAGTTTCTGCTAAACTTTGTTGCAAGCTTTTTGGGCTGCATCACTTTTGGTATAACAGATATGAAAACCGTGTTGCAACCCTTTTGGGCTGCATCTCTTTTGGTATAACAGATATAAGAGTGTCTATCCATGTTAATTTTCACAAATTTGATATAGATTTTGGCTGGTATATTGGTCATTTCAATGGATAGAAACATATGATTCTTTGAGGATTATAAAGGTATGAAGGAGAGGGTATTGTAGGATACGTTTGTTTATTAGTCATCTTTTTTAGCATCTATTTCTCAGTTAGGATAGAGGCAGTTTTTGGGTTATGGGGATGTTTAGATTTCCACGGACATTCTTGGTGTTCTCCATGAACTTCATGCCCATCTTGTTTCTGCACTACCTTTTTTCCTAGACAATGTTTTTTTGTTGTTGTTTCCCATAATGAAAAAGGAGATTCTGTTATCTTATGCATAATATTGAGTGTTACCCTTTGCAGGAAATTGCTGGTGATGAGTTGGTAAGAGCTCTGCAGATTACGCACAAGATTCCTAGAAGAAAAGCCCTGTTGTCATTGGAGGGAGAAGTTTTAACTATACTTACTGAAAAGGGATATGTTAGTAAGGATACAGCTCTTGCAGGCAGTGAAACAGTACCAGATATATTTGAAGATGAAGATGAGGATGAGGAAGTGATTGTGGATGGTGAAGTAGATGAAGGTGATGTTCACATAAAGCCTACCTCACGGAAATCGACTCCCTTGGTATACTTCAATTCTATTTATCTTTTATTTAGTGTTTTATGATTCCATGAATGGCATCTTTTGATGCGGTGTATGTGTTGTAGTTTAGTGGTGTTTGGGTTTTTTATTTTTATTTTTTATTTTTAAATTTTTTTTAATTTTTATTTATTTTTTTAGCATTTTTTATTTGTTGAAGATTGCTCTGAGATGTTGTTGAGATATTTTTAGATCTATAATCTATAATTATCTTAGGCCAACTACAACTACTTTTGGTTATTATTTTCTTTATAAGTATGACTCTTTGGGCAAGATGCTGATTGATTTGCTAGCTATATGTTCAAGTCTATGACTCTGCATCTAAAAATAGAGTTGAATAACAGCAGAGTAACATTAAAAAATATAAATGATAGCAGCATTCCAACCAGAAAGACTAGGATGTAATGATTTATATTCTGTGAAAACCGATGTCGATAGAAATGCCTAAAACCAGACCTTGTTTCACAAAAGGTCCCATCTCCTCTCTCCTTCAAATTCTTAGAATTTCTATTATTTCTTGCCATTAAAATTAGCCAGAATACAGCTGTAACAGTGCATCCTTCAAGAATGTACCCTCATTTTTCCCTGCTTGCATCTTTAATGCAATAAGGCCACATAATCCACTTGATTGTCCCCAACTCACTTTAGACTCCCTAAAACTAAAGAACGGGCTCAATTGAGACGGGTAGTGTGTAAAAAGAAGAGGGAAGAAGATAGCATGGCAAAATTGGGCATAAATTAGGCTGGCATGGCTTTATGATGTCTTGGGATTTGATCATAAACTTGGGCCCAACTAACGTAGAATTCTAGCTATCCTGTGATCTCATTTAAAGCAATATATTGGAGTTTGTTGAAAATATGTACATTCAAAGCACAATTGCCCAAAGCCACAACCAAAAAACTGGGGCCTGATAAGAATTTTGTGTGATTCAGGCATAGTGTTTGTTTGTAATCTTGCAATACATTGTTGGTGCATTGTTAACTGCTTATGCCTTTTGGGTCTAGTGCTGTTATAGTGTTCTGGTTGTAGGAAGTTTTGCATTCTAAACCCCCAATCCCCACTTTCCACTCTGTTTCTTTGAAGGTGCAGCAAGATGTAGTATGAGCTGCACCTATGATTTTCGGTCTCTCTGCATATGGATGGGGCTACACAGTGTGCTTGAATGCACTGTTGGCCAGTTTACCAACAACATTAGTTTCAGGAGTCCAGTGGTTGTCTACCATGTTAGGCTTGTTAAAAGCTTATAACATCTACTTGTAAGTTTAAAGATAAATAGGAAATGTTGATTGCAGGGCATTTAAGAATTGTTAATATCTAAGAAATTTAACCTACCAACTGCAGGCGTTCAAGTTTGCAAGGTACTAAAATCCTCGAACTTGATCCATCAAATGACTTGTTTTGGAATTGCTGCAACCTCTAAAATTTTGATGACTTTTGTGATCTTATGGTTTGTATATTTTTGGTTGTCATTTGACTGAAAATCATAGTTCTGATTGTGTTGCTTCTGAATTCGTTTTCTTTTATCTGACCTTTGCATTTATTATATTATTATTCTCTGATTGTTTTATTACTGCAAGAAAGTAAATTACTTTCATTATTCTCTAGTTTTTTTCTGAGGTAGACGTGAAGCTGGTATTCAAAGAAGTAACATCCAAATTTTTGCGCAGGCGCATTGTGGAGGTATGAGGATTGCTTTTGTTTAGATATTCTATTTACTTAAATATTCTGAATATGTTCTTGTATTACTACATATAACTCTTTCATATTTAGGTGTAATTAATCTGTTAAATTTATGATATTGGTTTTATATAGATATATTTAACTATGGGAAATCTGTGTTGGGTTCTGGGATTTGTGATGTAGATTAGATAGGGAAAAGACTAATATTGTCTGCAATAGAGCTTGATATTGCTAGCAAACGAAACAGAACAAAACTTAGAGTGGTTGGGTTGTTAGAGAGGTCTGGTGTAGCCTGGGAATCTCTCCCAAACTTCAAACTAGGCCTCACACTTTCTATAAGTGAATCACTCATAAAATCTATGAAATAATAGTAGCACTGTTCATTGCCTAAAAATGACAGAGGACATGCACTAACAATGTTCACCGGGTCAGTTATTAACCAAGAAAATAATGCTCAACCACCCTTGGATGTAAATCCAATGGCAGAGAGAATTATCATTAAGTTGAGCTGTTTTGTTTTCCACCCTTGGATGTAAATCTAAGGGTTATTGAGCATAAATTCTTTGGTCAGCAACTGACCAGTTGAACACCACTGCATGCACTAAATAGAAGACATTGAGAACCCCTCTAATACCTTCTAGGCACCTTTTAGAGGATAAATATTAAAGAAATTGATGAATCAGTTTTGGCTATAATCGATCATATTAGACAGTACAAGGGCACTGCAATCAAATTAGAAGTTCAGGAGCACAAATGATTTTAGATGTAAAGTTCAAGGAGGTAAAATGATTTTAGCTCAAAATTAAATATCAGCTTTAAAGACTTCTTGGTTGAATCTTTTAGTCCCAACTAAATAACACATTGGCTAAACCTTTACAACTTTCAAGGAACCTCTATGCAAATTGCTGCAATTTTCCAGCTGTATATTAAGCTAAATCCCAACTAGGGCTGCAGTAGCCTAAGTCCACCTGATAAAAGCATTTAGCCTCTTCTTAGTCTGCTTACTTTAAGTGGGCGTGGTTGCTGTCACTTTGCCTGGGAGAAACTTGTGGAGATTGTTTTGATGCTATCAATCACTCTTCAAAGTGTCCTGCAAACTTCAGTGAGAATTTTCTAGGGTGAGTTTGGGATTGCTTCTGAAAGTCCTAAAGTTTTTTTGTTTTTTCCTTTCAAATTTGGCAAGCTTTTGTATGAGGAAGACTTGACATGTGATTCTCAAAACCACCTTCAACTGCTTCTAAAATGCAGCCAAGAGCCCAAGACAAATTCCATTACTTTCGTAAACTAGTTCTTTTTATTAATTCAAACTTGCTTTCGGGGCCAGTACCATTTTGGTCTAGTGGGATTAGCCTTCCCTTTGTAAGTGGGAGGTCCTGAGTTCCACTCATGGACGAGTAGTTGTGTATTCCAAGTTCTGTAAAAAAAAAAAAAAATAATAATAAAAAAATCGCTTTTTGGTCTTCTAAAAGCAACCCCAAACGAGCGATAATGAAAAAATCTCCCAAATAGTGAAATAAGTGATAAGAGCTACATCCTGATCAGTGTGAGCTTCATCTCTCTGTCTTCTCTATAGGTTTGAATCCTAATGGTGTTGCCAGTTCGCTTTTTGGGAAGTAATAGATGTACTGTATGAGTGTATCTGTAATCTTATTGTAAAGGATCTTGTGACCTGGCGGTTTGTTTGCTGAACACTTGGCTTTCAGCTTAAGCTTTCAAGTCTAACTATCCCCAAAATTTCTTGTAGTTCTGGTTGGTTAAGTGGTAGACCTGGTCCAAATAAATTCGGTTGCTGGAAAAAGAGAATCAACTCACCCCGATATTGTCGGGTTTGTCAGCCTGGAGAGTAAAAGGAGAAGAGACATGGCATGGGAGAGAGAGTGGCAGTGGTGGCCTCAAGAGGGAGAGGTTAGCGGTGGTTTGGAGATAATGTGAGGCAATGGCATGGATTAGAGAGGGGCAGTGGTGGCTTGGTGAGGGAGCAGGTCAGCGGTGCCCGGAGAGGGAGTGATGTTAGGATTCCAGTGTCCCGCATCGTAGGAATAGTAGATGGATTAAGATGAGTTGTATCAGAACTTGGTTCACTAGGCTAGATTAAACTGACAGTGCGCATAATGCTGGCCATTGAATGCTGATAGACAAGTGGAAGCCATCTAAAAGCAAGGGTGGCCAGTGTCAATAAAGCGAGCCCAGAAGGAAATCGGGTTCGGAAGAATCCAAAACCTATTGGAATCTCCATCCATCTGTACTAATCCAAAACCTACTGGTAAAACATTGCTCGCCTCTAAGCCAATAGTACTAATTGCCTTGGAAAAATTTCATGTGCTGGACCCCAACGATCTTCCCCACTAGACCATGAAGGAGGAATACTAGGCGTGACTCCATTACTTGGGAGTTCCCCCAAGCTGACGTAATGAAAATCTTTCATGTTTAGAGAGTGAGTGACGGCAAAGAAGAGAGAGACAGGAAGAGAAGAGATAGTCCTTGTTTTCTTTATTCTTTCTGGTTGTTCATCAAGTCGGTTATCGGCTTGGCATGATTGTGTACCCATTACAAATATAGTGGAAGACTGTTTTGCTGAACCACGTTAAATCTGTGTTCTTATGTTCTCATCTGTGTGTGTGTGTGTATTCTCTTGGTGTGCTGTACTTGTTGCGTTTTTGACATCCAGGAGGGAGATAGTGCGGCCGGAGCCTAGGAGAGAAGGGGAAATGGGACAGCTCTGATACCAGTTAGAATGGGAAATTGAAATTAAATTAAGGCACAGCACACAATCACACATAGAGATAATAACACAAGAACACATATAATGTTGTTCAGTGATACCTTTTCATTATTGGATTCTCCATCCACTAGGAATCCAAAACCTACTGGTAAAACATTTTTCGCCTCAGGCAATAGTTCTAATGCCATAATAAAAACTCATGGGCTGGAACAGAGGGAGGAAGAGAGACCACTAGGCTGAGACTGTGACCACTATGATACCAATTACTTGCGAATTTCTTTGTATTTATTAATTTCTTAGAGCAGTTTATATAGGTACAATAACAGAAGAATACTGTTAGAGTGTTAGGTAAGGAATTGAAACTTACAGCTAATGAATTAAAGGCTAAAGTTGCTCTTACATAACTACGAACAGATACAAAATACAATAAATATAGACGTAGTTGACTAAGAAATGAAGAAGAAATAAAGGCTAATTCACATGGATTGAGGTTCTCCAACATTTTTCAACCTGGAAATAAATTTTTGTACTATTAATTGTTACTGATGCTAGTTGAATTTATGTTTTGTATGTTTCTTTTTCTGGTTGCTACAGGGTGGAAGAAGAAGTGATGGGCGGACCCCAGAAGGGATACGTCCAATTAACTCAAGATGTGGACTACTTCCAAGGGCACATGGAAGTGCTCTTTTCACACGAGGGGAAACACAGGTTCAGAATTTTTATGCCTGGAGCCCTATTTGATTATGTTTTTCTGTACTAGAACTGCTCTCATGGTTAATCTTTTGGTACATGCTCTCTTAGATGATGTTTCTGCTTAATTTTTACTAGCCTCTCGACACGCTTATGTGCGTCTTTTTTTTATTGGCAAAATTATGCGTGTGTATTGGCCTTTTTTATTTATAGATTTGTACATTTTTTGTTTATATAAATTATTTATCTAAGATTTTTTTATTTTTTATTTTTATTATTTTTTATTATTTTTTGCAAACTGCTATTGCAGCAGTCAGTAGGGAGCAGTTTGGTTTGTCTCCCACGTTTAGTTGGTTTGTCTTTTTTTCTTTTTGATTTTAGATTTGTAATTGACTTACGTACCCTCTATATATATTGGATCACAAAATGTGGGTTTATAAAAATTTAACCTTAACCTTTGATTGCTTAATTAATACTGATAGCTGAAAAAAAAAAACACATTTATTAACCTGAATAAGGTACACATTTCCTCCTCTGCGTGTCACATTTGGGTGTTTTAAATATTGTCTTGCAACCAGTTAGCCCCATCTGTTTTTTTTTCTAATGTTAACCCATATGGAGCTACATAATCTCGACATTTTTTACTGGCAATTTTGATAGTATGAATACTTTTCCAATTTAAGGTGAATCTTCATTTTGTGAACGAGCATGTCTAACTATTCTGAATGTTGGAAACTAGCTATATTTCATCCTGTAGTAAGATTAGTTTACTAAAATTCAGCAGAAGTTATGTATCATTGACTCTTTAGTCACAGCCAACTAGCCAAGTTCTTTAGGGAGTTGCTATGTACACTCCAATAATGTCAATCTAGACTCCGCTTGCAGTTTTATGTACAGTAGGAATAGTAATAAATATTATTAATGGAATGTTAATAACAACTTCCACTTTCAAAAGAATGTCAATTAACTCTCATTGCACTTACTGAGTGTTACCGCTCCCCGCTTAGATGATCTTATCAGCTGATCATTTAACAAATGTTCTCAATTATTCAGTTCTCTTTGGATATTAGAAAGCTGGAAAGCTGTTAATGTTTCCAAGTTATGTGATTAACAGGTCCTTTCACTTTTCGTCTGTTTTACAGTCATTGGCTGTGGTTACACTTGGTGATAAGCAGATGGCTCAGAGGATAGACAATCTAGTGGGTGTCGATGAATGGAAAAGATTCTATCTCCAGGTATCTCTCTCTCTCTCTCTATATATATATATATATATATATGGGTGGATACCAAAATTTGGCAATACAATGGTTCTGGCAGACAGTTCTCATGTGTGTATATATGGACTTATGGTATACCCATTTCTTCCACTCTATCCTACAGCTTGTTAATAAATTCTCGTTTTTTTTTTTTTTTCTCAAACAATGTGTGTGTGTGTGTGTGAAGAAAACTAGAAATTGGAAATGAAGAACAATTAACTTCACTTCACAACAGCCTATAAATCCAGCCTAACAGTTTCCCAAAATCAACCATTTTTACTGTCCATAAAGATGACGAAAATCATAGCTGATCCCAATGTTCCTTGCAACCCTAAAATGTTCTTTATGTTTTGTGAGAATGTGGAGTTCTGTCCCACATTGGAAGGAAGTAGTACTTTACATAAGAGCTTATAAGAGTAGGGCCCTCTCCACCCATTGCTGATTGGTTTTGGGTTGGATGCTTAGATTTGTTTATAATATCAGTGTGTAAAGCTATTAGCCCACAACTACAAGTTGTACATGTTGGCTTGGATCTATTCATTAAATGAATCAATTCAATACCCATAGGTGCTACATTGGATTTGAATAAGATTTCGGATCAATCTATTTTGACTGACTGCGTCCATTGGGTTGTTGCTAGCAAATACCATTATGGGAAAACAAACTGGGTATTAGCTTATAAGGTTCCAGGCCTCTACAGCCATTGCTTGTTTTGTTTTAGTTTGAATGCATTAAATTCTTAGTGTTCCATCCAACTTCCAAAAAACTTCCAACAATAAGCAGCCCAATAAGGTCTTAGAATTCTTTCCCTTTCCCAAAGCCCCGGAACTCAGTACTCACATAGCTCAAAATACCTTGTTGGGGTGCTCCTACTGGCATTAATATTGGTAAACCGTTTTCAGCCATAGTTGCAGAGGATAGCGAAAATGAAGAAAAACATGTTCCATGCTTTCCTCCCCGTCTTCACATAAAGTGGATCAATGGGAAGAAAAGCAATTAAAAAGCCTTCGCCTCTGAACTTGATCACAAGTGTTGAGCCTCCCAAGAGCCCGAACCAAACCATAACTTTTATTTTTCTGTTCCAGATCTGAGAAGAACGCAAGAAATACTGCATGAAAAACCATTACTTTTACTGTGTTAGTTATTTTCATACTTAACTGGATATTATATTGTGCCCTTCTTTACCTGATATTTAGTAGACTGATTAATTTTCTGGTTTCCTCTGTTTTCTTCAAGTAATTGTTGAAGAAATTAATGTTTGATAATTGGTATTAGATTGTAATTGTTGACTTATTTTATTAGATTGTAATTGTTGAATGAAAGTAATATTTAGTAGACTTATTTTATTAGATTGTAATTGTTGAATGAAAATAATGTTTGATAATTGGTATCATTCTCATTGATGGTGTTATAGACAAAGTAGCTGCTTGGTTCCATGACCTTTATAGCTATACAATCATCAACTTGGAAAAATCTTTGAATTTTTCTATTGAAATCATGTGCAGTTACTAAAATTGCAAGTCTGAAGATCTATCCTTTTTTTTTTCTTTTTCCTTTTCCTTTTCTTTGAATTTCTTTAACCTGGCCGATATTTTGAACCTGTTATTAATTTTTCAGTACACATTTCCCCCTTCATGTGTTGGGGAAGTTGGACGGAATGGAGCACCTAGTAGAAGAGAAATTGGTCATGGAATGCTGGCTGAGAGAGCTCTTGAACCAATATTGCCTTGTGATGATGATTTTCCTTACACTATACGTGTTGAGAGCACAATTACTGAAAGCAATGGCTCTTCAAGGTTGACTTTCTCAATATGTTGTGTTACTCTGTTATCATATATCTTTGAACAACCTATAACAGTCCATTTTTCTCATGAATGCTTTTCATGTCTCTCTTTTTTTTTTTTTTTTTTTTTTTTTTTTTTTTTTAACGGTGAAATACACACACACACACACACACGAAAAGACACACACCTGATATAAAGAGCCCTTCTACTAAGGGATCCCTTGTGGGACCCACTTTCGATCAATTATCGGCAAATTGATCGTTAGATTTTTAGGTCTACATGAGTAGATCATTTCTGCAAAATTTCAGCCAAATTAATAATCGTTAAGGCGTTCATAATCGTGATTTATCATTATGAACATAAATAGTTCAGGTTAGACAGATTTGGTTCGTCCATTGATTCGATCTAGTTCGGTACCTTAATGATTATCAATCTGACAGTAAATTTGCAAAAGTGATCTACTCATGAGGACCTATATACTAAATGGTTGAGATGCCGATATGTGATAAAAAAAAGTGGGTCTCACGAGCGATCCCTTAAAATGGCCAAAAAAGGGATCCCTCACTAGAAGTGCCCTGATATATGTATATGTATGAAGACCTACCTGTTAACATCTTTTCGGGGATACAGTATGGCATCTGTGTGTGGGGGATGCTTAGCACTACAGGATGCTGGAGTTCCAATCAAGTGCTCTATAGTTGGAATAGCAATGGGTCTGGTTCTAGATACCGAGGAATTTGGGGGGGATGGTTCTCCGCTTATTCTCTCTGACATAACTGGATCTGAAGATGCATCAGGGGATATGGATTTCAAGGTCTCGTTCTAGAATTTTTTAATTTGTTATTTCAGTGCTTCTAAATATAACAAAGATAATTATTTAATAGCATAATTCGTTGAGTGAAGAATTCAGTGATTTCAGGTTGCTGGAAATGAACATGGTGTAACAGCTTTTCAGATGGATATAAAGGTCAGCTATACGTATATTCTCATAGTTGTTTGAAGCTGAATTTATGTGACGTTTTGGAAAGAGGGTGTGTGTCAGTGTGGGTATTACCTGTGTTCTAGATTTCTGTTTGTCCTAGGTAATAAACTGAAGCTTTATTATCTTAGGTGAGCGGGATTACTTTATCAGTTATGAGAAAGGCACTCCTACAAGCAAAAGATGGCCGGAAGCATATTATTGGTAAGTTGTACTAGCTAATATTTTGTTTAGTAAATTTCTGAAGCAACTATAGTACAGTCAATTTTTCTCATGATTTTGTTTTAGATGATGCCTTCTATCTCCAGTAAATTCAGTCTATGCTATGATTTATCACTCATGGATATTTATTGATTGTTTCCTGGTGGAATCGATAGGATTTTATTGTTTGTTTGATTTACCATGTGTCCATGTCCATTCTTTCCTGTGGTAAAAAAGAATGACAAATTACAATAGTCTTTCATTCTCTTTTCTCATCTTGTCATATGTTGTCATATGATAGCACTGTCAACCATGAAGAATATGTTGTTTACATATTCTTGCCTTGAGAGAGAAACAATTACATTTGAAAGGAAGGAAGTAAATATTTGTTACTCAGCAACCACATTGTTTATGATGGTCTAACACAACCATTGGAGTATCAGTTCAAGTAATTCACATTCTGTTCCTACTTCAGCAAGCTCCATGTGTCTCAAATAGTGGATTTTCTATCCTTGAGCTATCAGTTCAATTGATCTGATTGTCTGTATTCTTAGATGGGTCTAAACTGTAAAAAACCACAAATTACAGTGAGCTTACTTTCTTTTTTCTCGTCACCATGGTTACATTAAGTGATTTAGAAGGTATCTTATCTTGTTTTTTCATATTTTGTACTGTCGTTGGAAGGAAAAGTTAATTCCTTTTTTATTTTTTTTATAACTCAGCGGAACTGTTGAAATGCTCCCCTCCACCTTCAGGAAGGCTTTCCAAGTATGCACCACTGATTCACATAATGAAGGTTTGTTCCATATTCTCTGCTAGTTGAAGCTGATGTTCTGATATGTATTGTGCCTCTTGCTTATGACCTCATCGTTGTCATAGGTCAAACCTGAGAAGGTAAACTTAATCATTGGTTCTGGTGGGAAGAAGGTCAAAAGTATTATAGAAGAGACCGGAGTAGATGCAATTGACACACAAGAGGATGGGATAGTAAGACAACACAGGCCTGAATCTTTGGTCATATGTTTTCTTGTAATCACATGTAACTCATCTTTTGGCTATTGCAGGTGAAAATTACTGCCAGGGATTTATCGAGTTTAGAAAAGTCTAAAGCTATTATTGCTAATTTGACAATGGTTCCAACTGTTGGTGATATCTACAGGTATTTTTTTTTCCTCTAGAAAAATAGATACAGGTCTTTCTTAACATTTTCTTTTACGAAAATTCCAATATTTATTTTCTTCTGTATTGACACATTGATGATGTCTGCCTAAATTTATGCTTTACCGTACACTTTTTAAAAGTACTGTTCATGCACTTGCATTATAAATTATTAATATCATTTAGCTAAACGAATAAATAAATAAAGTTGGAATAAATTATCAAAAGAACTGTACCAAATTGTTTTATGTAAAGTTCTCTTTGCATTTTCGCTTTACATATAATTTTATGTGAAGCATTCCTCAAGCTCTATCAAAGATGTCAAAAACCAGAATGAATATTGAAAAATCATATTCCATTAGGATAATGCATCTCTGTCCTAAATATGCTTGACATAAAAACTTGAATTATTGCAGTAGGATATTAAAATCAAATAGTTACATTAGATGGGAAAAAGTGAATTTTGTTTCGGTATTATATTCTTCTCACACGAACACCTTAGTAAAAATTATAGCGAGTCTCGATAGTTTTTTTAGAACACACCATGCCCGCTTGGCTAAGGTTTTCCAGCTTCTATTCGTTCTCGTCCGGCTGCCTCTGCGCCATTCTAGGCCTCAGGCCTCGGCGGTGGGCAGTGAGTTCTTTCTTGGGGAGTCATTGGCTCCTAGCAAGAGTTCTTGTTTGGACACAGGAGGCCATTTTAGGGTTGTGGCTCAAAACTAATTCCTTGTCTATTTTGGATTCTTTACTTCTAAAGGCTTTGGGTAAGTTATTCTAGTGTATCTAGGATTCTTGTGGTTTTTCCTTAGAAGTAAAGGTTTGGGATTGAAGATCCTGTTGGGAGTCGGACTAATTATGAGCCTATAATATAGCCTATGAGAAAGCAACATGTGTGTACCTACTTATCTATCTTTTTTTTTAATCCCTGCCAGAGGCAAAAACCCCCCCCACCCTCTCTCAGTCCCCTCCCCTCTCTCTCTCTCCTCTTTCATCTGTTTCTTCTTCTTTGCTAGTTTGAGTTTCCAGATCTCGTCTCTCCCTTGTTATGCTTGAACTTTGCTATCGATCTATGTTATATATTCGGGAGAGGATCCGTTTATGCCAGTTTCCATTAACATTTGGTTTCCAATATGAGCTCATGTTGATTGATTAAGAGAAGAAGAAAGGAATGATATATAAGAGAGAGAAGCAGAGGGCTACGAGGAGAAGAAAGGAGAGAGGAAAGCAGAGGACTGGAGTTTTTCAGGGCAAGGAACTGGCTAAAGAGTAAAGAGAGAGATCTCGATCTGGGTTTGGTTTTTTGTTTTTTTTCCCAGCGTAAAAAGTCACTATTACCCCCGCGTATCCAATTTATTACAAAAATTCGTATCCTATTTAGATACGGACGTATCCAAATCCAGATCCACGTATCCAAGCATATCCACTGCGTATCGTACCCATATCCCGGATCGGTACGGGATACGAGGCCAAAATGCCGTATCCGTGCTTCATAGTTTATTTCCCTAAAAAAAAAAATTCTCAGTAAAAATTTATGATTGTGGGTCTTTTTTGATAGATTGATGATGTTAGATAAATTTACATTTTTCTTTTGTAAAACGGACTTGTATAATAAACTTATGGTTTTTAAATTTCAACAATAGTAGTTGTATATCTAGTTATCAACCACCTTCACATAAGGTCATTAGCTATATTATTTCCCCTCAAATCATTTTTTCTTCTCAGAAAAAAAGAAAGAAATATATTATGTTTTGGTTCTTCCCATATGGACCGTCGACCGGGAATCAAAAACCGAACGTTAAATGTAGAGTTATCCCTTGAAATAGTCGACAACAAATTAAATGATTATTCCAATCTAAAAGAAAATATTATTTTGATAAATCTTATGGACCAACCAAGAATAAAAAACCGAATGTTATCCCTTTGACTTGTATCTTTGATATAGTGTGTTAAGGTGTTATGGCAGACACTCAAAACACTACAATAGAGAATCTTGCATAGATAGTTTCTTCACTAGTAATGGTCCTTTTATACGTTAGGGGTTTCAAGAATTTGTTTCCTTAACTAGCTAAACTCACATGCCATCTGAATTTTCTGCGACTACTTAGCAGAAGATAGTTTCTCTCAAGTGTAGCATGGGAAGTTCATTGTTGAAGCTTATTGACATCTTTAGTAGCGTATCTGTGTTTGGAATGTCTCTTTACCATGCATTGACTAAGATCAGTAGATAACCATATGATTCTGTGACCTTTGATGTATCAGGAATTGCGAAATTAAAACAATAGCTCCATATGGAGTATTTGTGGAAATAGCACCTGGCCGAGAGGTATAATTCATTGCATCTTTAATAACCAATTCATTAGTTCTTTTACCTCTACATGTCATGATGCTTGTTTAATGGAGAGGTAGGCCTAATTATGGTCATGATGCTGGTGTTATGGAGATGTAGGCCTCCTATATAGAGGTATGGGGTTGAAACATAATATCAGAAATCTTAATTCTCAATCGTTTACAGGGACTTTGCCATATTAGTGAGTTAAGTTCAGATTGGCTGGCAAAGGCAGAAGATGTAAGCACATAATTCTACATCCATTCTTATAGTTTTATGTAATCAATTGCAAGGATCATGAGGAACTGATTTATTTTTTCACAGGCTTTTAAGGTGGGAGATCATGTTGATGTTAAACTTATTGAGGTATGGGTCTATTCTTACATATTTATTTCAGGAAACAGAATGTATTGTGGAATGTGTGGTACACAGTCATGCAGATAGTATTAATCTAGGTTTCATTGGGGCATTACCCTTTGCACAGCTGTTAATAAAAACAAAATCATAATAATTAGCCATGAGATGAACACATGAAAACAATTTAGCACATTTTTTTATGTGGGATTCACATTCTCAACACTTATCACAAAGACATGAGAAAAATTTAGTGACTCTTTGCCTCAGAAATCTGAAGAACATATCATCTCAATAGCATAAACAATGGCCATTGAATTTGACAAAAATTTGAGAATCCAATCCAAAACCACTTGGCAATGGGCGGAGAGGCTTACCTTACATTTCTCTAAAGTTGGTATTTTTAAGGAGGTTTGATAAGGTTGTAACCTTGGCATAGTTCCAAATTTTTTTATTTATATTGTGACGGAAAACATTGGTAGTGGTTTGGCACAAAAACTTTGGCCACTAACAGGAAAATTTGGACTGTAAATATTTTGGAACTTCCTAGTGAGCCCAAGTGAAATTTGAAAAAAAAAAAAAAAACTGGTATTTTTGATATAAAAGACCTTTACATTCTAGTCTTCGACAAGAATGGATAGTTACACGCCAGTAGCTTTGTTAGTTAAATCAGTTTAGGTTCCATAGCTTTGTCATCACCTAGGATTTTTTTTTTTTTTCTTTGCCAGATTTTGTTAACCTTGATTGTCTAGTTATTATGGCTTGCTTTCTGCTCATCAATATGGCCATGTAATATCAGGTAAATGAGAAGGGACAACTTCGCCTTAGCCGCCGAGCATTACTTCCAGATGCAGATCCTGAGAATGCCGGTGTAAGGCAGCCTACAGGTGACTCCAAAGATGTACCTTCTCAAACATCGGACAAAAACAAAGTCAAAGATACAAGCTCACCTAAAAATAATTCATCAGAAAGTACTCTGCTCTCACAAAAAAAGTTCATCCGGAGATCAGTCAGCCCTGCCAAAAATAGACAAAATAGTAATAATGATGCGACAAAGAAGAGCAGCAGTAGAGTAGTGGGCAGTTCCAGCAAGGATGAAAATACCTTAGTAAATGGAGGTGCCAACATTGGATAGTGAGGATATTTTAACTGATGAGGATTTTCTGTTGGCCCCATTTGTCATGGTGAAAATGACAATGTGATGTGATGCCCACCAGATCTAACAGAAAGAAAGGGTACGACTTGCTAATTACCATTGTACTTCTATTAATGTCAATAGATGCATGCATTGTGCATATATTTGATGTATATCAGCTCCATGTCACTCCAGATAATTAGAAAATCTTTGTACTCATGATCATCTTCAATCTCTTGTTGGGCAAGTAGGTTCAAAGAGATCATCATGCCAATAATTCCAATTCCAACCTATATGTTTTAATTATATATCAGGAGTATCAATTTCTTTTTAAAATTAACATTATCCATTAGGATTAGATTTCAGGTGTCTCCATGCACCTATGATTCTCGTCTACAGTCATTGATTTACGGTACTTGATTCTGGGAACGAGTATGAATTCCACTCTCTTAAGGTATATAAGCAATAATAATAATAATAATAATAATAATAATAATAATAATAATAAGTTCAAGAAGCTTTCCCCAGGGCTAGAGTAATAGCTCCATGGGATGGGTTAATACATCAAATAATGAAATTTATCCATGTTGAGAAAATCTTATTATTATTCATTATGACTCGCTGACCAAGCTGTAAATGGTACATAGCTTATAGACTTGAGGTTTATTTGTTTTGTTTTTGATTTTATATGCTACAGTTTCAGGATTTTTACTTGTTAGAAGTGGTGGATTATGTGTCCGAGGTTAGCAATTCCGCCAAAATGTTCACATCACATGCATTCTTGTGATTGACTAGAGGAAGTTACAGACTTACAGGTTACTAGTGCATATGTTCTTCAAGAGAGGGAAGTCTTATGGGCTTGGAAATTTTGCTGGACCAATAGATTCTTACAATTCCATTTGCAGGAGAATGTCTTGTGCCTTTTATGTCTTTAGAACCTCTTTTCTCTTGCTAATATGTAATAATTACCTGGTAGTTTCTTTTCCTTGGCTCTTGCTGCAGCACAGTATTGTTTATCCTCCCTTGGATGGTAAATTGGTAATTCATATTTTCTTGTGCCATCGCATCTAATAACTAGTATTTTGACATGAGATAGACGTGTTCTAATTCGAATTAATGTTTAATGATAGAAGAATTGTATTGGATGGTAACTACAACTCGATGACTAGGTTCGAAAGATATGCTGGAAATTGGATCACTTATCTTCTATATAATGCTAATGCTGGTAGCCTCTACATGTTGGTACATGTTATTGAAGACTTCTGAAAGTCTCCTACTATGTTATCCAGCTATCATCATTACTTGTACTTCAGAGATCGGAAGATTAGAAAAGTTGTTCAAATTAAAACGGAAACCTGTGTTCGGAATTGATTACTTGTAGGCTACACACAAACGGGCATTGTTATTGTCGTATCCCATCATTTCGGAACCGTCGCATTATTCAACGTAAAAAACATTCTCTTGCAGCAGAGAAGACCGTCCGGTATGGACTAGAACCAAAGAAAAACAAGGCTCTGAAAAATAGAAAACTTTAGAAGTATACACATTTGATGTGCGACAATACCATTTCCTCAATATACACTGAGACAAACATTTGATGTGCCCATAATTTCGTATATTTCTCTGTTCATCGTTGTATTTATGTTGAGTTCTCTTTATTTATGAGTCATCTATGTTATTTCAATATTTTTGTAGGTTTGTTTCGTAGAGAAGAAATGAAGCTAAAATGGCAATAACATTGGACCATGTGCTTGGTTGCATTATTTGTGATGTGAATATTCATACAGTTAAACCTCTATAAATTAATAGCATTGGGACCAAGAAAATCCTATTAATTTATCAATTAATATTTACTAAATTAATCACTTATTAATTTATCAAGGTCTTTATGGGTGGTTCTAGTTGAACCTCCTAATTTGCTCTTTTGACCTCCCATTCCAATTTTGTTCAACAAACTTCCTATTTTTTATTTCCTCTTTAAATAAGTGGATCAAATGATTTCATTCATACTCCTATGGTGACTCGAACCCCTGACCTCGATCTTAGGTAGTGGGTGCTCAACAAACTTCCTATTTTGTCCTTGTTTGTATTTTACTTTTTTATTTTTATTTTTATAAATCCTACTATAATACCTACAGTTCCTTTGAACATTAATTTTTTTAATCTTTCTCCGGTAAGGAACTATATACATAGAGAGGAGAGGAAGGATTAATATATGACCACACTACCAACTTTAAAGTCTAAACTCTATACATGGCATGAAGGGCCATCGACAATTTCGTCAAAAGGGATAAATACATGCATACAATAGAGTATTTAATTGAGAACTACAAGTGCAATTGTGTTGGAGTATAGAAGAAGGGCTAAACTAGAGGCTATGTTCTCAACCCAAAAATCCACAAAAAGTTCTAGGTTCTTGCATAATTTAAAACCACGTACATATCTCAAGTGATGTAACCTGCTCTTTACTCTTTCTTCTTTTCCTCTTTAATTTCTCATGGCTATGGAGTTATGAACTACATCACAAATTTTGAATAAAAAAATAAAAAATAAAAACTCTATGATTCATATTTGTCAATTGGCTATAAACAATTGCGAAGGAAGAGAGTATTTTTAGAATAATGACTTTTGCGTATCAATGATATTCATTCTATATATCCATTTTTTTTTTAAATTATAACAGAGGGTTAAAATAGGGATTAAATTTTGACAAAAATTTAGATAGGTCTAAAGAGCAAATTTGGAGGTCTAAATAGAACCACCCATTCTTTATTTTCTTAAACATTGTTGTATTTTGTTCAACGTGCTATGTTGACTGAAGAGCAGATAATTGAGATCATCATGGGAAATGATCAAGATGATGAAATTGAAGATGATAGTTCTACTAAGCTCTCAAAGAAGTGATAAGATTGGATAATTTTTTTTTGTTGTAGTATGAGAAAACCACACCAGAACTTCTTACCATATTATGAAAAGTCAGAAATGAGATCCAAGGTAACATCAATTTAAAAAAGAAACAAATAATGATTGAGTCATTCTTTATAGTCAAATCATAAACACTATGTATTAAGGATTTATTAATTTATATATTACATGGTGTCTATATGAATTGTTCAAATGTATTATCTTATAAATTTAGAGAATTATTAAATTAACATGTTGTCCCCAAGTCGGGACCGGCCAAAAATATTATTTAATCAAGGTTATTAATTTATCGAGTTTGGAAAAGTAAATGGAGATTGGAATGGTCTACTCATTTCATTTCATAACCCCTTTATATAGGGAGAGAATTACAATGGAAGGAACAATTACAATGATGACAATAACTACTGATTGATCCGTAATCCATGCTGATTGATCCGTAATCCATGCTGATTGATGTTAATTGGGAATTGCTTGATTCCCTCTTCGTCTGTTTCTTTGACGAAGGCACATAATGTGCTTTTCCTTTAACACTCCCCCTTGTGCCAAGTCAAAGATGAAATGGTGCATGAGTTGTTGCCTCACTAAAAACCTTGCCAAGTAACAACAAAAACCCTGTGGGACAAAAATAAAACTTGGTCGAAGGAAAAGAGCACAACGCACCTTTTACATTTGAGTATGACATGTGTGTGTTAGACTCCCCCTGACGTCTACACCTCCCCCTGATGATACTTACATTAATCAAGGGAGCTTGGAAAGTCTTTGCATTCCTATGCTTTTCACATGTTTCTCAAATGTGTCCTTAGGCAGTGATTTAGTGAACAAATCTGCCACATTCTCCTCAGACCTTACTTAATTCATTTGAATCTTGAGGATAGTCTATTGTTGCTGATTGTAGGACAACTTTGGCGATATGTGTTTTGTGTTATCACCCTTAACGCAACCTAGCTTCATCTATTCGATGCAAGCTGCATTGTGTTCATAAATGCAAGTAGGCTCTTCAGCGGTAGAACTCAAACCACTAATCACTCGAATATGTGTAATGATAGTTCTTAACCATACACACTCACGAACCGCCTCATGTACAACAATGATCTCTGAGTGGTTCGAGGAGGTAGCCATAAGGGTTTGCTTGGTTGATCTCCAAGATATCGCCGTGTTCCCATTGGTAAATACATAACCAGTTTGGGAACGACCTTTATGTGGGTCAGAGAGATACCCAGCATCAGCAAAACTAACCAAAACATCATTTGGCGTTTCCGTGTAGTGAGTGGCACTTTCGCCATCAATATTTTCTTCAGGGATTGCAGTTCCATCTGCGGTCCCTCTTGTCTCTCTGTAGGGAAAGAACAGTCTCAAGTCAATGGTTCCTTTTAGGTATCGAAGATGTTCTTGATACCATTCCACTGACGCTGCGTTGGCGCTGAGCTAAATCTAGCTAACAAGTTCACTGAGAATGCAATGTCTGGTCGAGTAAATTGGGCTAAGTACAATAATGCACCTATTGCACTTAGATACGGAATTTCAGCTCCCAACACTTGTTCGTCATCTTCATTTGGACGAGATGGATCTTTCCTTGCATCCAAACTTCGACCGATCATGGGAGTGCTAGCAGGATGTGCTTTGTCCATGTTATATCGCCTGACTTTTGGACATATGCAGACTGGTGGATTAATATTCCACAAACTCGGTGTTCTAGTTCAAGGCCTAGATAGAATCGAGTTTTCCCAAGATCCTTCATCTCAAATTCGGATTTCAAGTAGCTCGCGGTTTCTCTTATTTCATCAAGAGTACCAGTTATGACATGTACTACTACAATTTGCAAATCCGGAACTTGTTTTCTTCATGAATACGCAGGGGCATAATTCATCGTTCTTATATCCCTTCCCAATCAAGTAGTCACTTAGACGGGTATACCACATCCGTCTGGATTGTTTCAATCCGTAAAGTGAGCGTTTCAACTTAATTGCAAACGCACTCTGTGGTTTAGAGTCACTTGACTTGGGTAATGTAAGGCCATTAGGCACTTTTCATATATATCTCTGAATCTAGATCCCCATAGAGATATGCAGTAACCACATCCATGAGCTGCATTTCCAGTCCTTCGGAAATTACTAAGCTAACTAAGTAGCGGAACGTTATAACGTCCATTACGGGAAAGTATGTCTCCTCGTAGTCAATTCCAGGGCGTTGTGAGAAACCTTGCGCCACAAGGCGAGCCTTGTACCTCAGGACTTCATTCTTCTCATTACGCTTTCTGACAAAGACTCATTTATGTCCTACAGGCTTTACACTTGGTGGGGTTAGCACTACCTGGCCAAATACCTGTCTCTTTGTCAGAGAATCTAATTCTACCTGGATTGATTCTTTCCATTTAGGCCAATCTGCTCTTTGTTGACATTTTTCAACAGAGCGTGGTTCGATATCATCGTGCTCTATGATTCCTTGAGCAACAGTATATCATCAATGTGTATGGAAGATCTTTCTATCAACTCATACGTACTCTCGTAATCCTTTGAGATTTCTTTGTTCTTTGAAATCATTTCAAACATCGGAGCGTCCTCCAGTATTGATTCATGGACATAACTATAATCAGAGACAATCTCATGAGAGGGATTCTATACATTGATGATTGGTTTGTGCCTTACTCACCCTCTTCTTCCTTGGGTGAGTGTCAATCGAACCAAGTGACCTCCCCTTCTTCCTTGGGGAGCCACGGCCTCAACCACACCTCTACTAAGTGCGGTTGCAGTGCCTCTATCTGCGGCACCTTACCCCTTGTTGGGGACTTCTAACCTTACAGGCACATTTGCAGCTGGTATATGTGATCTCGTCACTTTTACGATATCAGTAAACGCATCAGGCATCGAATCTGCTACGTTCTAAAGATCGATTATTCTTTTCACTTCACTTTCACTTTATGAAGTGCGGGGATCAAGATGAGACAGAGTGGGGACAAACCACGACAATTTCTGTCGTTCCCTTGGAAAATCCTTTTTCCTATCTCCCCCTAACGACGGGAAGACTGTCTCATCAAAGTGACAATCCGCAAATCTAGCGGTAGAGAGATCGCCTGTCAAGGTTTCCAAATAGCGGATAATTGTTGGGGATTCATATCCAACATAAATACTTAATCGTCTCTGAGGACCCATTTTGGTGCGCAGTGGGGGCGCAATAGGCACATATACTGCTCAACCAAATATGCGTAAGTGTGGAGTGTCAGGCTCATATCCAGTTACCAACTGGTACGCAGATAATGGTTGGCTAGCTGTGGGTCTGAAACGAATAACTAAAGCTGCGTGTAATATTGCATAACCCCATGCAGATATAGGCAGGTTGGTGCGCATAACCAATGCCCTAGCCACCATCTGTAGCCTTTTGATGGTGGCTTCTGCGAGACCATTTTGTGTATGCACATGGGGTACAAGATGCTCTACATCGATCCAAATAGATATGCAATAATCATCAAATGCTTTTGATGTAAACTCTCCAGCATTATCAAGCCTTATAGACTTGATAGGGTGATCAGGGTGGTGAGCCCTTAAACGTATAATCTATGCTAGGAGTATTGCAACATTTCTTTTGGAAAATAAAACGACATGTGACCAGATTGTCGAAGCATCCACCAGAACCATAAAGTACTTGAATGGTCCGCATTCTGGATGGATAGGTCCACAGACATCTCTTTGTATCCTTTGTAAGAATGGAATGTTTTGTTTTGTATCTTTAGCATAGGAAGGTCTCGATCCTGTTTTTGCTAACGAGCATGCTTTGCAAAATGAGTTATGTACCTTTGAAATAGTCAATGAGGCATAATGGGAGGGAGGTAGTGCTTCTGGTACTTCAGAAGGCAATGACTGCATTTGAGCAATACTAGAACTGACACCTTGCAGTGTGGCAGATTTTTCTCCCATTTTTCACTCGAAAGAAGGGATGTCCGTGTGAGTTCTTGAAAAATACGGATCATCATGTCACGACCTCGGTACCATAGGCGGTCATGCAAAAGCCTGTATGAGTCAGTGTCCCACATTTCATTGTTGGTGACAGTATATGATTCAATGATCCGAATCGTAGTGAGGTACAGTCCACTAAATTGACTCATAAGTTTCTCTAAGATGTGTTTCCTTCCACAGTCATTAGATGTAATATCAAGGTATTCAGTTCCATTCTCACGGTGTGTTTTTACATGATAACCGTTGGCACAAATTGCTTTGAAACATTAACAAGGTTCGATTAGCTCTTGGTGCATATAGAGCGTCTGTGACTTGAAATGTTGTGCCATTAGGCAGCAAAAATTTGTGGCAGTTCTTTGCCCTTTTATTACTTGTGATGATTCAATCATCGTAGTCACAGAGGAATTATAGACTATTGATTCAATGAATAATTGCATATTTCTTAATATTGTGTGGGTAGTCCCACTATCAATTAAGCACTCAAGTTCTCCTCCATTCATTCCTACAAATAAATGGGAGGTATTTAGAAAATATAACTCATATTCTTTAGAGTATTTCTATTTGCGTAGAATGATATTCTTTTCATTCTAATAATTTTTCTCTAGATGTATTGCTTTACATCTTTATAGTGCTATGTCGAACCATGTAAATATGTGTATAGTAAATAAATTTGAATAAATTCAGTGCTTCAGAATAAAATTCAAAATTTATTAATAAGCCAACGATAATCAAATCAAGGTCTTGTTCAGAAATCTTATTCATCAATCCATGATTGAAAATAAACTTTAAGACCAAACAATAGTCTAATTAAAAGTGAGGCATTATGCCTTCACAACTATCTTTGGAAAATAAAATGAATAAAGCAGATCAGTCAAGATTGAGAGCATCCATTGACTTAGCAAGTTCCTCTTTGCCATTGAAGTCTGCAATTGTAAGGTTGACGTTTAGGTCATGACCTTCTTCTTCCATGTAGTGAGCCTCTTGTTCTTTAGACTCTCTATACCTCTTGTAATTGGCTGCTACTCTGTTGTTTGCTTGGCAGTTCTTGTACCAATGCCCAATGAATCCACACCTATAGCCTGGTTCACTGTCAACTCTTTCCTTTTTCATCTTGTTTCCATGATCCCCATGTCCCTTTCCACGTGGTGCATGGTTGCTACGTGGGTAGGGATCAGCACGTCTAAACCCCCTTGCATTGGAGTTATTTCCACCTTTCATTTTGCCATAATTAGCCTCGGGAATTTTCTTTGTCCCAGTGGGCCTGGCATTGTTATTCAAGAGAATCTCATTTTGTCTCTCAACCACTTGCAGTAGGCTTATCAACTTATTGAAGGTTGTGATTCTTTTGTTGTCATAATCCAACTGATACTGGTTCGCTAGTATAAAAGCTGAATTAGGAAAGGTGGTAAGAGTCTTGTAGATCATATCATCTTCTGTGATTTCCCTTCCACAGAAATTGAGACGTGCCTTTAAGCGCAACATGTCCTTGTTGAAGTCATTGACCTTTTTATAGTCAAGCAAGCGGATTCCATTCCACTGACCAGCCAGTCATGGGAGCAAAGTATCATGAATGTTCCCAAAACGTCCTTTAAGGGCATCCCACAGTGCTTTGGGTGTCTTCAACTGAAGGTACTCCCAGCGTAGGCTAGGATCAATATGTAGCCTCAGAAAAATTAAGGCATCTGCTTTCACCTTATTAGATGGTTCATCATCTTTGGGATCAGTAATGGTGGTAGTGTAGTCTTTTGCCACAAAGGCAGTTTCCATATCGGAAACCCAACGATGGTACTCAAGTCCTTCTGAGTCCAAAATGTCAAACTCAGGTCGAGTTGGATCAGCCATCTACATAAAACAAGAGGGAAGATATAAATTACGCAGTCATAAAGACATCCACGTGAATTATTTTCCAAAAATATGAATTAGATTTCAAGACCAAGATTCGTAATGGTCACATTTTTTCGATGCTATGTGACAATACTTTATCACAGTAAGTATGTATTTATAATGCGCATGAACTTTCATGATCATGGCAATACGCAATTCTTTTTGTATAGCATTCTAAACAAGTAATAATCATAGCACGTAATAAATAAATAAATAAAATCCAGCATATATTAAAATAAATTACATGGCATGCTCAAAGTTCACAAATATACAACACCCACATGGTCCAGTTCAGTTGGCAAGTTGACTGTGCTCCTTAAGCAAGTTGAGGGACTTGAGGCAGAGGTCTCAAGTTCGAGCCTTGTGTATGGAAAAGACTATGCGGGGAGGGCAAGCCCACCTATTTGGTGTACTCGATGCCCGGAGGGGGGGTGTCGCTGCGTCTTTGGCGCGGCACTGTGCTGGACTTCGGGTAAAAAAGGCCATTGCGTGCCTCCTTGTGGTCCTTCCCAGTACCTCCTTTTTAAAAAAAAAAAAAAAAGTTCACAAATATACAACAAATTATATACTACATAATCATAGCAAATTATATAATAATAGCAAGAATATATCATGCATAAATGTAAACAATAGTAAAGTACAAAGCATGCGTAGACATAATTTATATAAGCGTAAATAAAATAAAAACATGCTCAAAATTTCATAAATAATATATAACAATTTATATAGATATATATGGCATGCTCAAAAATCAAATATATAATCATGGCTTAAAGATAATTGTATAAAGCATATAATCTAACTAAACATGCTCGAGGATTTTATAATAAAAGCATATATAATAAAATCTAAAGCATGCTTAAAAATAGAAAACATAAATAAAATTCACATGCTTGGTTAAAATAGTAAAATAAAAATAAAGAAAACATACTTGATTTTGAAAAAATAAAACAATCCTAGCGCACGCGCGTGTTGATGCAGGTGTACGTAGCGATGTTTTTGGGTTCACTTCCTCTCTCTTTTCAGCAGTGGGCCTTTTTTTTTTCACTTTTTTTTTTCTATGGGCCTCAAGTCCTTGTTTTTTTTTTCTTTGCTTCTGTTTTTTTTTGTTTATCTGGGCCGCAGGCCTATTTCCCTTTTTTTTTTTTTGACAATTGTGGGCCCAAGGCCTGCTCCTTTGTTTTTCTGTTGGGTCGGGTTACCTCTTTTTTTTTTTCTCTTCTTCTTCGTTCTTTTTTTCTCTTCTGGTTTTCTGGTTTTTCTTTCTTTCTTTCTGGCAGACACTGCTGCGTCGAGCTGGGGCTAAGACTGGGTAGTGCTGCAGTGCGCGGCCTAGTGTGATGGGTGAGAGTGGGCTGCTAGCGAGAAGCACGGCAGAGGACCCAAGGTTGGGCAGGACACGGGGATGCTGCTTTCGGATGTGCGGGCTGTTGCAGACGGGGCTGGGGCCGCTCGGGACTGTTGCAAGGAGGGATCTGCAGGTGGGAGGCCGCGATGATGCAGCGCTGGGAGGTGGCCTGGCTTGCGGGCTGATGCGCAAAGGTTGATGCCGGCTGGAATTTGGGTTCTCTCCGGTGGGCAGGCTGGAGGGCACGGCCTGGGCTAGGCTGGTGGTGTGCTGCGGTGGTGATGTACTGATGGCAGAGGGTAGGGCTGCTGCACGAAGAAAAAGAAATTTTTTTTTTGTTTTTTTTTGTTTACAGTAGCGTCAGAAAGAAGGAAACAAAAAAAAAAAAAAATTTCTTCTAGGGTTTATTTTTCGAAGCTATAATTTTTTCTGGGCTATTGGCTCTGAGCGTGCTGATAACGTGTAAAAGTAAATGGAGATTGGAATGGTCTACTCATTTCATTTCATAACCCCTTTATATAGGGAGAGAATTACAATGGAAGGAACAATTACAATGATGACAATAACTACTGATTGATCCGTAATCCATGCTGATTGATGTTAATTGGGAATTGCTTGATTCCCTCTTCGTCTGTTTCTTTGACGAAGGTACATAATGTGCTTTTCCTTTAACAGGTTATTAATTTATCGAGTTATTCAATTATGGAGGCTCAACTGTAGTTCAAATCCAAGCCTTCATTTATTACTGAAATAGTTATGAGAAGGTCTTGGGAGATCTTACAATAGAGGCTTGTCTTAGAGAGGACATCTTTTAAGAATTTGAGGATTTTTACTATTTTACACTAGTATGTGACCTAATTTAATGATTTCAACCATTGACCATTTAGCATAATGTTTGTTAGTTTGTTTGATTATTATTATTATTTTTTAATCTAATGGACTACATTTGTTTACACAATTTTGAATGACCAAATAATTATGGATTTGATTGATTTTCTAAAGACACAATTCTTGCATAGAAATCTCAAGGATCAATAGTTGCAATCATTGAATTACGTCATATACTAGTGTGAAATAGTAAAAATCCTTAAATTCTTAAAGTAAGAAGGTTTTTTTCTAGAATTGGCCTCTATGTGTGCGTGTGTGCATGTATATGTGGTTGTCCATGTAAATACTCATTAGTTATGTCTCTATGATGCAAACCCTAACTCTTATGTAAAATAGTCTAATAAGAATGAATCATACACTTTACCTCTCTCATATAATATGTTTATCTATTTTCTCACTTTAGCATTGCTAAGTTATGTAATTCAATTAAGACAGTCTGAGCGGCGCCGAACTGCTAAGCGTAGAGTGACCGCCCCGATTTTGAGCTAGGCGATAAGGGAAATCAAGCTAGGTTTCAAGGGGCGATGGGCGGCCTGGGCGCTGGGGGGGCTACCCAGATATATATGTTCTTGTACTTCCTTCCCCTTTGTTCCTTTTGTCTTTGTGGAGAAAAAGAAGAAACATGGCTATGAATCTAAGCCGTTTATTCTAAAATTAACGCCCGTAATGAAAGCCAAGCCTCTAACTCGCTCAACTGTGAACTCAATGATGATTCGTCTCTTGTCCTCCTCAACTGGGCAATCTCAACTGAAGCGTGAAAAACTCTAAGGTAAATTATGCTGAAAACGTCGAAATTAATGATGGAAACAGTGATAAGTGAGTTGATGACAATAGGTCTGGGCACTGTCCTAGACCGGCACTGCTTTTACAGGGACCAGGACAGGAACTGGTAGAGCTACTTCGGGCCGGACTTGCAGATGCAGAGAACGGGGACCAGCCTAAGCCAGGATCGACACAAAACGGGTCGGTTTATCCGGGCTATCGGTTCCTCCTCCTCCTGCTTCTTCTTCTTCTTCTTCTTCTTCTTCTTCTTCTTCTTCTTCTTCTTCTTCTTCTTCTTCTTCTTCTTCTTCTTCTTCTTCTTCTTCTTCTTCTTCTTCTTCTTCTTCTTCTTCTTCTTCTTCTTCTTCTTCTTCCTCCTCCTCCTCCTCCTCCTCTGAAAAACCCACCAATAACAAAGACTCAACCTTACATCACACCCAACACCCAAAGACTCAACCTTTACGTAGTTTCCTCACCTCACGATGCGCCCAATCACCCAACCCCGTCACTCTCAGCCACCGCAGCCCCATCGCACCCATGTCCTCGTCCCACTCGCCGCCACCGCCTTCTCCCTCCTCCTCTTCCTCCTCGTCTGCTTCCTTAAAATCACCTGCAAAAGCATCGCCTCCAAAGCCGACTCCAAGCCCCCTCAGACCCTCACTGCTTCACCGTCAAGCTCATGGACTTCGGCCCCCTCCAGGACAGAATAGGGGCGAGAGAGAGAGAGAGGAGAAAATAGGACAGAGAGAGAGAAGACCATGCTGATTTTCTGAAGGATGGTTAATGATTAAGAGAATAAGATCGAGGTTGTTGCTGCTCTCTTCAACGAGAGAGGAGAGAATAGGACAGAGAGAGAGAGAGATGGAGGGAGGGAGAGAAAAAAAAAAAAACTAAAATAGCATTCATGATTGAGTGCTGTCACCGTTCACCAACTTGAGATTAATTAAGACATGGGGTATAAAAAAATATAAAATGGTATCCAAAGCAATAATTCAAAAAAAAAAAAAAAAAAGCCCACTTGTGGTAGTGTTCGGGTTTTTCGATCCAAGAGGTTAGCAGAAATCAAGGATCGGGTCCGGAACGGCAACTCTGCATATTGAGACCGAATCGGACCGAAAATAGTAGTTTTCAGTGTAAAACCCGACCCGGACCGTCCTGTCCGGATAGGTTCCTTCAGGTTTTTCAGTTTTTCGGTCATTTATGACCACCCCTAGATGACAAGACTTGCCCCACATTTTACTCTGAAATCCGAAGTGATCTTGCTGCGCCCACCTTTGGAGAAATCCTACCAAAAGTTTGGCAAAATTATCCCTAACAATGGACTACCTAACCTTGCAATTCAAACTCAATACTTCTAACATTATCAACAATCACTCAAACTCCCAAGATCCTATGTGCTCTCCTCCACAATTAAGCTCCCACCAAGTAAATAAGAAGAAAATATTAAACACTAGTCTCGAATCACAATTATTAATACTACTGAAATTTGGCAATCAAAGGAAACTAGACAATAACCTAAATAAGTTACAAGTAGGTTAAACACATAGCCTACAACAAAGTCAGAAGTGGTGGACACCATGTCTCGACTCCTATGCACGCCCGACCTCAACTAATATGCAAATTGGGCATGGAAACTGAAAAGCCCAAGGAAAAGCATTTAGATAAGAAAAAAAAAACAGTTAGTGTGAGTGGATGAAAAATAAAAGATTTCAACAAAATAAAATAAAATTTAATGCTTTCTCAATCTTTGTTCTCAAATGAAAACAAAGCATGCCATAAGTCCTTGTAAAAATACTTTTCATCATTCTCTGTTATTGAAATCTCAAACGAACTATAAATCATCTTATTCAAAATACGAGCATCTCAAAGACTGTTAACGTTAGTGATCCGTGGGATCTCTAGTTTGCTTTAGAGAAAGAGAGGGAGACACACGCAAGAAGTATAGTGGTTCATCTCCGCCTTAACGGGAGACTACGTCCACTTGAATATTGTACTATGTGTGTTTGGGCCTTGCGGCCCAAGGGGATTACAAAGTGTGTAATGGAGTGTGTTGAGTTGTGGGAGGGGGAATTCCTTTTATAGGTGAAGAAAGCCATCTCCTTTACATTTTCTTAGATGTGGGACAATAACCCACTATTCTAGTCTTGAAGAGCTATGTTATGAGGGCAACTTTGCAAGGTCGGAAATGTGGCTTCCTGGCGACGTATTTGCCACTTCCGGATACCGTAGCGTATTGAACATAGGGCTACAAGATGCAAGTAGTGGTAGGATCCCATGAGAGTGTTGTTTATGCTTGGTGAGGTAGCAAACTATCCATGTATAGTGAGAGGTATCTACAAAGACTGTTTCAAATCCTCACATAAAATACGAGATGACTAGAGGGTACTGCCGACTAGTCATCTCATGCCATATAGAGGGTACTGCCTACCAAGTGACGCATCAAGCATCAGAGGGTACTACTGACCAGTATACAAGGAGGCAATGACTAAAGGGTACTGTCGGCTAAACATCTCATGCCATCTAGAGCGTACTGCCAACCATATGAGACATCGAAGGGTACTACCGTCAGAATATTATGAGGCGATCGCTAGAGAGTACTGCTGACCAGATGATGCATCGGAGAGTAATGTCGACCTGATATATATTCTGGAGGGTAGTGCTGACTAGAATATTTTTTAGAGGGTATTGCCGGCCAGACTATTACCTAAAGGGTACTACCGACCAGGTAATGCATGCATGCTCTGATAACATAATTTACCTACTTGAATATATAATTCTGAACTCATTAATTCTCATAATTTTCAAGTCATAATCTTTCCGAAAGAAATTTTCAATAGCTCGAAATTCAAATAACTCGATAATTGATAAAAGCTTTTGGAAATGAAACTCACTATTAACTTTTGTAAATCATCAAACACAATTTATGAAATCTCGATAATTCAAACACACTCATTAACTCAAAATATTTAAATCTCCATTTTCTAAAACAAATCCTTGATAGCTCAATAATTCAAGTATCAACAGAAAATCTAAGGATACTCATAACTCAAAATGAACTCAATGTCGATAAATCATCAATTTATGAAAATCAGTAAATCGTAAAATCAAATATTAAACTTCAACCATTATCACAAAAGAAAAGGAATCTCGATGAAGAAATCTCTTCAATTCTGCTTTCTCAAGGCTTTATGGATTGAATTTCTTTTATGGTTAGCTCAGTGGTTAGAACACCCACTACTTAAGATCGAGGTCATGGGTTCGAGTCACCATAGGGATATGAGTGAAATCCTTTGTTCCTCTTAATAAAATAAAAGGAAGGCGCCTTAAATGGTGGTAGTGTGGTGGTATGGGGCTGCCGGACGACTGAGATATTGCCAGATCTTCTTCTGGGTCAAGTTGCGGCTCGGGTTAAAACCCAGGTCATGTCTAGAGGATTTGGGAAGTAGGGTTTGTTGACTGAAATGGAACCTTCTCGAAATGGAAGGTCAAACTGCCATTTATAGTAGGTTTCCTACAATAGTAACTTTCACTTTTCAGATCGTAACTTTCTGATGTGAACCCCCTTTTTTGTGTGCCACATGTCTATGAACTCGGTTTGATGTCCTCTACAACTTTCATGAAGGAAGTTTCTCCGAAAACTAAGCCAAAGAAAAATTCAATTGTTAGGTCCCCTAAGTGTTCAAATACAGAAAAAAATAAATATTTTAATCGTTTACTGTCCAAATGACCAGTAAATGGGTAAATCTAGTTATGGGGCGTAGCAGTTGAGGATGGTGAAGATGATTAAGATGAGTTGGATTTGAATAAAGAGATGGGTGAAATATCCTCTACTAAACAATCCCCCTTCTCTCTCTCTCATGCTCTGTTCTCGACTCCCCCTTAGTTTGATTAAAGGAAGAAAAGGATAAGTACGTAGTTTAATTTCAATTACTATAAGGATAAATATTATAATGAGTTAAAGAAAGGAAGCAGTTGATATGTAACAGTTTAGACCAATCGCTTTGTGTAATGTAGTTTACAAAATTGCATCCAAAGTGTTGGCCAATAAGCTTACGGCCTTTCTTCCAGATATTATTTCTGATAAGCAAAGTGCTTTTGTTCCTGGTTAACTCATTTTAGATAACTCTCTGGAGGCTGCAGAATTAGCTCATTATATTCACAATTTATGGTGTGACAAAGAGGGCTTCCTTTTGCTAAAGCTAGACATCATTAAGGCCTATGATAGGTTAAAGTGGTCCTTCCTGCAACAGATTATGGAGAAGATGAGGTTTGATATGCATTGGATAGAGTTGATTATGACTTGTTTTTCTACAGTGGGATATTCTTTTATTATTAATGGTGAACCAAGAGGTTCTGTCTCACTGTGGAGAGGATTGAGATACGGTGATACTCTATCACCCTATCTATTCTTGATGTGTGTTGAAGGTCTTTCTGCTTTGATATCGCAACATGTTAGTGTAGGACTGTTGAGTGGTTTACAGGTTTGTGATGGGGCACCTACTATTAGTCACTTATTGTTTGCTAATGATAACATGTTGTCTGATAGCGCTACCCTGTAGGATTGTGTGGTGATCAAACATATTTTGCAGTTATATAAGATGACTTCTAGCCAGAAGGTGAACTTGGAAAAGAGTAGTGTTGTGTTCAGTGAGAATGTTCCTCCTCTTGAACAAAAGTCTCTCACAGACTTGTTGGGAGTGGAGAGAGTGGAGGTACATAAGAAATACTTGGGGTTGCCAACTTATGTTGGGAGATCAAAATCAGAAGCTTTTTCATATATTAATGAAAGTTTGTCTAAGAAACTGAAGGGGTGAAAATCGAAGCTGTTAAGTGTTGCATGTAAGTAAATTCTTATTAAAGTGGTAGCTTAGGCTATTCTAATTTATGCAATGAATTGTTACATTCTCCACTAAGGTTTTTGCAATGAGTTGCATCAGTTATGTGCCCAATTCTGGTGGGGTGATATTGAGGATAGAGGAGATGTGTATGTCCAAGGAGCAAGGTGGGTTGGATTTTAGACATCTGCATACTTTTAATATTGCTATGTTAGCAAACCAGCAGCTGTTATCTCTGGTGGACTCCAGAATCTTTATTTTAGGGTTTATTGCTCTGATACCACCTGACGTAGCCATTTAAGATTCTGGAGTCCACCAGAGATAAAAGAGAAAACTCTCAATTTTGATTGATAATATGATAAAAGATAGTTCTGCAGCCGTTTAAGGTTGCTTATATATGGGAAAAGAAACCCTAGGGCGACTAACAATGAAACCCTAAAGCCCACGGATTAAAACAAAACAAATCCAAAATAAACTAGAAAACCTAAAATAAAAAAGAATGTAAAACTAGCCTAAAAATATTAAATCACGAATCGGATAATTAAGATGATACATTTTGGCCTAAATCTGGTAGGGCTCACTAAAGTGAGTCTTGAAGATCTCGTCGTTCCCATTCTGGAAAGGTATCATGCGTCTCAAATGGACATTCTGGCCAAAAGTTGATCAAATCTAATTGTGAATCAAAACCTGTCTTTTTGCACGAGTAACCCGAAAAGTCCAAAACCAAATCTTCTTCAATATTCCAGTGGCTAGTAACCTCATTACTGTTAGCGTGAGTCATGGTTTACTATTAGGAATAGAATATATTGTAATTATTTCATAGTTTGTACTTACCTGTTATATTCTTGTAATCCTCTTTATATACCTCCACTGTGAGATGAATAAGATATCAAACAATTCATTCTCTAAATCTCGTCTTGTTGACTTGGTATCAGAGCAAAGATCCGAAAAGGACTTTGTCTCGTCTTTTCCTTTAGTCTTCTCTCAATCAAAAAAAAAAAAGATAGTTGTGTTTTGAACCCATTTATTTGGGTCGGTCTCTGTACGACGTTGCTCTCCACCTTGGCGGACGTCAATCTCTCTTCCAAGTCGGCTTCGTCTTCAGCCAAGAGATCGCCGGTGCTCTCCTCCTGTCCAGGTTGACTTCGTCGTTCATCCAAGGGCGACCGTCCAACCATCTCTGCACACAACCATCTTCATCGTCCAATTCACCTGCCAAGACCGGCGATCTCTTCAATACCGATCGCCTTCCTCTTCAGCCCAGAATCTCCAAGCCGCTCCAATCCCAGTCATAGTCATCGCTTTACCCAAACCAGACCCAGCAAGTTACTTTGGGCACCCACCCAAAGATCGATTCTCCAGATCCGTTTTTCCAGATAGTGATCCTCTTCTCCGCCACATTCTTTTCGTCAGCCCTCACACCGGCCGTGCCCATACGACCCACCTCCGATCATCTGCTCCAATCTCTGGCCTAGAACAGCAATAAGCAAATCGCAACCCAGATCGATCGGACTCAACTCGGTCAACTCAACCCAGTCGACTCAACTCTGTCAACTCGACCCAGTTGACTCAACCCGGTCAACTCCAACAGGTTCCAAAAAAAAAAAAAAGGAAAAGAAGAATCTGTTATTATTTTTGGAGCTGTTTCTGTTCTTATTTCCGCTGCATACTTTGGGATTTATGTGTTTTTTGCTAGTATACTATTGCAATGGGTGGTGATGACAGTCAAAGTTCTAAGGCCAATGAGGTGCAGAAGGTTGAGGTCTCTGTCAAGAGCTCAGAAGGTGGTTCTTTCGGGGGTACCAAACTCACTGGTACCAATTTCCGAACATGGAAGAAGATTATGTCAGTTTATCTCCGTGGAATCCACAAAATGGGGCATGTGACTGGAACAATCAAGGCTCTTAGGGAAGATGATGTGGAGGCCTATGCTAAGTGGGAAGATGATGATGGGTTTGTAATGTCAATTCTATTTTGAGCCATGACTGATGATGTGCTACAGATGGTGGAAGAATGTGAAACTGCTGAGGCGATATGGAAGACATTGGGGGATTTGTATACCAACGAGTCTGACTTTATACAGGTTCATGAATTGATGTGTAAAGCTGCTAATATGCAACAGAATGGGCAATTAGTAGCTGTGTATTTCACCAAGCTGAAGAATGTATGGGCTGAAACTGATCAGAAGCGTCCTTGCAAGATCAAGAATCAGGAAGATCTTATGTTGTACCAGAAGAAGAAAGAGCTAGAAAGGGTTCATGTATTCCTGAGAGGGCTTGATGAGAAGCATAGCAGTGCCACGGGAGAATTGCTTAGAATGACAGACCCGCCTAGTTTAAACACGGTTTTTACATACATCCGCAAGGATGAGTCTCACCAAGAGAGTGTCAAATATGCACAGGTTGAAGTATCTAGCCTAGCCATTCAGGCTAAGTCACCGGCACCGTTCCTTCATCAACAGAGTTCAGCCCCACTTCTTCAGCAAGGTTTCCCACAAGGCTTCACCAACCGCACTCGTCCTCACTGTTCTTATTGCAACGACCTTGGGCATGTTCGGGAGACTTGTTGGAAGTTGAACCCACACCTTAAACCTAAAAAGCAAGGCTATCGTCCTAAGGCGAAAGAAGCAGCTGTTCAATTGGTCCAAGAACCAGATTTCTATGGCGTGGTTGGCCAAGATCATCATAAAGCAGGTGGAGTTACTCCTACAGCCTCTATAGCTGGTCGAGGTAAAATTGGTATGGCTTTAAAGGTTTCTCACTTTGTTGGTTCTGATACATGGATTATTGATTCTGGTGCCTCTAACCATATGACTTATGATAAATCATATTTTACTGAGTTGTCTTCCCCACCAGTGTCCTATGTCACCAATGCCAATGGTGAGGCTTTTTATGTGTTGGGGTCAGGGTCCGTGCGTATTACTCCCACTTTAGAACTTCATAATGTGTTATATGTGCCTGACTTGTCTCATCACTTGATATCTGTTCCACAGTTGAATACTGAGTCTAAATGCTCTGTAACCTTTTATCCTATGTATGTGATTTTTAAGGATCTTCTCACCAGAGAGTTAATCGGTCGGGGGTATCTGAGGGGCAGATTGTTCCATCTGGATCAGACATACGCAGGGGAGAAACCAGGAGCACCGTCTCGCGCCGCTTTGAATTTGAATTCTGATAAGCTAAGTGAAATTTGGTTGTGGCATCACCGTTTTGGGCATCCATCTTTTAGTCTTATGAGAAAAACCATGCCTACTCTGTTTATTGGTGTGGATGAGTCTGTTTTACATTGTGAAACATGTGTCTTGGCCAAAAATCATCGTGCTACTTATTCTCCTAGTATTTCTAATAAAAGTGTTATTCCTTTTGGGTTGATTCATTCTGATGTTTGGGGACCTTCTAGAGAACCTACTATGTTCGGTATGAGATATTTTGTGTTATTTATTGATGATTGTACGAGATTGTCATGGGTTGCTCTTCTTAAAACCAAAGATGAAGTCTTTCCAGCTTTTCAAACTTTTTGTACTCTTGTTCAAACACAATACCATAGCACCATTAAAGTCTTTCGTTCTGACAATGGGGGGAGAATATGTTAATCATCAAGAGTTTTTCAAAACCCATGGGATTGTTCACCAAACCACATGTCCATAAACACCAGAGCAAAATGGAGTGTTTGAAAGGAAAAACAGTCATTTACTTGATATGGCTCGTGCCCTTCTCTTTAGTGCTCATATGCCTAAGTATCTTTGGGGCGATGCTATTCATGCTTCCTCCCATCTTATTAATCGTCTTCCATCTAGTGTCCTTCATGGAAAAATTCCATTTGAGGTTCTTGCCTCTCATGTTTCCTTACCTTCATTTCATAATCTGCTAGCTCGTGTCTTTGGTTGTGTTGTTTTTGTCCATATTCCTGAAAATCAGCGATCTAAGTTGGATGCCCGAGCACTTAAGTGTGTGTTTGTGGGCTACGGAGGTTATCAAAAAGGGTACAAGTGCTATCATCCACCAACCAGAAAGTACTATGTCACTATGGATGTTACTTTCTTTGAGGACATGAGTTATTTTTCCTCCTCAGATACAGCTCTTTATGGGGAGAATTCATATTTTGAAGAGCTATATCATGGAGAGGGGGAGGAATCAGAAAGCGGAGAAGAAGTCGCACAGGCAGGAGGTATTTTGACGGATCCGGTTGAGAGCATTGACTCATCACTTCCAGAAGCAAAAGCTCCAGACATCCAGACACCAGTTTCAATCATTGAACATGTAGTTGAAGACACAACTGCCCCTACTGCCATCACTTCTACCCCTGACCCACAACTTCCTGGTGCTGAAGATCACTCATTTGAGGTATGTCCACCCACTAGTACTAGCAATAGTGAGTCTAATGTTGAGCAATATGTGCTACCAAATAGGACCACTTGAGGTCAATCAGCCAAAAGATATGAACCTACTCTTACTACCAAGTCAAAATACCCAGTAGCCAATTATATGTCCACTAGGAGGTTGTCTAAGTCATATGAATCATTTGTGAATCAAATATCTGCTGTATCAGTACCTAACAGAGTGCATGATGCATTGGGGGATCCTAAGTAGAGGAAGGCAATGGATGAAGAGATGGAGGCGTTGCAGAAGAACAATACTTGGCAACTTGTGCCTCCACCACAAGGCAAGAAGGCTGTAGGCTGTCGTTGGGTGTTTACTGTGAAACATAATGCAGATGGATCAGTGAATCGATACAAAGAACGCCTTGTAGCAAAGGGGTTTACTCAAACGTATGGTATTGACTATGATGAAACATTTGCTCCTGTTGCCAAGATGAACACTATTCGGGTTCTGCTATCGTTTGCTACTAGTTTAAACTGGCCACTCTGACAGTTTGATGTCAAGAATGCATTTCTTCATGGAGAGTTAGCCGAGGAAGTATACATGAGCCTTCCACCTGGGTATATAGTTGCTTCTCCTGGTGATTTTGTATGCAAATTGAGAAAGTCTCTGTATGGTCTCAAACAGTCGCCTCGTGCTTGGTTTGGGAGATTTTCACAGTTCATGCGGAAGGTTGGTTACAAACAGAGCAACTCAGATCATACCTTGTTTCTCAAGCATCAATAAGGGAAGGTAACAGCTCTAATTATTTATGTGGATGATATGGTAATCACTGGCAATGATACTGTTGAGATAGATAGACTGCAGAGACAGCTAGCCTATGAGTTCGAGATGAAAGACTTGGGTGAACTTAAGTACTTCTTAGGAATTGAGGTAGCTAGGGGGAGAGAAGGAATCTACCTGTGCCAGAGGAAGTACGTTCTTGACTTGCTAACTGAGATAGGTTTGTTGGATTGTAGACCTATTGATGCTCCTATTGAGCAGAATCATTGTTTAGCTGAGTATCCAGATCAAGTACCTACTGATCGAGCTCGCTATCAGAGGTTAGTTGGGCGCTTGATTTATTTGGCTCATACTAGACCAGATGTTGCATATGCAGTGAGTGTGGTGAGTCAGTTCATGCATAACCCGAGTAAAAGTCACATGGATGTTGTTATGAGAATTTTAAAGTATCTGAAGTCAGCTCCAGGAAGGGGAGTATTGTTTTCTGGACACAACAACATCCTTGAGGTTTGTGGCTTTACAGATGCAGATTGGGTTGGAAATATTACAGACAGGAGGTCAACATCAGGTTACTTTACCTTTATGGGAGGTAATTTGGTTACATGGAAGAGTAAGAAACAGAAAGTTGTGGCACGATCTAGTGCTGAGGCCGAGTATAGAGGTATGGCTCACGGAGTGTGTGAATTGCTGTGGCTGAGAAATCTGGTACGTGATCTGGGTTTCAAACTCAAAAGTACTATGCAGTTGTATTGTGACAACAAGGCAGCCATTGACATATCACAAAATCCAGTACAACATGATCGTACTAAGCATGTGGAGGTTGATCGTCACTTTATAAAGGAGAAGCTAGATGCCAAAATTATTAGCTTTCCTTTTGTTCCGACGGAAGAGCAACTTGCAGATATACTTACCAAAGGAGTTTCTAGGACGTCGTTTTATGACTCACTAAGCAAGTTGGGCATGGTTGATGTGTATGCTCCAACTTGAGGGGGAGTGTTAGCGTGAGTCATGGTTTAATGTTAGGAATAGAATATATTGTAATTATTTCATAGTTAGTACTTACCTGTTATATTCTTGTAATCCTCTTTATATACCTTCATTGTGAGATGAACAAGATATCAAACAATTCATTCTCTAAATCTCGTCTTGTTTGACTATTACACGTGAGTTACCTATTTTCCAATCACTCTTCTTGATTCTATGCCGCTTCTTTATTTTTCTAGTTTTTCGGCTAGACCAGCCCCATTCTCGTCCTACATCAATACAGCTACCTACCTTGATCAACAAGTTCTTTTATCGTTAATGTTTAGGTCACCTGTATTATATATGTAGTGTAACCTTAGACATAGACGTTGTTGAGTATGTGGCTTTACTCTAAGGTGACTTAGATGGTCCCCAACCTAAGGAGCCTATATTCACTATCATGTATTCGACCATGCCAGTAATTCGTCCTCAACCACAGTATGAAAGTACTTGCTCCACAAATGACACTTTCATAACAGGGATTGAAGGACGATAGGCGATAGCAAATTATTGCATCACAATGCTATAGCATATTTTAAATAGTTAGAGAACAGGAGCTCTTTGATCATTCAATTGCAAAAACATGTTGCCAAAATTGGAGCAACTAGTCATAGAAGCATCAGACACTTGAAACGAAAGGGAAAACAAACATTAAAAGAAGCAACAGGATTATTTTTAAAACATTAGATAATTGATCTGCAGAAATTATTGGCTTTGTTGACTTCCAGATTTGGACATGCTGCATTTTATAACGATTGAAAAATTCATAGTACGCCTACTTCTGTGTATTCCATTCCACTATCTTAGGGTTATTTCACATTAGCGTATTAGATTTAGCTGTGATTTAAATTTCTATAGCAAAGCTTTGAAGAGTGGCTGATCAGTTGTGTGGAATAGTGCACTCCTTTGCTGATTGTTTGATGTTATGAAGTTGACGACAGGTGAAATGTGAGAAGTGGAATCTTGATGATCATGGCTATTACTTGGAGTCTCATCAGAAATCAATGACCACAAGTTGCCGATAGGGCTAATAAAGAAGGTGGGTTATACTGCTGACGCTTCTGTTGCAGGCAAATTGTTGGTTCTCAGCTTTTAACTTGCATGTTTGGATCCTTGTGATTCCCCCTGCAGGGCTACGAGACTATTTCAAAGTCTTCTGCCCATGACTTTCAGTGTACCATTTTCTTAATACAGAAAACAAGTGTTGTTTCTGTGACAATGAAGATAACCAGTATGGGGCCATTCTTCAAAGACTTGTGTCTATGATGAAAGCACTGGTACGTACCATTTTCTTAATACAAAAAGTAATGTTCTTCTGTGATAATGCAGGTTATTAATATATGTTTGGTAAGGAATAGTCTGCATCCACTTGATATTAACATATTGTCAGAACCTTTGCTTTTGTGGACTAATGGACGAAAATGGGTGTTAGGAGTTAGGACAGAAAACTTTAGTGCTTTAAATTCATCCTTTCTCTTCCTTTTGATGTTCAACTTACATCAGTCACAGCATTGTTATGCTGAAGTTTATAACATAACTACTTCCCAATCACTAGCGCAGGGACAAACTCTAGTTTCCCCGGCCACATTTTTGAGTTAGGCTTCGTCAGTCCTAATAACTCTGCTAACAAGTATGCGGGGATATGGCACAGGGATATATCTCCGAGGAAAGTTGTATGGGTGGCCAATAGAGAAAAGCATCTTGCAGGGGCAGACACCTTGGCGAGATTGACGATTAGTATCAATGGGAATCTGGAACTTGTAGATGGGAAGCAGAATGCTGTGCGGTCAACCAAGGTGACTATTCCAGTGTCATCATTGAACGCTAGTCCAGCAGCAGTTCTGTTGGACAACGGAAACTTCGTTGTCCGAGATCATATGGGAGCTGATCATTTCATATGGCGGAGTTTTGATTATCCTGGTGACACAATGCTGTCTAACATGGTGCTGCGAGACAATAGAAAATCTGGAAAGAGCAGTATCTTGACAGCCTGGAAAAATGAGAATGATCCATCCACTGGGATATTCTCGGCTGCAGGTGGATTGGTAAAGGAGATGCCGGGACAAGTAATCAAATGGATGAATCGATCAACTCCCTACTGGAAAAGTGGGCCATGGGATAAATCAAAGTTCATCGGCGTACATGATATGGATAACCAATATCTAAATGGATTTGAGCTAGATGAGCATGTGGAACAGGGAACTATTTCTTTCATTTATAGAGTGTTTAATGAAACTCTCACATATACCAGAAGGAAAGCTCAAGCTCATGCATTCAGATAATGGTGGGAACTGGCATGTCTACTGGCAAGCACAAGAGAATCCATGTGACATCTATGGAGCATGTGGACCTTTTGGGGTTTGCAATAATGCTTTAGCTTCTCCAATCTGCAGGTGTTTGAAAGGGTTTGTACCCAAGTCAGACGATGAATGGAGCAGAGGAAACTGGACAGGAGGGTGTGTAAGACGAACAAAGTTACTTTGCGAGAGTCACACGAGTAAGTCAGTTTCACTAATAGAAGAAAAAGATAAGTTTGAGAAGATGGTAATGGTGAAAGTACCAGATTTTCATGAATATAAGCCATTAAAGGCAGAAGGCACATCTGAGTACTGCGAGTTAAAATGCCTACAAAATTGTTCTTGCCTGGCTTATGCTTTTGTCAATGATAGGTTGTTTGGTATGGTCCAAAGACCTTATTGATATAAAGGAGTTTCCCTCTGGTGGAGTAGATCTTTTTATCCGCCTAGCCGACTCAGGTAAATGATGATAGTGGTTACACAACAGTAATTAGCAATATCTGTTCTTTCTTGCCTCAAACTTTATATCTCACATATTCTTTTCTTCAGGTGATATGGAAAACCAAATAAAGTTAACAGCCAGCCTTGCAGCTGTTTGAGCCCAAAAGTATTTTTGGCAAGATTCTTTGGTGGGTTCAAGCCAACGGGCCAATACCTGTGGCCCAAAAATAAAGCCTACTTGGGTTTGGGATATAGCTTCACCCATTCTGTGATCCTTAAGGAAAACGAAGCCTTATTGGGATCGAGTAGCAGAGATTGAATAGGAAACTTCAATTAATAATCCTTCTAAGCAAGGAACAGTCGAAACCCTAAGGGTATAATACAGGGTTGAGCGACAAAGCTAAGGGACATCTCTCGAATCAATCAATCCTAACGATTACAAAGCCTCCCCGGAGCAAAACCTTCAACTCTCTTGAAACCCGGAGACCGTACTCTCAGTCCTAGTCTCTCCGAGCCGACTGTTAGTGCTACTGCCACAGATACTACCAGCGAAGTAAGGGTAACGCCCTCGCAACCCAGCGAAGGTAAAGATACGCTTTAGCAAACCCCGTGCTTTCTCAAGACTTCCCAGTGATTGCTCTGCTCAACCTACAACGTTGAGTATCGATTTTGGTGACCGAAGAGATCACACCCAAAGTCCTTATCCGTAAGGCAAAAGTCCTTTCCCGAAAGGCTAGAGAAGAACCCTGTGGCGAGGTTAGTGCTCTCCTCGTCCACAGCGCTTGAAGAAGAAGTCAGGTCAAGGGACTACCCTGACGACTGCACCTCGCGGTGCTGGCACGCCTGCGCAATCACACGCTCAAAAGAGACAGTTTGCACACCGACTGGTTTTGGAGCCAAACAGCAGCTATTTGTTTTATCAGTATCTTGGCTATCATACTGTTCGGTTTGCATAGGTTGCGTGCTAAGTTGCTAACCAAATTGGTTAAAGAATGAGATGCATGGCTACAATTAATTCATTAGACATGATCTCTCCCAGCTTCTTGATTTTGCGCGCAAATATAAAGTTGATCTTTCTTTGTTCTTTGATGTGGTGTGGAATTTGTTTTCTTATATTTGTAAAATCAGGAGGCATCAAAGCAAAAACAGGGCGCCTTGGATTGACAGATTAATTCCAGAGATCAGGAAACTCTCTTCAAGAATACATGAGAAAGCATGATCTATCAGAGCTATTAATCTTTAAATTTGACAGCATGTTGATTGCTACAAACAATTTCAGCATCACAAACAAACTCGGGGAAGGAGGCTTGGGCCCGGTTTATAGGTTGATTGCTTGATATTTGTTTCAAGGAAACTATAGCATTTGAACAACTCTACAAAAACAGACATTAATGTAAGGATTATTTTGTGCAGGGTAAACTAGGAGAAGGGAAGGAAATTGCAGTAAAACGACTATCCAGTAGCTCAGGGCGAGGCATACATGAGTTTAAGAATGAGGTGTTGTTGATATCCAAGCTCCAACATAAAAATCTTGTTTCTGTGTTAAAGAGAATGAGAATTGAAATTACTGATTTATGAGTTCATGCCAAACAATAGCTTGGATACTCTTCTATTTGGTTAGTTTACTAGAATTTTATGTTTGCTCCTATTTGTTGATCGCACGTCTAATGGATGCATTGACTATTTTCATAATGAGAAGAGCAGTGCTGGATTGGGCTAGCCGCTTCAATACTATTCAGGGTGTGGCTAGAGGGCTTCTTTATCTCCATCATGGTTCCTGTTTGAAGGTAATACATAGAGATTTGAAGGTCAGCAACATTCTGTTGGATGAGAAAATGAACCCAAAAATTTCAGATCTTGGATTGGCACTTATTGTTCATGGGACGGATCTAGAAAATACACAGAAGGTTGTGGGAACACCATAAGCGTCATTTCTATCCTATTCTCAGACATGTTCTTTCACAAATCTCAACAAAATTTCTAGTGTTTTAGCATATGAGTATAACAGTAGATCAGTTACATGCATGTGGCTTTAAAAGTACAAATTTTGGCTAGCATTTTTCTTAACGGGAGCAAGAAGCAATTTTGTGACTAGTGTGAGTTTAATTACTAACGAGTTCACTTTGTAGAGGCTATATGTCTATGGAGTATGCCATGGGAGGAAAAATTTTTGAAAAATCATGTCTACAGCTTTGGGGTCTTGGTATTGGAAATCATTAGCAGCAAGAAGAATAGCAACTTCTATTACCATGAACAACAGCTCGGCTTTCTAGCCTGTGTAAGTTCACACCAATCACATTGAAACTATGGATCTATGAACAATCACATTCCCTTAGCTTCAACATATACAGCACAATCTAACTATTCTAAGCCACCATACATAAAAATTTGGTCAGGCATGGCACTTGTGGACTGAAGGCAAGGGACTGGACTTTGCAGATGAAGAACTGAACAAGGGATATTCCTTAACAGAAGTAATGTATGCATTCATATCGGGCTTCTTTGTGTACAAGATGATGCTGCAGATAGGCCGACCATGCAGTGAGACAGATGCTCCACAACCTAAGCAGCCTATATTTGCTTGGAAAAGTTCAGTTCCACAGCTTCAAAATAGTTACTCCACAAGTGACACTACCATAACAGTGATTTTAGGACGATAACCGACAGCAAATTTGCTTTACAGACTCATAATGTTAGAGAATAGTTGCAATTTTAATCATTCCATGAATTCTTTAATTCAATTCGGATATTTGGCTTGAAAAGTGAGGGTTGTACTTGGAGCTGTAGTCTTGCTGTATGTTTACATGCTACTCCATCCTCATTGGAATGCATAAGCAATGTGGTATAGCTGGAGGGCCCTCTCATTGTTTGACTCTTCACGGTGGGAAATACAATTATGTGATCATCTTTCATTATGACTTAAACTCATGACATTAAATTTTGTTGAAATTTTAAGTACAATAATATGGTGTTTTGGTCTTTAATTTCTTTGACTAATTATATACAGAGAAGCAAACATGGATTGGTCAGTAGGGAAAGAAAACATACATATTTTCTTATGCATGTGTTATTCACTTATTTGAGGTTCATAGAAATTTCCCTCCTAATATTTGTTTTTATCAAGAAAAAGAAAACATACATATTTTCTTATGCATGTGTTATTCACTTATTTGAGGTTCATAGAAATTTCCCTCCTAAAATTTGTTTTTATCAAGAAAAAGAAAACATAAATATTGACTTTCTTATGCATGTGTTATTCACTTATTTGAGGTTCATAGAAATTTCCCTCCCAATATTTGTTTTTATTTAGAAACTTTCCTCTCTGGTGATTGTCCTTCTAGTAATCCTTTGTTGGCTTCTTGCAGTGTTCTAGAGTTGACTAGAGTTGACTGCAAATAACAACTCAACTAAAATTAGGTGAGACCGCCCAAAGTTCAAAATTCGAAACTGTTTCGTCCCGAAATTGAAAACCTCCTAGGGCTCCAATTTTCTGGACCTGCAGTCTCTGAATAGCTGCGAAGACTTTCAATACAAATTTCATGGAGAGCCAAAATGGGAGAAGTGAATTCTTGTTGTTAATGATGAAGATGACTCAAAATAATCTAAGGTCAAAGGCGTTGAATGTGCTGATGATTGGAGTCACCTTCTAGGTGAGCTTAAACTACCCATACAGGGCAAAATTGTTTGGTGTTAAATGGTGGCTTGAAATATTCTTTTGTTGAAGATATTAGAAGGTTCCGGAATTTCTTCCAGGCTTTCTCTTGCATCTAGATCCCTTCAGTTTTGGATCTTTGTGCTTGTTTCCTCTAAAAGAAGACGAAGACTTTGAATTAGTAATGTGGTGAAGCTTGAAGCGTTAGGGATCAAGAATATCTGCGATATTTCTGATATATCCTCCGATATCTCATTTTTTCGACGGACCAATATATCTTGGAGGTAAATATCTTATCTTCTACCGTTTCTGCGAAATTTCTCGACAGCGTCAAATATCCCCAATATATTAGATATATACAATATATCCCCGATAAAATGAAGAAATATCTGTAAAATTTGATATAAAAATTAAAAAAAAAACTCAATAATTCTCTAAATGAAAATCTGTGTGAAGATAGATCTCCTCAAGGCAAATCTGAGTGAGGAGAAATCCCCTCAAGGTGAATTTAGGTGAGTAGGTGAGGAGAAATATCTTCAAGGCGAATCTAGGTGAGTAGAAAATCCCCTCAAGGCAAATCTAGGTGAATAGAAAATCCTCTCAAGGCAAATCTATGTGAGGAAAAAATCCCCTCAATGCGAATCTAGGTGAGGAGAAATACCCTCAAAGCGAATCTAGGTGAGTAGAAAATCCCCTCAAGGCGAATCTAGGTGAGTAGAAAATCCCCTCAAGGCCAATCTAGGTGGGGAAAAAAAATCCCCTCAAGACAAATCTAGGTGAGGAGAAATAACCTTAAGGCGAATTTTGGTGAGAAGTAATTCTTTAAATGCAAATCTGTGTGAGGAGAGATTTGATACTGTGTAGTCTGTGACTATGTCTGTAACTCTGTAGTTGAATAATAGAAAGAAGATAAAGGTTCAATTATTCAAATGAGGCAAAATGACATTGCAGAAGGAAGTCAAGGAACCATATATGGATGACATGATGAAAAGATAGTGCAGAGTAAGGAGTATTAAATTTTGGCTATGCATCTTGAAAAAGTGAGGAATAATGAAGCTACTGTAGAAACTGGAAGACTCTTCCACAAGTTGTAGAAACTGCAACTAATGCTGGAATCAATGTAGAGAGAGTCTTATCTGAAGAAGTTGTTAAAATCCCAAAAGATAATTTAGATAGTGATGATGCGTGGGGTGGTACAGCAACTCCAGATAGTTCTGATGATGGTGGAGAAGGGTGGAAGCTGAATAGGTGATGGAGGTGAAAGATATGAATATGGACAATCTTCAGTGGATGGAGGATTAAACCAATTTACCTGTGAAGGTAATTTTGATAATACCACCCAAGATGAAGACCACGGAGGGAGAATAGCTGGTCATGGTGCTCAAGAGAAGACCCGATATGGGAGGAGGACTAGAGGTGCAACTGATGATCAAAGTACCCCATATGATGTTTCTTCAATTGCCCTAAGTTTTGACTCTATCAGTTTAGGCACAAAGCTCAGTGGGATCTCAGATGAATCTCATGAAAGCAACAATCAATTTGGTTATGATGCTTATGGATATAATCAATATGGAGAAGTATATGATCAATCATCCAGTTGGGTTCATCCTTATTATCCCCTTATAGGGGAAACAGTCGGCAGCTCTAAAGAGATCTATAACTATCATGTTCATCACTACAATTCGCAGTATATGGGTCATATGTTTTGGTCTGATTATTGCATTTTCATAGACCAGCGAGCGGCTTTTCAGCCCCTAGAGTCACTTTTTGAATGTAGATGAAATTGACATTCATGTGTATTTATATGTAATTCTAAATTTCTAATTCATTGACTTTTTTCAGAAACGATATATTTTCTCCTCTAGCCCCGATATATCCCCGATATTTCTGATATCTTCATTTTTCAAAGAACCGATAGATATGAAGATTCCGATATTTAAAACCTTAGTCACAACTGTGTAATTCAATTGTATAATAAAAGAAAATATCAAAACTTGTTAAACAGCGACAAACATGACCCATGACCGGTACAAGATCTTGTCCCAACTTAAACACTCATTAAGTGTTGATTAACACAAAAAACATCAATACAATTATGTGTGAACGAACCACCCATGTATAAGTTATATTATCTTTTGTCTCTATTCTCTCCAACACGTCCCCTCACGCCCAATCTAGCTATCTCTAGGTCTGCACGTGCAATCAATTAACAAATCCAATTTCTACATTGGAAATTGAGACATAAGTCCCACATTAGGTATTAAATTCTCTTATAAACATATAGGGATTTTAGGATTTCAACAAAGCGTGACTAGATTTCCACTACAGATCAATGGATTTGAAATTTGTTATAAAATTTTATGATTTGTCTACTATTATAAGTTTATATTTTGTAAGTCGGAGGTTTTATATTCGACTCACAACTATGTACTTCAGCTGTTTGATAAAAGTAAATATAAAACTAATTGGTTTTTGCAAGATTATAGATATTGAAAAAAAAAAAAAAAACTTTTATCACTCCATCATAGCATTGATGTCATTATTCCTCAAGTACAATCTACTTTTTTATGATCTTTCTCTTCATTTTTGTTACGTTCATCATTTCCTCGTACGGTCATAGTACCCATGTGTAAAATGAAGTGGAATCTTTGGTTCTTATGACTGGTCATGAAAACATAGTAGGAAACAGAGGCACTGTTCGGCAATCTAAAAAGCTCTCAAAAAGCAATTCATCCAGTTCACACCGGCAAGTACAATTTCTTCTGTTGCCGCAATATTTTTAAGGGAGAAAAAAAGCCAAAATCAAAAGTCCAATTATTTTGTCCAGTCTCTTAATTCAAAGTACTTCAAAGTCCACACACGTGCTAGACGTGAAGATAGGTTTCTGTTAAAATGGCGGAAGGCGGTCCCGGAAAGAGCCTTTATGTATGGTGACTAAACGCTGAATAAGTCTAGAGCTTGCATGGTACAATTTGATGGAAGTCAATTTTACGTATAATGGTTATTTACATGTAATACAACCTGACGGAGAATTCTTGGGTATTTTGGTGTTTGCCATACCCTCATTTTGTTAAATATTTTAGACTATTGAATTAGTAATATATCAAATGGTTCAAAATATTTAACAAATTGGTAACTTGTTTAGCCCTTAGCTTTTCTAATTTTTTTGGAAACACAAACTACTAATTGAATTGAAAACAATAAAGATAGTGATTTATTATGTCTGATTATCAATTGACAATTGACAATTATGATTTTTCCTTTTTAAAAAACAATTAAAAGAACCGTCTATCCTAGGTTCACTGAATTACTTTTAGTTAAATAGTCTATATTACTAATTAATTTTATTATTAGTGAATTAATGCTTGATTAATGCTTGTTATTAATGGACAATTACACAATTGAAAATTACGTTTTTTCCTTATTAAAAACAAAAACCTTCTAACCTAAGTTCGCAAAATTAGTATTAGTTAAGTAATCTTTATATCATTAGTAGTTTCCTTAACCAAATATAATTCTTTTTACATGCATTTTACGACAATGACAACAATTAGTGTAAAAATAAATAATATTTGTTTTAAATGTAGTCAAATGAGAACCTACGTTATGACTTATTTACTCAAATGAGAATCTACTTTACTCTAATGAGAACCTATTACAATTTAGGACTTAATTACTCAAATGAGAACCTATTTTTCTCTAACGAAGACCTTATTTACTTTAATGCGGATTTTTTTTTCTAATTACCACATGTGTCCTCAAAGTGGTAAATATTATATAAAATAGAACATGTATGAATTTTTATGTTTTTATCACTAGTGAAATTATTACTACAATGACTACACATTTTATCACAACCCACAACACTTGATGTAAGAGCGGTAACTTTTGTTCTATTTGTAGTAATTACTCCACCTAAACTAATGTACTAATTTATAGACAATTTAACAAGTATGACAACAAATTTGTTGTCAGAGTGGTAAATCTTTATGTTTTTATCATTAATGAAATTATTACTACAATGACTACATATTTTACCACAATCACAACAATTGATGTAAAAGCGGTAACTTTTGTCCTATTTATTGTAATTACTCAACCTAAACTAATGTACTAATTTATGGACAATTTAACAAGTGCAACAACAAATTTGTTGTCAAAGTGGTAAATCTTTATATTTTTATCATTAATGGAATAATTACTCAATGACTATATATTTTACCATAACTCGCAACTATTGGTGTAAAAGCGGTAACTTTTGTTCTGATTGTAGTAATTACTTCAAAAACTATACCATTTGCAAGATTACCATCCATTTTACAATTCCTACAACATTTGTGTTGTGAAAATGGTAAAATTAAAATTAAACCCAAAGATATGTAACAACTCAGTATTGTAAGGAGCCTCTCCACTTGATAATCAAGGTTCTAAATTTGATAAAAGTTGTCCAAATATGATATTTACATCTTTGACCACTTAATTACAATAACCACAACAACTGTTGTTATAAGTCGTAATTGTAGTTCAACTATGTGTAATTTATTATTTTGACAATACTTGTTACATAATTTTTAACAATGTTACATATCAAGAAAGAGTGTGTTGTTAATATGGTAAATTTTATTTTTTAAAATGACACATGTCGATATTTAATTGGGTAACTTGTTGACCAGTTCAGTAGGTTTCCACTATATTAATTTACTAAAAGTAAAAAAAATAAAAAATAATACCCTCAAACACCAAGGTACCCAAGTCGACCCCCAACCTGACCTAAAAGTCAAAAGTCATTGTTTTTTCTCCTACAAATTTCTGAGAACATAAATAAAAACTGAAAAAACATGAGTTGTAAAAGCAATAGTAACCAATCCATGTGAAATTCACTGTACCGATGGGAGGCAAGCAGTTGTCGGTTGTATTTAAATGTTGGTATATAAACGGGTATTAGAATTTAGAACCACAAATTTTAGTGCTTTAGGTTCCTCTAGGCTGTTCCTGATCTTCTTCAGCTGGCTTCTGTCGCAGCATCGTTGTGCTGAAGTAGTGTATGAGATTACTTCTTCACATCCTATATATCCAATGGGTATTGAATCTGAAAGTGTCAGCTGCTTAAATCTCTCAATGTTCTTCTTATTCATCTTAATCTTGCTTCCACCACATTATCATTGTTCTCAATTTTATAACATCACTCCTTCGCAACCGTTGGTACCGGGCGACACTCTTGTCTCCCCTAGAGGCATTTTCGAATTAGGCTTCTTCAGTCCTAATGGTTCTACTAATAAGTATGTGGGGATGTGGCACAAGAATATATTTCCCCGTAAAGTAGTGTGGGTGGCCAACAGGGAAAAGCCCATTGCAGTTACAGGCTCATTGGCGAGTTTGAGAATTAGCAGCACTGGCAGTCTGGAGCTTGTAGATGGGAAGCAGAATTCTGTGTGGTCAACCAATGCTGCTATACAGGTTTCATCATCTAATAATAGTTCATTTGCTGCAGTTCTTTCAGATGAAGGAAACTTTGTTGTCAAAGATGTTATTAGAGCTGGTGAATCAATATGGCAGAGCTTTCATCATCCTTGTGACACTTTGCTACCAACCCAGCAGCTTGGATACATTTTTAAATCTAAAAAGGGCACTTTCTTGACTGCCTGGAAAAATAAGAGTGACCCATCTAGTGGGATATATACAGTTGGAGGCCGACAGGCAACAGAGAGGCCACCGCAAGTAATCATTTGGATTAATCGATCAACTCCTTTCTGGAGAAGTGGGCCATGGGATAAGTCAAAGTTCATCGGCATGCCAGACATGGATGATCAATATCTTAGTGGATTTAAACTAGAAGATAATGTGGAACAGGGAACAAAGTATTTCTCATTTAAATTATTTGACACTTCCGCAGCATATCTAGACATCTCTTCACAGGGAAAACCAAAGCTTATGTTTTCAAAAAATGGTCGGAACTGGTCAGTCTACTGGGAGACAAAAAAGAATAAATGTGACATCTATGGAGCATGTGGACCTTTTGGGGTTTGCAACATCTCTGAATCTCCAATCTGCAAGTGTTTGAAAGGGTTTGTGCCAAGTTCAAAACAGGAATGGAGCAAAGGAAACCGGACAGCTGGGTGCGTAAGGCAAACCGACTTGTTCTGTGAGAGACAAACAGATAAGAAGTCATACTCATTGCAAGGAAAACAAGGTTACAATGATGATAAGTTTTGGAAGATGATAGGGGTAAAAGTGCCAGATTATCATCAGTATAATACATCTTTGAATACTCATGGTGACATCAATGACTGCAAGATACAGTGCCTAAATAATTGTTCTTGCCTGGCTTATGCATTTCTTAATAATATTGGGTGTTTGACCTGGTCCAAACACCTTATAGATATACAGGAGTTCTCCGAGGGAGGTGTTGATCTTTATATTCGCCTAGCATGCAAAGAATTAGGTAAATGATGACAATGCTTGCAAAATTGTAGTTGGCAATATCTCATCTTTTTCTTATGTTTGTTTTCTTTTCTGGATTCATTTGCAGGTGAAGGAAAGCCAATTAAGTTTATTGCCAGCCTTACAGCTGTTGGTATAATGATAATCTTGGTTGTCATAGCGGTCGGTTTGCAAAGCTTGCGAGCTAACCAAAAGGGTAAGAGAATGAGATAGAGGAGATTAATTATTCTGATGCATTAGCACATTCATAGGTATCTCTCTGAAGTACTAAACTACTAATCAAATTAGTATTACTTCCCTGCCGAAATGTATAAGAGCATATATAGTAATATACTGGTTGATATCCATAAATTTTGTTGTCTTATTCTGATTCGGTGTTTGACGTACGTTTGTACTTGCTGTAAAACGTAAAACAAGATTGTACTCAATCTAAGAACACAGAACATAATTAAGATTAACATAAGCATAACATTAAGATGAACAAAATATAAATCATGTATACCAACTTGAATTAGTCATGATAAATCTTCTCCTCTATCCAGTCCTGTATGCAAACTTTTATGGGGCAAAGTTTATGAATAGTGTGGTGATTGATAGAGCAGGGATCTAACACTTTTATAGGCATCACGGACTAGGTACCTCCCATAAAGGATTCTTAGTCCTAATTGATGTAGGCCTTTGTCAAACTATTTCATGTACATTTAGGATTACTTTATAATTAAGTAATCAACAATATATACCGTATCCAGTACTGATTATAGATAAAGAGGTCATGGACTCAAATAATTCAAGCACTGTCTAATTACTTATTCTGCAAATAAGGTAGCTAAGTTGTTGTGGTCCTTATTGAACATTGATAAGTCCACATTAATTCTTACACTTGCAAAATAACAAAACTTCTTTTTCAATGAACAGGATCAAGTCCCACTTCTAGGGATACTCTTCTAGTACATATTGGAAAATATGATCCATCAGAGCTTTTGATCTATGATTTTGATACCATGTTAGCTGCCACAAACAATTTCAGCATTACAAACAAACTCGGGCAAGGAGGCTTTGGTCCTGTTTATAAGGTACTAATTTGTTTACTTGAGGGTAATATAGCATTGTAAGAGGTAGAAGAATAACATGAACACCATGATTAACTTGTTGGCATTGTATAGGGTATACTACAGGATGGGAAGGAAATTGCTGTAAAAAGACTATCTAGTAGCTCAAGACAAGGCATTGAAGAGTTCAAGAATGAGATGTTGTTGATCTCCAATCTTCAACACAAAAATCTTGTTAGGATGATGGGTTGCTGCGTTAAAGAAGATGAGAAGTTGCTGGTTTATGAGTTCATGCCAAACAAAAGCTTGGATACGTTTTTATTCGGTTAGTTTCACTACCACTTTATGATGGCTGCAATTTCTTATAGTGCTAGCATGTTCTTTTAACAGTAATTCTTATCTATTATCCAAAAAAAAAAAAAAAACAGTAATTCTTGTCCCTGAGCTCTTTATAATATGTTGAACTTGGAGGACCTTGAAACTTGAAAGTGAGTCTTACTAAAACAAGATGCCAAAAGTTCAGTATAATTCTAGGAATTATATTTTAGAATTAAAACTGCCTACTAAGTACTAACAAAAAGGTTCGATCGAGTGAATCCACATGAACTAAATTACCATTGCATAAATTCTCCATCAATCTTTGAATGCATGTTTATCTATACGGGCGAATTTCTTTCACTTCTTCATTTCCTGATAATTAAAGGCTAGACTAGAATTTTAGTTTCAATCAGAGAACGATTAGTAGCTTGGCTTTTGATGAAAATTCTTTTAATCATATATGTTCGTGACTGAATCACCGAAAGCATTTTTAATATGAATAACATTGCTGATCACATTCTAATGGTCGTATTAATTATTTCATTAGAGCCAATGAGGAGAGGAATGCTTGATTGGGATAGACGCTTTAATATTATTCAGGGTATTGCTAGAGGGCTTCTTTATCTCCATCATGATTCCTATGTGAAGGTAATACATAGAGATTTGAAAGTCAGCAACATTCTCCTAGATGAAAAAATGAACCCAAAAATCTCAGATTTTGGATTGGCACGAATAATTGAAGGAACACAATGTCTAGAAAATACTCAAAAGGTTGTGGGAACACGGTAAGAATCAGTTCTTTCAGTCACATGGTAATTTTCTTTAAGCCAAAACCTAGATTCATATTAATTAATGAGTTTTCTACACAGTGGCTATATGTCTCCAGAGTATGCCATGGGTGGGATATTTTCTGAAAAATCTGATGTCTACAGTTTCGGGGTTTTGGTATTGGAGATTATTAGTAGCAAGAAGAATAACAACTTCTTTTTATATGACCAACAGCTAGGCTTTCTAGCCCATGTAAGTTCAATGTAAAATAGTGAGTTTTATTAGCTGTCAAGCTATGTCATATAGATTAGACCATAAATATGAAGCTGAATGCAGCAGTCTTCACAATTTTTGACAACAACTCTGTATTTTTTTTTTTAGGCATGGAACTTGTGGTATGAAGGCAGGGGATTGGAGTTGGCAGATGAAGTATTGGGTGATTCATATTGCTCATCAGAAGTATTGAAATGTGTGCACATTGGGCTTCTTTGTATACAAGATAATGCTGCGGATAGGCCTACCATGAAGGATATTGCTTTGATGTTAAGTAGCAAGACAGATGGTCCACAACCTAAGAGGCCTCTATTCACTATCCAAAACTCATTTTCTCGTCCTCAACTATTGTATGAACATACCAAGTCCTCCACAAATGAAGCTACCATTACAGTGATTGAAGGACGATAAGTGACAACAAATTGTTTCTTCAAAATGCAATCATGTTCGGTCATTTTGAAGGTTTTCTTTTAACTCTTTTTTTCTGGTAAGAGTACGTATATAGAGGTTTCCATTGGTAGATACTTCCTGGCCAGGACCTTGGATTGAGTAGTTTACCCTGGTATTAACATTGTTTGTCAGTGTTATATACATTGTTCTTCTTATTTGATATTGCACCAAATCCTCTAAAACTCAAGATCCAGGCAAGGTTTGGTTGCTGTAATTGTTACTTCTCCTCCATGGCTACGTACCTTGATCGACAAGCTTTTTCTTTGTTACGGTTTAGGTCACCTATATTACTATATAAGTATATATGTTGTGTAACTTTTCGGATGATATGGTCATCTTTTTCACATAGAGCTATACTCCTTTGTAGATGTCATATTTATCTTGTTATTTTGTTTAGAGTTTCCTCGTAGGACTGTGGTTGTAATATTTGATTTAAAAACTATACGCTAAATAGTCAATTTTGCTACATTATGTTTTATTGTAGTGTGCATTTACTATTCTAGGTTTTATTTTTGCCTATTTCATACGCTAGATTTTCACAATTAACCAATTTGTTATCATAAGTTTTACTTCAGCCAATTTGCTCGTTAGTTTTCAAAATTTGCCAATGTATTGCTATTCTGTCAAATTAACTTGTTTTAATTAGTCCATTCCTCTATTTAAACATTGATCAACTTTAAAACCCTAGGTAGTAAATTACTAAATTTGAAAATTTAGGGAAGCAAAATTGGTTGGAGCAGTAGATTTGACAAAAGAGTAGCAAATTGACTAAACTAAAATCCAGGCTAGCAAATTAGTTAAAATAAAATTTAGGGTAGCAAACTGACACGGAAGTCAAACTTAGAGTAGCAAATTGGCAATCATGCCAAAATTATATGAATATAACTATGGTGATGCAGTAGATTGGAGTTGGGGTTGGGATGGTCCTGTCACGCCCCGAATTTTGAATAAAGAAAATTCAAATCCGAAACGCGAGAACAAACACAAGAAAACACATATAGAAATTTTTTCATTTAAACTAAGTAACAAACAACTGAACTCACAGTGTCAATACCGACTCGTTCTTTAGAGTCACATATTACACTACAGATAGTTTACAAATCAAACTGAATGACAATTCAATAAGTAAACACACCCACCACAACTCACTACCCAGCGGAAGACTTAAAACTAAGAGCACCCTTCCACATCCACGCCATCGAACGTACACCTCAGCTTTGATAATGATCACTCGATAATCAAACCTGCACAAAAACCCCTACACCATAGAATAGTGCACCGGGAATGAATAAAACAAACCCGATAAGCTTTTCAGCCCGTATGAGTAAACTCAATTAAAGTGACTCACGACACTCATGCTTATAATTTCTCAGCTCGTGAGATAATTAAAGCAACAACATTTAATTCCACAAGATACATGCTTTCACCATCTTAGCTTAACAAAAACAATATGCAATTATCACAACAAAACGTCAAGTTCAAATTAATCAATAACATGCTCAACAATTTCAACCCAACTAAAAACCCACATGCTCTGTCTCTCAATTCATTTTACGTCCCCACAATCTAACAGATCACCATTCCTTTGCCTCAACGGCACAACCACGAAATCATACTCATTGTCTCACAATAACAACCAACTGCCAACCTTAGGGCATCACAACTCAGTTCACCTCACTCTAAATCCCACGACACCACTGTACTCACAACAATCATTAAGTAAAATAAGTAATCCCTGCATAGAAACTTAGTTCAGGAGATCACATTAAAACAAACAAAAGAAATCGTATAAATCCCTGCATAGAGTTTAGTTCAGGAATTTACATTAAAACAAACAATACAAAAAGCGGTAATCCCTGCATATAACTTAGTTCAGGAGATTACACTAAAACAAACAATTCAAAAGACAGTAATCCCTGCATAGAGTTTAGTTCAGGAGATTACTTAAAATTCAACAATTAAAAGGAAAAGAAAAATAAATGAAGAAGTCAAACAGCTCACACTAAAGTCAATGATCACCCATCAACTCCAAACTAAAGTCGATGTTCACCCATTGACTTTGACTAAAGTAGATGATCACCCATCAACTCCACATATTCTTTTAATACAATTACATCAATCACTCACATGATGAAACACTCATACAATTACATCAATCACTCACATGATGAATTGTATGCCGCTACACACTCATACAATTACATCAATCACTCACATGAAACAACATGGAACACATTTCTACAATTACCAAAACACAACTCTCGCCACTTTGGCACCTAATCACAACTATCGCCACTTTGGCACCTAATCACAACTCTCAATCATTACTTCACCAATGTCACACCATCCAATATACATATTCCACGTAAATATATATATATATATATATATGTAGTCATTCACACAGGAATGACCACTAATACCAACTATAGTTTTGTAAATTATTCCTCTCAAAAATCATTTTATATCAAAACATTGTTTTAACCTACCCATGAACCGTTGTCGATCAAGTTCCTATATTTTAAAACAAATAATTTGTTTCGAAAATGATTTAACAATTAAACAAGTAATTCCGAGTAATAAATAAATCCGTTCGTAAATGAACCACGTGAGATTTACTCACCTCAATCCAGCTGCGTCTTCAATACAGCCCAAAATCACAATCACAACCGTCCGCCCAACCAAAACCGTCAGTCACCTAATCAAAATACAATCCTAACTTAGCAATTGATTCATAACACACTTAAACGACAATCCAACGGTCAGATTCTCACAGATTGCCCTTAGGATCATCCTATCCAAATTATTCGAAGATCCAACGGTCAGATCTTCGCGGATTGCAAACCGAAGATAATGCGTAAAACCGAAACCCTAGCATGCATCAACTTTCTCCAAAATAACCTTATAATATATCAAAACGACCGTATCGATGCGTAGATGAATAAACTGAAAACAGAACACAAAAAGGAAACTGGACGCGCCGCCACGCGCCGTCGGCAGTGGGCGGTCAACGCCCGGTCAACGGAGGAGGGTCAACGGCGGTCAACACCGACCAACCACCTTCGATGGCAAAGTGACCAACAACAAACTTGTTCAAAATGAAGAGATGAGCAACTTTCATACCTGTAGCTAAGTCTGGATCGGCCTAGATCTTCCTAGATCAAGCATGGAAGTTGGATTAATCTCGGCCCTCTGATCAGATTCCAGATTCGACAAGAACCGTCGATTTATTCAAACCTTGATCTTTTGCTCCACACTCCAAATCGTGATGCAAGGCCTATATAGGGATGATCAGCAGGAAGAGCTGATCCCAGAACCGTGAAGAAATCGACCGGGAAGTCGCCGGAAACTGGGAAATCCAACCGGGTCGGTCCGCTGTCACTGTTCACGTCTCCGATCTCCTTCTGGGGTGCTCCACTGGTGAAACCAACAGCAAGGGTCGACGACGGAAGCTGAGGCGAGTCAGTTCAGGCTGGGTCCTTGGTCGTCGGCCGCTGGGAAGGCTGGTTTCCAGCCGTGTCCGGTCGAGCGCGACCCGTTGGTCTGAGGAGAGAGAACAGAGAGAAATTGGGGAGGAAAATGGGATTTTCGGAACTTTTGGGATTTATGAAAAAAATCCGGAATTTTCTTATATTTATAGAAATTTCCCCAAATTTCAATCGCTCATAACTTTCTCATACTAACTCCGATTCTTGCGTTCCACATGTCCACGAACTCGTATAGACGCGCTCTACGAATTTCGTGAAGGAAGTTTCCAGAGAAATACAACGTATAAAAAGTCAACCTTTGCGCCCCCCCAAAGTCATACTTTCCGAATAAAAATTCTTCCGAAGCACTTCTGCTCCACCCTCGAATCATGAACTCGTACAAACGAACACTTTATTAATTCTAGGAAGCATTTAGGAATTAATAACAAATTTTCGGGGTCTTACAGGTCCATTTTGACTCTAATTGTTTGAGTTGGGCATTTGGGCCTTGATCTTCAAAAAAACTATATGGGCTTGTTTTTCGACTTCTTGCTTAATGATTTTTTTAGGATTAATAGATCACTTTGATTCTCATAAATTTAAGGCCGTTTCAATTTTGAACAATGAAAAACGATATATAAATTTGGTAAGAAATTAGTGCCAAAAAATCAAATTGAAAAAACCTATAGAACAAAGTCCACCCTACTTTGAGCCTAACCATAATCTCTGGTGATTCAGTGTACTCAAATATATACTTTTAGTAATTAGGGCTAGGCGTCGGCTGGGCTGTCCCAAAATTTTTTAGGCCCACGTCTGGACCGAAATATTCAGGTCGTGTTCATTTTCTGTTTTTGAATTCTAAAGACCGAACAAAGCCTGGCTTAAACTAATATGCTTTTGATCAATATGTGTTGTAGTTTATATCTTCTGCTTCCCTCTTTACCTGAATCTTGCAGTAGGAAGTACAAAAATGAATCAGGTTCTGTTATAAGCATATTAGTTCTTCTAATATATTTCACACTTCCTGCCTGTATTCATTAAGTACTTGTGATCCACTTGAAAGCAAGCGCATAATTTAACCCTGAAAATGTCATCGTTAGTATATAGTAAATAGGGATCGTTCTATTCCGGGGATTGAGGGTACACCTGTAATTGCAAAAACAAATTAAAAAAAATAAAAAGTATTATTTACAAAAATAAAACAAAGAATAAAAATATATACAAATGAATACAAAAGGGGGTTTTAGGATTATTAAATTAAAAACTAAAATAAATAAAATAAATAAAATGTAAAAACATATATACACGGGTGGAATGAGATAACAAAGATCAAAACCGAAACTATGATCAAATTCGATTAAACCCTAATATTGTTCGTCTAAGTCATGAGAAAGGAGTTGATCATGTGAAATATTCGAAAGCAAATAATTTCCCATTTTTTACTTTTCAATGCTAATTAACCTAAGTGAAAGCACAAAGATTAATCCTATCAAACATGTAATCAAGCCCTAGAAAGCTAGTCAATCATGACATGTTTAACGCATGAAACACATAGAAATGCTATCAACTCAAGTGTGCAACTTAGTATGAAAAAGTCCACCTAATTGCAATCCTCTTTAATTAAATTCGGTTTTTGTCCAAAACCTTTACTACTTCGATTCAAGTTACACAAAACAAAAAGTTGATTTCATGTTCTTAAATCTAGCACCATTCATATCAAAACCCTAAGTGTTTCAAACCACATAAGATTAAAATACAAAAGATATCTATAAAGCAAATTTAATTAAACAAACTCACATAAGCAACTCTCGAATCACAATATAAGAGTCGAAATTCTCATTTAATCATAAAAATTCCAGAAATAATAATTTTGTTCAATCATGAATGTCAACTAAAACAAAACCAACGAAATTCAAAGCAAAGGTTACAAAGTAGAGGTCGAATTACACCGTGGATGGAAGATGAAGATGGATGATTAACGTTGTGGTCTCTTGAAACTCGAAAGCAAGCTTCAAGGATGGGGATGGATGGTGGTGCTCACGGCTTCTTCTTCTTCCTTTGGCCTTGCTTGAACCCGTGGCTTGCTTTAGAGGATGGAGAGAGTTTTTCTAATGTTTATTTTCTAATGGAGAGAGGTGTCTGAATGAAGAGGTGTGAGGTGGTGTGTTTAAACGTCTAGCATAGGGGGGTTTATATAGGGGAATGGCCAAGCTTTGCCACATAGCTTTGACCAATCACGTAGCGCCACGTCAGCTCTGTGTGTCATCCAACCAATCAAAAAGCTCCAAAATCAATCCCTAATATATTGTTGCTGATTTTCCCAAGATTATTTCTGATTTTTCTCTTAATTTTCGGCCTAATATCTAGGCATGAACCTAGACAATGTATCTAGATGCATTTTGGACATTTTCTCCCTTAAATCTCTCCATGGCTTTATCCTTAATGTCCTCCCCTTGATTTTCTCTTGATTTTCACATTAAAATTGCAGATTTTATTCTCTAATTTCAGCCAACATATCTTGAGGGAATTAAGGAACGAATCTGGACTTGTTTTGAACCTTTTCTTCCTTAAAATTCTCCCTTGATATTCTCCACATAATCTCCTTGATTTTCCATGCAAAAATCAGATTTAATCTCCCAAAATATCTCCCACGTCATCATGTTGTCTCCTAATGCCTTCAGGTTTCCTAGCCTCATCAGGATTCCTGCGTTGACTGGGATTCCTAGTTGGACCAGGAAAACTCCATTTCTTCATTTCAGTTCATTTCTTCTCCATTTATTCCAATGTACCTAGAAAATAAAAATTAAATTAAAATTTATTAATTTAAGGAAATAACTAAGTAAAATATGAGGAAATAATTATTAAAACGTCGCATTAAAATGCTCCTATCAACTTGGCTAATGGAACTTCCCACAAATCGTTTTCAATTGCACCAGGTTCCTGGTTGGTGGAGTTTCTAACTATTTTACAATCTTTTTTTCTCTCTCTAAGTAGAGAGCATCTCTCTCTAGAATAGGGATTTCCTTTCCACCTGCCCATAGTGGTTCCCAGGACTTGGCTCCTTCTTTTGGTTAATCACCAACCCCTTCCGCCCATACTCGGCACCCCACCCTGCTCTTCCAAGTTGTTACTCCACCACCACCAGTAACCTATCTACTCCACTGACCCAATTATCCATCATTACCACTCTTCCAAGTTTTCACTCCACCACCAGTACCTATCATATCCACCGCCGTAGTCACCCATCACCACCGCTCCCAACAACTCCAGTTACCAGCCATCTTCATACTACTGCCTACATACTTTCACCCACCCACCATCGTTTTAACACTGATCTAGCATCACCCATTCACTGACTCTACGTTAACCCCTGCAAACAATCATCTCCACCATCTTCAACTACCCCAACCTCCTCTCTCTGACCAACAACCACCCGCTGACACCCCCAGCCACCTGCCCTTTTCATAGGGATGGCCTCTTTGTCACCTCACACCTTACCATCTCATTCTGATTCATCATTTCCAGATTGCATCTTGTTCTTTTCATCTTCCCAACACTACAAATACCAGAACATCATGCTACTTTTCTACTCAGGTAATTTCTTCACTCATCACAGTCAATTTACCTTATCTTCCCATCTATTCCATCAATCTCCCCATAAACACCCTCTCTCACTCAACACCATGAACCCCAGTAACACTAAAAACCCCAACCCAGATGACCATGTTCTAATTTTAGATCTCAACCAACAAGCTCTTGATGATGGCAACCCCTTACGCTCCTAGGATTTGTTATTACCGACAAATTCCTCAATGTTGCTGCTGTGATCCGTATCCTAGTTCGTGCTTGAGCAAATTTTGGAGAAGTCCGTATCAAATCCATTCGTGATAATCGGACTTTTGCTATAACTTTGATGGACAGAGATGGTGGTCAGCGAATCCTCGATAAAGGGCCGTGGTCGGTGATGGGTCATGCGGTCTGTGTCGATCTTTGGCCACTGGAAGCTCAGCTTGAGGATGTACAGGTCCATCTCCTTTCAATCTGGATCCAAGCTCATGGATTGCCTCTTGGCTAAATGACCAGATCCAATGCTCATCTTATTGGAGCTACTGTTGGATCTGTTCTTGAGGTTGAAGACCCAAATGCAATCAATGGCTAAAGAGGTTTCCTCAGGCTCAGAATCAGCATCAACACTCGTAACCCCCTCACCCCCGGAGTCTGGATCCAGTGTGGGAATCGCCCTCCTGTGTGGGTGGAATTCAGGTATGAATGCATCTCTTTTTTCTGCTATAACTGTGGAAGAATGGGCCACAACGAGCGTTTCTGCTCCTATACTCGATATCTAAGGGCTGAAAGGCTGGGGGCTTGGATCCTATCTCCGACCCCTCGTCGGCCAAACCGTAATCCCTCTGATGGAGAACGCGGCTGGGACAGTTTTTAGAGACAGTGTTTTCAGAGCCGCCAAAACAGATATCAATACCCAGGCCCACCCTCGGTCATGACCCCTCTCATTCAAGCTGCAGAATCAATATCAACCCAGTCACATCAGTCTAACCGGGGCACAATCATCATTTCGGAGCTCCCTACCTTTGATTCGGAGTGCCCAATCCATGGTCATCCTCTCCGTCCAAGGTCGGGGCCTGACATGTCTGACCGGGATAAAGGTAAAGGAAAAGCAATTATGGAGGAAGACCCAACCATTAATACTATTCCTGATGCTGTTGAGCACAATGGTGCTTTACCGGACTCCTCCACCTTCCCAACCTTGGGCCCAGATGGCGAGATAACTATGGGCCTAACCCAATTTGTGTTTGATCATTCCCTCAAGGACTTTATCTCTATTAGTTCTGTTGATCATACTAATTTGGGCTTGACTGACCACTCTTCCGTTCCCCTTTCTCACCACCCTTCTCAACCCCAGCTTCCTTAGGCCTATCAAACAACTCTATCCAAGCCTGCTCCATCCACTTCTCTACAAACTCAGACATCCCTACCCACTAGTCCGTCCACACAAATAATATCCCAAACACCCCCACTGAACTAGTCTCATTCCTGTCCCCTTCAACTCAGACAACCTCAACTCTTTCCAACTCGCCCCCTACTTCAAGTCAGGAAGGGGTTGTCACTGGTATTGCCTCCTTCCTGGATCGGGTTCGACTCAAACTTCATACTGATGATTCCTTTTTTCTCTCTGACCAGTTGACTAAAAAGACAAAATCAAGCTCTATCTCCACTACACCTGTTGAAATCTTACAAGGAATCCCTATTTCTCCTGACTTCCCAGTTGATGATCTCCCTGATCCAGATTTGGATATGCCCCTGATTTTGCTTGTTGTTTCCTCTTCAAGGGGAGTAAGGGGCCGAGGCCGGTCTGGTAGCACTAGGGGCCGAGAAGGTCGGGGAAGAGGGAGAAAATGAGCTACTTTGGAAGCCTCTGTTATATCTCCTCATCAATCTGAATCCATACTCAGAGAGAATCTCTCCACTCCTGAAGGGCTTTTTGCCGTACAAATCATTTTGGCTGAGACTTACCAAGCAACTATCCCACCTTTGAACCTGAGTCTCAGTTCTTTTTAGGCCCTGATCCCCCCGCCATCACCTCCATCGATGACCTCTTTGCAGCACTTTGTCAGCCCCTATCAGGTCCGAACTCCTCTGCAAATTCTCCCTGACCCAATAAACTCAGTTGGTCCCCCGATTATTGTGTCTGAAGATCAAGATCCCTCTGCTCCTTCAACCTCTGGGACTACAATCTTTGATCCAGATCATGCTTTTGATCATGGCACCGGTGGCTGGCTAGATGCAACCACGGGGTCACCATGAAGCTACTATCTTGGAATCGTCAGGGCTTAGGGGCAGCCTTGACTGGGAAAAGCCTTCGGTGGTTGAAAAAACACCATAACGCCTCCATGCTTTTTCTCATGGAAACTCGGCAACATGAGCCTGTTCTTAATATCTGGAAGAAACAGCTGCTTTTTGACCACGTTTTTGTGGTAAACCCAACAGTTATCCATGGCGGCGGCCTGGCTCTCTTTTGGGACAACTCTGTCCATGTTACTTGCATTTCCGGTTCAGTTAATTTTATTAATACCTCTGTAACTTTTGTCTCAAAGGATTTCTCTTATAATCTTTCTTGGATGTATGGGGAACCCCATGTTAATCAGAAAAATGTATTCTGGCATTCTCTGTACACTGCTTCCTCTCCACATATTGGCCCTTGGTTATGTTTGGGTGACTTTAATGAGATCCTTTGGCTCTCTAAAAAGTGGGGGGGGGGGGGGGGGGGGGGGGGGGTCTCCCTCAACCCCAGTGGAGAATCAATCTCAAGGCTTTTTGAATTGATACGCCCAAAATTGGCGCTCAACTTAACCTTACAAGATGTAGTCGTTAGCAATATAGAGTAAGCAAGGATCGTTCGATGCCAAAGATTGAGGGTAACAAATTAATCACACACAAAATAAAAACAAACTAATTTTAACTAATTAAAACACAAATCAAACCAACAAAATATGAAACTAAATAAAACAAAAACGTCAAACACTAGAAAAGAGAGAAAAAGATGGCAGGAAACAGAAGGGGATAGAAATGTGCTCTGCAATCCTAAACAAGAACAATATTTTGGGGTTTTTGGTTTTTAACAAAAATAAAAGAGAAAACAAATTTTGATTTTTGGTTTTGAGGAAATAAGATGGAGAACATGTTAGACACTCGGAAATCCACCACCAATTACTTTCGAATATATTAAGTTAACCTAGTTTCAATTACTAAGGTGTGAACAGAAACCAACCAAGAAACAAGTCAGAGCAGATCATGTCCCTTATTAATGTTTCCCTAATTACTTAGTCTACGTGAACGCACAATAGCTAAGCCTATCAAACATGCAATCAAGGTATAGAACGCTATCCTATCAACAACACATATGGTGTCAACACATTTGAAGCATTAAGATCTCATGGAAACAACTGGTTATAGAGTTGCAGTCTAGTGTGGAACGCCTACCTAGCATGCTCTTCTAGTTGCTTAAAACATCAGCTTTTGTCCAAAGCCTTGCATACTTGTGGATTAGAAAACAACATGATTAGGTGAATTATTTTCTAAACCTAGCTCTAATTACATGCATATATCCTAAGTGTCGACCTAAAGAACATAAACACATAAAAGTTTTCAATCAAGCAGAAATAAACAACCAATTCACACCAAAGATCAAGAAACTAGATTTAAACAAACATATGTTCTACATAATTGGGGCTTCAAATCTTGCCCCTAACAAAAAGAATGTTAGTTACACATTGTTTAAAAACCAAAATAGAACAAATAGATAAAAAGAAGAAAAATATGGTGGCGGATGAATGAGAAAGAGAGATAGAAGAGAAGGTGAAAGGTGTGGTCCTCTTCAATGTGTGCAGAAGCTCAATATATTTAGGAGAAGTGCAGCCCTAGTTTCCTTCTTCAACAATGCTTTGAAAGCCTTCCCTAGTTGCTTGAGGATTCCTTTGATCGGTGCTCAATTAAATGATTTTCAAACCTTGGTAATCTTGTTGTAATCTTGTAGAATTATTCTAAGACTCTCCTTAATATTTGCAGCAGCATTAACCTTCCAAAAATGCACCCAAAATCCATTCAAAGAAGATTTCTGCCAAACTGTCCTGTTTTGACTAGGATTCAATTTCTGTCTCTGAAGCTTCCTTCTTGGACAAGGAACAACTTCGTTTTGCCAAGTGTCTGGATGGTTCTTGACTCCCATGTGATATATGAATCATATATTCTAGAATGATAAACAAAAGTCTGGAAAAACCAAGTAAATCGCCGGAAAAGATATCCCAAAAAGCTTCGTGAAAAGCTGATAGTTTCTGCCTTATCGGGAAACCTTCTTTGAGTTTGATTTCCTACTGCCTCATTGACGATTTCTAAGAGTTATTTGGCTCTTGTTGAATTATAACATCATTTCTTCAAGGATCGCTGGCCCTTTCTGCAAAGATGCATCTGAAAGAATGCAAGAATCGCTCCTCAAAACTGTTCCCAAAAAGCTGATTCTGAAACTGCAGTTTTCCGCTTTTCAGCAACTGTTTTGCACAAAGATTTCCGTGGACTTCCCTTGTAATTTCTGGCCAAAATATTGATCAATCTTGGTCCTTTGCATCAGTGCTTTATGATCCATGGCTTCGTTGCTCCCTTTCAGCTCCTATTTCTCTTGAATCACTCCACGAACTAGCTAAAAAGAAAACAAAGTTAAAACTGACTTTTTAGAGGAAATAGCTAAGAAAAGTGTAAAGTATTGCACATTATATTTGACGCATTTATGCTCCTATCATGAATCACTCACAATTAACTGATCTGCATTTTCTGGGACCTGAATTCACTTGGTACTGTTTTCAACATGGGAAGGTGGTTATCAAGGAAAGGTTGGACCGTGCTTTGGCCAACAATTCTTGGATTGTTAATCAACCCCGATCTCAAATTTTCCATCTTCCTTTACTGGGATCTGACCACCGATCAATATTGGTTAACACGGCTCTTGCTCAAAAAATTAATCCTCCTCTCTTTCGCTTTGAGCATCTATGGACTCTCCACCCTGCTAGCTATCAGATCGTGCAAGAAAATTGGAAGCCCTGTCTTCCTCCTTCAGCTAGCATTTCTTGGGCTAGAAATTTGCAAAGCTATAGATCCTCCATTGGTTCTTGGGCCAAAAATACTTTCCCAAACTTTGGGAAACAGGTCAGCTCTAATATCAATCGAATCCAATCCCTTTTGGAATCTGATCAGGATGAAATTCAGGGGGACATCTCTACTGCTACTAATCAGATTGCTTCTCTCTGTTCTCTTGAAGAAGTTTATTGGAAGCAGAGATCCCGCATCTCATGGCTGGCCCATGGGGATCTTAATACTCATTTTTTCCACCAGAGCACTTTACTCCGCAGAAGCCGGAACAAAATCCTTTTGCTTAATAATGGTTTTGGTTAGTGGTTATCCACTGAGGATTCTATTGTCTCTCATCTCAACAGCTATTTCAAGGATATGTACACAGCCACACCAACTTACCATACCCAAACAGTTCTGGACTTCGTTGATCCGCTGGTCACGGATGAGATGAATGATTCTCTTATGGCTACTATCTCCCTTGAGGAGGTTAAAGTAGCAGTTTTTGAATTAGGATCTCTCAAAGCTCCCGACCCGGATGGGTTCTCTGGTTCCTTCTACCAAACTTACTGGGACATTGTCAAGGAGGTTGTTCTTGCTGCAACATATCAATCCTACGAATCAACGACCATTCTGGAGCAATTCAACAACACCTTCATTGCATTAATCCCAAAAGTGGAAGCTCCCTAACTTGCTTCACAGTTCCGACCTATAGCTCTGTGTAATTTTGCTTACAAGATTTTAACCAAGATTATCTCCAACAAGTTGAGTCCTTTCATGACTATGCTAATTTCAGAAAATCAGTCGGCTTTTGTCTCCGGTTGCCAAATTCAGGACAATATCTTGGTGGCACATGAGTTGTTCCACCACCTCAAACTCTTGAAATCTGGTATACAGGGGGAATTTACTCTTAAACTTGACATGAACAAGGCTTATGACCGAGTGGATTGGAATTTTCCTTTGGAGGGCTCTGTCAAATGTCTTGGCTACAAATCATGATCGTCACAATAGACACTTGGCTCAATCTCCTTTGTGTTCGCTATGTCAAGCTCATCCTGAAACTGTTGAACACATTCTCTTGTTATGCCCATGGGCCATGTGTACCTGGTTTGCCCACCCACTCTCTTATAGAATTGACTCTCAGATCATCACTTCTTTGGACAGATGGCTCACTAAGTTGTTCCTTTCTAATGGTGGCCTTTGTACGACAGATTCGTTGTACACTACACATGTGGTTTTCTTACTCTGGTTCATTTGGAAAGAACAGTTCAATCATATCTCCCCAAATTCTCTATCGGTGTCTTCAAGGGCTTTTAGAGCTTCATTGGAATTCCTGACAATTCCTACATTTTTAAGCCCAAAGATTCACCGCCCTCGCAACTCTGAGGATTCAACTCATTGGCTGCCTCCTCTGATTCACTCGTGGAAAATTAACACGGATGCGGCATGGGATTCTTCCACTCTTTCTTGTGGGCTCTCAGCTCTATTACGTGACTCTACTGGAACTTTAGTGAAAGGCTTGTCCCAGTCGAATTTTGCCTCCTCCTCCTTGGCTGCTGAAGCTATGACAATTGATCTTGGCCTCAGCCTTACCTCCTCTATACCTCTTTCTTCCTTTCAGTTGGAATCAGACTCTTTGGTATTGATATCAGCTTTTTAAAACCCTTTGTCTGCGATTGACTAGTCGACTTCTCAGATTATTTCTACTATCTGAACGAAGGCCTCTCGTTTCAACCGTGTAAACTGGCGTTGGACCAGTAGGAGGACAAACGCTGCAGCTGATCTTGTGGCAGCGTGGGCTGTTAAAACCATATACATGCTCACAATCATATGCATACAAGAATCAAGACTTACCTTCAACAATTACTGGCATGGATTCCATCTTTTGCAGCTGCAAACTCGAACACTGAATATGGCCTTCTGTTACTTACCAACTTGCTTCTCAATGGACAGAACAATATGCAAAATGTGGTAGTAATCAGGGACCAATTCATCTGTATATATAGGAGACTTAAACCTCAAGAAGCTTCCCATTAAAGCAATCCTTATCAGATTAGGTTTCCTAGTTAGATTCTTAATGTATCACAATCTTGTAGCTTTTCTTGTAGACTAAGCAATGGATTACTATCCTTAATGAATTGATACACTGCTCCATTAAGCTACTAGTATTGATTTACAATTTGTGTCCATGTTGAACCAGTTTTGACATTTAGCTAATTATCAATTTACTATATGTTAATGTGTGACAAGTCCGTATTGATTCTAACAATCTCCCCCTTGGACTGACACATATTAAAGTTGATAATTTGCACCAGAAAATGTCAGAAACTACTCAACTTACTATAGTGCGCACCAGACAACAAAATTAAACCAAAAATCCATTCCAACATGGTCAGATCACAGTTACTTATGTAGAGCAAGAAACATAATACATTTTATAAAAAATGCAGAGTTTCAAAACCACAAATACAAGTTCTTACAATCCACATATGTCAAAACCAGAAGTGATACAATATATGTTATTGTGTATCAACAAGTAAACATATATTAGGTCCTACTTTATGTTTCTAAAACCAAAAACTCAAGAAAATTTTCTGAACACTGATGGCTTAAAAACATTGCTTGAACCTTAACATCATGCTATACATGATTTAAGCCATCTAATAGCAAATATGATATTCAAAACAAGATGATAATTTCCAAAATAAAACCATAAAGCTGCAGCAAAACCATAACTGGAAATACCTCAAAATTTTATTGATAATAATAAACTGCCATTACAAATAAGTTGTGATAAATAAAGTCAAAATATCACAACTGAAAATACAAGAACTCAAAAAGCCTTAGAATTTTTAAATGCTCCAACTGGAATAACTCTCTACTAAACCTAAACATCTAAGCTAGCCAAAACTCCAATGCTTGCTGTATGCTTCTGGAATGCAGCCACTGACAAGGCCTTATTGAAGGGATCTGCTAGCTATGAATTTGTGTCAATACTCAAAACAGCTATCTCACCATGCTTTACCATTTCTCTCACACTGTAATACTTTAGGTCAATGTGTTTAGAATTATTTGATCTTTTACTGTTCTGACTAAGAAAACAGCTGCTTCATTATCACAATAAATCACTAGTGTACCAGCCACAATGTGACTCAACACTTTAGTCTGCATCAAAAAATTCTTGATCCAAAGTCCTTCACACACAGTCTCATACACTGCAATAAATTCAGCTTGCATGGTGGAAGTTGAAACAAGTGCTTGTTTCATGGTCTTCCAAGCAATAGCACCTCCTGCAAGTAGGGATGGCATTTTAACCCACGGGTAATTATTCCATCTGGGTATTTTTTTTCGGGTATGGGTACCCGTTTATGAGTTTTGGGTGGGTACACCCATATCAAAAAGGGTGGGTATGGGTGTTACCCACGGGTATTAAAATTTTACCCAATACCCATTTCTATTCACCCGCAATCTCCAAAAAGCGATCTCCTCTTTTCTCTTTGTTCGACCCAGCAGTCTCGCCGGAGATCGACTACTCCGGCATCTAGGGTTGAGGTCGTGGTGGATATCGTTGGCGGAAACGAGGTGGATTTCTAGGGTTCTATTCCATCTTGGCTCTCACCAGCTTTGAACTCGTACTCAAGTTTCTCTAAGGTACTCGCTTCCTTCTCTCTTATATCTGTATCTATTGTCGGTATATATGCAATTCGCCATGCTTGATTTGATTTTCAGGAAGTGGGTTTTGCGATTCATGTGGTTTTTCTTGTTTTGGTTAAGCATATTGGGATCAAAGATCGTAGTTTTGTGGATTTGAGAAAGTGCTTTTGCGTTTTGGCTTTTGATTGTGGGATTTGTTCAAATGGAGTTTGATTCTGTGTTAATTTTTGCAAAGGGATTCTGGGTTTTGTTAACTTGACCGAATTTGAATGAGATATTCTAGTAGAAGAAGGGAATTTGATTTGGAGGTACAGCTAGATTTTTGAAATGTTTGAAGTTTATTGTTTGCATCTGGTAGCGGCTTCTGTGACTGAGCAAATGAAGGACTATAATTCATATAACTAGTTACTAATATTTAAGTTCGTAGTTACTGTTTTGAGATGTTATAATGTCTTCCACATCTGTAGTATTTTAGGTATTTTACCTAGCTTAATAATATTTCTGAATATCTCAAAAATTTCAGCATTATGTTTATTCTAAATAACTCTAAAATTTCTGAATATCTTCTTGCAGTGTGGAAGATATGTCATATAGCTGTGCTAATAATGAAATAATGGATGAGGATGTGGAACAAAGGGTTCCACGCAAAAGAAAGAGGAAAGCAGCAGTATGGGATAATTTTGAAGTAAAAGTGATCAAGGGGGAAGAGAAAGCAATTTGTAAGCATTGTGGCAAGATCCCAAGTGCAAAGTCTTCAAATGGAACTAATTCCTTGAATTTATATGTTAAATCATGTAAAGGACTAAAGCCCCAATCAACAAGGAGCGAGGGGACAATCATATTTGGTCATTTTGATGAGAGTAATGCAAAGATTGAGCTTGCCAATATGATCATCTTGCATGAGTACCAATTATTGATGGTTGAGCATCTTGAGTTCAGGAGGTATTCTAATGCATTACAACCTTCCTTTAGGGTTCCATGTAGAAACACAATCAAGAAGGAGATTATGAAGATCTATGAATTCGAGAAAGAAAAGACAATGAAGCTTATACATATGAATAGAAGTAGAATTGCAATCACTACAGACATGTGGACTGCAAGTAATCAAAATTAAAGAAAGGATTTATGGCCATAACATCGCATTTTATTGATGATTCTTGGAACTTGCAGAGTCGACTTTTGAGGTATATATGATTTCTACTCTTTTTTAGTGTTGCTGTTGTATTACTTAGCTACTGAAATGTATCTCTGTCTTGTATTGATATTGCTTAGTTACTGGAATGTATATCTGTCTTGTACTGATATTTAAATTTAAATAGTATATGAATAACATGTATATCTGTCTTGCTGATTTGAATTGGTCTGAGAGAGTTCACTGGGTATGTGGATGGGGATGAACCATGTGTTGTGAATTGTAATTAGCATTGAGAATGGGTGCACCAGATATATAGGAATGGGGCCCTGACATTGCCATTTGATCAATGATAAATATGTGCACGTGCATGGCCCTTGTTTCTTTAGATAATGGTACTGCTTATTAACATTGCATTGCATTGCATTGCAATTAGGTAGTGGGACAGAAGAGTGTCATTTCTTTTAATTTGGTTGCATATTAACTTTGTTAGTCATTATATGTTTATAGGGCTGCACTATCTGTTAATCATGGTACTTGTTTTGATTAATATAAGTTATAATGTAACTTATGCAGGTTTGTATATGTTCCCTGTCCACATGATGCAGATACGCTTCATAGGATGGAGTGTTTATATAGTTGGAATATCCATCGTAACTTATCAACGTTAACCGTGGATAATAGTACCACTAATGATGCCATGATTGAATTACTTCTTGTGACTTTGAGATCAAATTCATTGTTGGTTGGTGGCCTAATGTGTGCTCGTGATTGGATGTGGAGTGAGATACGAGATGCTCCTAGCACATTAGAGGATGATGTGGATGTTGATGAGGAGTCTTGCCATGATATTGATGATGATCTTACTCTACTTCAGAGGATGCAGGGCGACATTGATACACCCAGAGGAAGAGCACACTCTTCACCTTTATTTTAGTATATAGGATTTAGATATTAGAATTCTCATTTTTTAATTTTTTTCTTCTAATCATTGAAGTTATATTTAGAAGACACTTATTCATTTTCATTATCTGAGTCGGTGTTGAAAAATAAAATTTATTTTATTTACTAACTTAACACTAAAGTAGAAATATTCAGATAAAAAAAAAAACAATAATGTAGTGGTAGATGTTTGTAGCAAGTATAAAGAAAAAAAATTATAAATAAATAAATAAAATTGCCCATATTAAGATTAAAGAAAAACAATAAAGTAGTAATAAGTATTTGTCAAAAAAAAAAAGTAGCAAGTATTTTTAAAAAAAAATCCCAGCTTTTAATAGGCTAAAGTCCTTAAAAAATAAAAAATAAAAAAATAAAAAAAAAACTGCCCCAATTGAAAATGGGTAAATGGGTGGGTATGGGTTTTACCCATTTAGAAATGGGTGGGTAAATATCCATACCCGCGAATTATTTGATGGGTATTACCCGCGAATTATTATTGGGTGGGTAATCCCAGCAGGTAATACCCAATGGGTACAAATGCCATCCCTACCTGCAAGCATGAACACATATCCACAAGTCGACTTCTTGGAGTTTGGATAATTCCCTGCAAAATCAGAATATGAAAATCCAACAAGTTTCATATCCCCCACTTGTCTATACACTAGCATGTGACTTTTAGTTCTCTGCAGATACCTCAACACTTTCTTCCCAGCTACCCAATGCTCATGACCTGGATTGAATTGAAACCTTGATAAAATCCCCACTGCAAAAGACAAGTCTGGCTTAGTGCAGACTTGTGCATACATGAGACTTCCTACAAGTCTAGCATAAGGCTTTGACTCCATATTTCTCAACATCACTTTTGGGACTCTGCTTCTTGGTCAGCTTATCTCCTTTGGACATGGGAACTTTTCCAGTTGCACACTTTTCCATACCAAATCTCTATAAAATTTTGGTAACATAATTCTGTTGAGACAAACCAAGTAGTCTCTGTGCCATATCTCTTTTAATTTCAATACCTAGCACATATGATGCTTCTCCTAAGTCCTTCATGTCAAAATTCTTTGACAGAAAACTCTTAGTATCTTTAAGCAGTTTAATGTTACTGCTAGCCAAAAGTATATCATCCACATAGAGTACCAGAAAAATAAAATTGTTCCCAACTGTCTTCAAATAAACACACTCATTCACAAGATTTTCTGTAAATCCAAAAGTAGAAATCACAGAATCAAATTTCTTGTACCACTGTCTAGAAGCTTGTTTTAGGCCATAAATTGATTTTCTTAACTTGCATACTAAGTTTTCACTTCCAGCTTGCACAAAACCTTCTGGCTGCCTCATATAAATCACTTCATCTAGTTCTCCATTCAAAAAGGCTGTTTTAACATTCATCTGGTGCAGCTCCATATCAAAATGAGCCACTAAAGTCATGATTATCCTAAACGAGTCTTTTGTAGAAACTGGAGAAAAAGTCTCAGTAAAATCAATGCCCTCATTCTATGTAAAACCTTTGGCAACTAATCTTGCTTTATGTCTCTCTACATTACCATTTGCATCTCTTTTGGTTTTGAAAACCCATTTACAACCTATAGGCTTCTGTTTGGGGTCAGGTTCAACTAATTCCCAAACTGCATTTTGGCTCATGGAATCAATTTCTGCTTCCATTGCTAGCTACCACTGATGTGATTCACTACTCCCAATGGCCTAATTAAATGTAGTTGGATCATTGTCCTCTACACAGTCCATTTCAATTTCTGCTTCTTGCAGATAAACAATGTAGTCACTCTCTTCCCCCCCCCCCCATAAGTTGGTTTTCTTGCTCTCTGTGATCTTCTAGGCTGAGCTACTGGAGGATTTTGAGGTTCTTCATCAGGGATTTGTTCAGTTACTTGACCAGTTACGTGACCAGTTACTTGACCTGGTACAGTTACATGACCAGTTACACGACCAGTTACTTGATCAGTTACTTGGTCAATTACTTCCTGTTCTAAAGGCAATGCTACACTTATGTTCTCATCTAACACAATTTCCTCAAAATTTGTATTGTGAACTTTTTCACTTAGAAACTTTACTTGATGTGTTTCAAAAATTCTAGGTGAATGATGAGCAGAATATAATTTATAACCTTTAGACTTATCTGGATAACCTATAAAATAGCAACTAACAGTTTTGGGTCAAGTTTATTCAAGCTTGGATTATAAATCCTAGCTTCTGCATGGCATCCCCAAACATGGCAGTGATGAAGACTAGGTTTCCTGCCACACCAAAGCTCAAAAGCAGTCTTTTCTATAGCTTTACTAAGTGTCCTGTTGCAAATATAATTTGCAGTTTTTAAAGCCTCACCCCACAGAAAATTTGGCAAACCAGTTGTACACATCATGCATCTAACCATGTTCAAAAGAATCCTATTCTTTCTCTCTGCAACACCATTCTGTTGTGGATTATAGGGTGTTATGTATTGAGCTTTAATTCCATTGTCTTGAAAAAACAAGGCAAATGGACCCTTTTGTTGGCCGAATTCAGTGTACTTTCCATAGAACTCTCCCCCTCTGTCTGACCTTACTGTTTTGATTTTCTTTTCTAGTTGATTTTCTACCTCAGACTAAAAGATTTGAAAGGCTTTCAATGCTTGTGCCTTTTCTAAAAGTAGATAAATATAACTGTATCTAGAAAAGTCATCAATGAATGTGATAAAATACACATTCCCACAGATAGTTTGATGCCTAAATGGACCATATATATCAGTGTGTATGAGTTCTAACAAATTTTGGCTTCTGTATGCAGTTTTCTTTCTTGTGTTGGTAATTTTTCCCTTAAAACATTCCACACAATCTGTTAGATCAGAAAAATCAAGTTCATTTAGGATATTGTTTTTCACCAATATTTTCAGTCTCTCTTTCGAAACATGGCCGAGTTTTCTTTGCCATAAAAATGCAGACTTTTCATTTAGTTTGGTTCTTTTAACACCTGTTAAAGTGCTAGTAATGTTTGTGTTATCTTCAACAAGTAAAATTTCTTGTTGAGCCATTGAACAATTTAACTGTAAATAATCATTTGAGATAACACCAGAACCAATTTGAACAGAATTTTTAGAAATAAGAATTCCATTACTATCAATAACAATTCTACAACCAGATTTTACTAAAAGTGAAACTTAAACCAAATTCCTTCTCATGGAAGGTACATAAAAAACATTTTCCAAAACTAACAATTTTCCTAATCCTAGATCAAGCTTTAAGGTGCCAATAGCCTTGACTGCCACTCTCATGCCATTGCCCACACACAGGTTCACTTCATCACTTTTTGGGATTCTCCTCCTTATGAATCCCTACAAAGAATTAGTAATATGAATAGGTGAGCCTGAATCTATTCACCAAGACTGTAGTTCAACATTTATAAGATTAATTTCTAAAGAAAAAACTGTATTAGAAAAAATGTTACCTTTTTTGGCTAACCAGTTCTTATAGCCAGTGCAGTCATTTTTCATGTGTCCTACTCTTTTGCAAAAGTAGCACTTGAACCAAAATGACCTGTTTTCCTTAGCCACTGCAGCTATTGAACTCTTAGTTATGGCTTTGGTAGGCTTGAGCTTGTTCTGGGGCTTTTTCTTTTTAGGATTCTCAATGAGGTTTATAGTTGTACCAGGTTCCTTTTCTTCCTTGATCTTAGCTTCCTCATCCACACAGATGGATATAAGTTCATCTAAAGTACTCCAGTTTCCCTTTTGAGAATTGTAACTGGTTCTAAGATGACTAAAACTATTAGGTAGGGAATGCAGTGCATAATGCACTACCTGCTCATCCCTAACCCCCATCATGAGCTCCCTGAGTCTGCCATTTATATTGATCATCTTCATAATATGCTCTCTAACTCCCCCTGAACCCATGTACTTCAAATCATGAAACTCCTTGGTTAGCCTAGCTGCTTCTGCTTTTTCACTTTCTTTAAACTTAGCACCTATGAGTTCCAAAAAATCTGATGCTAGCTCAGGTTCTTCTATACTTCCCATAACAGTCTTAGACATAGATGTTCGGATGAGGTTCTTAGCCATTCTATTGGATCTATGTCACTTCTTGTAAAGATCAGTTTCCTTCTTGGTGCTCTTTTCATTCAACTCTGCAGGCTTATCCTCAGTAAAGCAATAGTCTATATTCTCATGCATTCCCATATAGTTCTCTACAGAATCTAGCCAAGCTCTATAGTTGGTTCTAGTTAGCATCAAGACACTATTCAAGTTCATGTAAGAGTTACCTAAGGAGAAAAACAAAATTCATGTGAGTTCTCAATTTGTAAAGAAAATAGCTTTAAGTTTTCTGTGTTTTATTAAGCTTCAAGCAACCAAAACAAGAACATACAGAAAACCTAAACAATCAATACTTGCATTCATGTCGGTCCATAACGAAAAATAATGTTAAGCAACACTTTTGAGCAGGAGCATAACATCCTGGAGTTCTTTATCAATATGCCATGTTCAATGAAAACAAGCTAGTTATCCAAAGAAATTTATCCACATCTTTAGACAGAAGAAAAATTTCTAAGTATCCATATTTGTTTCATCAAGCATGCATACTGCTATTTTGTATTTTAAAACCATACTTGACCACTTCTTTGGAAGATAAAACTGAAGCATAGTTTTAAAGCACAAAACACAATTTCAGTTTTGTTACTCGATCAAGTACTTGATCAGTTACCTGACCAGTTACTTGGTCAATTACCTGACCAGTTACTTGGTCAGTTACCTGAGCAGTGTTTTCTGCCAATATCAATGAAGAATGCTTTGTGCATCATAATCACTTATGCCAACAGAAAACAATAAAACATATGAGCTCTTTTACTTTATATTCTATCCAGATTCATCCTTGTAAGAAAATTAAGCTCTTGTATCTGTCAATTTTAACAATGTGTAAACCATTTCTGGGAGATTTTTGTTCTTCATAAAATTTTATACAATCACAGATACAATACCATATCATCAATCAATTCAACATGCATATCAAAACACAAATACACATTCAAACACAATTGTTTCGATTCCAAGAAATCCACAGAACAATCAAGAATTGTAAATTTCATCCGGTCACCATCTATTCTAGCCTAACGTACGCCAGGAATGCTACTAGGGTTCTTGAGCACAATCAAAACTTAACAATTATTCTATGAATCGAAAACAATTTTCACTGAAAAACCTGTTTTTCCTTTTTCCCCAATTTGCTGCTAATCTCAGCAGAAGCATGAACCTGATATGCAGATGCAGCAATCGACTCTATTCGCTTCTTGATTCATAGCAATCGGGGTTTTGAATCCCCTTTCAAGATTAATACATCTCGCGCGTTTCTGAAGTCCCAGACCTTTGTCTTGATCAAAACTAACTGTTATGATACAACGATCACTTGTTCTTCATGTTTTGGTTAGGTCTGGGCTTGGATGCTCCGCATGCTGTGACTGGGCCTTTAGTAAGTAACTTACCTTGATCAGGTACCCGATCAGTTACTTGGTCAGTTACCTGGCCAGTCTCTTGGTCAGTTACCTGGCCAGTCTCTTGGTCAGTTACTTGATCAGTTACTTGATCCGTAAAGCAAAAACCCTTTCTTTTTTTTCTTTTTTTTTGTGTTTGTTTTGTAAAACCCTAAAACGATTTTCATGCCAAGCAAAACTTAATTCATATTTGTGAGCCTATGCTCTGATACCAATTGTTAAAACCATATACATGCTCAAAATCATATGCATACAAGAATAAAGACTTACCTTCAACAATTACTGGCATGGATTCCATCTTCTGCAGCTGCAAACTCGAACACTGAATATGGCCTTCTGTTACTTACCAACTTGCTTCTCAATGGACAAAACAACATGCAAAACGTGGTACTAATTAGGGACCAATTCATCTGTATATATAGGAGACTTAAACCTCAAGAAGCTTCCCATTAAAGCATTCCTTATCAGATTAGGTTTCCTAGTTAGATTCTTCGCGATCGGATTTATTTCTCCACTTTAACGCCTTCTAAAGCCAATGTGACTACTATCTCAGGTCCTGCAGACCTGATTGAAGGCTCCGGAAGAGCCCACATTAGGCTACCCAATGGAACTCAATTGTCCATTCAAGAGGCTTTATACTCTTCGAGATCCAGAAGAAATCTCCTCAGTTTTAGAGATATCCGTTTAAATGGATACCACATTGAGACCACAAATGATAATCATGTGGAATATCTTTGCATTACATCCAATAAAAACTGCCAAAAGCATATATTGGAAAAATTGGTTGCCCTATCATCAGGGTTGTATTACACAACCATTCAACCAATTGAGGCATACCATGTTGTGAACCAGCAGTTCAAAAATCAACATACATTTATGCTTTGGCATGACCGTTTGAGTCACCCTGGATCCACCATGATGCGTAGGATCATTACAAATTCCAATGGACATCCATTGATGACTAAACATATTGTTTTGCCAAGCAACCCTTGCAAAGCCTGCTCACAAGGGAAATTGGTGGTTAAACTGACAGGACCCGCCCCGAATTCCACCCTGGAATCCGAAGTGGCCCTGCGGGACCCACCTTTAAAGGAGATTTACCAAAATTTTCGGCATAACCTCCCTCAAAAATGGATAACCCATAATCCTGCGGAAAGCCAAGAATTCACTTCTAATAACCCAACCATAACTCCTGGAGCCACCCTGCTCCCAAATTCATCCAAACCCATCTCAAAGTTAAAAACATTAAACATAATCTCCGAAAGGTACAAGTTACTACAATCACCCAAGTTAGGTCATAGACCTCAAATATAATACATATAAGTTGGGTCACATATCCCTTAGTAATCAGAGCATTCTAGGAATATAAATAGACAAGGAATACAGTAGGTTAACCAGGTAACCTACAGAATGTGATGGCGGAAGCAGGTGCGGTAACTATGGCTCACCCTCCTACACCGAGCAACAATACTGCAATCTGGGCATTTGAAACCGAAGGGCCCAGGGAAAAGTATATAAAAACGTTAGCGTGAGTGGACAAAAATAAATAATTGAAAGAAAAAGGGTTTTATACTTTTCCACATTTATTTCCATAAAACTCCCGATGCATGCAATAATTAAGAAAAGACCGACTAGCCCCGCTAGTCAAGAACAACAACAAAAGAACATGGGGAAAATGGGTTCACCATACGGGAATGGAGCCCCTCAGGCTCTACCTACCCTCGACTGCCACCCACACATAGATTGTGTGAGGAGGAGAACTAATAACCTCAACTACCATTCGCACATAGATTGTGCGAGGAGGAGAATATCACCTCGACTACCACCCACGTGAGGAGGAGAAAGCTACCTCACTGCCACCCACAAACACAAAGTAAGTGAGGAGGAGACCTAAGCACCGGACCCGCGTATGGTGAAAAAGAAGATAGTCGAAAGCCAAGAAAACTGTATAATTTCCCCACGTATTTCACAAAATAAGAATCCACATGTATAAAGACGTGACCCCGCACGCCAAGCTCATCTCAGGTTCAAATATAATTAGGGTAAAAATAAGTCTAAAGTTATACTTCCTCGAAAACTCATTAATAATCTCAAATCGTTGAATATAAATAATTATAAATAAAACTAAATAGTATAAATTGGTCCGCATAAATCAGAATCCTCAAATCGAGCATAACGAAATTTAATTCAAATGTTCAGACCAAAATCAAATGCTCGATAATTAAGTTGATAATTCAATATCTTAGAACTTGCGGAATTTAATTTGCATGCATCAATTAAAATCAAAGGTCCACTCACAATATGCGGTCAATCCTGACGTCGCTCGTGATTCTCCTCGTATGGAGACTCCTCTCGTCCTGTACGAATAACAATCATAAATATATATAATTCACAGGACGGAACTTTAACTTTACGATACTTATAATTGGAAATTCAAAACATCCCCCTTCCTAAAATCCAACTCCTCAACTCTCCACAACATCCATCCTTAATACTCCAACATTAATCTTTCATCGATGCAATATCTAGAGTGAATTCGAAAGGAATTCGGCGATCGAATTCACGAAAATCAATAATTAATCAATTAAACTCAATTCGTAATTCCTCCGATTTCCACCAAACTTCATGCATTACATTCTACAATCATTATAGGGTATATGGGATTAAAACTACAATTAATACGCAGCTCTACGCGCCACCACGCGCTACCTACAGTAGCGACGCGTGGGGACCACGCGCCGGCGGCCACTTCCTCCGATGACCACCAAACTCCGGCACTAGCATCTACACAACAAGCCCAACCAACTTCCCAACTACAACATCATCCAATTTTACCTCGAAGTGGTCGAACCAAGCCCGTGAAGGAAAGCCCCGAAGCTTCAAGAACCCTAGAAATGAAAAATCATCAATTCAACCTCTACAATGCAAATTGGAACGAACTACCTTAGGGGAAATGATCACCATCAAAAACCGAACCTTCGATGCTAACCTGGTGGCCGGAATGGCCGGAAATCGGCGAAACCCCAAAACTGCAACCGGAGCAAACCTTGCTTCGATCCGGACTTTCACAGCCAAAACTCCACAATCCTAGGTCACTGGTGTCCAGAGCGGGTTGAGGCGCCCCTGTGGTGACCGGTTGCACGCCGGATGGTGGCCGGAAAGTGGGGAATCGGAGGGAGGAAGAAAAACCCGAAGGAGAAAGGGGGAGAGTCGGGGGAGAGGAGAGAGACAGAGGGGTGGGTTTCCGGTTTTGGAAACCTACCCGGGTAACTTTCCCTATATATCAAAAATTTACCATGAACAGTAATTTTTGTAATTCACTCATAACTTTTGCATACGAACTCCGATTTTTACTTACCACGTATGCACGCGCTCGGTTTAACGTCCTCTACAACTTTCATGAAGGAAATTTTCTCAAATTTTGACCCGAACAAAAAGTCAACTTTTAGGGCCACTAAACGTACTGAAACGATAGTAAAAGTGAAAATAAAGGTCGTCTACCGTTCAAATGACTAGTAAACAGGTAATTGAGATACGGGACGTCACATAAACCATCTTATGCAAAGATAGATATCGAATCCCCATCTTTTCTACAAAGAATTCAAGGGGACATTTGTGGACCTATTGACCCATCTTGTGGACCATTTCGATATTTTATGGTCCTAGTTGATGCCTCTACAAGATGGTCACATGTTTGCCTCTTGTCTACCCGTAATGTGGCATTTGCCAAACTACTTGCTCAGATAATTAAATTACGAGCTCAGTTCCCGGACTACTCTATCAAGTCCATTCGTTTAGACAATGCTAGTGAATTTACATCTCAAACGTTTGATGATTATTGCATGTCTATGGGAATTGAAATTGAACATTCAGTTCCTCATGTTCATACACAAAATGGTTTGGCAGAAGCTCTTATTAAGAGACTTCAAATAATAGCTCGCACTTTGCTAATGAAAACAAAGATGCCAGTTTCTACATGGGGACATGCACTTTTGCATGCAGCAGCTTTAATTCGGTTGAGGCCCATAGCCAACCATCAATATTCCCCATTACAACTTGTTTCTGGGAGCCAGCCCAATATCTCCCATCTTCGAACATTTGGTTGTGCTGTTTATGTGCCTATTGCACCGCCACAACGAACAAAAATGGGCCCTCAACGTCGATTGGGAATCTACATTGGTTTTGATTCACCATCCATTATTCGGTATTTAGAACCCATGACGGGTGATACCTTCACCGCACGGTTTGCAGATTGCCATTTTGATGAGACAATATTCCCGCCGTTAGGGGGAGATAAGACTGTTCCAAATGAACGTCGTGAATTAATGTGGACTGTACCCACTATATCTCATCTTGACCCTCGTACTAAAGAAAGTGAAATTGAAGTACGAAGGATTCTGCACCTTCAAAATATTGCTAACAAAATGCCTGATGCATTCACTGACACAGCAAAAGTGACAAGATCACATATCCCAGCAATAAATGCACCGGCAAGAATTAATGTCCAAATTGGACAAAATAATGTGGCCGCCAATGAGCCATCTACTGCACGCCTAAAGCGTGGTAGACCTGTAGGTTCAAAAGATTCAGTTCCTAGAAAGAGGAAAACAAAGGCACATCTGAATCCTAATGAAATCGCCCCTGAAGAGAATATTGGGCAAGACATTAATGTCCGATCCACAATTCATGATTCTGTGACTACAGAAGAGGAAAATGACATCGGTGAGACACCAGCCCATGAAGAGGCTCAGGTACCTGAAAATAAGGAAACTTCCGTAAACTACGTGTACACCAATGAGTTGTGGGATCGTAGAGATATGATCATAGACAATATATTCTCATTCGCAGTAGCTACTGAAATAATAAAAGGCGATGACACTAAACCTCGCTCTGTTAATGAATGTAGACAGAGACATGACTGGCTCAAATGGAAAAATCCAATCCAAACTGAATTAAATTCTCTAGAAAAACACAGTGTTTTCGGACCTGTTGTCCAAACACCACCCAATGTCAAACCGGTTGGATATAAATAGGTATTTGTGAGAAAGCGTAATGAGAAAAATGAGATTGCAAGATAAAAGGCGCGACTTGTTGCGCAAGGTTTTTTACAAAGGCCTGGGATAGATTATAAGGAAACATATTCTCCCGTAATGGATGCTATCACATTCCGCTATCTAATAAGTTTAGTAGTTTCGGAAAAACTTGATATGCAACTTATGGATGTTGTTACTGCATACCTATACGGTGAGTTAGATACTGATATCTACATGAAAGTCCCAGAAGGACTTAGGTTGCCTGAAGCAACTACAAAACCACGCAGTATGTACTCAATCAAACTGAGACGATCCTTATATGGATTGAAGCAATCTGGACGAATGTGGTACAACCGCCTCAGTGAGTATCTACTTAAGGAAGGATATGTCAATGATCCTATATGTCCTTGCGTGTTCATTAAGAAATCAAATTCTGGTTTTGCAATAGTCGCAGTTTATGTCGATGACATGAATCTGATTGAAAGTTCTTCAGAACTTGAAAAAACTGCTGAATATTTAAAGAAAGAATTTGAAATGAAAGACCTTGGAAAAACAAGGTATTGCCTTGGGCTGCAAATTGAGCATTTGGATAGTGGGATTCTTGTCCATCAATCTGCTTATACAAAAAAAATTCTGAAGAGATTTGGTATGGAAAAGGCTCACCCACTGAGTACCCCAATGGTTGTTCGGAGTCTTGACATTATGAAAGATCCATTTCGTCCAAGACAAGATGACGAAATTATCCTTGGTCCAGAAGTACCATATCTTATTGCTATTGGTGCCCTACTTTATTTAGCACAATGTACAAGACCAGACATTGCATTTGCAGTTAGTGTATTGGCAAGATATAGCTCTGCTCCAACATCACGCCATTGGAAAGGCGTAAAAGACATTTTACGCTACCTTCGTGGTACAACAGATATGGGTTTATTCTACACAAATAAATCTATTGATAATCCCACGATTGTTGGATATGCTGATGTAAGATATCTCTCTGATCCGCATAGAGGTCGCTCTCAAACAGGATATGTTTTTACTTGTGGAGACACAGCAATTTCATGGCGATCATCTAAGCAAACACTCGTGGCAACTTCCTCTAATCATTTAGAAATAATTGCTTTATATGAGGCTGGCCGAGAATGTTTTTGGTTAAGATCCATGATTCGCCACACTCTACGCTACCTTCGTGGTACAACAGATATGGGTTTATTCTACACAAATAAATCTGTTGATAATCCCACAATTGTTGGATATGCTGATGCAAGATATCTCTCTGATCCGCATAGAGGTCGCTCTCAAACAGGATATGTTTTTACTTGTGGAGACACAGCAATTTCATGGCGATCATCTAAGCAAACACTCGTGGCAACTTCCTCTAATCATTTAGAAATAATTGCTTTATATGAGGCTGGCCGAGAATGTTTTTGGTTAAGATCCATGATTCGCCACATTCGAAGCACCTGTGATTTACCTTCAGTAATTGACAAACCAACAGTCATGTATGAAGACAATATTGCTTGTATTGCTCAGATTAAAGAAGGATTCATCAAAGGTGACAAGACTAAGCATATCGCGCCAAAGTTCTTTCACACTCATGAGCTTCAAAAGAATCAAGAAATTGCAGTGAAGCAAATTCGATCCGACGAAAACTTGGCTGATTTATTCACCAAATCTCTACCTAAGTGTACTTTCCAGAAGTTAGTGGAAGGGATCGGATTGAGACGACTCTCGAAGCTATCAAGCGACGCATGCAAAGATCAGGGGGAGATTGCAATCAGGGGGAGCATCAAGAAACATGCTACCTAGGACATATGCGCGTTGTGCTCTTTTTGTCCTTCGACCAGGGTTATTTTTATCCCACTGGGTTTTTGTTACCTGGCAAGGTTTTTAACGAGGCAACAATAAGCGCGTCCAATGCCATCATCAATTGGTGGACATCCAAGGGGGAGTGTTGTAAATATTATTTCTTATGCGGCTGTCCACGTTATTAGTAAGGGACCTACATGTAATATATCAATAGTTTAAACACTTATCATGTAAACCCTACCTCTATATAAGGGAGGCCTATAAGACTGAATAAGACACTTCTCTATTTTCCCCTCATCTCTCTTTATACGTTTCTTACTCTCTACAAAGTAAGTCAATACTTTTTAACATGTAGAACAAAGTCCACCCTATTTGAGGCTAACCATAACCTGTAGTGATTTAGTCCAGTCAAATATAAACTTCTAGTAATTAGGGCTGGGAGCTAGTAGGGCCATCCCAAAATTTTTGAGGCCCGAGCCCAAACTCATATATTCAAGTTGGGTTCATTTTCTGTTTTTGATTCCAAGGACAAAAATAAAGCCTAACTTCGACCTTCTAGAAGCTAGCTTCCTGTTCCTATCTATGCAGAACCAAAGAAGCACCGATGTCACACCCCCCCCCACCCCACCCCCCACACATGCTCTCGACATCCTAAACCAAGAAATATTAAGCACATTCCCATTAATTTCCTTCAAAATTCACCACAGCTAACCGTAGCATACCCAATTCAAGCTGGTACCATTCCAAAAAAAAAAAGCTACCGCCTCTCTTCCTCCTTGGAAAAACTCAACACAAAACGATCACCTTGGCTTCTCATCCAACTAAAGCCATGGTACCCATGAAAGCCTTCAGATTAGGTTTCTTCTTCTGTGAGAGAAGCCTTCCCAAAGTGTAGGAGCTCCTGGAAATCACCTGCTGAACCAGCAGCCCTACAAGAAATCCTACCATTATTAGAGATAGCCAACGCTGTAGCCAAGCGTGGAAGATTCCTTCAATGGTATGTCGGGGCGCAAAAATCCAAAATTTGAAATGTTTCGTCCCCAAATTGGTAAGAGGTTCTAATTTTGATAGAGAATGAGCAAAGGAGAAGAGCAAAGAAAACCGAGATCGTAAACAATGATGTGGATAGATATCTTGGAGATCCTATTGAAGAAGATGGTGAAGGCTTTGACTTGTTGAATTGGTGGAGGGTGAATGGAGTTTGTAAATATCTTATATTAGCACGCATTGGAAAAGATATTCTAGCTGTTCTGGTGTCAACCATAGCTTCGGAATCTTCCTTTAGCATGAGTGGGAGGATTATTGATCCATACTGTAGCTCCCTAAGTCCTAGAATGGTGGAGGCCTTGATATGTACACAAAATTGGTTTAGGAGTGAAAATGTGTATCTACATCATATGCCTACTATTAAGGAGATGGAGTTGTGTGAAGAACGGAAAGAAGTAATTGTTTCTATTTTCTTAGTTAAAGTTTCTTGGGTTAATGAAGTTGTAATATTTATGTTATATATGATTGTATGTATTTCTTTTCTAATGTTTTTCTTTTTATTATTCTCTTATACTAATGTAGAGATGCTTAAGATGCCATGTGGAGTTGCAGTGGGGAGTAGTCGGAGCGGAATGTTACCTCCAAAGTCGAAGACTTCATTTTTCCGAGCTTGAGATCATGCCTTCCTTCATATGTTGATGTTGGTTCATTCTTTTTGTGATGTTTAATCTTTTAGTGAACTTATACATTTTTAATTTGTGAGGTTAGTGTTGATCAGTTGATGTAATGATGGAATTTTATAAACTTTGGACTCTATATTTTTTTACCATTTCATATGTTGATGCTAGAACATGATGGACTATATCAATTGAATTATATGGACTATGGAGTATGGAATTGTAGATTATTGTCTATTGAAGTACAAAGTATGCATTAGTAAACTTGTAAACTCATTGTTATAGATTATTATTATAGGTTTGAAGAAAAAAAAAAACTTCTCGAGTTACAATACCAAAGAAGTATAAGTGGTAAAATCAATTTTCCTAAAAAAAAAAAAGAAACTGGGCCGAACCGAACAAAACCGTTCAGGTCAGTTCGGTTTTCGGTGTCAACTTCTCAAAACACAAAAACTGAACCGAACAGAGCCTAAATTCGGTTTCAGCCCGGAACCGAACCCATCCCTAGAGTTAGTGGAGTGATAAAGGCTCTAAGCGGAGTCCACAAATAAAAACAAGGAATCGAGTCAGACCCTTACTCTTGTAATTTTGTAGAGCGCTAAAAAATCCCGCCCAACAATAATTGCAAGGACTCCAAATCTATATACAAGGAATTTATCATTTTTTAGATTTTGGAAGATGAAGTACAAGGACATTTTGCATTCCTTGCAAACACAAAGAGCCAAATGCAAGGATTCACAAAATTCTTTGCATAATTCAACCAATTGCAAGGAATATATCAATCTTTGCACTTGATTCGTTGCATAAGCCCAAATTTGTTGTAGTGTATACTGCTATGGTCAATTTGGAAGAATAGAAATGAAATGGAGTGGGAAAATTCTTCTAAACCTCCATTGCAGCTGGTGACATTATCCACAGGGTGGTGGGAAGAATATAGAGCTAATCATTCTAAACATTTATTTGTGAATACTGGGGGTGTGATTAGATGGAAGAAACCACCGGTAGGATTCATTAAACTAAATGTTGATGCGGCATTTTATTCTACTTCTGCTAAAGCTGGTCTAAGAGGAGTGTTTAAGGATTTTGAGGGGAGCTTTAGGGGTGGATTTTTACATAGCCAAGAGAATGTGTCTTCTGCTAAACATGCTAAACTCCTTGCATGTTTTCATGGGGTTCAACTAGCTAGGGCAAAAGGCTTCTTATCAATTCCGATTGAAATTGATTGCTTGGAGTTGGTTGATGCTGTTTCTAATAGTGCTGCTGATTATTCTGATTTGGGTTTTCTTGTGGAGGACCTGAAACAAAGTTTGGTTTTGCCCTCCAATGCTTCTCTAGTTCATGTTAGACGATATGCCAATTAGGTGGCTCATCTACTTGCACAGTTAGCTAGAAATATAGATAATCGGTCTTTATTTTTAGCAGAAGTTCCTTCAATGTGGCAGACGCTATTCAGTTTGATTGTATTAATGGTTAAGCATAGGGCTGTCAATTCCGACATGACCCGATAACACTACTCGAAACCCGCAAGAAATAAAGCGGGTTGAGCCCGTACGATTAAAAAGCGGGTCAACCGCAGGCCAACCCGTCATGACCTAATTAATAAACTGGTCGGCTACGGGTCAACTCGCCAACACGAAGTGAACCCGTATAACACAATTATGCTATATTTCTTCTTGAAATTTTGGAAGTTGGGAGTATTTAATCCTAGGATTAGACAATTTGAAATATTTTGCTTCATCATTACTAGATTTAATTATTTATGAATTATATATAATTATTTATATTCTTCGTTTTATGGAGTTTTTAGTGAATTTAATCAATTTATGCATTTTTTAGTTAAATGAGTCACAGTGTTAACCCTTAAATGAGTCATTTTGTCCAACACGACACGACTTATTTATTAAATGAGTTAAGTGGGTTGGAAACTAGTAATCCGTTTAATAAATAGGTTGGGTTTGAGTTTAAATTTTCAACACGATTAGTAAATGAGTTGGGTTGGAGTTTGTTTTTTGTGACACGACATATACCTTGACCCGACACGAACCCAACCCGACACGACCCATTGATAGCTCTCGTTGATACTTATTCTTTTTTTTATTTTTTTCTCCAGCCCACCCCCACCCAAGCAGTAGATTGTTGGGCCTCACTTGCCCCAAGAAAGCCCGCCCAGTAGTTGATTGTCAAGGTTGGGGCCGAAAGAAATGAAAGCAGAGGGTAGAATCAGAATTGAAAAAGGTAGAAGCTGCAGAGAGAGAGAGAGAGAGGGAGAGAGAGACCACGATTTCCCGCCACTTTTGCCGTCTGAAGAATCGAAGATGCTGTGGGTAGACAAGTACAGACCCAAAACCCTCGACCAGGCAATGGTCCACCAAGACACGGCGCAAAACCTCAAGAAACTTGTACAATTCTCTACCTTGTCTAGTAGTGCTGTTCAATTCCCAATTTCTTTCTAGGGTTTCTTAGCTTGAGCTTCTTCTTGTGCAGGTCGCGGAGCAGGACTGCCCCCATTTGCTCTTTTACGGGCCTTCCGGCTCCGGCAAGAAAACCCTAATCATCGCCCTTATTCGTCAGATTTTCGGACCCAGCGCCGACAAGGTCACATTTCTTATTTCAAGTCTTTGTTTTGGGTCATCTTTTCTGGTACATGGTGACCGTTTTTGAGCCACTGTTTTGATTTTGGTTTGCAGGTGAAGGTGGAAAACAGGACATGGAAAGTTGATGTAAGTTTGTTTCGCCCTCTTTTTTAATTGACGTGATTTACTCTTCATGTTGCTTCGAAAACAATTGTTCATTTGTCATTTAGGTGGCACCGTAGTGTTGATATCTGTTTTGTTGACTGTTACTAGCACCTATTGACACATGGTGTTGCATTTTCTAGCACCTTACGACTGGTATATTGGGTGCATTATGAAGTTGCTTATTCTTATACTACTCACATTTATTTACAACTTTTCTCTGGATATCTTAGGCTGGGAGTAGAACCATTGACATAGAGCTGACTACATTATCAAGCACCAATCACATTGAACTCAACCCCAGTGATGCAGGCTTTCAGGACAGATACATTGTTCAAGAGATAATTAAGGAAATGGCTAAAAATAGACCCATTGACACAAAAGGGAAAAAAGGATATAAAAGTAAGTTTGAGTCCTTTTACTTATTGTGTGTGAAGATACACTTGTCCGAATATGTTTCACTGGAGGGCTGCTGTAGTCTAGGCTTTGATTTTTTTTTTTTTTGGGGAGTCTTTCCTGCTTCAATTTAAGAGCTTCTATTGTTTTTCTTTCTAGTCTTTGGTGTTTTCTCCCTCGTTGTTTGTGGATTTCATGTCCACTTTTATTGTATCATGCTGCTGTTTGTTCAATAAAGCTGTTTCTTTTTCAAAAAGAAAAGAAAGAAAAAGATACACTTGTCTGATGTATACTAGAGGACTATGTGTTTTGTATGTCCTATAACAGTACGCAGCTGGGTTTTTGTTTTATTTCGTTGAATGAATTGCTTTTTTCGTTCATGTTGTTTTCTCATCCTTTTCAGAGTTCTTTTAAACTGGGATTTTCTTTTATCTCCCACCAAAAATTCAAAAGGAACTAACTAACTGCAGCTGTATGAATTCTTGTTTTAACACTAAATTTTTTATACTGATACCACATCCTCTTCAAATTTTTTCGATGTCAGTCTTGGTGTTGAATGAAGTTGACAAACTTTCAAGAGAAGCACAGCATTCTCTTCGAAGAACTATGGAGAAATATAGTGCTTATTGCCGCCTAATACTATGCTGTAACAGTTCTTCAAAGGTGACTGAAGCAATCCGATCACGGTGTCTAAATGTGCGAATAAATGCACCAACAGATGAACAGGTTGGAGTTGCTGGCTTCTAACTTGTAGAGTTGATTGTGTAACATAAAAGGTTATCATTTATATTGACTTCATGGTTAATTCGTACCTGAGTTACTAAATTATTGTGAAATTTTCTGGGTCAGATTGTTAAGGCATTGGAGTTCATTGGAAAGAAAGAAGGGCTTCAACTTCCTTCTGGATTTGCTGCTCATATAGCTGAAAAATCAAACAGGAGCTTAAGGAGAGCTATATTGTCTCTAGAAACTTGTCATGTTCAACAGTTGAGTGCCTTAATTATTCTTATTCTTCAAGCAGTTTTTTCCCCCTTCTTTTTCTTATGTGCATCATGTAGACATGGCATGGTTCCTGATAGCTTTGTTCTTTCTGTGTTCCATTGTTGTGGTTGTAGGTATCCCTTTACAAGTAACCAAATAATTCCCTCAATGGATTGGGAGGAATATGTTTCAGAAATTGTATCTGATATAATGAAGGAGCAGAGTCCGAAAAGGTTTTCTACATCCGACAATAATTGCCTATATTTCAGCCTTTTCTGTTAGTTTGAAATTTATCTTTTTTCTAGTTCTATGACCAATCCAACTCAGAAAACTGATAAAAATATGGTCTCCCATAGGCAGACATACCATCTGCCTAGTGAGAACGGCATACACTAAAAAATTATCTCAATTTAATTTCTATTCATGATTTGTTTATTTGTGTGATTTTAAAGAAGAACCAAAGTTTTATTTTCTAATAAGAAATATACACTAGGAGTGAATAAGGAGCCTATGGTCTAGAGCTACCAAAATTCTACAAAAGAAAAAGGAAAAAAAAAAAAAAAAAAGAAGCTCAAAGAGACTAACCAACAGGTTACAAAGAAACAGCCTCATGTCACAAAGCTACCAGATTCATCATAATAGAAGAAAGGGAATAAGCCCTTAAACAGCAGTAACCAATGCACCTTAAGCAGACCATAATACTCAATCCTAAAGCCCTTCCGCTTCCTGACCCTGATATCCTAAAAAGTTCTTCAATCACTCTCCATCCATAAAACCCAAATACCCAGGAGCAAGCTGCCCCATAGGGTTTTAGATTTCTTTCCTTTTCTAAAAACCTTGAAACAGGTATTCAATGGCTTAATGTTTTAACATTTATAGCCTTTTCTTTTTTTCTCTTTCCTTTTATTAGTTGGTTAGATGTTTCATTCATGTTTTTTCTTTGCTCTGTGTAAATAAAATTTGCTCCTGCTTAAAAAAGAATCATAAGATATATTACAATGTTGAATTAAGTAGTGATGGTGCTAGAGAAACAAAGGAGGAAATTCCCTTTTCTAAGAGTAGTGAAGAGACAAAAGATCATAACTAGTTGGGGTCTTGTGCGGTCAACAAAGGAGAAAGGAGTGCTTTCTCTGGGAAATCTATTGAAAGGTTATAAAGAATTGTTAGGAAAATTGTTCTGGAAGTTCCCACTATAGCAAACTCTGTTTTGTGCTCAACCATTAGGAGTAAGTGTGCCGTACAATCTAATGCATGGAATTTTAAGGATATTAGATAGCGGTTCGTTTCAGTGTCATTAGAAATGTGTAATCTCACTGGTTATTCTTCCTTTTCTCATATATTGAAATTTGTTGTTGGCCTTGACTTGGGGAATACCTTTGCTTGATGAATTGTTTGTCCTCCCCTCCCCCCCCCCCCCCTTCTCTTTTTTCTCCTCTCACTCGTGATTGTAATGCAATGATTTCTTCTATAGATTATTGAGTCACTTATTGGGCTTACATCTTCAAAGGAAGTTGAGAGATATAGAGCTGTCAAAATCTTTAGCCCTGTCCTACGAGATCATTAACGTCTCCTTGTGCTGGATCATTGTATAAAAGATTATTGTCTGCTCACAAATATATAAGTGGATATTTGTTCTTTGTGCATCTCTTTCCACTTTTCTATGATTTGATAAATGACCTTTATTCATAAAAATGCTCAGGTTGGTGATTGATGAGAAAAATGAATACTCAATGCTCAGAGAAGAAAACCTATGCATGTTTATCTCCACACTTCTGTTTTGTAAAAAGAAAGGGAAAGTTTTGGACTTTTTTATGGTTTTTTTTTACTTTATTGTTTTTGTTTGTTTGCGTTGTCACCTGAAAGTGCAAATTTGCCTTGCTTTTGACTGTTTGAAGTGGTATGAGTTTGTTCTTCGGATTGCATTTTTCTTTTGCTAGTGGAGAATTACTTGAATATGGGGACTGACCGACCGAGTAATTTCTGAATTAACTGGACATGATCCATTGTTTCTCATACTGTTCCTTATTGCCATACTGCCACTATGAGAGGTTAAAGTAATTGTATGGAAATTGGACTAGCAGGATCATGTTGACTGTAATCTTATATCACATGAAAGGATTTGGGAAATTCTATATAGTTGGTTGTGAAAAATTTGTATTCAGTTCATGATTTTGAGAGTTGAAGTTCTTCCATTTTATTTTTTCTAATTATATAGATGATTGATGATTCATTTTATCTCATTTATCTGCTTGTCTGTGCTGTAGGCTTTATCTGGTGCGGCAAAAGTTGTATGAGCTACTTGTTAATTGTATCCCTCCAGAGATCATTCTTAAGGTACAGATACTTTACTATAGTTTTCTACAATTTCTGGTTTCACCTATTTACTTTAGGCATTATCATGTTGAGCAAAAGTTTTATGAGCTACTTCTGAGTTGTATTCCTGCAGACATTGTCGAGAAGGTTAGATAATTTGTTTATTATTTTTTCCTGCATTTTTTTAAGAACCTGATTTGAACTCATATCTGCTGTTGTCTCAGAGGCTGCTTTATGAGTTATTGAAGAAATTGGATGCAGAATTGAAGCATGAGGTCTGCCATTGGGCAGCATATTATGTAAGTTACTAATTAGTTTCATATCAGCAAGCAATATGTATACATTTGGGTCTTTTTTTCGTTGTTACTATTACGTGTGGGTTTCTGTGTTTCAGTGTTGATAGGTCTGTTAGTTTTTAAGTGGACAACTTGTTCTTTATATTTTGAATTAAAGTCTGGTTTCTTAAAAAAAAAAAATAATGAAAAATTCCCATGTCAGTAGCAATGTGCATTTACTTGCTCTCTGTCCATCTCTGATTGTTTTGAGTTTACATTAGATATCAGTTCCCATATCAACAGAAATTTCATTAGATCAGGTTGTATATATTTGCCATCTGTATCATTTGTGATCTCTGTTAGTTTACATTCTGTTGCACTGTCACATGATGGATTAGAATGGGAAATCAAATAAACTCAACAGACTAAGAGATATCTCTTTACAGAACACCAGGAAATACTGTGGTTGTGGAACTGCAATCTCTTCCACTACTGAATGACGGGTACAACAATCTACCAATCCCCTAACACCAAGGCGTGATGAACAATTGGAAAGAACATTGGAAAATCCCTTATTTCTTTTCTTCTCCCTCAAACACCTGACCCTTCAATAGTCTTCTCACTCTCTTCTAGAGTGATATGATCTCACAATCTCTTTGTAGTGGGATTTTCTCACCCTCTTGCTGGGTTGGCATGCTTGCCAGCAAGCGACTGGCCCCAACTGCTTTCCCTTACTTGCCACTGATTCTTTGAGCCCAACACCTCTATATGTATTCATATCAATAGCTTTATAGTAATTACAAAACTAATTCCTGTTATTTTTAGGCAATCATCCCTTTCATTGTCAGTAGCCAACGACAAGGCTTTCTAGTAGTCTCTCATCAATTAGGATTAGGAATAGTTATTCCTCCCTTATTGGGGCAAATTGTGGTTGCCTAGTAATCTTCAATCAATAGGCATCCAAGCCTTAGTAAGACTTCTTGTCTTCTAAGAATAAGGAATATGTATTGCCCTGGATCATTAGCCTGCAAAGCAGGCTGCACGGTGCACGTGAATAAGTTTTTGTAGCGAACATGGGTAAGAAAACATGATAATTAGCATACTGACCTCATCACATGGGGTCTCAAGTCAAACATATTGCACTAATTGCACTTGCCTGTTCACTTTTGATACTCATTGTCCTTCATTTTGTCCCTCACTCTCTCATGAGTCATGGTAGATGATCAATACCGGATTATGATTTATTCAATTCTAGGTGGAATTAATCAATAAATCAGGTCATCAATCCTGATATGATATGGTACTGGGTTTAGGTCGTGGTCGGGGTATAAATGTTCATCGTTGTCCAAGAAAAAAGGGGAAAACAAGGGATAAAGAAAAAATACAAAATATAACAACAATTCTTCAGTTTCTGCTAGTTTTACTTTCTGTACAGTTAAGTGGTAACAGGCATAGAGAGAACAAGGCTGGTCAGTTATAGGCTTATAGCAGAAATGGTGTTCTTGGCTAATTCATCCAATTTGTCTGATAACTGAGATGAACGCATTAACTTGAGTAGTAGACTCACAGGTCATTGGCTAGAGCAGGGTAGTGATTATCAACTTGGGAACAGAGTAGTTATGATTTGATTTATCCAGTAGTCAAATGTTTTTATATTGTCATTTACCCTTTCTTTTATAATAATATATTTTTGTCTTTACAGGAACATAGGATGCGTCTTGGGCAGAAAGCCATATTTCACCTCGAAGGTACTCTACATTTGTGGAGGATGTGTGAGATAATGATGAGTAGAAATGAGGAAACAATAAATATTGTTGTGTTACTTTGTTAGTATAAAATGTGTTTCATTTTCAGTCGTTTAAGTGTTTTTAGTTAAATTCTTGTTTGACTTTGTATTGACCCCACAACAAAAAAATCAAAATGTTGTCAATTGGACCTCTTATTTTCTGTACACGACCCAGAGGTAAGCGCGTATTGGCTTAACCATTCAGATAATTATTCTTCCATTTTGGAGAGCTTTCTTTATAGTATTATCTGTTATCCCATCATCACTGAATAGGATTAGACCTCTTAGCCTATGCTCTTGCAAACACTTGTAACAGCGTTGGTTTTGTCCCTCTAATGGTATTTCTGGATCATTTTTCTTTTCAGCGTTCGTGGCCAAGTTCATGAGTATTTATAAGGCTTTCCTCATTGCAGCATTTGGCTAAACACCAGAATAGCATGATTTTCTTCAATCTGAAATGTGAGTTTCTGTTCAAGGTGGCAATGAATTGTGCACTATGTTTCAATGTTTATCATGTCACGAGATGTATGTCATGAGAAGATGTGTATTGTTTCACAAGATGAACTATGTATTACTGTATCATGGTTTTATCTTCTCTGCACTATACTTTTCTGGCTCAGTTTGTAGCTTGCTTCTCTTTTCATAATTAGATGACCTGAGGTTAGGCCTGGCAACGTGCGGGTTCTTAATAGGTCGACCCAATAAGAACCCGTTAGCTTAACGGGTTTCGCGGGTTAAACCCGGTGGGTTTGCGGGTTATCTGTTGGAACCCGTTAAGACCCGTAATTTTTTTTTTTTGTTAACTTTTTATCAAAGCAACTAAAACCAATTAAGACTTATGTATATAACCCCGCATTTATCATTTTCTCTTTTTTTTTGGTTTTCTATTTAGAAAATTTTTATTTTCTATCTTTAGATTTTTTTTCCTTTCCTTTTTTGACAAAATAATTCACAAATCACAATTATACCACGATCCAACGGTCTGATCCTCACAGATCACCTAGATGATCATCTTTATCGATTTATACGATGATCCAACGATCGGATTCTCACGGATCGTCCTTATGTTCATTCTCTAAAAATTATACAACTATCCAACAGTCAGGTTGAGGCCTGCTAAAACAGCAGAAAAAATTCTTTTAATGCGGGGGTTAGGAGGTACAATATTCAGCATCCCAAACAAGGTTCTGGACCGTCGGATAAAATGACATGTGAATTATGTGGAGAGTGATTCTTCTTGGCAGCATAATTTTTTAAATAACTCCCTACCCTTCAAGATGTTAAGGGTGAGGTTGGCTATGGGATTTTTTATTTTTTTAAGTTTGAATGAGGGAAATATTTGTTTATAAATTTGCAAAATACTCCAACATAGTTAGGTCGAAACTATTGAAACCACCGAAGCGTATAAACTCCAACTCATGACCCAAGAAAAAAAAATAACCACCTGCATATTTAGGCAAACCAATCTTATCCCAACTTAAATTTAGGGCATTTACCGGTTGGATTGCTGGGTTAGAATACTATTCACTATTTTTTTATGTTAGTTTCCACCCGTTGAGTTTGGGTCACTGGGTCGAGACATTGTTCATTTAATGTTCTATTACTTTATTTATTGTAAATTAGAAATATACGATGTAAATAAATAGTAATGATGAACATTTCATAAAATTTGTGTTTTGGGTGCACATGGCCTTCATCAAATTTGGACTCGATAATAAAGTACGCCACGTGATGAGTTCATGAGAATTTTTGGGAAATTTTTCGACCCGACCCTTTCTTCTATCCTGACCCGGACTCAACCAACTTTATGAAATGGCGACGCCGTGACCCAACCCGACCCTTGCTTTCGACTCCGACCACCTCAGGTTGATGGACCGGTGGCATTTGAACTGGCTTTGCGGCGTCGGGCGAGTCGTGGCCTCGGTTTCTTCATACGATGACCAGAGGTGACGAAATAGAGCTCGAAAACTCTGGCTTTTCCCTCAAATTCCGGTGACTTCGACTGAATTCGATAGCGATTGAGGTATGGAAAACGATCATCTCTTCGTGCTCTACGTCTTGCTATACATAGTTTTTGATTTTGTTAGAAGTATCAAAGATTTGGTGTTTTGGACGGACACGGCCTCGACGTTACCTTAAATTTGTCTTCAGCCACGCTAGAGCCTGGCCTCTCTGGATCATGACCTGTGTCAAGCTACTGACCTGGATAGTGGCCTGAGACAATCACTGTTGGGGCAAGAAAAGCCCGGTGGTAGCTGGACCCTGAATTTTTGTGTGACGGGTTACAAACTGACGTGGTGCCATGACAACAAATCCCAAGTAGACTTACTCTTAGGCCATGTTTGGTTGGTGGAAATGAAATGAATCATTTTCCTTTCCATTGGGAAAGTGAATCCTATTGGGGGAGGAAGGAACCAATTTTCTCCACTTTTTCCTTTCATTTGGGAACCAATTTCCTTTCCTTGGCTGTCCCAAACGCAGGAAAGGAAACTTTCCCAATGCCCAGATTCTGGGAAACAAACATGGCCTTGGAGAAGACAATTTGGCTCAAGTGGACAGCTCATCGAAACCTTGGCCCGATAACAAGGGGACACTTTTGAAAATAGCTCCACTCAAGCCGCCAGCTCCTTCGCTTTGCCTGTACACACCACCGGAAACCCAACGGATATTAGCCTTATCTAGTATTATAACCTCCCAAATTATGTCTACTGTTTCTAAGCAATTTTATGATCACAACAAGCATGTGTTGAATCTAATGTGTCTGTGATTGGTTAACCAAAAAAAAAAAAAATGTGTCTGATTGAGATTAACATAGAGGACGATTGGTATGGTCGATTCGTGGGGGCCATTGCCTTGTAGTTTTCTGAAGTGGTCCGGTCACACAGTCACACTTGTTCAATTATTTGCATGAGTTTTCTGATATTATTAGGATAGAAAGCTCACAAAAACTTTCTGCACGTTTCGGCAGCTATCAATTAATATGCCCATACACCATGAGGTCCACTGATAATAAAATTGAAGAAAGAAAATGACGACTCGAAGATGATGATTATAAAATGACAAAAATGTGAAGCGAACAAGTCACAATTCCATGAGTGGAGGGTGCGTCAGAGTGCGTTTGCATTCAAACATTCAGCGTACGCCAGACATAAAACCAAATCCTTGGTCGGAAAAGAGTCTGTGTAGCTATCCAAGTGTAAGATAGTTTAATTCTGCTCTGGAAGGAGACTACAAGTTGGTCATGAATTGCAGATGTTCCTCGGAGAATTAAAGTCTTGCTATCAGATATCAAATAGTTAGCTTAGTAGTTTGACTTTATTCTCTTTAGGCATATCTATAGAGAAGTAAATTTTGTAGCAGATTGTTTAGCCTCACTAGCTCAAAATTCCCAGAATAGTTTGGTCTGGTACGATTTTATTGTCTCTACTTTTCCGTGCCCCCAGCGTTCCATCTGGATCAGCTAGAGGGAGTGTAAGTATATGGTTTGTGTTTTAGTTTTTTGTTTATTTGTTTCTGTCATCAAAAAAGTATAAGATAGTTTGTGTTACACAAAAAAAAGAAAAGTAAAAGATAGTTTGACCTCACACAATGTTGATACTCTGCAAAAGCAATTACTCACTATAGGGTTTCTCTAGAATAAGAGTAGAGGAAACAAAGTTTGATTGAGAGAAACTCGGAGCAAAGCCTCGAAAACCTTGGGTTTTTTCCCTTCCTTCTCAGAACCCTATCACCTCCAACTAGGGCAAGTCTTGAGTTTCTAGCAGTCTGAGGTGAAAAATTAAAATGTGGTCTCCTCTATATATATATATATATATATGATTTTTCTCAGGTAGGGATATCCTTACCTAAGCTTATGGAACGGATTTCCAGTTTTTGGTCACTTTTCGATCAGATATTCACATCTTAACCGTTCAGTTTTTAGGTTCTAATGTATAGATCACTTCTGTAAATTTTCAACCAAATTGATGATCGTTAAGGCATCCAAAACTGCAATTTACACTAACAAACCGAATCTGTCGAACCCGAATCGTTCATGTTCATTGTTGTAAATTGCAGTATTGAATGCCTTAACGATAATCAATTTGGTTGAAATTTTGCAGAGATGATCTATACATTAAGACCTAAAAACTGAACGGGTAAGATATGAATGTGTAATAAAAAAGTGGCCAAAAACTAGAAATCCATACCTCAGCTTAGGTAAGGACGTCCTTAGCCAAGAAGGATTGCGTGTGTGTGTGTGTGTGTGTGTGTGTGTATAGACACACACACACACACAGGGCCCTTCTAGTGAGGGATTCATTTTTTGGTCTTTTCTAGGGATATGACATTAGACCAACTTTTCGATCATATTTTTGCATCTCAACCGTTCAGTTTTTAGTTCTTAATGTGTAGATTACTTATGCAAATTTTCAACCAAATTGATTATCATTAAGGGATTCAAAATGACGATTTAAGATTATAAGTGTGAACGGTTCAAGTTTGACAGATTTCGTTCGTCTATTGATTTAATCTAGTTTGATACCTTAACGATCACCGATTCGGCTGAAAATTTGCAGAAATGACCTAAACATTAGGGTCTAAAAACTAATGGTTGAGATACCGAAATGTGATCGAAAACTTAGTCTAATACCCTATCCCTAGAAAAGACAAAAAAAAAAGGGATACCTCAGTGTGTGTGTGTGTGTGTATTACGCCAAATAATAGTACAAATCATGTGTTTTGAATAAAAGTAAATACATTTTTCAAAAAAGAAGAAGGATAAAAGTACGTATAAAATTAATAACAAAATAAAAGTATATCAATATTTATTCCTACATAAATTTTTGAAATACCAAAAAAAAAATAAAATGAATGGAGGAGCAAGGACGACCTAGGTAGCTTAAGGAATTGACTTAACTAATTGAGGAGTAGGTTCAGCAGGATTTGAACCTTGGTTGGTAAGGACGCAAAATAGTACTACTTGCGCTGGAGCAACGCATCACTTCATGAATATAAAAACATATATATACAAATTATAACATATATACATAAATAAATCCTCCGAGGCCCCCGGGAGCCGGTGGCTTGAGACAGCTGCCTCAAGCGACAGCCCTCAGGGCCGGCCCTACCTCCAACAATGGTTGATGAAGTCTCCATACGTCTTACGGTAGCCCTGGCTATCTCCAAAAAAGTTGTATCTCCTTTGGCGCTGTTGGTAAGTCAGCGATCTTTGATCACTACTATGACGTGGAACGACTTCTTTATGCAAAGAAGAAGATTGAACCACAAGCGTTTATGGGCACTATGACATCGGTATAGGGCCTCAAGTAGTGGCTATCTTTATTTTGAGAGCAAGGCAGACTTTTGTTTGAAATTTTCAAGGTAGGAGGAGCGAACGCAAATTATCGATGACCACCTTGGTTGTTTGGAAAATCCATGTTTGTGCTCTCGTAGTACAACGAGATATGTGATGCTAGGTTAGGTCCCAATCTCCCCTTCCTAGTCTGGGTCGAAATATTTGGTTCAGCACCAGCTCTGATGACAGAGGAGGCATTAGGTATGGTAGGAGCAACCCTTGGCACTGTTTTACAACTTGATAAGCCGCATATCCTCCTTTTTCTAATGCAGACGTGCAGATCACTCACGCATCGCTAACTCGATGAAGTAGGCATACCCCTCTTTGGTTTTTTATTTTGCTTCAAGTGCCGCATCGACACTGTATTTTAAGTATGAACAGGTGGTTAGGTTATGCATTTGTGTGGACTCCTCAAACACACAAAGAAAGGTTGTGAGGGACCTCCTGATATAACAGAAGCATAAGTTCATGCGGCTGCAATCTTATACGTCCCGAATCTTAAGTTACCAGTTTACTGATCATTTAGACAGTAAACGACAACTATTTTTACTTTTGCCTTCATTTCAGACTTTTTAGGGGTTTCAAAGGTTGACTTTTTGTTTGGCTTAGTTTTGAGAAAAGGTTCTTCATGAAAGTTGTAGATGACGTTAAATTGAGTTTGCAGACATGTGATGCGTTAAAATCGGAGTTCGTATGTGAAAGTTATGATCAAAAATGTAAAAGTTACTTTTTTTCGGTAAATTTCCTTTAAATAGAAAAATCACCTTGATAACTTGCCATTTCCTAAAAGTCACCTTTTTACCGTTGTTCATTTTCTCTCTCCTCGACCTGCGACCAAGACCAAACCCGGTTTATTTTCGCCACCGTTTTTTATATCGTCCAGTCACCTCTAGCAACACCACTAGTGTCGTTCAGACCGCTCCGCCGTCCTCTTTAAGTTCAGGTAGGAGATTGGTGTTGTTTTGGCCCTTGGAAGAAGAATCGAAGCACGAAACGTTTGCAGCCGACCCGTTTTCTTCTTCTGGTCAGTTCGCCGGAATCCGGCCGATACAAGCCACGCCACCACCAATATCTTGAAGTTGTCTCCTTCGTCGTTTGAACCCACCCATCTACTAGCTTCAATTTTCTTGGTGAAAGTAGAATCAACGATCGGAAGGAAACTTGGAATTTCTAGGGTTTTTCAGCTTTCGAGGTAAATTCCATCTTTCTCCTTTGAAATATGACTTTGTGGTAGTTGAAGAAGTTGTTTGGGATGTTAAGAGGAAGATTTTGATGTAAGTTTGGTGACCCATTTCGGTGGTTGGCTGTTGGTGGTGAGTGAGGGCACATGGGGCCGATTTCGGCTTCCTAATTTTGCTAGTTGGGTTTAGTTTAGCGTGTAGAACATGTGGGTATGAATTTGGTGGAAATCAAAGAAGGTTTGGGATTGATCAGAATTTCCAAAGTTTTGGATTTTCGAGCTGTGATTTGACCATTGGATCGTCTTCATTTTTCATTGAGATGTTAGAATAATTAAATTGGCGTATCCCTAGAAGTTTGGGTTAATTCCAATGTGATTTAGGATATTTGATGAATTATTTTTGAGAGGAGTTTTCGGATTTCATTTTAGAATCGTGTTTAACTTTCGAATTGTCGTTCACAAATTTGAATTATGTACCGGACGACATACTGTGCGATCACGTGATGAGGACCCTATGCTTGGATGTATTGTTGTGTACTATGAGTGGACTTTTGTTTTAAATAATGATGCATGCGTTTATTTCTGGATTTATGATTTAACTAATTATAATATTATTTATCGAGCTTGTTATTTGGTTTTGGACTATAATTTCAACATATGATTCAATTTTGAAATTTGATTTCAATTTATGTCATGGATTGGCTTTCAATGATGATTTCGGAGATTATTTGTGATTCATTTCAATGTTGACTTTCAGGAAAGATTGTTTTGACATTGAGCTTTCCATTGAATATTTCAAAATGAGGACATTATTGGGATTCATGAATTTTCTTTGCTTATTTGTTTATTGACTCAAGAATATTTTGGGCGTGTGGGACATGATGTTGATTTATTGATTTCTTATCATGAGATTTTCTAAGTGCGGTTGGGAACCGTACTCGTGTCTTTATTTTGAGAGTTGGGGAAGCTTTACTGATTTTGGTTTTTCTCACGGTTTTCCTATGCCGTACCTAGGGTGATTATTTATCATGCTAGCATGTAGTTCGCCTTTGTGGTGATGTGATGGGATCACGGAAGCTTATCCGCCTTTGTGGTGTTGGGTTGCTGCCCTTGTGGTGGTAACTTTGAAGCCTAGTATCCTATTCGCCTTAGTGGCGTAAGGGTGTATACAAGAGTATGGGAGTACTTTAGCCTAGGAGGCTATCACCCGAGCCTGGGAGGCTCACTCATATGGCTATCATCTTCCTCTACTTTTATTTTATTATTTTTGATTAGTGGGGCCGCTGGTTTGCTTATACGAGATTCTCAGATTTAAAGATAAATTTTTTATCATCATTGTATGCGTCGAGGTTTTCAAAGGATGAACACGTGGGAAAGTATTAAAACTTTACTTCATTTAAATTATCTTATTTATTTATTTTGTCCATTCATGCTAATGTGTTTTTCAATTACTTTCCCCTGGGCTCTTCGGTTTCAAAATGTCTAGTGTGCAGGCTAGATTAGTTGAGGTTGGGCGTACATGGAGTTGAGGCATAGTTGTCGCTGCTTCTGCATTGTAGGATTTACTGATTCTTTACTTTCTTACTTTATATTCTTGTATACTTTTTTGTTTTGGAATTGCCCTGATAACCCGTGGGATTAATATTATTAAGTTGAGACTTGTATAATGTGAAATGGGAGATGTTGTGATTTGGGGAGCAAGGTGGCTCCAGGAGTTGAGGATGGTGTTTGATATTAGAAGTATAAATGTCTTTTTACAGGTTTTGGGCAGTCCACTTTTAAGGGAAATTTTGCCAAATTGTTGGAAAAATTTCTTCTAAGGTAGGCTTCGTAGTGCCACTTCGGATTTCAGGATGAAATCCGGGGCAGGTCCTGTCAATTTGGTATCAGAGCATTAGGTTGTCAGATTCTGTAGCCCTTGTTACCTTATATGCTTGATGTTACTCAGTACTTTTGAGTGATGGCCCAACTGCAGTGGTTTCCCATCATCTACTCTTCAGTGCTGATGTACTCATCAAGTGTGTAAGGTATATGTTTAATTGATTTTCCTTCAGGTGCTATGCCTGTTGTATGCCGGCCTCATAGGGATTTCTTTGCGTATGAGAAGCTTTACATGTCTTGTACTTTTTCCTGGTGATGGTAGAGTAAGACTATTCTACATGTTCGAGTTGTGCTACGAAATGTGATTCGAGGCAATGTTGTGGTTATTTCTTCCTCAATGCCAACAAGTTTGTTAGGGTAGGATTTAAGGTACGAGACCGAAGTTCAATTTCGTGCTTGAGTGGCTGAGATGAGCGACCATAGCTTTGGGTTGTCTCTGGATGCTATAATTGCTTCGTAATCAGGATTGTTGTTGGAAGTGGAACTAGTAGTAATGGTGGTTCTGACTTTGAACTGACTTTCGGGAGATGTGTTACCTGACGTGATCGGTTATGTAAGCGGCACTTAAGACATTATTGGCAAACGTTGGAGATCACTTGGAAATCGTTGGACTAGTCATCTTGGGTCGTTGACCTGGCCACAACATTTGGGCGTAGTTTTGTTCGGAATAAAAGAAATTGATTTTAAGAACTTTTGAGTTATAGTTTGGTCCTAATAAATTCCGGATTGTAGGGAGTTGGGAGATGTACATAAATGAGTTTTTGAAATAGTTGTGTTTAAAGCTTGTGTATTTAGTTGGATGCTTAGAGTTTCACAATGGAGTTACTATCCTTGTCAGTATTTTAATTGCTGAGAGGATTAGAAACAACTTTTGTACTTGAGATTGTGCTAACGTGTGTCCTTGGTTATTCATTTTTTGAGTGAAATGGCTGAACGTAGCATCGGGAATGACGGTAGTGACATCGTGGGTTATCCTTAGAAATTAAAACGGAATTGCTATGTGATATGGAGTATGATTCGAGTTCTGAATCGTGGAGCCTTGAAGATTGAATTGTGATAGGTTCTTAATTGGTGGAGCTTTTGCTAGACAGATGGGTTGTGATTTTATAACAGTGGTCAATGGAGTAACTTTAAGGAAATAAGTTTTCCAGTTAGCTCCGGGAATATTTTAAGTCAAAGCTTGACCATAATTCTAGTTATATATTGGGTGAAACATATTTTGGTTTGTCTATTGAGTGATGTATTTTAGTCGTGATTAATTCGGGAAATTGGATTGTTATATGGTAGGACCACTTTCAGATCCGAGTATCGCTTTGTGTGATACAAGATGTTGGACTGGTATCCTTCGTTTTATATCAAGGATGTTGTTCGATGAAGACCTGGTGAATGGTGTTTTGTCATCTTGGAAAACTGTTTGTTGCTTGAGTTGAATACATGTAATGGATTGCTTTGGAGGAATTGAGTGAGTTTTACTACCTTGGTGCCATTATTGGTGGTAATGAGTTAAACTGTTTGAGATTTTAGTTCTCACCTTGATCGACGTTCTACCGTATGGTGACCCTTGATTGGAAAATATAGGAAGTAGTTGGTATGATTGATATTCAGTCACCATTACATGCTTACTGGCTAGATGACATGATTACGAAGTATGAGTTTAGCATGGAATTATTGCTATACACCTAAGATTTATCAGGAGTCTAAACTGACATTTGAAGTGTGAATCGTAGGTCTCCTATGGTTTAATTGTGTGGTAAGCTTACTTCTTGGCGAAATGAGGTTTGGAAAATTTTGGTGCAATATTGGTTTATTTAGTATGATCATTTAGATTGTTGTTGTAGCTGAAATATTATTGAATAAGTGTTGTTGGAGAACGGATCTTCAGCTCCCTTGTCCTTAGGTCAGTAAAAGGCAATTGCCGCCTAGGAATGTCGACTTTGAATCAAGTAAGAAGAGTTGACCATATTTAAGTACTTTGTAGTTTGATGTTGATTGTTGGAATATCACAATCTGGAAAGACGAAGAAGATAGTGAAAAGCTATGGTAGCAGCCTTTATATGAGAATTTGAGCATGAACGGGTGAGTGGTACCGAAGGGTGTTGCCTTGTGGCAGCCAAAGAAGCCACATGATTAGAAACTTATCAGTTTGATCGAGGCTATCCAATGATAAACTTGGTAACTGTAGGACCTTTACATGAACGACATTTGACTAGAAATCTAAGCACAAACACACAAAAACAAAGTGTTGTTTTATGTTAGCCAATGAAACTACTTGTTTCTTTTGGTGTTTTAATAGCGGTTGGACTTCTCCATAAACGCATGTACGAATTGAAAATGAATTAAGTGTGAGTAGATGTATTATCACAATGTTGTTGGTGAACAAGGTGGATTTTAACCGTGCAACTTATATGAAAAGGTTATGAATGCTGCTATTCCAACCAGATGGTTTGTGATGTCATTACTTTGCTACATCTGAGCTAGTAGTTGACACGAATTTTTTTGAAGCCGAAATTAATGTACTTGCGAGTATGCAGTGATACATTGTTAGGTATGACAAAATGTTTCGACTTTGATGTTGATAATTCTGGGTTATAAGCATGTTTTTATTTGATTGTGTAGTTAGGATTGTCAGAGACTCTATCGGTTATTAAAGTAGTTGACTTGAGGTTGTAAAAGAAAACTTAACCCAAGGAAGAGTTAACAAGTTTCGGGATTCTGGCATAATCGAATGAGGTCTTACTTTGACAAGTCTTTTTGGGACTATGAAAGAAATTCTTCCTGCTTGTGATTATGTCGTTGCTTCAATATCTCGTTTTCCTTAACTGGCTAGCCGATTTTCCGTTATACAGTATGTTTGATAATAATTCATATACATATTTGTGCCATAAAACATGGAAATTATTTGTTCTAAAGTCCAATTTAATGTTGACTAATCAAATTCCATGTTTTGTTGAAAATCTTGACAAGAGGAGAAAAAATTATGTTCCGGCAAACTTTACGTGCACCACCACTCACAGTGACACATGTATTTTCCGATCATATTCATGGAGGAGTAAGGAGAATGAGTACCATAACATCTATTCCATTACACCATTCACCATCATTTTAACTTAACCAAATTACAAACATTTTGGTTCCAATTCAACCAAACACACCTATTACTCAAAAGTCTACAATCATCATCACTTCAATATCTATCATGTTTTAGGCTTAATCACCATCACTCAGTCATCATTTTCTATTCTAACCAACACTATCACTCTCATATTCTTTTTTCTTCTTTTTGGGATCTATTACAACTCTCATGCTCCACCTCTTTGCTTAATTCAAAAACCTAGCTACTATTTTGACTTCTGAACACCATTTTCACATCCCTCTCCATCTAATTAAACACAAATTCTTCACAAGGAAGAAGAAACATCACTCATACCACCCCATTACATCTTATTTATCTCTTCATTTTCTCCACAAAACCTCCATATCTACCTCCCAAAATCCAAACCCATGATATCCATACTTCTCAACCTCCATCATCACCACCACTACTCCATCACTACCACTGAAAGTTGGCCAAAGGAGCATTATATCTTCATCACTATTCCATTCATCATCACCATCAAGAAGTTTATTATCCATTCATTCCACCATCAAGAAGGTTTCAAGGAGCATTGGAAGAGGAAAACGAAGGAGAAGCTGCCTATTGATTTGTTAAGCTTCAACTAGTTCATTCATTCATCATCTCTTTAATTTACCTTGTTGTACTTTATAGATTTGATGCTAATTTGTATGATTATGAGTTAGTAGTTACTTTGTTGGGGCTAGGGTTGAATGCCCAAGCCAAGCTTGTTTGAATTGATGTTTTAATTGACATTTGATGTTGTTTGTGATTTTCATCTTCATATGCTAATTCAAGAAGTGAATGCATTCATTCAAACTTAACTACTTTGAATATGTTGTGTTTGTCATCTCATGAAAAAATGTTTAGGGAGTAGTTAATCTTGAGCATTGATAGCATGAATGCTCTATGTGCATGTGAAGGTTGTGAGTTAAAATTACCTAGAACTAGGATTGGTTTGCTTACTTGATTATCTAAACTCAAAGCTTTATGTATCCAGGAATAATGAATTGAGACTTAACTGGAAATAGGAATTGTTCTTATGTAGTTAATTATATACTTATCCGGTTGGAATTGATACCATTAAAGGAGTTTAAGCCTTTGTAGTTTTATCTGGATGTAAAGAGGGTAATTGGGAAATTAGAATAACGTCACTTATATTTGAACTTCAACACTTGCAAGGGAGGTTAGTGGCAGACAATCAAACCCCTAACTTCATTCATTATATCACTAGTTTAGTTTAGAGTAATTTAGTTTACATTTGAGCATCTAGTTGTTTTCAATTCAAAACTATCTCCAAAAACCAAAATCATGTCACTACTCCATCTTGCTCATACTCACCATGAGCCTAGATTTCCTTGTGAATTTAGGTTTGTGATTGTACATTTGCATATTCTAGCTCTCCTTAGGTTCACACCCTTGCTAGTGAAAGGAATTCAATCGTCGTGGGTTCGACAACCTTTCTTAAATCCCTATACTATTATTTGTACCCCTTATAGTTGAGGGCGTCAATTTGGCTAACAAGTTTTTGGCACCGTTGCCGGGGATTAGAGTAAAATCCAATTCCTAGCTCGATTTGCCTTTGGGGAAGCTAGATATTTTAATTTTCTTTTGTAATTTGCTGTTTTTGAAGTTTTTCCAGAAAACAATCAATCTTGATTTCTGATGATCGATTGTTTCAAGTCATAGAAACAAAATTCACACAAATTGATAGATCTTGGGTTAAAAACAAACGATCATTTCTAGGGTTAGAAGCAAAAATGATCGATCTCAGAAACCAAACGAACGATCATTTCCTCTGTTTCAGCTTTGTTTTTCTATATTTGTGCTTTAAATCCCTTAATTATTGTTTTCTTTCTTTTTATTTATAGCTACTAATCCTTTGAAAAGTTATAGGTACATACATATAATTTCTTTGAGCCATGGATGGATGGAACTAAGGATGGAATGATCCAAGGGAGTTTGAGCAACAAAGCTATTATGGTGAAGCTTACCAATAATGGAAGTCTTATATCCAAAGTCACATGTCTTTCAACTATATTTGTGCTCTATGTGGATCTCCACAACACTCATCTCTTGAGTGTGTCTTAAGATTTGACCACTCGGAATTCACGCAAGAGTATGAGTACGAAATGAGCATGCATCAAGAGACTATGACATCCCAAGCACATCCTCAAAAAGAAGAAAAAGATGAGTCTCTAAGATCCTTACTTCAAGAAGCCATTGCTGAGATGAAAGATTCCAATGTAAGAATGGAGGAAGAGATTGATCAACTTAAACTTCATTATGCATTAGAGCAATCATCTACCACCTTGCAAGAGCCACAAATTTTCCTTAATCAAGTGGAGTCAACCTCAAGTGAAAAAGTGTGTATTGAATATCATGAGCAAGAATTCCCTATCAAGTTCAAGAAGAAGTGGTGAAAATTCAAGAAGAACCACTTGGTTATGTGAGCCGTCAAATGAGCAAAGAAGAAGTGAAGCAAAGCATTGATGGTTTTGTGCAATTTTGGAAAGCAAGGCAGTTTGTTTTTAAAGATGATCTTAAAGAAGATGATGAACATTTTGGGGATATATGTGCAACAATTGAAGCTATGCACCATGATCCATCTACCAATGAGTCAAATACTAGATAAAGAAAGTCCATCATTGTCATGAAGAAGTTGAAGAATCAAGAATTTTTCTTCCTTCACTATCCAAGGAACACTATCAAGAACTTATCAAAGAGCAAGATAGAACATTGAGCACTCATGTTCACAAAAAGAATATTAAGATCAAGGTACTTGTACCTCTCAATCCACCATATAGTGCTCAATGCTTCTATGATGAAGTGAAGGATTGGAAAGGAAGTGGTACACTTGTTCACAACCTTCCACCTCACTCTCACATACATCTACCACGTACTCTTTCTCCAAGCATCAAATCTGCATCAACTTTGAAGGAGGAGTCAAGAATGATACTTGGAAGATCCATTGCAAAGAAGAGGAAGACTAAAAGAAAGCCACTCATTTGGTCAAAGATTGGAGAGTTCATGGATTGCTTTAGTTCTGACCTCTATGACACTACAAGAAGTGCTTTGGCTCCAAATAGTAAGATGGTCTTGCACAGGGAGTATCCTCCTTAACAAGTGGTTGTAACTTCTAAGGACCAGCTAGAAGTTCTAAAAAACAAAGCCTTACTTGGAGGTAGTAGTGTATGAATAAAAAGTCTTTGAATAAGAAAATAAGATGAAGAAGAAATATGTCATTTTTGATGCAACTCTAAAGTTATGAGCTTGGATTGCAAGGCTTTGATGCCTTGTTTGTTGGTGACTTGTGGAGAGTAATATGGTATTCAAGAGGGAGTTTTTCTAACTCTTGCATTTAGTTTGTGTTTTGAGTTTACTCATTTTGTTTTTGTAATTGTGTTAAATTATTTATGTTTTGTGTTTTTGTGCTTGTTTTGTTTTAGAAATTATGTTAAATTGTGTAGTTTTACTCCATCCATGCAAGAATGTTTCATTGAGAAGATTTTAAGAACATCATTTCAACATTGAGGACAATATTAGATTTAAGTGTGGGGGAAGGTAAACTTCGTTTTATGTTTTAGGTTATATTTTGGTCCAAAGCCTTTAAAGCGCCTAAAATTTAAAAATTTGCTAGTTTGGATGACTCTTGTGATTTTTAATTGTTTATTGTGTTTAGTTAGTGCCTTCAACAACAATGATGAACTTGAGCTTGATACAAGTGCGGGTTAGAAAGCATGTTTTGGTCTTATAAGCTTTATTTTTCAAAATAAATCATTATGGATCAAGTGTTTAATTTCACTTATATCCATATTTGTCATATCAGTATATTGAGGTAGAGAAGCATAGTGAGACTTGTGGGAACTATTACATGTCTCATAGTGAGACTTAAGCTTAATTGAAGTGCATGCATTATTCTAAGCACTAATTTCTTCATGAGTGAACATCTCATTTGCTTTGCATCTCTAGAACTTGCTCCATATCTTTCAAAACTCTTTGTCACAATTTTACATCTTGGAAACTAATTAGGCAATTAGGAATCTATCATGGCCAAATGAGTATGTCTCAAAAGATTGAATATCCTTAGATTGCCATTTTGAGCCTTTATGTATGCCTTTCAATTCTTCATACCATAAATGTTTACCCTCAACTTAAACACTTGCCTTACCCTTTCAAGTTTACTTATTGAGCAATACAAAATTATTTATGTCATGATGCTAAAAGTAACAAGTTTGGGGGTATCTAGAAACGAATAAGTGTGGGCTTGTTTGTCGCTTTGCAATTTTACTTTTTGTTATTTAAAAAAAAAAAGTATCAAGAAAAAAAATTTGAAAAGAAAGAAAAAAGAGGAGAAACAAAAGAAAATCTCAAAATAGTGTTATTTCAATTCAATAATTAGTTATTGTTCAAAAAGATTGTTGCTTATTAGTAGGGCTGCCACTTAGTCTGGTAATTACCAAACCGACCGAATACCAACCGATGTTTTAGGTTCGGTAAACCGGCTTTTTGGTAACTGAGACCGATAATACCGAAATCTAAAATTACCGAAAAAGTTGGTTTGGTTTTGGTAAATTCTAAATCTACCGATTATCTAAATATTAGATTTATATACTACAATTTTCAATACACATACATGTATATTAAAAAATAAACATAAAACTTTTATAATAGTATGAACATTACTACATATATTACATTAATAGTACATATATTTTAAGTAACCTAGTCAAAGATGGTTAAATAACCTAGTTTTATTGAAAATTGCTAAAACTTGATGTCATATATATACAAAAGAAAGCTATAATTAGTAGATGAATACAAAGTTTATGACTATTGATAGGAGCATAAAATGCGACGTTTGTAATGTTTAAACCCTATATTTTGCTAAGTTATTTCCTTTATCTCGATCAATTTAACTTAGTTACTGTTTTTTTAGGTAAAATGGAGTCTCAAGGTCCAAAAATGGGTAAGGAATGCACAAGTGGCGCAGAAATGGAAAGAAATGAAGAAATGGAAGTTCTCCCAGTTTGACTAGGAAAAGGAATCCTAGTTGGAGTAGGAATCAGAAGCTGACTTGGATTCAAACTCTTAAGTTGCGGAATTAGAAGTTCTACTTGGACAAGCAAACCCAATTCTACTCAAATAAAGAATCCTAGTGTGATAAGGAGTCCCTGTTGGATAAGGAGTACTCAAGAAAGTTCCGGAAGAATGTGGAAGAATCGCAGAAAAGAAGTTTGTATTCAACTAGGAAACCTACTTGCAAATGGAGTTCTACTCATATTAGGAGACCTATGGAAGCTAGGAGAAGTCTATGGAACTTCTAAGAAGTGTCTAGAAGACTCAAGAAGATCGATCATATGCCGTGCACATGGAAGAAGAATACACTTTGAATTCGGTTTTGAGAGAAACATGGAGTTAGAATTAAAAGTGGAAAAGGATTGAGGAATTGCCGTGAGATTCTTAAAGGTTCTAGGGGGTTCTTGATGTTTCTACTTCAGAATAGGCGTGGAAGACATGTGAGAGGCATGTGATGCAAAGGAAAACAGAATTGGACTCAACTTATACTTCAAAAGTCAAATCCAATACAAATTCGGAAATCTGCCTGTTCATATCAGTCAAATTCAACGGAGTGTCAAAAATCGCTCATAGCTCAGAAAATTATGATCTTTATGTGGTTGGAAAGCTACGGATGTCTAGTTTCCATAGATTTTTATGGTTCATCAATAGCTATTTTTTAGAGAAATTTATGGCAGTTTCAGTGGACTGAGGTCAATCCTGCCGGAAATCTGTTTTGAGCCAAAGAAGTCCTAAATCAACACGAACAAAGAGAAACCAAGTAGAAACAAATTGGGAGTGCCTTGGGACGTTCTTCTATATATACCTTGTGTATTAGACATTCAGGGGTTACACTTTTTCTCCACAATTTTGATTTCTCACCGGTTTGCTCTTGAGTTTCAAGTTTTTGCTACTTCAAGTTCCTAGCCGTGCCATCCTCCATCTTTGCCGTGATCTTCACCTTGTGCTACCACCTTGGAGCTGCTTTGGGTCTTTGGGACGTGATCAAGGGTTGTTCTTACCACCTTCCATATGTCTACTTCACGGTTTAGTGTTCTTGTAGATGTAATTTCTGTTTTTTTTTTCTTTGTGTAAAACCGAAACCATGAGTTGACAATCTGATTTTTGGATGCGATTTTGATGTTCTTTTCAATGTTTGGTTTGTTTATGTGTTCTTGATATTGATTAATTGCTGAATATATGGAATGATAATCTGGTTTTGTTTTATAGAAAACTTTTGCATGTTCTTGTTCTTTGGTGGCCAACTTAGGATGATTGCATGTAATTGAAGCTAGTAATTAGGTGAACGCTTGTTGATCCTAATTCAATATAGTAGTAAAGGCTTTGAACAAAGGTCGAGATCAGATTATGCATGTAATGAAAAGATTCACTTTGAGTACTTGAATTTGCATGTTTATTGATTAAACTTTCACTTGCTCTTAATGATTCGAATGCATGAGATTATGAGTCGCTTCGATTGTGTGATACTTGCACTTGAAATATATTGTTTAGGCGCTTGTTCTACTCAATTGTGTAAAGGGAAGTCATATAAGGGACATTGGGCACTTGTAACTTTGTTTCTTGGTTGATATCGTTCCATGGTAACTAAAAGATTAAAGATTGCATGAATGAATTGAGCTTGAATTGTTCTTGATGAATTGTTTTCCAAAAATTCTTCTTTTTCCACCTTTGTATAGAAAACGTTTTATTCTTTTATTGTTTTCTGACAATTTATACTTTGATCTTTAAAACCCCCCTATCTTTTATGTTTTGTGTTCTTGTATAGTTGTAAATAAATAAAATCGGTTTTAGGTTTTTAGGTTGCATGAAATCGTAAATTGTATAAAATATAATCTGAAAATATATTTTAATTCCGTGAATAGTGTTTTTGAGAATAGTAATATGTATTTGTGTTATACATGGATTTGTGTAGTTAGAGTTTAACTAGGATTTGTTGTTTGTATTTGTGTTGTATATGGATTTCTAATTTGACTATAACTTGTAAAATGTATCCTTTCAGGAGTATGATTTCTAATCAAATTCTAATTTGTATTTGTATTTTCTTGTAAATTTCGACATGTATGTTTATTTATACTTATAATTTTCGTATACTTGTATATTCTTTTCTTTAAATTTATCTCACATGTTTGCACCCTCAATCCCCTGTTTAGAACGATCCCTGCTTATTCTATACTAACGCTCGACATTTTCAGGGTTTAAATTGGCGAATGTTTTTGCATGTATCAACTATAAAATTCAAAAACCTAGTTTTGTTCATTCTAATTTATATTATAAAGAATTAGTTGTTTTAAAGTTGGTAATACCAAAAACCGAAACACCGAATTTAGTAGATATAATTAAAAAACAAAAATTTTGGTTAGTAATTGGTAGCTCAGTTTTGAAACCGAAAGCTTTGGTTTTGAAGTTAATAATACCTATAACCGATTCGAACCGACTGAGTGACAGCCCTACTTATTAGTGAAACTTTTGAGCATCTTTAGTTCTTAAATTCTTAATCTCAAAAGGATTGTTGCTTATTAAGTTGCTTGAAAATTCTTTTACCATTCCATTTCACCCTAAGACTATTTACATCCGATAAAAGTTATTTTTCATCCAAGATGTGATTTTGTTGATGAGTAGAGATAAGATTGAAGAGCAACCATATAGCAGTATTGCATGAGATTGTTATGAGTATAAAAAATTTAATTAACCCATAAACACGTGTGAAATATAGAGTAAATATCTTATGAGTTTATGATTAACATGGTTTGACATGCATTCTCAATTTTGCTGCATTGAAATGACAATTAGAGACATGTTGCACATTTCAAAATGCAAGCATTTGATCCATGATCCATGAAGTTTTAAGACCTAACTTGATTTCTATGCCTTATGTATATTGTGTTCTTTAAGGAAATTATTGAAAGAATTATGTAGTTATTGTAGTGTCGGATTTGGGGTAGATCGTTTGAGGACAAACAAAGTTCAAGTTTGGGGGTATTTATTGGATTATAATTCATATACATATTCCTGCCCTATAACATGGAAATTACTTGTTCTAAAGTCTAATTTAATTTTGACTAATCAAATTCCATGTTTTGTAGAAAATCTTGACAAGAGGAGAAAAAAGTGAAATTCCAGTAAACTTTCCGTGAACCACCACTTTTGGCAGTGCACCACCACTCACGGTGATGTTATGTATTTTCCGACTATATTCATGGAAGAGTAAGGAGGATATGTACCATAACATCTATTTACCATCATTCTAACTTAACCAAATTCCAAACCTTTTGGTTCAAATTCATCCAAACACTCTCTATTACCCAAAAGTCCACCATCATCATCATTTCAATATCTATCATGTTTTAGGCTTAATCACCATCTCTCACTCATCATTTCCTACTCTAATCGATATTATCACTCTCATACTTTTTTTCCCTTGTTTTTGGGATCTATTCCACTCTCATACTCCACCTCTTTGCTTAATTCAAAAACCTAGCTGCTTTCTTGATTTCTCAACACCATTTTCACATTCCTCTCCATCTATTTAAGCACATATTCTTCAAAAGGAAGAAGAAACATCACCCATACCACCCTATTAAATCTTCTTTCTCTCTTCATTTCCTTTACAAAACCTTTATATCGACCAACCAAAAACGTAAAACTTACTGTTTCAGTAAATTGCCTACAAATAGAAAAATCATCTCGGTAACTTGTCATTTCCAGAAAATCACATTTTTACTACTGTTGATTTTCTCTCTCCCTGACCCGGTTTACTTTCACCGCCATTTTCTTCATCGTCTTTGGACCGCTCCACCGTCCTTTTTAAGTCTGGGTAGGACATTGGAGTTGGTATGGCATGTGGAAGAAGAATCAAAGCTCGAAATGTTTCCACCGACCCGTTTTTCTTCTTCCGGTCAATTCGTTCGTTGGAATTCAGCTAATTCCGGCCGTGCCACCACCTACATCTTGGAGCTGTCTACTTTGTCGTTAGAACCCACCCGTCTACCAGCTTCAATTTTCATGGAGAAAGAAGCATCGATTTATCTTGTGAATTTGCTTTCAATGATGATTTCATAGATTATTTGTGATTCATTTCGATTTTGACTTTCTGGAAAGATTTTGCTTTACTATATGTTTTGACATTGAGCTTTCCATTGAATATTTCGAAATGAGGACATTATTGAAATTTATGAATTTTCTTTGCTTATTTGTTTATTGATTCAAGAATATTTTGGGCGTGTGGGACACGCCGTTGATTTATTGATTTCTTATCATGAGATTTTTCAAGTGCGGATAGGAACCGTACTCGTGCTTTTATTTTGAGAGTTGGGAAAGCTTTACTGATTTTGGTTTTTCTTATGTTTTCCTATGCCGTACCTAGGGTGATTATTTATCATGCTAACATGTAGTCTGCTTTTGTGGTGACGTGATGGGATCACGGAAGTCTGTCCGCCTTTGGGGTGTTGGGTTGCTGCCTTTGTAGTGGTAACTCTGAAGCCTAGTATCCTATTCGCCTCAGTGGTGTAAGAGTATATACAGGAGTATGTGAGTACTTTAGTCTGGGAGGCTCACTCGTATGGCTATCATCTTCCTCTACTTTTATTTTGTTATTTTTGACTAGCGGGGCTAGTCTGATTTTACTTAACTAAAGGGGTTGGCTTGTTTTTACGAGATTCTCAGATTTAAAGATAAATGTTTTATCATCGTTGCATGCATCGAGATTTTCAAAGGATAAGCATGTGGGAAAGTATTAAAACTTTACTTCATTTAAATTATCTTGTTTATTTATTTTGTCCACTCACGCTAACATGTTTTTCAATTACTTTCCCCTGGGCCATTCGGTTTCAAAATGTCTAGTGTGCAAGCTAGATTAATTAGTTGAGGTCGGGCATACATGGAGTTGAGGCATAGTGGTCACTGCTTCCGCATTGTAGGAGTTACTGATTCTTTACTTTTTTATTTTATATTCTTGTATACCTTTTTGCTTTAGAATTGCTCTGATAACCTGTGGGATTAATATTCTTAAGTTGAGATTTGTATAATGCAAACTGAGAGATGTTGTAATTTGGGGAGCAGGGTGGCTCCAGGAGTTGAGGATGGTGTTTGATATTAGAAGTATAAATGTCTCTCTGCAAGTTTTGGGTGGTCCACTTTTAGGGGAAATTTTGCCAAATTTTTGGTAAAATTTCTTCTAAGGTAGGTCTCTCAGTACCACTTCGGATTTCAGGATAAAATCTGGGGCAGGTCCTGTCAATTTGGTATCAGAGCATTAGGTTGTCAAATTCTATAGACTTGTTACCTTATATACTTGATGTTATTCAATACCTCTCGAGTGATGGTCCGACTACAGCAGTTCCCCATCGTTTACTCTTCGGTGTTGATGTACTCATGAAGTGTGTAAGCTACATGTTTACTTGGTTTTCCTTCAAGGGCTATACCTCTTGTATGCCTATTTCACTGCGTATCAGATTGTTTACATGTTTTGCCCCTTTTCCAGGTGATGGTAGAGTAACACTACTCTACATGTTTGAGTTGTGCTGCGATATGTGATCCGAGGGAATGTTATGGTTCTTTCTTCCTCAATGCCAACAAGTTTGTTGGGGCAGGGTTTAAGGTGCGTGAACAGACTTCGATTTTGGGCTTGAGTGTCTGAGACAAGCGTCCATAGCTTTGGGTTGTCTCTAGATGCTATTGCTTCGGAATCAGGATTGTTCTTGGAAGTGGAACTAGTAGTAATGGTGGTTCTGACTTTGAACCGAGTTTCGGGAGTTGTGTTAATCCTAGATGTTATGTTAGTAGTTACTTTGGTGATTATTTTTTAGAGTGATATTTTCTTAGATTATTTTAGGATAGTTTAAGTGATGGCTTAATATCGACGTAACTTGCAAAGTGTGAGTCATTGTGTAATGTCGCTTTTATCTAATTTTAATGGATTGACACTCCTTTTTAGAATAAAAGAAAATAGAGATAATAGTTTTACCGTCTAATTATTTGACAAAATTATATATATATTTTTTGGTATAGATAAATATTTAGGGATCCAGTACACACACAATTATAAAAAATAAAAAAAATTTGTAAAACTTATAGTAAAAATTATAATTTTAATTTGAGAAGTTGTTGATAATTATGCTAGGATGTGAGTGTCTTGCTCTTCTTAAGGAGTTTCAAGCCCTCCACAGAATAAAGCCTACAACAAAATCTCATGACATGTCTCTTTCAGGATACAATAGTCCAATACACAAGTTGTGCTCACACCAAATTACACAAATTAGAGGAACATCATTGTTGTAGTAGTTGTATGTAACTCAAGCATGCAAGAAGTGGTTGCATACATAGACTCCGTAAATTCTCCTTAAAATTAATATAGAATCAAAGCCAGAGGTCACAAGAAATAAAAGCAATTAAAAAAAAATTGAAACCACCATCAGTTCCACAAATTAAAAAAAATAATAATAAATTCTGATATTAATCTTGCAAATAAATTTACCCAAAATAAGTTCAAATAAATAATAAAATATTTGTTCTTGTATAGATCGGGGGCTAGTAGATGTGATGTTTAGGGGCTGATTAGTGAGATATACGGCGGTCACTTGTTGAATCTAATACACGAGCGTTAAAAAGTAGACCGGGTGCGATCTTCACTGTAATGAGTAAGTCAGTTTATGTATTACTATTGACAGAGTAAAAAATGCGTACCTTTGATGTCTTGAGGATTTGGCTTTTATAATGCCCTTTGAGGCTTGGTTGTTTTCATTTTTTCTGATGTGAGACTAATGTGAATCAATTGTGGAGTTGAACCTTAATGTGAAGAGTTATTCGATGAACTTGTGAAGGCGTGTCTTGGCATGACCGAACCTAAGCTTGCTTTAGGTTGGACGCTCTGCCTCTAGCATAGCTGAAGGTTACTATGGTAGGACCGTGGCATGGCTGGAACAGTCACAGGGTGAGTTTTGATTATGCTTGGTGGTAGGTTGCATGTACAATATTAAAATGTCATAACGTTCATCTACTCATTATAATAGTAAAAATAAATAAAGATAAACCAGAAAGTTACCCGCCAAAGACGAATCATTATGAATCATGAAGGTGTGACTCTGCATTATCCAAACAACAACCCTTACTCCATAGTTAATGGTTAAGGAATGTGATGCACCAGGATCAATCAGAATAAAAGCAAACCTGAACAAAAACAAATAACGTACCAATAATAACTTTTGGTGAAGCACGACTCTCTTGTTGAGTCATGGCATGGAGTCTAGTATGAGTCATAGGGCATCCTCTCTAACCCGTACGTTGCTAGGAGCTACCTCTAGCTATTGAACTAGTGTGAGTACGATGCTAAAAGCACCAGCAAATGCATGATTGATGGTATGATCAAGTGGATATGCAACTCCCTGAGTCAACCAAGAGCAATCCTTCCTAAAGTATCCTTTGTGGCCACACTCAAAACATCTTGACCCTCCTGTCTTGTACTTTCCCATCTGACGCTTCCCTTTGTGGTACATACCACATCTTTGACACTGTAAAGAGGTCATTTGAGTTAGATGACTACTAGAGGCCCCATTCTGATTGCTCATACTACTCATGAACTGATTGAACTCTCATTGACCAAACTAATCTCCGATAAAGCACCGATTAAGAACTAGAATAAGAAATACTAGGTCCACTACAAGTTGAAGATCTAGAACCAAAATTGGGTGCAACTCTCTTCAGTGGACCCTAGCTGAGGTCACCCATATGGTTGTGAGTCTAATAGAGTTAGGGCCTCAGTCCTCAAGGTTGCGTCTACCACTTGACCATACTTAGTGAACGATATACCTATCAACTTCTCTAATTTATACTGACGATCGAAGTCCATTTAGTGGCCACTAAGGTGCATGATGGGACAAACTGGTGAAGTGCTGCTTATACTCCAAAACTTTCATGTCTCCTTTTTGTAGATATAAGAACTCCTGGTATAACCGATCATAAATGGTCTTGTTAAAGTATTGGTCATAAAAGTGAGCTTCAAATTTATCCCAAGTCATTTGACTCGCATCTTTGTGCCTCTAACTAAGGAGTATACAGCACTAATAAGCAACACCCTCAAGAAAATCAACAACCGACGCTACCCTCATGTCAGCAGGACACCTCATATGTGTAAATGCTCTCTCTAACCTAATAATCCCTTCCTCGGTTGTTGATGACTTAGTGGCAATTGAGAAGGTGTAGGCTCCATGCCGCTTAACCCACTCAATGCTGAAGTATGTGCTAGAATTAGGAAGTGTTGTGAAAAAACACTTAAAAAGGCACTAAATGGTCCACGTTAGTCCTCTAGGTAAATCATCATCTCTACCCCACTCCATAGGAGAACGTTCCCCACGAGTTCAGCATCTAGGAGTCATAGCACTTGAGAAAAAATAAATATTAAGAAATTTGAAAGAATAGGACACTTAAGCACCTATCCTACATACTTAATGATCACACTATTCAGAAAGAACACAATAATACTTTGAGAATTCATAATGATTTATTCTTCTCCCAATAAATTTAGTAATTACATACTCCTACTAGAAAATTTAGTAATTACATGCAATTACAATGAGATATTTACTCCTAATTACACAATCCTAATATATTACAATCACCATGATACTAAGGATATAACTTACGTCAACACTCCCCCTCAAGTCGGCGCATGCAGATCTCGGATACCCAACTTGTTAAGTGAGTCATAGAATGCCTTACTTGAAATAACCTTTGCGAGAATATCAGCTAACTGCTCATCTGTCAATACAAACGGGAATGAGATAATCTGAGCATCTAACTTCTCCTTGATAAATTTTTTGTCAACCTCCACATGCTTGGTCCGATCATGCTGAACTGGATTGTGTACAATCTCAACAGCAGCTTTGTTATTACAATAAAGCTTCGTCCCCCTCCATTGTTTAAAACCCTAAGTCAATCTCTGAGTAAATGTCTCAACAACAACAACTCACACACTCCATGGGCCATTCCCCTATATTCTACTTCAGCATGACTGGGCTACTATCTTTTGCTTCTTACTTTTTCGCGTCACTAAATGACCACCCACAAATATAAAGTACCCCGAAGTGGATCTACGATCAGTGATACAACTTGCCCAGTTTGCATTGGTATACCCACAAACATCCAAATAACTGTTTGAAAAGAAAACCAATCATTTACCGAGTGTAGACTTCAAATACCTCAAAATATGTATCACCACATCCATATGATACTCACTCAAATTATGTATGAATTGACTCACAACGCTAACTGCATATACAATATCAGGCCTAGAGTGTGATAAATAAATCAATCTTCCAACTATCCTTTGATATCGAGCTTTGTTGTTGGGGACTTACTATGGGTACTCAATAAGAAGATGATTATGCTAAATAGGTGTATCCGTTGCTTTACGGTCAAACATAAAGGTTTTTGCCAATAAATCAAGCACAGACTTCATCTGACACAACATAATACAGTCACTTCCTCTAGACACCTATATTCCTAGAAAATATTTCAACTTCCCCAGATCCTTTATCTCAAACTCAGAATGCAACTGTACTTGTAGTTTGTTAATTTCCTCAACATCATCACCTGTCACTACCATATCGTCCACATACATAATGAAAGCTGTAAGCTTACCCCTTTAACTTTTTAGAAATAAGGTGTGATCTAAATTACTGTACTTATACCCAATCCACCTCATGAAAGAGGTGAATTTGCCAAACCAAGCCCGAGGAGACTGCTTCAAACCATAGGGAGACTTTTGCAGTCTACACAAAACTCCTTCACCTAAAAGTACCATACCCTGGAGGGATATTCATATAAATTTCTTCATGTAAGTCCCCATATATGCAAGAATGCATTGTTCACATCAAACTGCTGCTAAGGCCAATCAAGATTTGCAGTAAGTGATAACAGTACTCGAATCATATTAATTTTTGCAACTTGTGCAATTGTCTCATCATAATCCACTCTACACTTTTGAGTGTACCCTTTTGTAACTAACCATGCCTTGTATCTATCCATAGACCCATATGAATTATACTTCATAGTATATATCCACCTGTATCCCACAGTCCGCTTGCCTGGAGGTAATGATACCAACTGCCATGTATGATTTTTCTCCAGTGCATCAATCTCCACCTACATTCCTTCGTCCCTTTTTCATGCCTCAAAGCATCCTGCACTTTACTCGGGGTAGACACAGAAGACAATTGATTCACAAATGACATATACGACTTAGATAACCTGTGGGTGGACACATAGTTGGCTACTAGATACTTGGCTTTAACACGAGACTCGGTTCATACTTCTTCGGGGGCTGCCCAAGGGTGGACCTTTAAGTCAAGACCTTTGTTTTAACCTATTTAGGATCACTTAAAGGTAAATTAACGCTATGGATATGTATTGAAGAGAACTGAGCAAGAGAGACTGCTGATGGAGAGGGAGACTTGACTTTCATGTTCTTCATTCAAACTCGAACTGTTCCCAGTAGCACGATCGATCGGTCAATCTTCCCCCTTTGATGGGTCAAATCACGATTCGATTGGTCAAAACAGACCAATTGATAGGTCAATATTAGTCCTTGGAGCTGCACCCATTGCCTGTCCACTTTCGACGAGTCGAGACTCGTTATTTTCTCCTCTAATAGCTCCTGAATTTTGTTCGATGGGTTGAGAATGGTCATTTTCTCCCCCTGAGCAAAGCACCTAGACCTCACTATATTGCTCTTTAAAGTATGTATTCTTCTCCCCCTGAGTGGGAGTCGTTATAGGAGAGAAGTAACAAGTATCTTCACAAATCATAAGATCTATAATGACATAAAATATATGTGAAAGAGGATGATAGCACTTATAACCTTTCTGATGGGAGCCATAACCGACAAAGACACACTTAAGAGCACAATCATCTAAGTTAGACCGTTGATTCTTGTAGAGGTGGACATATACTACACAACCAAACACCCGAGCTAGTAAAGTATTTTAAGGAAAGGTATAGGAATATGAGTAGACAATACCTCAAATGAAACACAACCTTGGAGAGTAGCGGAAAGTAATCTGTTAATAAGATGAGATGGACACAGGAAAAAGAAAAAAAAAAAAAAAACTTCACCCTAAAGATACTTAGGTATCTGTGAACTAAGCAGGAGAGCACAACTCATATCTAACAGATGATTGGTTTTTTCGTACAGAAACACCATTCTATTCAGATGTTTGGGGGAAAGTGGTTTGATAGAAAATCCCATGGGCCATAAAGTAATCATGAAAATGATGGTTGACAAATTCTCCCCATTATCAGACTAAAATATCTTGACCAGAGCATTATATTGAGTATGAACAAGATTCTGAAATGCTTGGAAAGCAGAAAAGATAGCATCTTTTGACTATAACAACACGACCCGAGTCAATCTAGAAAAATCATCAATACAGAGAACAAAATAATGCATCTCGGAGAGTGTAGGACGTGTAGAAGGCCCTTACAAATCAGAATGAATCAACTCAAAATGCATGGAACTTTTATTAAAACTTGGGGGATAACTAGTTCGGTGGGTCTTGGCCAAAACACAAGTTTCACATTGGAGACTAGAATCATTAATACCTAAATACAAGGAGAGTATAGATTTCTTCATAACAACAAAAGAAGGATGTCCCATGCGCTTGTGCCACAACCATAACTCATTCAATAGGTTAGAATTCAATGTCAGGGCCACCTGATTTTGCTGTGTTGTCAGCTCCTACCTTGCTTACATGTAATCCAAGTGAAACAATCTCCCCCTCAGATCTCACTTACCAACAATCTTCCGAGTGAAAAGGTCTTGAAAGACAACATACATGGGGAAAAAAGTTACAGAGCATTTGTTTTGTGAGTTCACTGCAAACACAGAAAGAAGATGATGACCAAGAGAAAGAACATAAAGAACATTATGAAGAGAATTGTATGGGTGATAGCAACAAATCTAACTCCTAAGACTGGAAAGGACTCACCATTAACATTGTACACATGGGTTATAGATGGTAGAGACAAATGGGTAAACAAAGATTTATCATAGGTCATGTGGTCAAATGCACCAATTAATTATCCGTGTACTACCAGTGAAGTCATAAATGTATAAGGGGACACCAATTTTACCTTGAGGTGTTTCGGTCATACAAAACTTACTATTAGTGCGGTCTTGCCCCTCCACACCATAGAAATCACGTTCTTGCATAAGTTGAACAGCTGTCTTGCTCCTTGTGTTTGTGTTACCACCCTTCCACGTGGAGTTATTATAGTTGGGGTTAATCCTTCCAATCTTTGGGCACCTATCCTTGACATGGCCAAGGTCTTTGAAGTAGTGTCACCTTACTCGATTTACTAGAGTACCTTGGAGATCTTCCATAACATTGTAGCCTCTGTTGGAACTGAGGGGATGAAGAGTTTGATGCCGGAGAGGAAGAAGATTGCCAGCTTATGAAGAGTAGAGTGGTGATAAGAGCGCGCAGTGGTTGTGGAGGCTTGGATTGAATTACCAATCTAGAAACTTTTGTGTGGATATTCTTCTTTACAGCCTTGTTTGACTCATCTTTTCGAATATATGCAAATGCTTGCTCCAAAGTTGATGGTTGTGCCATGCAGAGAAGTTCACCCTTAGCACCACCCAAATATGAGTCTAGGCCTCCAAGAAAAATATGAACTCTTATCTTATCCTGCTTCACCCAATGAGTTAATGTCATTCTCACATGTCATCGGGTTAGGGTACCTTTGATCAAGTTCCTGGCAAATAGTCTTCAAACCAGCAAAATAATTGGCAACAAATTGTCTATTCTCTGACATCTTAAATGTTTTGGTTGTCAACTCATAAATGTGAGCAAAATCATTCCCATCATAATAAGTAGAAGACATTGAATCCCATATGGCCTTAGCTGTATCAAAAATGTAAATAATTGCGTTACTTCTGGTGTCATAGCCTTGAGAGCAGAATTCCCATAACATTGAAATTTGCTATATCCCATGCCTCAAATTGTGCACTGCCAATAGGTGGCCTTGCAATGCTACCTGTGATGTATCCCTACTTTCCAATGCCATGCACATGGATCTTCATATATAAGCTTGTGCCATAACTGATAATCGGTGCCATCAAGTTTTATTCCAAAATTTGTAGCAGAATTTTCATTCATATTTTGAACAATCATGACTTCTTGAGGTTTTGGTAGAGGATTGGTACTAGAGTCACCCTTGCCATGACCAAGAAGAGGTAGATTGGGACTTTCTGGGATTACCATTATGTTGAAAATCAGACGAACAGGCGAAGCAGACAGATTTCGATAGGTTGATTTGACAGGAAATGGAATCTACTGACTGGTTCAGAAACCCTAAAATACTCTAAACACCAAGGGACCAACAACAAATCTCCACAGCACCAAAGACCACCAAAGACCTCGATTAGTCAACCAAAATAACACAACGAAACCATAAAAACCCAAGAAGACAGACCCAAATTGGATCTCTACTTTGATACCAAGTCAAAAAGAACACAATAATACTTTAAAAATTCATAATGATTTATTCTTCTCCCAATGGAGGCATTTATGCAGACTTATACACAGTCTTACTAGGAAAGTAGTTACACGTGATTACAATGAGATATTCTCTCCTAATTACACAATCCAAATATATTACAATTACCATGATATTAGGGATAAGACTGACATTAGTAACACTAGCATCGAAGAGTAAATGACGGGGATTCACCACGGTTGGGCCATCATTCTAGAGATACTAAGTGTCATCGAGTAAATAAGTAGTAAGATAACAAGTCTACAGAATCTGGTAACCTAATGCTCTGATACCAAGTTGATAGAACCCAACTCAAAAATTTTGGCAGAACTTCTTTTAAAAAGGGACTATCAAAAAAAATAAACAAGTACAATTTATAACCAACACTACAAAAATATTCAATAACAAACCCAAATCTTCAATATGTCAACATACTCACAATTACACACTCCCACAAATATAATAATCAAGTCGCTGACCTTAAATCCTAACTTCAAATTTGAAAACAACATTAAATTAGGTAATCAGAGCACCCTAGATAGTTTAGTTGAAATATAATACAAGTTAAACAAGAAATCTAGAGACAAAATGTAGCAGTGGGTGTTGCCATGCCCCAACTCTTAACATGTTGAAACTGCTAATTTGCAGACTGGGCAAAGTGAAACTAAAGTGCAATAGAAAAAGTATTTGAAAACGTTAGCGTGAGTGGATTTTTTTTTTTTTTTTTGTGAAAAAGAATATTGTACACTAAATACTTTTCTATTTATTTTTTTTCTTAAAATCAAGCATGCAATTCAGTTATCAAACCTTTGAGAATTGAAAAGTGAAAGTCTCAAATCTTAAAAATACCAGTTATTCTTCACTGGTAATTAAAAAATACAATGGAGAAGGAGAAATTCACCATATTAATAAAAAGTTAGAAAGGCACGGGCAACAGACATTTGAGCTAAATAAAATACTCGCATACTCCCATATCATCACATCACTAAAGAGGAGCAGATACTGGGCTTTGGTGATCTTGCTAGTAAGTCAAGTCTTTCACCTCACCACACAAGCATATGGGCTACGGTGACCTTACTACCAAGGCAACGGCTCACCTCACCACACAGGTAGATATCATGGCAAAGCATGCTTGCAAAACAATAATCTCATAACTAATTACCATCAACAGTATGGTGATTTAAGCAAAAATCATGAGAATGTTTTAGGGAATCAGAATATGGGAGAGAATGATATGTACTTTCATTGATAATATGGGTCACTTTATATAGAGGATTACAAGCAAATAATCTGAGTCTTACAAAGAAACATAATCGTACATTGGACCAGACACATAAACTAGAAATCCTCAAACACTTCCCCTTGTGTCGCCCAAATGTGATGCTCATCTTATTGCCTCGTCAAAAACCTTGACAAGTAACGAAAATTCAGTGGGATAAAAATAACCTCGATAGAATAAGAAAAAGAGTACAACACACCCTTCACGTTTTGAGACCATACATATAGACATCTCCCCCTGATGTTTGCATCTCTTCTGGATGACTACGATCATGAGATTCGAACAACTTCCACAAACCGATGCTAGCAACATGTTTCTCGAAAGTGGATTTGGGCAATGACTTAGTGAACAAGTCTGCCACATTGACATCAGATCGAGCCTGGTTCACTTTGATCTTGATGAGAGTCTATTGTAGCTAATTATAAAAGAACTTGGGCAATATGTGATTGCAATTGTTGCCTTTGATGTAGCCTTACTTCATTTGTTTAATGCAAGTAGTATGATCCTCATAAATGCTCATAAGCTAATCTGTGGTAGACTTTAAACCACAAGTGCATTAATTATGGATCTCAACCATATCATTCATGCAGTTTCGTGAAAATCAATAATCTCTGCATGGTTGGAAGATGTAGCGATAAGAGTTTGTTCTGTAGGCCTCCAAGATATCGCGGTCTTTCTCATAGTTAACACATAACCAGTTTGGGAACTAACTTTGTGTAGATCAGAGAGATGCCCAGCATCAGCAAGACCTTTCAAAACATCAACCATGTTTTGGTTAGGGGAAAGAGAATTCAGGCCAAGGTTGGCAGTGTTTCTGGTGTGTGATGGGTTTGAATCCATCATCTCTCTGTAAAGATAGAACAAGTTCATATCAGTCGTACCACTTAAGTATCAAAAGATATCCTTACGACAATCCAATGGCATCGTGTTGGTACAGAGTTATATTAAGCTAACATGTTCACTGCAAATGAGATGTCCGGTCTTGTGTATTGAGTTAAGTACAATAATATGCCTATTACACTTAAGTAGGGTACTTCTGCCTCTAGTACGAGTCTTCGTCATCATCTTTAGGATGAAATAGATCATTTTTTAGGGTCAAGGCAATAGACAATCATAGGTATTCTTGAAGGCTTAGATTTGTCTTCATTAAAGTGCCTAAGCATCTTTTGGGTATAAGCTTATTGATGAATGTGGATACCATGCCATCAACATGGTGCTCAAGTTCGAAATAGAGACAAAACCATATTCCCCCAAGATCTTTCATCTCAGACTCGGATTTCAAATGTTCAGCAGTTTCCTAGAACTCCTTAAGGGCTTCCAATGAAGTTCATGTCATCAATATGAACCGCCATAAAATCTGAAACTTGTCATAAATACGTGCGGACATAGTTCATCTTTGACATATCCCTTCCTAATCAAGTGGTCACTTAGTTAGCGTTTTAACCATATTGCAAAAGTACTCGGGCTAGAGCTACTTAACTTGGGTAAATGAAGTTCATCAAGAACCTTCATGTATATTCCGTATCTAGATCCCCATAAAGATACATAGTGACCACATTCGTAAGCTGCATGCTTAGTTATTCAGAAACTACCAAACTGATAAGGTGGTGAAGTGTAATAGTTCATCTTTGACATATCCCTTTCTAATCAAGTGGTCACTTAGTGAGCATTTTAACCATATTGCAAAAGTACTCCTTGGTCTAGAGCTACTTGACTTGGGTAAATGAAGTTCATCAAGAACCTTCATGTATATTCCGTATCTAGATCCCCATAAAGATACATAGTGACCATATTCGTAAGCTGTATGCTTAGTTATTCAGAAACTACCAAATTGATAAGGTAGTGAAGTGTAATGACATCCATTATAAGAGAATATATATGTCTCCTTGTAGTCGATTCCAGGGCATCGTGAGAAGCTTTGCACCATATAGCAAGTCTACAACCTCTTTTTCTCATCACGCTTTCTAGCAAAGACCCATTAGCCAACAATTTTTATGTTAGGAGGTGTCAGCATAACTGGCTCGAAGAACCTTCATCTTCATTAGAGAATCCAATTCAACCTGGATATCACCAATTCAACTTGGATCGCATCTTTCCATTTAGGGCAGTTTTCTCTACATTTGCATTCATCATTCAACAATGAAACATGGTTTGATATCCTCGAACTCGACAATCTCATGCGCAATTAAAAGCGTTAATACATCATCAATGATGATATAGTTAATATCCCACATCTCATGTACACTAGTGTAATTTTCAGAGATCTCTATATTCTCAAGAATAGGTTCTGACATTGAGGCGTCCCTCAACAGTAATCATAGTCCGAAACCTTCTCATGAGATGGATTTTGAGTGTCGATGATCAAAGGATTGGGTTGTGCTCAAGTATCTTTCGAACCCATGGACCTCCCAAGCATCCTAGCTGGAGCCATGGCCTGTGACACCAGAGTACCACTATCTATGGCATTGGTGTCATGCCCACCTCTATGTAGGGTGGTGCTACATCCTCTCATAGGGACGTCCTTCCTTACAAGCATGTTTGTAGCAGATATGTGTGACCTCGTCACTTTAGCGGAGATTGAGATGAGACATAGTGGGGACATACCGCAACAATTCCTATCGTTCCTGTTGAACTTTGACATTCTTATCTCTCCCTAACGACAGGAAGACTGTCTCATCAAAGTGAAAATTCCGCAAAACAAGAGGTAAAGAGATCACCTGGCAAGGGTTTAAGTAGTGGATGATCGTTGGAGCATCAAACCCAACGTATATGCCCATTCGTCTATGAGACCCATTTTGAAGCACTGTGGTGGTGCAATTGGCACATAAATTGCGCACTCAAATATGCGTAAATACGAGATACTTGTACTCAGTCACTAGTTATAACGCATAGATAGATTGAGTGGCGGTGGGTCGTAGACTAATTAGCATAACTGCATGTAATATTGCATAACCCCAAGCGGATATAGTGAGATTGGTGCCCATTACCAATGTCCGGGCTACCATTGTAATTATTTGATGGTGGCTTCCGTAAAATCATTTGGGTGTGTACATGAGAATATGATGTCCAACATCAGTCCCAATGATATGAAATAATCATCGAAAGTCATCGATGTAGACTCTTCAGCATTGTCATGTCGAATTGACTAAATAAGATGATCCGGGTAGTGAGCTTGTAGCCTTATGATCTGAGCTAGGAGTTTAGAATAAGCAGAATTAGGAGCGGGCAATAGCATGACATGTAACCAACATGTCTACATGTCAACCAATAACATAACCGGTCCACAAGTTGGTTGAATCGGTCCACATAATCCCTTTGGATTCTATGTAAGAACGGAACGAGTATTTTCATATCCTTTGCGTAGGACCGTCTTGGTCCTAATTTTTTTAATGAACAGGCTTTGCAAAACAAGCGATGGGCCTTAGAAGCAACCAATGAGGATTTTGGTTGGGCCTCTGTGTCTGAAACGCTGATGGAAGCAAAATTAGTGATAACATCACCACATAGTCCAGGAATCAATTTCTGATTCTTGCTTCGTTTCGCTCGAAAGAATGGATGTCCGTGTGAAGTATTTAATATACAAATCATCATGTCACGACCAAGATGTCCTAGTCGATCATGCCAAAGTTGGTATGTGTCAGAATCCAAGAGATCTTCTCTTATTACATTATTGGATTCAATAGGTCGAATAGTAGTGACATAAAGTACACTAGATTGACACATAGGCTTCTCTAAAATGCGCTTTCATCTGCAATCATTAGAGGTAATGCAAAGAAACTCTTTACCATTCTTAGTATGCGTTTCAGCATAGAATCTGTTGGCTCAATAGGGTTCGATTTGCCCTAGGAGTGTAGAGAGCTTCTGCGACAGTGATCAAGGTGCCATTAGGCAAGAGGAATTAGGTATTTCCATGTTCTTGAACTAAACCTGATGGCCCAGTCATCATAATCATATAGGAATATGTAGGCAATATTTCTAAGAATAATTGCTTATGGAGGAGAATAATGTGCGTAGTCGCACTATCTGCGAGACATTGAAGTTCTCCAGTGTTCATTCCTAAAAGAAAAGCTCAAATGGAGTTGATATGAATGAACTCAACATTTTATTAATAACTCAACGGATTACATCATTGTTTCCTAACCACAAAGAAATCTAATCTGTAAACCAGCTAATGCAAAACAAAGATTGTCGCCTAACTTCTTTAGGTAACTCCAAATTAAGCATGACCAGGAAAGTGAGAGGAAATGTCAGTGGAGCAAAACTCACTTAAGTACTACTTTTCTAGACATCACACTTACATCATACTTTCTACTTAGAAGAAAGTATGGAAATTATATTCATCCCCAGTTATTACAAGCATGCAGCTGGTGGAGCCAATATAGAAAGTAATTCAAAGTCCATCTGTGCAAATTTGGGATATGATGATTATCATATACGAGTGATTGACAAAGAGTAATTGAAAATAAAAATTCAATTATTTGTGGAATAGCACATAGCATAAAAAATAAATTAAATTAACCTAGCACACATCCTATCCAATAGTTAGTACCAGTACCATATTTGGTCAAACTCAACCCACTCCTTATTTGGCTCTCGAGCAACAAGTTTCAGACTAATTTAGGAAAGTAACCCATCATGCGAGGTATATGCTGTGTATGCACCAAACTTCCCATAGTTATATTGCATTGTGACCATCCAGAACTAGGAGTGGAAGAACTTAGGGCTTTGGGATTGATGTGACTTTAAAAAAAAACTGCTGCTGCTGTGTTGTGAGAATAATCAACTATGAATTAAAACAGTTTCGTGTTTGGTAAATAATATTTTTTAAAGTGATGTCAGTACATAAAACAACTGCAACGTGTGTTTTGATCCACAACATATTCTAAAAGCAACCTCTAGGCTGCTTCTAAAATCTGCTGCCAGTGACCTATAACTTTCAATTAAAGCTTCTTTTTATTTATTTACCAAACACAATAAAATCTAAAATTTTGAACAAAAGCTGATTTTTTTTTTAAAGTGAAGCAATCTCAAACGGGGCCTTAAGAGGTCAATTGAGCTAGTTAATGAATCAAAAAAATTTATATTATTTTATGCAATTTTTTTTTTTTGAAAGGTTATTTTATGCAATCTTTTCTAACCAATATCAAAGGGAGGGGAAGAGGAATATGTTTTCAAAACATCAACTGTTGTTTATCCAGTTATGTAAGGGAAGGACCTTTTTATTGCAATTGAATATTATTTCATGCCAGTCTCTCATGTATAGTGTCTAATGAAGGCTTTACTATCAACTTCTTTAAAATGCATATATTATTTGCGTGCTTAAGTGATATATAAGCAACATATTCTTGGACAATGAAGTGTTTTTGTTGGTATTTTTGTATTTTTGTAATAATTAATATTTATCAAATAAGATAACGTAGGCATGAGACACTAGATAGCAAGGTCAACATTTGATTTTGGTACTCTTTGGCATTTGATTTTAAGAATTATGTTCACCTAGTCAATGACTAACTAATTGTTGAAGGAAAACCGAAATTGGGAGAGAATTGAGTTGTAGTTTCATTGATAATAGGGGTCTCTTTATATAGAGGATTACAAGGCATAGAATCAAAGTTCTACAAGGAAACGTAATATTACAATTGATTGGATATCTCCAACATTCTCCGATATTATCTCTAATTCTAACCCTACTACCACTAGGTCAAGTAACCTAGAGTTTGGGCCAGACACATATTCTGGATTTACTTGAACACTCCCCCTTGTGTCACCCAAACGTGGTGCTCCTCTCGTTGCCTCATTAAAAATCTTGCCGAGTAACAAAAACCCAGTGGGACAAAAATAACCTTTGTTGAAGGGGAAAAGAGCACAACACACCCTTCACGTTTCAAAACTATACATGTAGATATCTCCTCTTGATGACTACGGTCATGGGAGTTCGGATAACTTCCGCAAACGATGTTTCCAACATGTTTCTCGAAAGTGGAATTTAGGCAATGACTTAGTGAGTAAGTCTGCCATACTGTCCTCAAATCAAACCTAGTTCGCTTTGATCTTGAGGAGAGTCTATTGTTGCTGATTATTCTTGGTGTTGTCACTTTTGATGTAGCCTTGCTTTATTTGTTCAAAACAAGCAGCATTATCCTAAATGCTTGTAGACTCATCTATGGTCGACTTCAAACCACAATTGTTCAAGCATGCGTAATTATGGATCCAATCCATATATATTCACGAACCACTTCGTGAAGAGCAATAATCTCTGCATTGTTCGAAGATACAGCGACTAATGTCTGTTCTGTAGACCTCCAAGATATCATGGTCTTTACCCATGGTGAACACTTAACCAGTTTGAGAATGACCTTTGTGTGGGTCAGAGAGATACCCAACATCAACAAAACCTTCCAAAACACATGTTGTTTTGGGATGAGGGTAGTGGACGCAGGCCAGTGTTGGCAGCATTCCTGGTGTGTGATGGGTCCGAATCCATCGTCTCTCTGTAGGAATAGAACAAGCCCATATCAATCGTACATCTCAAGTACCAAAAGATATCTGTTACACCAATTTAATGGCGTAGCGTTGAAGCAGAGCTGTACCTTAGCTAACAAGTTCACTGCAAATGAGATGTCCGGTCTTGTGTATTGAGCTAAGTATAATAATGCGCCTATTATACTTAAGTAAGACACTTCTGCCTCTAGCACATCTTCGTCATCATCCTTTGGATGAAGAGAAACCTTTTTAGGGTCAAGACTACAGACGATTATGGGGGTGCTTGAAGGCTTGACCTTGTCAAAATGCCTAAGCATCTATTAACACGATGCTCAAGTTCCAAACCGAGACATAATCATGTTCTCCCAAAATCTTTCATCTCAAAATCAGATTTCAAGTGTTCAGCGGTTTATCTTAACTCTTTAAGGGCTTCCAATGAAGATCAGGTCCAACATGAACCGAGATAGAATCTGAAACTTGTTATGGAAATGCGCTGGCATATCCCTTCTCAATCAAGTAGTCACTTTAGTGAGCGTTTCAACCTTATTGTAAACGTGCTCCGTGGTTTAGAGCCTCTTGACTTGGGTAAACGAAGTTACCATGAACCTTCACATATATTCCGTATCTAGATCCCTATAGAGATACGTAGTGACCACATTCGTAAGCTGTATGATCAGTTATTTGGAAACTACCAAACTGACAGGGTAGTGGAGTGCAATGACATCCATTACGAGAGAATATGTCTCATCGTAGTCAATTCTAGGGTGTTTTGTGAGAAGCCTTGTGCCATAAGGCGAGATTGCCATCTCTTTTTCTCATCACACTTTCTAACGAAGACCCATTAGTCAATATGTTTTATGTTAGGAGGTGTTGGCATCATTGGCTCAAAAAACCTTCCTCTTCGTTAGAGAATCCAACTTGACCTGGATCGCATCTTTCCATTTAGGCCAAATTTCTCTAGGTTGACTTTCATTCATCAACGGAGCGTGGTTCGATATCATCGGACTCAATAAACTCATGCGCAACGAAATGCGCAACTACATCATCAATTATGATGGAGTTTCTATCCCACGTATCATGTATACTAGTGAAATTTTCATAGAGCTCTATATTCTCAGGAATAGGTTCTGACGTTGAGGCATCCCCCAACGATAACCATAACCCGGAATATTCTCATGAGACGGATTTTGAGTCTTGATGATCAAATGATTGGAATGTGCCAAAGTTTCCTTCGAACCCATGGGTGTCCCATGCATCCTAGCTCAAGTCATGGCCTATAACGCCATAGTGCCACTCTCTTTGGCGTTGGCGCCCTACCTACCTCCGTGTAGGGTGGCACTACGTCCTCTTGTAGAGACGTCCTTCCTTGCAGGCATATTTGCAGCAAATGTGTGTGATTTCATCACTTTAACAGGGATTGAGATGAGACATAGTGGGGACAAGCCACGACAATTCCTGTCGTTCCTGTTGAACATCCGTGTTCTTATCTCCCCCTAACGATGGGAAGACTGTCTCATCAAAGTGACATCCGCAAATCTTGCAGTAATGAGATCGCCTTGCAAGGGCATTAAGTGGCGAACGATTGGAGTCTTAAATCCAACGTAGTTGCCCATTCGTCTATAAGGACCTATCATAGTGTCCTGTGGCGGGGCGATTGGCACACTCAAATATGCGTAAGTACAATATTTGTATCAGTCACTAGCTGTAACGCAGAGGTAGATTGAGTGGTAGTAGGTCGTAGACGAATTAGCATAGCTGCATGCAATATTGCATCACCATAAGCGGATATAAGGAGATTGGTGCCACATTACCAATGTCTGGACTACCATCGTAGTCGTTTCTGTGAGACCAGTTGGGTGTGTTCATAGGAATGTGATGTCCAACATCAGTCTCAATGCAATAACCATCGAAATTAAAGTCTTTGATGTAAACTCTCTAGCATTGTCAGATCCAATTGACTGAATAGGATGATTTGGGGAGTGTAGCATAAACAGCATTACAAGTGAACAATGGCACAATACGTGACAAGCGTGTTTGGGTGTCAACCAATCATCATGAGATATTTAAACATTCGCAAGTTGGTTGAATCAATCCATAGAATCCCCATGGATTCTATGTAAGAACAGAATAAGTATTTTCATATCCTTTGCATAGGACGGTCGTAGTCTTAATTTCCCTAAGGAACGGGCTTTGTAAAATGAGCGAGAGGTTTTAGAAGCAACCAATGAGAATTTTAGTTGGGTCTGAGCGTCTGAAACACTATTTGAAGCAAGTTGGTGATTACAGCATCACCTAGGGCGCCATCACCATGATGGACGCCATCCATAGCATCATGGATAGGGACTGCGCTAGCCCTAGGCTGGTGGTGGACAGAGGCAGTGCCCTAGGTAGCAGCGTCAGTCACACTTAGTCCAGAAATCAACTTTTGATTCATGCTTCATTTCACTCGAAAGAAATGATGTCCATGTGAAGTCTTTAGTAGACAGATCATCATATCATGACTAGGATGACCTATCCTGTCATGACAAAGCCAATATGTGTCTAAATCCAAAAGATCTTCTCTCATAACTTTTATTGGATTAATAGCTTGAATAGTGATAAAGAGTCCACTAGAGAGACACATAAACTTCTCTAAGATGCGCCTTTGTTCGCAATCATTAGAGGTATTGCAAAGGAACTCATTTCTGTTCTCTACATGCTTTTTCGCATGGAATCCGTTGGCTATTCATAGGGTATGATTTGCCTTAAGAGCGTAGATAGTTTCTGTGACAGTAATCAAGGTGCCATTTGGCAAGGGAGAACTTGGGCTATTTCATGTCCTTGAATCAATAATGATGGCCCAGCCATCGTAGTCACAAAGTCATATGCTCAGAATCAAAATGGAGTCATAATGAAAAGAACTCGAAATTTTATTCATAAGCCAATGGAGTTACATCATTGTCTCTTTGACCAAAGAAAATCTAATCCAAAATGCTAGCTAATGAAAAACAATGGTAGTCATCTAACTTCTTTAGTAGTTCCAAAATAAATCTGACCAGGTGAGTAGAGAGATGTTGGTGGAGCAAGGCTTGTTTAAGTACTACTAATCTCAGAACCTTCCTAGACATCACACTTACTTTGGGTGAGTCTACTTTGAACCAGGACTAAACCATTGGCATTTAATATAAAGTATATGGCAATTGCCTATTACATCTCTTGGAAAAATAAAGACTTAAACAGAATTGGGGATCTATTGATCCCAGCCAGATTTGTAGTCTTCAACCCTTCACTCTAGATCATCTTCTTGATCTTCTTGTTCCACATCGTGAGCTTCTCTTGCTTCACAATATACTTTGTAGGCGGTGACAATTTCTTCACGAGCTCTACAAATGTGTGCCCAATGACCAGATACTCCACATCGAGAACATACATCTCTTTGCTCAGACTCCATTGATTGAGGCGCTTTGAAAGCATCATTTAGATGGATCTTAGTGTTGGTAGCGCCAACAACATGGCCAGAGGCATTGCCTCCCTCTCTCTTTCCATGTTTACCTCTTCGGTTCTGTGTTCGCCTATTTTGGTGGTTACCTTCCCAAGTAGAGCGATTATATGGACCAGAACGTCTAGAAGTATCCCTAAAATTAGGGTTTCGCTCTTGGCGCCCTCTCTTAGAGGCGCGACTATAATTGGATTCCGGAATATGCTCTTAGTTCCATTAAAGATTTAATGCGAAGTGCTTCTGAGTTGTAGTCAAGAACTGATTTGAAATCACATAAGCGTAGGCTATGCCATCTCACTTCTAGGTCAGGAAGCAGGGAGTCACGAAAGTTGCCAAATCTTTCTTTGAGTGAGACCCACAGCCTTCTGGGGTCTTCTTCATTCATACACTCGTACTGGAGCGAATCATCCCTATGAAGAGTATTAGGATGATGGCTTTAGCCTTATTTGCCTCTAAGGTTGCTCTCTATTTGCTTCCAAAGCTTGAGCTTGCTCAGCAGTTAGCACGTCCTGGTTAGGCTCGAGAATCGTATCAAGGATTCCATAGGCCTTAAGATGTTGGTCGACATCACGAACCCACCTGTGATATTCAGATCCAGTTGTTCCCAATGGAGCAAAGTCCAATTTGTTCAGGTTACTCATCCTAAAAGAGAACAAGAAATTAGGGTTAGTTCGGAGCGTGAAAGTCTACCACGAAAACATATAAAATTTCTGAGCATAATCGCTTCCAAGAAATTAGGAATTTCTGAGTGTAATCGCTTCCAAGAAATTCAATTCCAAGAGGTATTGGATTAGATCGAAACAATGATGTTTGAGGTCGATCGTTTTATCTTAACAAACTCTAAGTTTGGAGGACTCTATAAGCTCCAAGCTTGGAGTGAACACGAACCCTCACAGTTCGACTTAATTTGGTCACCGCTATGATAAAGAAAGGGAGGTAGAAGAAGGGATCTTGCAAGTCCCTGAAAAATAAGAGAAATTAAATGTAAAAACTCTAAAAAACGGGAACTTTAGGAAAAAAAAAAAAAAAAAAACCTATAAATAGGTCGCCGGAAAATTTGGCAGGAAAAAGTTGCCGGAAAAGTCGCCGGCGGTGGTTGACCGGAGTTGACCCAGTGCTGACTGTGTTGCTGACGTGGCTGTGGGGGTCTGTGGGTCTGCGTCAGTGGGCTTATGGCTTGGTCTTGGGTTTCTAGGCTTCTTTTCCTTTCCTTTTTTTTTTTTCTCTTTTTTTTCTTTCATTATGCCGGCTTTTCTGTTGGCTGGTTCTGCAACTTTGAGACCGGTTTTTGGAGTTTTTCTTCCAGTTCCTAGATCCTGGTATCGAAGAGCTGCTGCTGGAAAAATTTGGTAGCAATCAAAGGTCCAGAAGGTGGTGAACCGGTGCAGGAATCCCCTTTTTTTCTTCTTGGAGGGCTAGTTCGATACTTCCTGTGGCCGGTTCGGTGGTTTTTTGGCCTGTTCCTGTAGTTCCTCTGTCGGTTCTAGAATCCTGGGTTTGAGGGCTTCAATATATGTGGCGGTGGTGGCTAGGGTTTGAAGGCTACGAATTTAGAATTTCAAGGTTAGAGCTTCGTGCTGATAACGTGTTGAAGGAAAACCGAAATTGGGAGAAAATTGAGTTGTACTTTCATTGATAATAGGGGTCTCTTTATATAGAGGATTACAAGGCATAGAATCAAAGTTCTACAAGGAAACATAATATTACAATTGATTGGATATCTCCAAGATTCCCCGATATTATCTCTAATTCTAACCCTATTACCACTAGGTCAAGTAACCTAGAGTTTGGGTCAAACACATATTCTGGATTTACTTGAACACTAATAGAATTATACTCAACTTCTGTTAATATGGATCCATTTGTGGAAAGCAAAAACCTCAAATTAAAAAAATAACTCTTTACCACCATTAGATCTGGTTTAAAGCATAGTTGAACATAATTTCTTTTGTTTTGTTGCCGATCAGGTTAACACCTTCTGCATAATGAGTCAGGTTCACATAAAGACTTGAAATTGGCTTTGGCGGCTAGAAGAACCAATGGTACGATGCCAATTCTAATCTTATAGATTTGACGATGGATTGGTAGAAGCGATGCACTAATGTGTGTGAGGTGCTAGGGTTCCAGTGGGAGCCATAATAATGACATTTTTAATCCATCTAAGAAGAAACCCATGGTAGTTGGTCCTTTTCGCCTCACTTATTCGATAGATTATCCTCACTTTGACCCGAAGGTCAACGCTAAGATGACTCGATTGATATTCTACTTTGGTTTTGCCTAAAATTGTATGTGACTTTATATTAATCATTTAGCTCAAAATCAATTTATCGTACTGCATTTGAGTGCTTATACAGTTGAATTGTTGTTAATTGATTTAAATGGCTTATTTAGTCAGATGATTCGCAAGTTTTTTTGTTTCCGGTATACCATAGTTTAAGTAAAAAAACATGGAAAATACTTCAGTACATTAATGTACGGATACATCAAGTAGACTAGGTTCAATATAGATGTAGACTATCTCGGTGCAAGGGTAGACTAACTCTATGCATGTCTACCCATGTACTGAGCTAGTCAACCTCTGTATTGAACGTAGTCTACTTGATATATCGGTACATTAATGTACTGTAGACGATCACAAAAAACATACCTGTTTCTTTTGAGTTTTCGCCTTTTTGGGGTATGAATCTACCCTGCTTCAAGGGATTTTTTATTTTTTATTTTTTTTAAGGAAAAAGTCAGGCCATATATCAACAAAAAGACTTAATTTTCCAAGAATATGTTGCTTATCTATCACTAACAGTTTCCCTATATTTTGACTTTTCTCCACTTTAGGGAAGAAAAAAAAGTCTCTTTTGCTCCAACAGATTCTCGATAAATTTCCCTATTTTAGGGAAAGTGAGGAAAGAGAAAACCAAATTCCTTATATTTACAGCAAAAAAAGAAAGAATATGGAGATTTTAGAGATTGCTGTAAAATAAAGAATTTGTTGGAGTTGGAGAAGAAAAAGATGCTAAAGGTTTAACTTTTGCTTCCCTATATTATACAGAAATTATAAGGAAGATGTTGGAGTTGCTCTTATAGCAAGTTCACCCGTTGGGTCACCGGGTCACCAGGTCACCTACTATTCACTGCTTTTTAGTGTATATTTTCATTCTCTGGGTCACAAAATGTACTGTGCCCGTGACCCAAGGCACGAAATACACTGTGCAGGTCACCATGATGACCCAGAAAGTGATCCAGGGTGACACAGGGCATGAAATATACTGTGCTCATGACTCAGATGATGAAAATACACTAAAAAGCAGTGAATAGTATGTAACCTGGTGAACCAACGGTGAACTTGCTCTCAAGCAAGCAAATGAAAAAAAAAAGAAAAGAGAAGGAGATGTATAGAGCAAGATGGAGCGGTTCAATATGATTCATTAAATATTGTTCCACACTCCCTCCATGACAGAATTCAAAAGTAACCGCTTGGATACGTATGTTTTGTAGTGCTGCACTTATATTATTAATTTACACGATCACAGCAGCAGCATGGCTAGCTTCAGAGACAGAAAACACAAGTAGATTGCGATTAGGCCACTCCCCATATAACGATCCAGCTTCATATTCTTGTTTGGCAACATGACAAGCGCCCAGAGCAACCCCACCATCAGAAACGCCACCGTCTCGTACAGAGAATGGTCGATAACAATGACGTATGAGGATGGATACTCCTTCCAAGCTGACAAAACCAGTGAGAACCCCAATCCCACCAGTGTGTTGAACATCGGCCCGGCGTAGCAGCCCGTAATAGCAATCTGGGCTCCGTCTGCCCCACCGTTAACCGCCATGGCCACATTAGCTATCAAATCTCCGAGAGAGTTACCCCAAGCCAGAATAGTAAGTCCCAGAATGGAAGGACTAATCCCCAATATATTCCCATACGAATCTAACAAACACACCAGTTCTTCAGCAGTGAGGTAAGTCCAGGCCACACTCATCACAAACCCTCCCACAAGCCATGGGAACAAGTACTTGTTATTGTTTGGTGGGCCTGACTTTTTCGTGCTCAAATAAGCAAGATTACCAAAAACCAAACCAGTAATAGCTGCTGTTATGTAAGCCACTAATTTAGTTCTGGAACCCACATTTTCAGCCTGTGTATTGAAAAGGGCAGCGAGTGACATTGGTGCCAAAGTCACAGAAATAACTGCAAATGGCTTGGACCAATTTTCCTCGCTCACAACCGGTATGGTCAATCTTCTAGGCAACGACAGAGGCAGCTCCAACAGATACCCCAAATAACCAAAAGACGAATATAGTTTCTGTTCTTGAGCATCGACACCATCTTTATCATCATCATCTTGAACATAAACAACTATTTTTTCTTCGTCGATATGCCTCAACAAAGGACTAGTGCTAGTGTCTCCGAGAACCAATAATTGGTCTTTTTCTCTCTCTAATTTCCTTACATTGTATATGTGTGTGGCTGAGACTGAACCGACATAGACAAAGTAAATAGCAACAAAAGCAATGGAACCCCACAAATTGATTCTTCCGATGGCTATGATCGCAAGAAGAGAGGAGAGGGAGAGTAAGAAAAAGATGACATCTCTTATGAAGCTGGACTTGTCAACTGACACTTGTTGATGGCTAATTAGTATGCTAATAAGACCTACCACAATAGTAGACACAAAGAAGGCTCCCCCCAACACACTGTTTAGGCCGACATCACCATCACCTGATCCCGTGAAAGAAACGATGCTCGAAAAGACATCCGGGGCGCCATTTCCGAGCGAAAGGAGGGTCACTCCGGCAATGGTGGGAGAAAGCTTCAAGATTTTGGACAAGCTCTCTAAGGAGGAGCAGAAGTAATTGGCAGCTGTGTTCCCCAAGAGGTAGAACAAAACAAGAAGCCAAAGTAGAATTGCAACATGGGCTATTATTGGGAACTGGCCAAAGTTGCAATAAAAGATTTGGAGATAGTTTAAGTAACCATCAGGTCTGCAACCTATTTGGGTTTTGACATACAAACACTTGGTTTCAAAATCTGGGTGTTCATGGAGTTTACTGCAGCCATCATCAACTATGGTGGCATGAAGAATAGTGGACTGGTTTGGTAAGGTTGAACTGTGATTATTGGGATGGAGATAATTAGTAGTTGTAAGACAGAGACATAAGAGGAGAAAGAGAAAGGATATGTTGAGGAATAATAGAGCGAGTTTCTTGAGTGTAGAACTGGAGGTTGAGCCAGCCATTCACAAGATAGAGAGGTTAGGTGTTGCAGAGAAAGTCTCGTTTGGAGATGTGTAGATGTTGAAAGCAGATAATTAAGAAATAGTCCATGATTTTGAGAATTTCAGGCGGGGAATCTTGTTATCCCATGGGGAGTAACAAACGTGTGGTGTTTCAGTGTTTGGTATTTGCTGAGATATAAATAAATAAAATATTTATAAAAAAAAATTTGAAATCACGAGACAGTAACTTTTTTATTTTACTTCTAATCAGAACCCAAATTTTTTTTTTTTTTATACTTTTTTTTAGTCAAGATAAATTCATTCAATAAACTATAACCACAACCTGCTGCAATCATAGCACCCACTAAGGAATTAAATCTACAAACAAGCATCCATAAGCCTAAACTAATCATCCTTACTCCGAAAAGGAAAGACTAATATTTGCCAAGTGCTCTTGGCCATCTTCTTTAGATCAAGATTCTTATGGGTTTAGAAGGTTGTTAGGCAATTTGCTATTGTTAGAGCAACTCCACCGGTTGCTTCTTGACTGGTCACCAGCTAGGAAAAGCTGATGTGGTGACAGTGGAGGAGAAAAACCAGATTCCACCGGTGGGCTATTGACTGGGCAAAACCCACCCCCTCTTGACTGCAACCAAGAAAATAGTCAAGTCCATGACTAAAGCCATGACCGACGAAGCCCGTCTACCAGCTCAGCCCAGCCTTGAACGTGGGTGCTCACCTGGAGAAGACGACGCGCCGATGGAGGGAACTGGACGACAACGAAAATCAATTCTAAAAATTTCTCTATAAATACCTATCAATTTTTTTACATCTCACACCCAAAAAATTATACTTCATAGTGTATTCCTCCTCTTCATATAGCTCTCATCATCCAAATTTGTTTATATCCAAAATGGCTTAACAAAGGGGAAACAGACGTCCAGTGGCCGGACAAGAGGGAGATCAAAGTTTAGATGATATTACCGAATCGGGGAGGAGATGGATGGACGAGGAATATGTTCAATTGTGCAAGTCTTGGAAAGCTATATTCAAAATCATAGCACATAAAAAACATAATACAAACCAAATTAAAATCACACTGACATAAAAAAACATAGACATTAATTAGCCAAATTAAAAGCACACCAACTTCCCAAAACATAATCCAAGCCAAATTCAAAGCACACAAACATAAAAAAAAACATAGATATTAGCCAATTATTCCAAAAAAACTATACCAGATCTAGATCTCCATGTTGCATTAAATGTTCCATAAATGCTCTATCAGATCTTCTTGAAGGTTTGAGTGACTGTTTGCACTTCTAATGGCATCGTATCGATCCATGAATCCGTTGAAATAATAACCATCTCTACCAACAGGATCAACGTCATCACCAGTCGGTCCTTCCCAAACTTGGGCCAACCTAGGCCTCATATTGTTATCCTCCTCTTCATTGGACTCCAAATCCTCATCGCTGTCATCTGGTCTTTCATCCTCGATTATCATGTTGTGTAATATAATACAAGTCAGCATGATGTATCGAAGGTCTTCTCTATCCTAGCCACGAGCAGCTCCTCGAACAATACTAAAGCGCTACTGTAAAATGCCGAAACATCTTTCCACATCCTTCATGTACCCCTCTTGAGCCTGAGAAAACTTCAGATCCTTGGGTCGTGTAAGCCTTGGAATTGATTTCACAAAAGTCGCCCATTGCGGATAGATACCATCAGTGAGATAGTAGCCTAATTTGTGAATTCTGTTATTCACTTGAAATTGGATCTGAGGGGGTCAAACAACGGGGACTTAGCAAGCACGTTTGAGGTCGTTGCATGATCCAGGCATGTCATATCCATGTGTCATAAGAAGCGACTGCTTCGAGGATGATAGTGGACACACGTTTTCGACCGTTGTATTCTCCAGCCCAACTTGTTGGGCAATTCTTCCATTGTCAATGCATGCAATCGATGCTTCCAATCATCCCAGAAAAACCTCTTCTCTCAGCTTTGGCGAGAAGTCTTCTAAGGTCGGCCGGAGTAGGAGCCCGGAGGTATTCTGCCGAGTATAGATTAATGATTCCTCTTGTAAGTTGTAAATTGTTTCAAAGCCTCGATGGCAGTAGATTTCGCCATCCGACAATACTCAGTGCATTGATCTGCCCCCAGCATTGTAAGCAAGCATTCTTAGGGAACATGTCAGCTTCTGTTGGGTAAGTAGTCCGACTTTCTTAGCAGCATCTGATTTCTGGACAAAGGTCAATGGAGATGCGGTTGAAAACATTGTGACTCATCCTGTACCGTGTCCGGAACTCCTCTTCACTGAAAACAGGACGCTCGATAAAGTAATCTTCCATCATGTTTTTCCCTCTTGATTCCCTAAATCGCTCCTCATTTGATGTACGCCCCGGTCTAGAACCCCCTCGTTGTGTTTGAGAGGAAGCTTCAACTTCAGTGATTGCTGCTACCACAAGAGCATTAGTCCTACACATCTCTTCATGATCTTCATCTCGAGATTGTCGATACTTAGCCCACAATCTCTTCATTGAAATGAGGGAAGGAGAGGAAATGTGTTGGATCTGGAGATATGAAAAAGAAGGAGATTTGCGAATATCAGCTTGTGTGTGAATGGTATGCTGCCTCTTGCTCTATTTATTTACAATTTTCACATAAAACGTGATCAGACTTCGAGGACACGTGTCAACTCCTGGTTCGACGTAATTTTATCCGAAGTCTTAGATAAGATTACATCAACAATAACCGTTAGATTGAATAGTATGCAAATAATCTGGTCCGTTCAAAGATGTCGGTGGTTGTTTCAAGCGTTTCAAAAAAATTGTCGGTGGTGCCTTCACTCATTTCAAGAAAAATTGTCGGTGGTGCCTTCACTCATTTCATGAAAAATTGTCAGCGGTGGCTTCACTCATTTCAAGATAAATTGTCGGTAATTGTAGGTAGCTCATAATTTGTCCACCGAAAATATTAGAAAATTTGTAAATTGCATAATTATGACATTAATTATCCATAAATCTCCATTATTATCATCTATTTACATCAAATATATTTTAATTTTTAAATAAAAAAAAATGAACAGTCTTGACCGGTCAAGAAAAAAACTGGTGGAAACTCATGTCCAGTGGCAATGAAAAGTTACTTAACTGGTCGACGCCTTGACTTTTCGACCTTGACATTTCTTGACTACGGGTGAACTTGCTCTTAGCAGATGGATCATTGGACTTAGACATTGGCGGACCCAGCATAGGGCTACTGTGGGCTGCCCCCCACACTGCATCATCATATATAACAATATATAGAAGCTCTGGACAATTTTATGCATTTGAATGTGTAGTATGCAGCTTTTGCCCCCACAAGTGTCATGATTTTGATGATTTTATGCATGTTTAATCTAATATCATAAAAATTGCTTCATATTTTCATATGTTTTATTCATAAATTGTTTTTTAGAAATAGGTGGGCAAAGATTTCAATTTTTGTTAGCTCTGCATTAACTAATTTTCTAGGTCCGCCAATGCACTTAGAATTATTCGCCCTTATTATTCTACAGTCGACATTGGTTAGATGCAATAATACCTATGGCAGTGTTATTTCAGTTTGTGGTGATAATCATAATTTTGATTTATGAATTTTTGAAGGATTTTTGTTGTTTTGGGTTGTGTGCAGTTCGTTTGGATTTAATGTTGATTTTGGTGATGTGGGATTAATTGTTGTCACCGGCGGCTTTTGTCCGCTTTTTCATTGGAGTTGGTATTGTTGATGGCTTGTTGAAGTTAGCATATTTACTAGTAGTATTTGCTGTCTTCAGTGTAATATTGATGTTTATGTAATGCAATTGATTGAGTAAATGCAATGTAAGTGCAACATAAGCCAATAATTAAAATTTTGATGGCAGTACTTAAGTGGCTGGCGACACAATACATTGTTTCTAGGTATTAAAAATTGCACTTGAACATGGGTCAAGTATCAGACGAGCATCTTTACACTTCTCATAAATTAAAATTAAAACTAATTTTGTAATGAAAATTAGCGGTAAAATTTGTAGCATAAAAATTCAAGTCCCTTGGGTGGTATAAGGTACATACAGTAGATTACATACATATACTACCAAACTTGTAAGACATTATACATAGATTTTCGAAAGACATTATACATAGATTTTCGAATATAAGCAAACTGTTAAGGGTACTTAAATTCTCAATCTATTATATCAAAACAGAGCTTAGCCTCATCCCAGGGACCATGGATCTCAAATTTGTATTCCTGCATCTGTATGAGCCAGTATGGACAGACAACTGATACAATAATCAACAACCCTAAGAACATCACAAAAAGAAATAGGTGCAAGGTATAAACAAGGGCCAAGGTGGCAATCATCAGACCAAAAGAAAACCACATGTGCAAACGGAAGGAATATTTCTTAATACAGTAAGTAACCAATGGAGCGAAAAGGAAAACTTGCAAAGAGAAGTGCATGATTGCAAAAACAAGCAGAGTTGATGGAAGGCGGGATGCAATAAAAACTGAGGCCACAATAGAAGCATTTAAAGAAATGCAACTTGTCAATGTCGGACTGTTTAGAGCACCAAGTGTTCTTACAGTGGATCCAAAGTAGTCATGGAAGAAAAGATGGAGCAAAAGTAGTGAAAATGTTACTGCCAAAATGGAGTCTGAGCTAATGGATCTTGTAAGAGTTTGATAGATAGGAGCCAAAAGATACAGGCCAGAGGTGAAAAAGGAAACATTGAGGAGGTAATGCAAGAACAGATTGAGGGATAACATTTCTTGAGTTAAAAGGAGAGTAAGAAAACCCAACCCAAGAAGGGTGACATCAAGAAGTAAAAGTGAATTTTCATTAAGAGTTGATCTGAGGGTGTAGATCCAAACCAACCCGATTAGAGCTACAATGCACAAATATTGGGAGATGGACACTGAATCCTGCATCACTTTTAGCAAGTCCCTTTTAACAACATTGGCATTAGTGACCATATCTTCAAGAAAAGATTCATCTGTGTGATTGTCATCAAAACCAGGTTGCATCCCCCCATAAACCACTTTTTTCCATTTGGGTTTTGCGGGAGATGTGCTTTCAGTCATGCTGCTAACCATTGCAACTCAATTGTCTAGCAAAAACGAAAACCGTCTATAGTCATGTGAGATCTAACCTTCACAGGGACTTCCAATGAGTTTCCAGAAGAAATAGGCTTTGCCAACCTGTCCAAGTATATGGAAAAATAGATAATGAAGAAACAAAAAATTACTAATAAAGACAATCACTTGACTTCAAAAATAATTCCCCCCCCCCCCTCCCCCCCAATCTTTATGCGAAAATAATTACACCAAATATTCATTTCAAAATGTATATCAAGCAGAGAAATTTCAGACATCCCACAAGATCAATGTGGGTTAGGTGCTCTGTCAAAAGGAAAAGAAAAACAAAAATGCAATGTATCATACCTAAAGGCTAAAACTAGCTTTTTTTTTTTTTCCTCTATCATAAATATATATATATATATATATATATATATAATACGCAGACATACACACAAGCAAGAAATACCAAGCTTTTGAAGAACACACAACCTAACATTAAAAATACCCATACAGAACTATGTGAACAACCTGGAAATTAGACTCTACGTTCACAGAAAGATGAACGTGATAACTCAAAAAAGACTCGAGGCTAATGTCAAGAAAAGGAAGAAGTCTATTGACAGAAGACAGAAGGCCCACAGGGTTATTCCTAGCTTCCATAAGCAGGGCCATCACCGGAGCCTTTTGTCTTTTGGCATCATAAAAAAAGATCAAACACCTAACTATTCAAGCAAGGCACAATTGCAGTCATATACGTAAACTTATGTACTCAAGAGGATAGATCATACAATGTGATCAACAAGCTCCTGTCCTGATTTTAGTATAGTTTTGCATAAAATGGTGCTTCAAAGATAGAAACGAATAATGTTTTCCATGCATTTTATTGTTAAGTGGAATATGAAGACATTAAGCAGTATAATTATAAATATTACTATTAATGTCAGCATTCATGAAAATTACTTGTTGTCTTCAAGTTATAAAGTTAAGTAATATCCAATGAATGTAGAAACAATTTGGTTGCTTTCTTTGTTGTTTTAACAAAAATAAGACCCCCAGCAAAGCAAACACGAGGTTAGAATTCAAAAACATTTTTAAGTGTTTCTAGTGTCAAGTCTTAAATAAACTGGCTCTTTAATTTGTTGGTCCAATGAACTCAATGTACTGTAAATAATACTTCTCTGTGGATGGGACAAGTCTCCCGCTATAAAACGGTTTGTACTCCTCTCAACTTCTATCCAACTGCATCCAGCTGGCTTTTTCAAGTCTCTTATCCTCATAAGCTGTCTTACCTCCATGACCCTATCCCATCTAGCTTCTGATGCATATAAGTTTGACATCACCACATAGTTCCCAATATTATCGACTTCAATTTCAAACAGATGATCTGCCACAATACGGCCCAAGTCCACCATATGATGAGTTCTACAAGCACCCAGCAATGTCCCCCATATGTTGGCATTTGCTTCGATAGGCATCTTGGACACAAAAGAAAATGCATCATCAACACGCCCACCTCTCCCAAGGAGATCCACCACACAAGCATACTGTTCCACAGTTGGTTTGACACCATAAACCGCTTCTATGGTATAAAAGATCTTCAGCCCTTCATTCACAAGGCCAGCATGACTGCAAGCAGATAAAACAGCAGTAATAATAACATTATCAGGCTTTATACCCAACTCAAGCATATGAGAGAAGACCCCAAGTGCTTCCTCTCCCATACCATGCATGGCAAACCCACCAATCATAGCTGTATACATAACCAGATCCTTATGCAGGCTGCACTGAAACAGCTTATAAGCACATACTATGGCACCGCATTTTGCATACATATCTAACAGAGCTCCCGTCAAGTAAACGTCATGAAGAAAAGCTCTCACCACATATCCATGACACTGCCTCAGCAGGTGGACTGAGGATATTTGAGCAGATACAGGAAGGAGGCTCATAATGGTCATTGCATCTGGCTTCATTCCTTGAGCTTGTAACTCATAAAACAGATTAACAGCTTCAGCAGGACAATCATTTTCAGCATAAGCTCGAACCATTAGATTCCAAGAGATGAGATCAGTTTCAGACATACTGTTAAATACCATTTGTGCATCATCATGCGATCCACAATTCACATAAGCTGAAATCATTGAATTGCATGTCGCTCTTTTCTGTGATAAACTCTGAAAGATCTTGAATGCGTAGTACATGTTACCACATTTGGCGTATGCATCAAGTATCGCATTTCCAATATTAGGCTCAGTATCATCCAACAAAAGCCCAGCCTTAATTGAATAGCTATGAGCTTCTTTAACCTTTTCTACTCTCAATACTGCAGAACAAAACTGAACTATGGTCAAGATGGTAAAATGATCCGGTATCATACCTTCCTTAAGCAGCCCATTTAATAAGTTCACAAACTTGGTAGAATAGCCAATACCTGCAAAGGCAACTAGCATGGTATTCCACGATATCAAATCTCTCCTAGACATCATGAAAAATGTCTCATAAGCATCTCTAATTTTATCACATTTCACATAGAAACTAACCATGGCATTTCCAACTGCTGTAGACTCGTATAGCCTAGGATGTCGAAGAATGTACCCATGGATCTTTCTCCCCACATGCAAGAGTTTTAAATGTGCACAAGCAGGCAGAATGCTGATAATAGTTACAGAGTCTGGCCCCATCGTCTGTAAAGAGATTAGTTTGTGAAACAAATCCAATGCTTTCAACCACTCACCATTTGATGAATATCCTGCAATAATTGCATTCCATGAAACCAAATCTCTTGATTTCATCCTGTGGAACAAAGATTCTGCTTTTTCTATTCGTCCAAGAAGTAAATAAAAACTTAACAAAGCATTGCACACTGAAACATCTGCTGCTAGTTCACTCCGGCGTAGAACATAACAATGAATCTCTCTCCCTGACCAGTAGGCATTATTATCTAAAGAAGCACAAATGGGCAGAATAGTTGCAATGGTTGCATTATTTGGGTCCATTGGTCCTTTGAGCATCCAACTGAACAACTCATATGCCTTTTTTATCAATCTATTCTCAGAAAACCCTGCAATCATTGCATTCCACGAAATGACATCTTTGTCAATGATGTTATCGAACACAGTATATGCATCATCAGAAACTAGCCCACATTTTGCATACATAGATATCAGAGAATTTCCCACAAGAACATCTGTTTCTAATCCAGACTTAATCACATAAGTGTGCACACTCTTCCCCATATCTAAATCCCCTAAGCGAGCACACACCGGAAGAACAGTAGCAATGGTAACAGAAGTCGGCTTAGCCTTCCCACCTACATGCATTTCATGAAACAACTTTATTACCTCACCATTGTACTTCCGAGATGCAGAAAACCCAGATAAGACAATGTTCCAAATTACAGAATCTGAGTAACACATTTGACCAAAGAGTGTATTGCAATCATCCAATGCACCACATTTGGCATACATATTGAGCAGTGCTTTCGAGACAGAGAGGCATGAAAGATCACCATGCTTGAAAACATAACCATGAAGTGCTTTTCCGGAATTTATTGCTAAAAGGGCAGCACAGGATTTGAGAAGGGCTGCTAATACCTGGTAATTGGGTTTAAACTGACCAGAACTTTGAGAACTACGAAGTGGAAGAGGCAACACTTCATCATGTCTGTCATCTATGCAGTAGCTCCTTTTAAAATTTCGAGAACTGGGTGACACATGTCTACAAGCAGCTCTTGTACGCTTTAAATATATATTACAAGCATTAAAATTTCTCAGCATTATAGCTGAGTTAAAGAAGTTTTAAGCTTTTCAACTTCCCACTCGGAAACCTCAACCAAAATTGGGCAGCCAGTGGAGAGAATTCCACCAAGTACATGTATGGAACCACATTCTTATGTTGCTTTACATCCCCGCTTTTTCTGATTGCAGAGAATTTCAGCCAACAGAGTCCTGCAGTGTCTTCTTCCAAATACTGGCCACTCTGAGTTCTTTGCTCAAAAAAAGATGACTGAAATTGAGGAGGAAAAGGGTTATATCTTAAGATACTTCCTGCCTCCTCCTTAAGAATTGTCGCTTCAGTGCCCAACTCGTCTTAGTGGCCGTGCTGGACCCTATTTTCAATAAACATGGCATTATTTCTAATTCAAAACCTCTCAGCTTTTAACTAAACCTAGTGGTTGGAACAATTGCATGTTGGCATACGTACAATAGCCAATTACTCACCCTTTCTTTCTCTCATTTCTTAAGCTTGTCTTGTCCAAGCCAAACAAAAGAAAAATGCAAAAAATATCTAGCAGTGTGGAATTGTGGCACACCTAAGTAAATCACAAAATCAAGAGAAAAGCCATATGAAAATCAACAAAAATCCATCTGCCTTCTTTGGGAATTTAACATTTTCTTAACAAAAATCGTCAAAAATGGAAACAGATGGCAGTTGAAAATGCAGCAAATCTCTAAATGCAAAGAACAAGGATCCACAAAACTTCACACTGCGATTCTTGTCAACCAATCCTATAACCATTATCAGAATAGAGAAATGAAACACAAGCAGTTTTCCTTCAATTTCTTAGCAGAGCATCACAGATTAACTAAGATTCGAGCATTAGTATGCTCTTGAGTTTGAAACTAAATGTAAAACCGGAGAAGAAATAAATTACCATTACCTGATTCCGATTTGGGGCTCAACTCTTAAGACATATATCAACAGGGGCTGTGGGCAACATTAGATTAAACTGAATCAGATTTCCAACTATACTACAGATAGCCGCCCAACATATGTTATACTCAAAGGGGGAACAAAGATCGAAAGAAACAGTACCGTGGGCAGGTGTACAACTTCATCTTCATCTTCATCTGGGCGGGCACCAACGCCAACATTAAGGGGTTGAAGTCTTTTTGACACGTTCCGGACGGCGTCTACTTTGTGTCGTACTGGGTAGGGCTGTAAATACAGCTCGAGTTCAATTCGTATTGCGTGCTTTTCAGCTCGGTTCGGCCTCGTGTTCCTAGGATTTTTTTGTTTCGAGGACAAAAAAAAATACTATGGTGCGTTTGGATCAGAAAATTATGAAATCTGTAAGAATTTATAAATGATCGAATTTTTAACTTCATTAATATAAAATTTCATTAATTGCAATTTCTATTGTTTGGTTGTATGTATTTAGGGTTTCAAATATGTAATAAATTAAGAAAGTTTAAAATAAATAAAAAATAAAATAGAAAAAAAATCTTGTTTTGAAAATGAAAATTGAATACTGCAAGGAATTTGTAAATGATACATATTTTGGTGGAAATTAAAGTGGGGAATTTAAATAATGAATTCCTTCGTTTTTTCTCACAGAGAAATTTAAAATTTCCGATCTGATCAAACGAGAGAATTAGCTTGTAGGAATTATGAAATCCTCACTTTCAATTAAATTCCACCATTTTTTTTCCCTCATCCAAACACACTCTAAAAGACAAGACTTCTACTAACACCCCCTAATCTAAATGGAACGCTGAAGACACAGTAAGGGTCACCACCAAGCTATCTTTATTTAAATGTTTTCAATTTATTTTAAATAATTTATTAATTTTATTGTAACTCAAGGTGAATATGAGAAACAACCTCAAAATCAGTAGTTGTGGGAGAGGTTTGTTCATTATCATATGTGTTTTAGGGAATCAATATTTGAGAGAAAATTATTGTGTATTCTCATTGATAATAGGGGCCTCTTTATATAGAGGATTACAATGTATAGAGTCTGAATTCTACAAGGAAAGATAATCATACAATGAATGGAGATCTCAAGATATTCTCCGAGATTATCTATAATTAAAACTCTATTACCACTGGGTCAAGTAACATAGAGTTTGGGCCAGACACAATTTGGATTTACTTAAACACGGTGTCGCCCAAACGCGGTGCTTCTCTCATTGCCTCATTCAAAAACCGCGGTGCTTCCAAATTTAGGGGCCTCTTTTTGGTCTACTACAGATAGCAAGCAATAACATATGGAAAAGAAAGATTCTGAGCAATAGCATATGGTAAAAGCGAGAAAGTACCTGCCAAAAGTCATGGAAGTGAAGCAGCTCTCCTTCCCGAATGGCCTGAGGCAAAAGAAGCCGACGCTTGCTTCCCATCTCCCATCGGAGAACATTTCGATCTTCATCCACAATGTAGTAACTGTAGACCCCTCTTGACATTCCAAGAACCAAGCACCGCGGTGCTTCTCTCATTGCCTAGTTCAAAAACCTTACCGAGTAACAAAAACTTAGTGGGACAAAAATAACCTCAGTCGAAAGGGAAAAAGAGCACAACACACCCTTCACATTTCGAGATCAACATGTAGACATCTCCCCCTGATGTTTGTGTCTCCCCTGATGACTACGATCATGAGAGTTCAGATAACTTCCGCAAGCCAATGCTTGCAACATGTTTCTCAAACTTGGATTTAGGCAATGACTTAGTGAACAGGTCAGCCACATTGTCCTCAGATCGAACCTGGTTCACTTTGATCTTGAGGAGCTTTCGTTATTGCTGATTGTAGAAGAACTTAGGCGATATGTGCTTGGTGTTGTCGTCTTTGATGTAGCCTTGCTTCATTTGCTCAATACAAGCAGCATTATCCTCATAAATGCTAGCAGACTCATCTGTAGTGGATTCCAAACCACAATTACTTCGAACATGCATAACTATTGATCTAAGCCATATACATTCACGAACTACTTCGTGAAGAGCAATAATCTCTGCATGGTTCGAAGAAGTAGCGACTAAGGTCTGTTTAGTAGATCTCCAAGATATCATTGTCTTTCCCAAGGTGAATACATAACTAGTTTGGGAACGACCTTTGTGCGGGTCAGAGAGATACCTAGAATCAGCAAAACCTTCCCAAATATTTATTTCGTTTGGGATGGGGAGAGAGAATGCAGACCACTATTGGTGGCGTTCTTGACATATGATGGGTCCGAATCCATCGTCTCTTTGTAGGGATAGAATAAGCCCATATCAATCGTACCACTTAGGTATCGAAAGATATCTTTAACACCAGTCCAATGGCGTCGTGTTAGCGTAGAGCTCTATCTAGCTAACAAGTTCATGGCAAATGAAATGTCTGGTCTTATGCATTGTGCTAAGTACAATAATGTGCCTATTGTACTTAGATATGGCACTTCTGCCTCTAGCACATCTTCGTCGTCCTCTTTTGGACTGAATGGATCCTTCTTTGGATCAAGACTACGAACGACCATTGGGGTGCTTGAAGGCTTAACCTTGTCAGTATTGAAACGCCGCGCCTAAGCATCTTTTGGATATAAGCTGATTGATGAATCAGGATACCATCTTCATGGTGCTCAAGTTCCAAACCGAGGCAAAACCGTGTTTTCCTATGATCTTTCATCTCAAACTTGGATTTCAAGTGTTCAGCAGTTTCCCTTAACTCTTTATGTTCATGTCATCGACATAAACCACTACTATTGCAAATCTGAAACTTGTTCTTTTTATGAACACATATGGGCATAGTTTGTTGTTAACATATCTCTTCCCAATCAAGTAGTCACTTAGAAGGTTATACCACATCCGTCCGGATTGCTTCAATCCATATAGTGAACGTTTCAATCTTATTGCAAACGCGCTCCGTGGTTTAGAGCTACTTGATTTGGGTAACTGAAGTCCATCTGGGACGTTCATGTACATCTCTATATCTAGATCCCCATATAGATATGCAATAACGACATCTATAAGCTGCATGTACAGTTTTTCAGAAACTACCAAACTAACAAGGTAGCGGAACTTGATAACGTCCATTACGGGATAGTAGGTCTCCTCGTAGTCGATTCTAGGGCGTTGTGAGAAGCCTTGCGCCACAAGGCGAGCTTTGTACCTTACAATCTCGTTTCTCTCATTACGCTTTCTAACGAATACCCATTTATGACCAACTGGTTTGGTGTTGGGTGGTATTGGCACAACCGGCCCGAATACCTTTCTCTTCACTAGAGAATCAAGTTCTACTTGGATCGCATCTTTCCATTTTGGCCAATCAGCTCTACATTGGCATTCATCAATGGTCTCAATAATCTCACGCACTACTGAATAAGTGAATACATCATCAATGATTATGAAGTTTCTTTCCCACGTCCCATGTACATTAGTGTAATTTACAAAGATCTCTATGTTCTCAAGGATAGGTTTTGACATTGAGACGTCTCCCAAAGATGTCTCTTGGACATAACCATAATCCGGAACATTCTCATGAGACAGATTTTGAGTATCGATGATCAAAGGATTTGTTTGTGCCGCATTCGCTCTTTCTAGGGCGAGTATCCTTCGAACCAATCGATCTACCGCACTTCCTCGCGGGACAAGTGGCTATAGACGCCACATCACTGCAATTCTGGACAGTGGCGCCATCTCCTGGTGTCACGGGAGTGGCATTACATCAAGAATTTGGGACGTCAATCCTTGCAGGCACGTTTACAGCAGGTATATGTGATCTCGTCACTTTAGCAACATCAGAAAAAGCATCAGGCAGAGTGTCTGCTACGTTCTGGAGCTCGATTATTCTTCTCACTTCAAGTTCATATTATGCGGTACGGGGATCAAGATGAGACATAGTGGGGACAGACCACGACAATTCCTGTCATTCCTGTTGAACATATGTGTTCTTATCTCCCCCTAATGATGGGAAGACTGTCTCATCAAAGTGACAATCAGCAAATCTAGTGGTAAAGAGATCGCATGTCAAGGGTTCAAGGTAGCGAATGATAGTCGGAGATTCATATCCAACATAGATGCCCATTCGTCTCTGTGGACCCATCTTAGTACGATGTGGCAGCGTAATAGGCACATAAATGGCACACCCAAAAATGCGTAAGTGTGAGATATCAGGCTCGTACCCAGTCACTAGCTGTAACGCATAATAAGGTTGGGTGGCAGTAGGTCGTAGACGAATTAGCGTTGTTGCGTGCAATATTGCATATCCCCAAGCAGAAATAGGGAGATTGGTGCAGATAACCAATGCCCGTGCTATCATTTGTAGTCATTTGATAGTGGCTTCCGCAAGACCATTTTGGGTATGGATATGGGGAATTGGATGCTCTACATCAATCCTCATTGACATGCAATAGTCATCGAACATTTTCGATGTAAACTCCCCAGCATTATCAAGTCAAATTGACTTAATTGGGTGGTCTAGGTAGTGAGCCCGTAGACGGATAATCTGGGCTAGGAGTTTAGCATAAGCAGCATTCCTAGTGGACAACAGTGCGACAAGTGACCAGCGTGTCAACGCATCAACCAATACCATAAAGTATTTAAAAAGTCCGCATGATGGTTGAATTGGTCTACAGATATCCCCTTAGATTCTCTGTAAGAACGGAATGAGTATTTTGGGATCCTTTGCGAAGGACTGTCTCGGTCCTAATTTCCCTAAGGAACAGGCTTTGCAAAATGATTGAAGGGCCTTAGAAGCAACCAATGAGGATTTTGGTTAGGCCTGAGCGTCTAAGTCGCTATTAGAAGCAAAATTTATGACTACATCACCCATCATAGCGTTGGAGCCATGGGAAGTGGCACCCATGGAGCCATTTCCATGGGTGACGCCTTTGTTGGAGTTGTCAAGGGGGACATGGGCGGCCCTAGGCCAGCGGTGGATGGCTGCGGCGGTCACACTAAGTCCGGGAATCAATCTTTGATTTGTGTTTCTTTTCTCTCGAAAGAATGGATGTCCGTGTGAAGTTTTTAGTATACGGATCATCATGTCACGACCAGGATGTCTTAGTCGGTCATGCCAAAGCCAAAATGTGTCAGAATCCAAGATATCTTCTCTTCTGATGTTATTGGATTCAATAGGTCGAATGGTAGTGACATAAAGTCCACTAGATTGACACATAAGCTTCTCTATGATGCGCTTTCATCCGCAGTCATTAGAGGTTATGCAAAGGAACTTTTTTTCGTTCTCAGTATGCGTTTCTGCATGGAATCCGTTAGCTCGGATATCTTTAAAGCTCAATAAGGTTCGATTTTCCTTAGGAACGTAGAGAGCTTCTATGACATTAATCAAGGTGCCATTTGGCAAAAGGAATTGGGTCATTCCATATCCTTGAACTAATCCTGATGGCCCACCCATCGTAGTCACAAAGGAATATGTAGGCAACATCTCCAAGAATAATTGCCTATGGTGGAGAATGATGTGTCTAGTCGCACTATCCGCAAGACATTGCAATTCTCTAGAATCCATTCCTAAAAGAAAAGGCTCGTAATTAAAAAGGAGTCATAAAGAAAAGAACTTGATCGGAGTAATATTTTCTTTGTTTTTAGTATCATTTTCCCTACATTTTACTTAGTTATTTTCTTAACAATGTCATTTCTAACTTACTTTGTTGTATTTAGGTAGAAATGAGCTAAGAAGAGCTAGAAATGATGGAAACGAAGGCAAGGAGGAAATGAAGTGCAGAAATGGGAAAGAAATGGAGAAATAAAGCTTTCCTAATCTTACTAGGAAAAGGAATCCCAGTTGAAGTAGGAATCCTAATGCAACTAGGAGTGAGCTCGGAAAAATGGTGTTCGAAAATGAGAAATGACAGAGTCCTAGTTGGACTAGGAAACCTGATGACATTAGGAGTCTTGGTGGTGCTAGAAGATGCTGTGGCTTCAAGATGACTCAAGATTGTTCAAGAATGTTTTAGAATGCACAAGGAATTTCAGCAACTAAGGATTGGGCTTTGAAATTGTCCAATTGAGAAGTCTGACCCAAAGATTGAAGCATGTGACTTGCACATGAGTTTCTAGATCCTTTTTGACGTTTTGAAAGAACCTTAAATCGATTATTATTGGTTTTTGCAGAAAATTAATAAAAGATTCATGAATATTTCGGCAAGAGTCCATTAAGGGATTATTTTCGGATTTCCTTGATATTTGTGAAGAGAAAATAGTGGAAGAAGTATTGAATTGTGATTCTACATTCATGGAAGCCGAAATATGGACTAAATACATGGAGAATTCGGCCAAGGGGAAGTTTACTTGTTCTCTAATTCAAATGGAATTTTCTTATTGGTTGAGTGATGTCACAAAAAGAGAATTCCTAGGAAACCCTAACCCTAGGCCGTGCACTATATAAAGGAGGGGATAATTGCCGTGCAAAACATCTCTCAACCCTGAATCAAAATCACAATTCCTCCCCTTTAATCTCTCAAAGTTTCGGCCTCTCCAAGTGTTCAAGGTTTTGAAGCCGTGAAGCAAGTTCTTCCTCCATCCTCCATCCTTGCCGTGATCCTCCTTGCCGTCCACCACCTTTGAAGACCTTCTTGCATTCTTGAAGCTCCTTTAAAAGTGTAACCATGAACCTTAGAACTTTGTTTTCGGTTTTGTTTTCTTGTAACTTTAAAATCAAATTCTTTAGCGTTCTTTGTTTTTGGTTTTCTTGGATGTTGCGATTTCATGTTAGATTAAAGTATATGTTTTGATGTTTAGTTTCCAATAACCTTGAAGCATGAATTCGTTTTAGGATTTTCAGATTTGTAATTTGCGATTTCTTTATATGTTCTTGAATGTTTGTTGGTTTTGTTCTTTAATCCCATCTTTCATGTTCGATTTCTTTGATGACCAACTTAGGTTTCGAATTGCATGATTGAATCCATAATAAGATGCTATCATTCTAGGTCTTGTTAATTAAAGTGGAAAACCTATAATCACTTAGGTAAATCAACAAAGAGAATTGCATGCTCGATTAGCGTTCTAACTTGTGTATTTTTTTTAAGTCGATCAAACTTTCTAAATGCTTATTGCGTTGGATATGTGTGTTATTGGATTGGTCACTCATTAGTATGCATGTTTAATAGGGTTAACTATGGTGCGTTCATCTAGTTAATTTAACTAAAGAAAGTAAAAAGAACTTATGCATGCGTTCATGGTTTGTTCTTGATTGATTTCGTGCAAGTATGTGTTTTGATTCGTGAATTATGATTTGTGTCCTTGAATTCGTGTTAAAGGTTGTTAATTACATCAAACATTCTCATCTGTCCATCTCATCTTGATTCTTGGTTGATTGGTCAATATAATTAGTAAATTAGGTAATTAGATTAGTAAATAAATAATTTTCGAAACCCCTTGTTCATTCTTTGTAAATTTTCGTAAATATTATATACTTGTGATTAATATTCTTTTTTTGACGTTTAAATGACAGGAGCACCCTCAATCTCAAGACAGAACGATCCCTATTTGCTAAATACTACAATTGTCAACATGGTTAATTTTGAGAACTCATTTTGAGCTCATCATAACTCAACTTTTATTAATAAGCCAATGGAATTACATCATTGTCTCTTTCACTAGAGAAAATCTAATCCAAAAACTAGCTAATGCAAAACAATGGAAGTCGTCTAACTTCTTTCGGTAGCTCCAAAGTAAATGTGACCAGGTGAGTAGAGAGATGTCGGTGGAGCAAGGCTTGCTTAAGTACCACTTATCTCAAAACCTTCCTAGACATCACACTTACTTTGGGTGAGCCTACTATGAAGAAAAACTAAACCATTGGCATTTACTACAAAAATAATATGGCAATTGCCTACATCTCTCGAAAAATAAAAAGACTTAATCAAAATCGCCAGTTTCTGGATCTTGACCCTTGAAGTCTTCAACCCTTAGATCGAGATCGCCATCTTGATCGATCTTCTTGTTCCATGTAATGTGCTTCCCTTGCTTCACGATACATCTTGTATGCGTTTGCAACATTCTGGGATGTCTTACACTTCCTTGCCCTGACAGGACCCGCCCCGGATTTCACCCTGAAATCCGAAGTGGACCTGCGGGGCCCACCTTAGAAGAAATTTTGCCAAAAATTTGGCAGAACTTCCCCTAAAGTGGACAACCCAAAACCTGTAGAAAGAAAAATTACACTTCTAAATCACGCATCCTTATTCTCCTGGAGCCACCCTGCTCCTCCAAACAACATCAACCAAAATCATATGACACAAAACACAACTTAAATAACATTAATTTCCTCAGGTAATCAGAGCAAATCTAGTAGCAAGGGTGATCAAGGAAAACTTAAATCAAATAAAAACGCGGAAGCCACGCTGTTGTCTATGCCTCAACTCCAATGTACGCCCGACCTCAACTAATTTCGCCTGCAAACTGGGCATTTGAAACCGAAGGGCCCAGGGGAAAGTAATTGAAAAACACGTTAGTGTGAGTGGACAAAAATAAACAATTTTAAACAAAAGAGATTTTATACTTTCCCACATTTATTTATTTAAAAATCCCCGATGCACGCAATGATTAACGAAAATAAAATAAGAGGAGTTCCGCTCATGCAGGCCGACTAGCCCCGCTAGTCACAAACGAATAAAAGAAAAGGTTGGAACTCTGATACTCAAGGAAAATAAGACCAGCCCCGCTGGTTAAGCGAAAATCGAGCTAGCCCCGCTAGCTTAAGTAGTAAAGTGAGTAGGGGAAGGCGATAGCCATACAAGTGAGCCTCCCAGGCTCGGGTGATAGCCTCCCAGGCTAAAGTACTCCCATTACTCCCGTAATATACCCTTACGCCACTATGTGTAGCGATAGGATACTGGGCTTCAGAATTACTGTCACAGAGACAGTAACCAGCGCCACAAAGGCGGAGGGCTTCGGTGATCCCATCACCTCGCCACAAAGGCGGAAGATCAATGCTAGCAATGATAATAGTCACCCAAAGTATGGCAACAGAAAATCCGAAAACCAAGTAAATCCATAAATACATAAGGCTTCCCCATCTCTCGTGAAAGAATTTCCAATGACGTGTCCCACACGCCAAGATAATCTCGAGTTTAAAATAAATAGGAAGAAATAATAATAAACAAGCTTTCCGTAAACTGAAACAAAATCAATTTCAAAATCATCATCAAGGCATTCCCAATGCCAAAACCGAAGTCGATAAATAAATAAGCATTAACTTCATCAAATCTCATAGAAATCTCAAATCGCCGAATATAAGCATAATATAAATAGTATAAATCCGGAAATCATATCGGAAAGAAATAAATAAGAGAAGATAAGCGTAATCCAATGACGTGACCCCGCACGCCATAAAATCTTCAAGTAAATCAATTAACCAAAACCGTTTCCGAAATGACCATATGCTCAAGAAAGTAAATTGATAAATAACTTATACTCTCGGAACTTATTAAATAAATGCATGCATCATTCTTTGAAAAATAAAAGTCCACTCACAGTACTATTCCAACGATCACGCGTACGACTTCCTTCGTCGAGCAATAGTTCGGTACGACGCCCTGTACACAAATATATTCCATCAATGACTATTCTAATTAAATACCATTCTCAAAATCGAATCCTCATAAATCATCTCTCCACTTCTCTTCCACATCCAACCAAATTTCACCAACACTGCCCACTCGTCGATTTCACACTATATAACAACTATGGAGGAAATCCGACAATCGAATTCACGATTAACATTAACCGAAATCCAAATCTTTAGAAATTTATAACCAATTCAAAACTCCACCAATCCTCACCAAACTTCATATATAAGTTCTATGATAATTATAACATTTAACTAGCCCGAAATTAAAATTAAAAAGCTACCCTAGCCGCCGCTACCGCCGCCCACAGTGGCGGCGCCGCCGCTACTGCCACCAACTCCAATGGCCACCAAAATTTGGCAGTAGCACCTTCTCAACACACCCATTAATTCTTTCAACTGTGACCAAGTTAGAAAATGAGCGGAAGTACCTCAACAATTAAGGGGAAGGTTGAACCCGAATCGTGAATAGTAACCTCCAACTTCAAACCGTCGATTCTTCCTCCACGCTTCAAATCTCGGCAAAATCTTCGGGGAGCATCATCTACGTCCCAAGGCGCTTCCAAGAACCTAACTTGGTCGTCTGGGGTGGCCGGAATCGGAAGATATCAGCCGGTGCAGGGAGGCGATTTCCAGCTCGAGCTACGCGGCTTCTCGGCCTTGCAGCTCCCTCCACAGTTCGTTTTTCACCCCGATGTCTTCAGAGAAATTATAGGCGACGTCAAGGTGAGAAAAATTGATTTTGGAATCAAGTCGATTGGAGGCCTGTGGAGGAAGATATGGTCGGACAAAGAAGACCCCAGAAAGCTCGGTAAGTTTCTGGAAAAATGTCGAAACTTACCACAGTACTTTCTCTATATATAGAAAGTTACCATGAACAGTAATTTTAGTATTTTGGCCATAACTTTTGCATACGAACTCCGATTTTTACGTACCACATATGCACGCGTTCGGTTTAACGTCCTCTACGACTTTCATGAAGAGCATTTTCTCAAATTTTGACCCGAACAAAAAGTCAACTTTTTGGGCCACTAAAAGTATCGAAACAAAGTTAAAAGTAAAAGTAATTGTCGTTTACCGTCCAAATGACTAGTAAACAGGTAAATTGAGGTACGGGACGTAACATTCTCCCCCCTTATAAAAATTTCGCCCTCGAAATTTCATGCCGATTAGAAAAGAAAAGGCACACCAATTGATTCAAAATACCACAATCTCAAAACTTGTCAACTCTTCCTTAGATTAAGCTTTCCTTTTCGCAACCTCAAATCAACAACCAACAGAAACTCTTATGATCCCCACTACAAAAGCAATGAAAACATGCTTATAATCCAAAATTATCAACGTCCAAAGTTGAATCACTTGTCTTGTTGAACCATGTAGCACCATAGACTCGCACGTACATGAACTCCGGTGTAAAAGAAAATTCATTTCAATGGTTGGCTCAGATAACACATGGTATAGACGTCACAAACCACCATGTTAAAATTATAGCCGTCATAACTTTTCATAAAAGTTGCTTAGTGAAGATCCAACTCATTCACCATCACTATTGTGATAACCACAAGATGGTCATTGCTAATTGACAATTTCAAAACAAATAACTTCCTTAGCTACCATAAGACAGCACCTCTTTCCTTGTTTGTATGTGCATAAATTCCTAATCGAATTTCGTTCACATAAAGGTCCCATAGTTGTCAAACATACAAAGGTCAATCTCGAACAAACCTATAAATTCTTAATCAAGCAGGTTATGGGGCCACTACACTTCCGCTGCGTTTCTCTGATATTTGACTAAAATCATTGGTCCAGCCTTGAGATGACGTTTCGAGTCGACTAGGAAAACTCATTTGATAGCTGCCTTGCTAGCCACACATATACACCTCCCTCAAAAACTTTTATAAGTACGATAATGTGGAAAACTTTTCTAAATCAAATGTGTCACAAGAAAGTTACTATTTACCAATGCCTCCGATCAAAGCTGCTAATATTTCTCACAAGTTAGTACTCACTTAACTACCATGTCATGCACCACGTCCTCAGAAATCCAGTGTAAGTAATAATTATAACTACTAACTCTACTCCAGCTCAACGACTCAAGTTTGAAAGAAAATGCATCACACTCAAGTTGTTCTTAACTGAGGCTACAATTCTTTAATGGTCATAGATCTGAAATCTAGCTGAATCCATGTTGTTCTCGTTGATCTCTATTGCCCCAAATGATATTCTTAATTCATATACCCAGGTAATTCTCACTACCGAGAGCACCACAATCTGAATTACTAGATGCTAGACTCGAATTTTGATCAATCCAAAATAAAATAGCTTTCTTAATCAGTTAGGAAAACTCTCTCTTATAACTACTCCACCGGCTAAGTAGAAACATCTCCAACCAACCATCTGACAAAACCTTCTGACAATTTCATTACAGATACGACATTGCGGAAATTTTCCAAACCCTGTATGTACCAAATACTTTAATGGACTACGATGTCTCCAACAACACCAGTAGATGCTCCAAATCTGATCCAAGAGTTGACCAACTAGATTAGAAACTCAATACTTGAAATGAACGATTCTCAAACTGAAATCATGCCAGTCATAATAATTTGATCGATTCCATAGCAACCCCGCCAAACTCAAACATCCCAAAAGAAAAGTTCACCTCCATTCGCGACTGAAAACCTTATGTTCGAAGCAACTTGTAAATGGTTCGATAAGTAAGCAAAAGCGCATCGTGTTACGTGAACGTAAAGCACCCCAAAAACTGCAGGGAAGAAAATCAACTCGTGCATTAAGAAAAACAGATATTGAAGCAAGGACGTAATCCACAAGAAGGAAAGAAATTCTTCCATAGTCCCCGAAAGACTTATAGAGAAATCCATCATTGAAAGCTACCAGAATCCCGAAACTTGTTGACTAACGTCGCCCCGCAAGGAAACTACTACCAAACCTTCGCCATAACTCAAAGATTTTAAACTAAGATCATACCCACATCACTTAACTAGCACTTTCACTTGAATTACTATGGACACCCCGTGGCGTCACTACGACTATTTCTTGATCCCAAGTTCAACAATTTCACCCAAATGGATATCCAATGACACTCAATAGTACCTTCATGCGCGATAAAAGTGATCGCAACCGTTGTAAAATGATCCAAATGTCCTTGATTTCCGAAACCTTTCAATACCTCAATACTCCCTTTTCGTGCTTTTAATCGGTTCCAACTTCCCAATTTCGCTACACGGTTCATCCTCCCCTGACAACAACACCAATTTTATGATGAAGGACACCCGTTTAACATCTCGTATCACCTCCAGCGATACCAAGATATGAAAGTGGTCCCACCACCTAACAATCAAATTCCAAGTTCAACCCATAAGGGGTTTGACTCAAAATATAACTTAGAACTCTGGTCAAACTATGACCTGAAATACTTCCTGAATCAGTTGGGAAAATCCACGTCCTTACTACTCTTACAAAATCTCAATCATTCAATCTATCAATTGTTCCATCAAGCACTTACTACATTTCAATTCCTATGACTCCATGAATCAGAACTCAAATCAAACTCCATATCACATAGTAATTCACTTGAACCACTATGGATACCCAACAATGTCACTACAATCAATCCCCGAAATTGCGTTAAACCATTTCACCTAAAATCAAACCAAAGACATACACTCACGTACAATATCATTTACAAAGAGTTGGTTCTAATGCCCTCCATTATTTACCGACCAAGATCAAAATCCATTGCAAAACTTTAAGTGTCCCGTCTACTTAAACTTAAAACACAAAACAGCTTCAAAACTCACTTCAGTCCATCTCCATACTCACTACGATCCAAAACTTAAGAAGACATATTCATAACTCAAGGAGCCAAAAATCAATTTCCTTCACTTGAACAAAAACTATGTCCACAAGTCAAGGTCAAGTCAATAGACCCATGTGCCCAAATGGAGGAATTTCAATCTGGTTTCCTTTGTGAATTTACAAAGTATCGTTCCAAAATGATGTTCGCAACATCCACCACGTCTACGTGACACATTCCCCGAAACTCAGTTCAAAGTCAGAACCACTATTACTCTTAGTCCCACTTCAAACAACGATTCTGATTCTAAGTATTCGGAGATAGCCCAAAGCTATAATCGCTCGTCTCAGTCACTCAAACACGAAATCGAACTCCGTTCTCGCAACTTAAACCCTGCCCAACAAACTTACTGTCACGAGGAAGAAATAACCACAACATTTCCTCGAATCAGACTTCGTAGCACAACTCGAAATTGTAGAGTAGTCTTACTCTACCATCAGCAGGGAAATGTGCAAAACATGCGAACAATCCGTTACTCAACGAAAACCCTAGGAGGTCGGCGTACAAGAGGCATAGCACCTAAAGGAACACCATCTAGACATGTACCTTACACACTTAATGAGTACATCAGCACCGAAGAGTAAACGATGGGGAACCGCTGCAGTCGGGCCATCACTCGGGAGGTACTGTGTAACATCAAGCGTATAAGGTAACAAGATAGAAACGAGTCTACAGAATCTGACAACCTAATGCTCTGATACCAACTGACAGGACCCGCCCCGGATTTCACCCTGAAATCCGAAGTGGACCTGCGGGGCCCACCTTAGAAGAAATTTTGCCAAAAATTTGGCAGAACTTCCCCTAAAGTGGACAACCCAAAACCTGTAGAAAGAAAAATTACACTTCTAAATCACGCATCCTTATTCTCCTGGAGCCACCCTGCTCCTCCAAACAACATCAACCAAAATCATATGACACAAAACACAACTTAAATAACATTAATTTCCTCAGGTAATCAGAGCAAATCTAGTAGCAAGGGTGATCAAGGAAAACTTAAATCAAATAAAAACGCGGAAGCCACGCTGTTGTCTATGCCTCAACTCCAATGTACGCCCGACCTCAACTAATTTCGCCTGCAAACTGGGCATTTGAAACCGAAGGGCCCAGGGGAAAGTAATTGAAAAACACGTTAGTGTGAGTGGACAAAAATAAACAATTTTAAACAAAAGAGATTTTATACTTTCCCACATTTATTTATTTAAAAATCCCCGATGCACGCAATGATTAACGAAAATAAAATAAGAGGAGTTCCGCTCATGCAGGCCGACTAGCCCCGCTAGTCACAAACGAATAAAAGAAAAGGTTGGAACTCTGATACTCAAGGAAAATAAGACCAGCCCCGCTGGTTAAGCGAAAATCGAGCTAGCCCCGCTAGCTTAAGTAGTAAAGTGAGTAGGGGAAGGCGATAGCCATACAAGTGAGCCTCCCAGGCTCGGGTGATAGCCTCCCAGGCTAAAGTACTCCCATTACTCCCGTAATATACCCTTACGCCACTATGTGTAGCGATAGGATACTGGGCTTCAGAATTACTGTCACAGAGACAGTAACCAGCGCCACAAAGGCGGAGGGCTTCGGTGATCCCATCACCTCGCCACAAAGGCGGAAGATCAATGCTAGCAATGATAATAGTCACCCAAAGTATGGCAACAGAAAATCCGAAAACCAAGTAAATCCATAAATACATAAGGCTTCCCCATCTCTCGTGAAAGAATTTCCAATGACGTGTCCCACACGCCAAGATAATCTCGAGTTTAAAATAAATAGGAAGAAATAATAATAAACAAGCTTTCCGTAAACTGAAACAAAATCAATTTCAAAATCATCATCAAGGCATTCCCAATGCCAAAACCGAAGTCGATAAATAAATAAGCATTAACTTCATCAAATCTCATAGAAATCTCAAATCGCCGAATATAAGCATAATATAAATAGTATAAATCCGGAAATCATATCGGAAAGAAATAAATAAGAGAAGATAAGCGTAATCCAATGACGTGACCCCGCACGCCATAAAATCTTCAAGTAAATCAATTAACCAAAACCGTTTCCGAAATGACCATATGCTCAAGAAAGTAAATTGATAAATAACTTATACTCTCGGAACTTATTAAATAAATGCATGCATCATTCTTTGAAAAATAAAAGTCCACTCACAGTACTATTCCAACGATCACGCGTACGACTTCCTTCGTCGAGCAATAGTTCGGTACGACGCCCTGTACACAAATATATTCCATCAATGACTATTCTAATTAAATACCATTCTCAAAATCGAATCCTCATAAATCATCTCTCCACTTCTCTTCCACATCCAACCAAATTTCACCAACACTGCCCACTCGTCGATTTCACACTATATAACAACTATGGAGGAAATCCGACAATCGAATTCACGATTAACATTAACCGAAATCCAAATCTTTAGAAATTTATAACCAATTCAAAACTCCACCAATCCTCACCAAACTTCATATATAAGTTCTATGATAATTATAACATTTAACTAGCCCGAAATTAAAATTAAAAAGCTACCCTAGCCGCCGCTACCGCCGCCCACAGTGGCGGCGCCGCCGCTACTGCCACCAACTCCAATGGCCACCAAAATTTGGCAGTAGCACCTTCTCAACACACCCATTAATTCTTTCAACTGTGACCAAGTTAGAAAATGAGCGGAAGTACCTCAACAATTAAGGGGAAGGTTGAACCCGAATCGTGAATAGTAACCTCCAACTTCAAACCGTCGATTCTTCCTCCACGCTTCAAATCTCGGCAAAATCTTCGGGGAGCATCATCTACGTCCCAAGGCGCTTCCAAGAACCTAACTTGGTCGTCTGGGGTGGCCGGAATCGGAAGATATCAGCCGGTGCAGGGAGGCGATTTCCAGCTCGAGCTACGCGGCTTCTCGGCCTTGCAGCTCCCTCCACAGTTCGTTTTTCACCCCGATGTCTTCAGAGAAATTATAGGCGACGTCAAGGTGAGAAAAATTGATTTTGGAATCAAGTCGATTGGAGGCCTGTGGAGGAAGATATGGTCGGACAAAGAAGACCCCAGAAAGCTCGGTAAGTTTCTGGAAAAATGTCGAAACTTACCACAGTACTTTCTCTATATATAGAAAGTTACCATAAACAGTAATTTTAGTATTTTGGCCATAACTTTTGCATACGAACTCCGATTTTTACGTACCACATATGCACGCGTTCGGTTTAACGTCCTCTACGACTTTCATGAAGAGCATTTTCTCAAATTTTGACCCGAACAAAAAGTCAACTTTTTGGGCCACTAAAAGTATCGAAACAAAGTTAAAAGTAAAAGTAATTGTCGTTTACCGTCCAAATGACTAGTAAACAGGTAAATTGAGGTACGGGACGTAACATGCCCAATGTCCGGGTAGTCCACACCTAAGAAAAGCATCATTATGGTCAGATTCCCTTGATCGTGGTGCATTAGGAGCTCTTTAGGGACGGCTTCTATCTTTGGTGGTATCATCACCATAGCCGGAGGCTTGGCCTCTCTCTCTCTTCACACGTTTACCTCCACGGTTCCGTGCACGCCTATCTTGGCGATTTTCTTCCTCTTTAGGGCGAGAATATGGACCAGATGCAGAATTATCCCTTTCCTTAAAGTTTCACTCCTTACGCCATCCCTTAGGGGCACAACTATAATTAGACTCTGGAATTGGTTTGGCTCCCACGGGTCTAGAATTATAGTTCTTCACAAGTATGTTGTCGTGCTTTTCAGCTACGTTTATGGCACCAATAAGCTCATGAAATCTTCTGATGCGTCCTGCATTGACATCAATCCGATAGTTCTTGGCTACCATCAATGCAGAGATGGGGAAGGTAGAGAAAGTCTTCTCGATCAACATCGTATCAGTGATTTTCTGCCCACAGAATTTCATCAAAGACTTAATACAAAGTGCTTCCGAATTGTAGTCAAGTACAAACTTGAAATCACAGAAGCGGAGGCTATGTCATCTCACTTCTAAGTCTAGAAGCAGGGAGTCACAAACGTTGCCAAAATGTAGCCAAAAACGGGTAAAATAGAAAAATACAGTTTTGAGGCCCTAAACGACCCCGAAAGCCCGAAAAATGCTACAGCTCATGGCAAACCGATGAGTCTTGTTTCTAGAGTGATTCCCTTTCCGGAAAGGTAAGGTACATCCCAATCGGACTCCGAGCTGTTTCCTGTCTACTAGTCACTTTTCATTTTCCTCTTTTAGCACGATCTAACTGTTCTTCAAATTGGGCTGCCATCCATTCTGCATTAGTCTCCTCCACCTCCGAAGAACTCGACCCTGAGTTCTCATCTGGATAAAGAACCTCATCTTCATGAAACTCATGTAGGTCAGCCACATTAAAGGTGTTAGAGATACCCATGGAGTTAGGAAGGGCAACAACATAAGCATTGTCGTTGATCTTCCGCGGCACCTTAAAAGTACCATATTTTCTGAGCTTCAGCTTGTTATAGGTACCAGCAGGAAATCTCTCCTTCCGCAGAAACACCATCACGTCATCACCCTCTTGGAACACTTTTACTCTGCGATGTTTATCAGCTGCAGCTTTATACTTAGCGTTAGTTTCTTCCAGCTTGTCCTTAACTTCGTCTCGAACAGCCTGCACATCTCTAGCCATACCCTCAGCAGCAACACTAGCACCGCCAGGAACCTTTGGAAGCTTCACTAGATCAACCACATGTCGAGGAACAACAGTATAAACTAAGGAGAATGGTGACTTTCCTGTTGCACTATGCACAGCACTGTTATAAGCAAACTCCACCTGTGGCAAGGCATAATCCCATTGTTTGGGTCGATCTCCACAAACACTTCAGACCATGTTACCCAAAGTTCGGTTAGTAACCTCTGTCTGTCCATCAGTTTGAGGATGAGCTGTGCTGCTACGGTTCAAAGCTATTCCAAACATCCTCCATAAGGTAATCCAGAAATGGCTAAGGAACTTTGTGTCTCTATCAGAAGTAATGGACTTGGGTACTCCATGCAAATGAACCACCTCCCTGAAGAATAGTTTAGCTCTATTAGAAGCATCAACAGTCTTCTTACATGCGATGAAATGTGCCATCTTGGAGAACCTGTCAACTACCACAAACACGGAATCCACACCCCTTTGGGTACGGGGTAATCCCAATACAAAATCCATAGCAAGATCCTGCCAAATATCTTCAGGAACAGGTAAAGGTAGATAAAGACCTGTGTTTTGGGACTGACCCTTAGAAACCTGGCAGGTGTAGCACTTTCTCACGATAGTTCCTGCATCCTTCTTCAACTGTGGCCAGAAATACCTCTCCTCAAGACTAGCAATAGTTTTGTCTCGGCCCAAGTGCCAACTCAATCCCCTTCCATGCAGATCTCTGATCAGTTTCTCCCTCAATGAAGAACTAGGGATACATAGCCGATTGCCCTTGAATAAGTATCCTTCATTCTCATAAAAATCTGCAACTGCATTATTATTACTGCACTTGGCCCAAATCTCCTTGAAATCAACATCTTCCTCATACAACTCCTTCAAGAGATCAAACCCCACAATCTCTTGAGCTAAAGTGACCAGCAAGGAAGCCCTCCTACTCAAAGCATCTGCAACCCGGTTAAGAGTGCCAGATTTATGCTGAATCACAAAAGGGAATTTCTGCAGAAAACTCACCCACCTGGCATGCATCTTATTCACAGTCTTCTGGCTATTAAGGTACTTCAAGGCCTGATGATCAGTGAACAGTACAAACTTCCTCTGAATGAGGTAGTGTTCCCATTGCCTCAATGCCCTGAACACTACATAAAATTCTTGGTCATAAGTGCTCCACTTCTGACGAGCTTCACTAAGGTTTCACTAAAGAATGCTACTGGTTTCTTTTCTTGTGACAACACAACACCTACTCCCACGCCACTAGCATCACATTCAACCTTAAATACCTTGTCAAAATTAGGAAGAACAAGAACTGGTGCAATACAAAGTTTCTCCTTGATTAAGGCAAAACTCTTCTCTTGTTCCTCTCCCCATTGGAATTTTCCTTCCTTCAAACATTCAGTAATAGGGGCAGTAATGGTACTAAAATTCTTCACAAACCTCCTGTAGAAAGTAGTTAAACCATGAAAACTCCGCACCTCAGAAACTGTTTTTGGAGCTGGCCATTCTCTTATTGCTCTCACATTCTCTTCATCAACCTGAATGCCTTCTTCTCCAACCACAAATCCTAAAAATAACAGTTTGTTGGTACATAAAGTACACTTCTTCAGGTTAATGTACAGTTTATTTTCCTGTAAAGCCCCCAGAACCTGTCTCAAATGTACTAGATGTTCTTCTTTGGTCCTGCTATAGATCAATATATCATCAAAATACACCATGACAAAGGAACCAATAAAAGGACGAAGAACCTGGTTCATAAGCCTCATAAAAGTGCTGGGTGCATTAGACTACCCGAATGGCATAACCATCCACTCGAACAAGCCATCCTTGCTCTTAAAAGATGTCTTCCACTCGTCCCCTGGCTTGATTCGAATTTGGTGGTAACCACTTCGAAGGTCTATCTTGGTAAATACTTTGGAACCCTCCAGTTCATTAAGCATGTCCTCAAAACGAGGAATGGGAAACCTGTACTTCACAGTTATTTTATTTATGGCCCTGCTATCAACACACATCCGCCATTGATTGCCCTTCTTAGGCACAAGGAGGACTGGAACTGCACAAGGACTCATGCTTTCACGAATGAACCCTTTTTTTAACAAATCTTCAATCTACTCCCTCAAAATCTCATTCTCCTTGGGACTCATTCGGTAATGTGGCAGATTTGGCAAACTAGCTCTAGGAACCAAATCAATCTGATGTTGAATGTCCCTCATAGGTGGTAGTTCGTTGGGCAACTCATCTGAAATCAACTCTTCAAACTCTCCCAACATATCCTGCACTTCCTAAGGGATCACCACATCCTCCTTTTCTGCAGCCAACAACCCTTTTATCACCACTGGGCAGAAAACTTCAGATTCTTTAAAGGACTCCTCCATCTCAAATTCACTGCTACACAAGGTCAGAAAACTCTCCCCTTTCTTTCCACCAGATTTCTCAAATTGACACACAGGAGCCATAGCAATTTTATGACTATTCCACATAAACATCATCACATTATCTCTGCCTTTATAAATCACATCCACATCATATTGCCAAGGTCATCCAAATAAAATATGACAACCATCCATATCAATAATATCACACAGAACTTCGTCTTTATAATGCTTACCAATGGATACCGGTACTTTGCAGGAATCAGTAACTCGAACCTGTGGACCTTTCTTGACCCAACAAAGGGAATAAGGTGCTTCATGAGGCTGCGTAGGTAACTACAAGTATTCCACCAGTTTCTTGGCTACAAAGTTTTTGCAACTCCCATTATCCACAATCAAATTACACACTTTGTTATTGATGGAACAAAATGACCTGAAAATATTGCGTCACTGCCCATCTTCTTTAGGACGTAATAAGACCCGCTGCAACACAATATTTACCTTTTCAGGAGACTCCTGCTCCGCAAACTCAGCCCCATCATAATCGTCACCTCTTCCTTCTTCTTCATCTTCATGATATTCACCTATAAGAGCAGTTTGTCTCCTCTTAGGACACACATTAGATCTATGCCCAGGCTTGTTGCATCGACAACAGATATCTGTTGTAGGTTTAGCATAAGGATTATTAAACCTCTGGTTCGGGGCCCTATTTTGAGCACCACTAGAACTGTTAGAACTGCCCGCGCCTTTAAAAGGAGGATTGGAAGCTTTAAAAGCGTTTTCTGTTCTCTGCAGCGTGGTTGTACCCTTGGCAGTTAAGGCGTTAACCAAATCTGTGCTCCTTTGGTAGTTATACCTCTAGAAAGAAGAAGCTCGTGAAGGCTTCTCCAACAACTCTGCCTTCAATGCTAGGTTTGTAACTTCGGCCATAGTATGAACAGTTTGTAACCCAATTCTCTCCTGAATGGAAGGCTTCAGCCCACTGATATAGCGAGCCACCTTCTGGCCTTCAGTTTCTCCTAATTCATTACGCTTTGCGTAGCGTAAGAACTCAGCTGTATAATCAGCCACCGTCCTAGTTCCCTGGACACATTCAATATACAGCCTGTATATAATATGCTCATAATCATCTGGCAAGAATCTCTCCATCATCAGCTGCTTCATTCTTCGCCATGTTCTAACGCCCTGCTTCCTCTGCTTCTTTCGAGTGTTCTGCAACTTATCCCACCATACTGCAGTAGTACTCTTCATTCTCCAGGTAACATGCTTAACCTGCTTATGTTCAGGCATTTCCACAATCTCAAAGAATCTGTCCACCTGAAGCTGCCAATCCAAATAATCTTCTACACCCAAATTGCCTGAAAAGAAAGGAATTTCGGCCTTGACTTTGTAATCCTGGTCAGCTTGTCCCTGTTGTTCATATTGTAAAATTTCTTCTTCATGTATTATCAACAACTTCACCACGTGGAGCCCTAACTCGCTGGCCTCCTTCCCCACCTCTATGCCGATTGTTGTTGTTGTTGTTGTTGTTGTTCCTCTCACCCAACAATCCACGAATTTCTCCAATCTGATTATTCATGGAATTGATGGCAGCGGTAAACGCTGCCGTAAGATCTTCAATAGCAGATTTCAGAACTTCACCCATTGCTACTAAGGCAAATAAAAGAGACAGGGAAGACCTGCTCTGATACCACCTGACGCAGTCGGATTGATAACTAGGTTTACCAGCAATAAACCTAACAAAAGGATTCTGGAGTCCACCAGAGATAAAAGAGAAAATCTCTATTTTATTGATTAAAAGTTGAAAGATGCGTTTTGCAGCCGCAAGATAAGAGAAAAGTACCCTAGGGTGACTAACATTGAAACCCTAAATCCAATGGATAAAAACGAAAATAACCCAAAAATAACTAGGAAAACCAAAAACGGGTAAAATAGAAAAATACAGTTTTGAGGCCCTAAACGACCCCGAAAGCCCGAAAAATGCTACAGCTCATGGCAAAGCGATGAGTCTTGTTTCTAGTGCGATTCCCTTTCCGGAAAGTTAAGCTACGTCCCAATCGGACTCCGAGCTGTTTCCTGTCTACTAGTCACTTTTCGTTTTCCTCCTTTAGCACGAACTAACTGTTCTTCAAATTAGGCTGTCATCCATTCTGCATCAGATAGCGAGTTATGTGTCGAATTTATTATAACTAAATGATCATTCTTGATTTTTTCCCGTCAAATCAACAACAATACTAAACACCACTATACACCGTCCAACTTTTTTTTGTTTTTAGCTAACAACCAGTTCAATTCAAATTGGATAGTTAAACAACATAGGATAGTTAAACAAAATAATGTTAAACAACAAAAAGAAAGTTCAATTCATACAGCTACAAAACAAGCTCAAACTTCATAAATCGTTCTGTTAATAACTTCACTTCTTCACAATGTGAATAATCAATTTGTGTCTTTCAGAAACTCAAATAGGCAAACACTACCGACTTCAACTTTGTTAACAAATGTCTTCTCAACAAAAACTTTGTTAACCAGTGCAAAAGCATACTATCTGCAGTCAAGTATACCATCTGCGTTGAGGGTAAGGCCTAAGCTTCACTGAATTCCCTCCTTTCTCTCTGAAATTTGAGGAAACAACTTCATATTTTCCTGAAGATAGATGCTCCTTTTTTACAGCTAATTACAGATTTAAGCTAGTAAAACACACTACACAAAGCTTAATTGTATGTATTACCTTATTACAATACAGTCATGCTATGAGTGTTTGAATTAACCTCAAAGACATAGAAATGGTGTATATAACTAAAAGACCGCACCCCAAGACCCCATCAAGGGTCATATCTCTCCTTGGCAACACCACAAGTGCCCATAGCAAGCCTCCTGCCAACAAACCCAACGTCTCCAACAGGTATGGATCTCCATGAATAACAACAGCTGAAGGGTATTTTGACCAAGAAGAGCCAACAAATGATAGCCCCAATCCAAAGAGAGTGTTGAAGATAGGACCAGCATAACAGGCAGAAAAGGCAATCTGTGCTCCATCTGGTCCTCCATTCAAAGCCATGGTCAAATTGGTTATCAAATCCCCAAGTGAATTACCCCAAGCAAGGACTGTTAGTCCTAATATTGAAGGACTAACACCTAATATGTACCCTATTGAGACTAACAAGGCCACAAGTTCCTGAGCTGTAATGTAACTCCAAGCAACACTCATCAAGAAGCCAGCAGCAAGCCAAGGAAATAAGCATTTCTTTGGTGGGCTTGACTTCTCCGTTGTCAAACATGCAACAAACCCGAAAACTAGTCCAATAATCGATCCAATCAAATAGATCCAAAGGCTAGTCTCGAAGGTAGCGTTTGCATACTGATGGTTCCAAAGGGATGACAACAGCACTGGTGCTAGTGTCACAGAAGCAACTGCATATGGTTTAGACCATCTCTCCTCACAAACGACAGGAATTGTCAATCTCCTAGGAATATAAAGAGGCAACTCAAGTATGAAGATCAACATTTGACAAGAATCTGATGGTCGGGGGAGTTGAAAGCAGCCTTTCTTGACTTCTTCTACGGCAGAAATGTGTTCTAAAGCTCCTTCCTCTGCAGCACTAAGCTCTTCATTTCCATCCCTCTCCATGCTACTCATGATTGGTACTGTCAAGTCATGACTACCGTTGCTCAAATTACTGTGTGATTCACTTGTTTTACCAGAATTCCGCCTATGCGTATGTGATACGTAAACCCCAATCACATAAACAATATAAAGTGAAGAGAAAGCCATGGCAGCCCACACATCTATTTCTTTCTGAATCAAGATCAGAATCAAGCACACGATAACCAAAAGGTAGAAGGAGGTGTCTCGCACGAAGTCAGATTTGTCAACTCGAACAAGCCTTTTGCGAATTGAAATGCTTAAGATTCCAACCACAACACAGGATATAAAGGAGGCACCTCCCAGAACTGTGTTGAGACCAACATCAATGTTCGTCCCACCACTACCCATAAATGAAACAAAACTGGAGAAGACATCAGGGGCTCCATTGCCAAGGGAGAGAAGAGTTACCCCAGCAATTGTAGGGGACAATTGCAAAAGCCTTGATAGACTCTCAAGTGAAGAGCAAAAGTATTCAGAAGCTGTATTACCCAGTAGATAGAACAAGACCAGAAGCCAGAACAACAAAAAGCCATAACCCAAAAAGGGAAAACTGCCAAAACTGCAATAGAAGATGTAAAGATAATCAATATAGCCTTGGGAGACACATGGGTTTTCGGATTTAAGGTACAGGCACTTTTCCTCATAGTCACCTATACCAAGAAAACTATCGCAGCCTTGCTCGTTATTATTGCTGTGAATGCGTAGAACTAGAATTTGTGAAGAGTGGGAATTGTATATAACCAAGATAGTAGAAGCCACTAAGAGAAAAGAGAGATTCAAGAAAATGATATAGTTTCTGTACAGAGGTATGGAAACAAATAAGGTTTTCATCAGAAACTCAACCATGAGCAAGCAATCAAGCTAAAGAAGCAAGCAATTACCTATTATGGTATGTGAATTGTGATTGCAGGGCAACAAATGGAAGCAGTTTTCTTAATTTGGTGAAATGGGTTAAAGGAAGGAAGCAAGGCAAGGGTGTTTGTTGAAAATGTGTATTGAATTCCCTGCTTTGGGGTGTGAAGAAGATGTGCATCTAATTCAGTTGGTACAGTGCGGGAATATATGGTTCCACTTTTTCTTGGGGAGGCTTAGATCACAGGTGCTGACTTGGTTCAGTTGTCACAGACACACATGTCCTTTGGATGTGCACTGAATCATCAAGTACACGTGGCGGTTGGTTAGATGTCCGCTTTCATGGGCTTCAATTTAACCCCACGCAAATAGAGATGCGTCATAGAGAACATGAATGATGTATCAGTCTTTGTTACCGCAACTAGAGACTTAACTCGGAAGTTTCACAGACCGACCAAAAACGTTAAAAAGGAAATTGCTTATTATACTTTTGGCCAAGAAAAGGAAGCGACCAGCACTACTTGCTTGTCCTGTGTTTTCTTCATTGAGAATCCCTCATCCTTGTTTTTTCTCGCTGCTCTAGTTATACTTTCGTTGTCCATGGCCAATGTATCCCTTTTTTTCTTAGATTTCAGGAATGCACATGCTTTGCCCCCGAATTGTCAATCATCTAGGTTAGTTCTTAATTTTTTTTTTAAATCAATAACTAAGAATTATAATAATTTGGAAGTTTCATAGACGGACTAAAAAATTAAAAAGGAAATTGCTTATTATACTTTTGGCCCAAAAAAGAAAGTGACTAGCACTACTTGCTTGTCCTTTGTTTTCTCCGTTGAAAGTCCCTCATCTCACCGCATAATAAAAATGTAGTCAATTAGAAAAATAAACAAATAAAGTCAATTAAAAAAATAAACAAATAATAAAAATGTAGAAATAAACACCTTTAACCTTTAGAGAGATGATATTCACATGCCACATGCTTTTCTGCTGTAACTAACACACAAAGTGGTGTGTGATTGGTAATTTCTAACACAAAAGTCAAAAGGATATGTGATATTCTCTCTATTTTTAACTTCTTTCAATTCTTTGCCTTCTTACCGACCTTACATATATATTGTGTGAGTTCGTACTAATTTCAAAAAATAAAATAAGAAATAATATTATCACCAGTGTCCCATCCCTTACCGACCTTAGCAGCTACGTGCGTGCCATGAATATATATGTTATTCTTTGGGAGCAAAAAGCCGTCTCTTGACATCATTATGTGCGTCCTAAGGTAAGCACAACACCAACTTGATTTTGGTTTGCCATATAACTGCTTAGCTGGATCACTCTGCATTAAGGCATCAGCCGAGCCCTACTGTGGCAGACGGATGTCCCTCTCTTCGTCTACCACCATGACTTCTCACCATAGTGCGTGAGTTGGGCCCTCTCTCACAAGGAAGAAAGGAAACGTCTTTACAATATGATATTTCTTCTTTACTAACCATAAGGATATTTCATTATCCAAAAAAAACCCATAAGGATATTTCGCTTTTGTCAAGGCTGAAAATGCTAGATTTTCTTCGCTACGTACACAATGATATTTTCTTCATCAGCTCACACAAAACTCATTATCATTGCAGCAAAACTAGCTTTATCCATTGTGCTGATAATATTGGCTAACATTCAGTATGCATTATTGCCATGAACAAAATAGATGCACATTTGCAACACGCAATATGCAATTGTAAACAAAGTCAAACCATAGAGCACAAAATATTACAACATTATCCAATACAATGGATAAATTTTTCTAAACTAATAAGACCGGTAGTCCGGTACTATGGTTTTAACAATGGATTGTTATAAACAAACAATGGAGAAATGTCCAAAAATAATATCATCCTCCTTGTCCTATCACAGCTTTTCTTAAATCTCAGACGAGTTAGGTCCCCGCTTTCTTGGCCAAAGCCCACCACTACAACAACCATTCCACAGACAAGCCATTCAATCAAATCATTATCATGTCGTCTTTTATAAAAAGAACAAAAACGTGACAAGCTCTGTAAGCAGATCCGTCCATGGAAATTAATTTAGAGATATGACACAACCGTGAAACCCAAAATCATTTAATTTAAGAACTGTAACTTTGGCATTTCAACCCTTCTCTTGGTACATGTAGCGAAACTAGAGAAAGTAGAGAAGCTCCTGATTTTCCACCTCAAAATGGAATCCGATCAAAAGAAGAAGTGAAAGGGAAATAAAGGATTAATTAACGGCTTGTGCTTCTTCTTATCTTACCAGCTAGCATGGGCCGAAGATTCATGAAACCGTACACCTCAAAACACCAAATAAATAACTAAGGGAAAATGCTCATTTACCCAATTTTAGCTTAAAATTTGCCCACTTGCTCCACTAATTGTTTTTTAACCCCGTTTACCCAAAACACTCTAAGGGATTATTTCCCCTTTACTCAATTAATTCTTTTTTTCTTCTTTTTATTTATTTTTGGGACTTTTTTACCCTCTCCCCCCTCATCGATTTCTCTCTCCTCTCTCTCTCTCTCTCTCTCTCTCTCTCTCTCTCTCTCCAGACGACGTCGGATTTCTCTCTCCCTCCCTCCATCCCTCCAGCAGGTCGCCCACTACGCCTGCTCTCGCTATTGCGGCGCCGAAACTCGTCGTCGTGCTCTCCGCGGCCAGGCTCGACGCCAGGCCAACAGTCCTCGTCGCTTAGAAGCTCGGCGAGGCCGGGGTTGACCTTCTGAAGGAATCGACGACAGACTGAAAACTGCTATCTGCTATTGTGCAGTCATAACCATAAAAGTTGTTACATTAGTGCCCCCCAGTAGACTTTGTATTGGGGGCCAATGATGACTGCTTTATTTATTGACGGACTGAAAACTGCTATTCCAAAGTAAATGTAGTGTTAAATTGCAGTAGTCGATAAATGAAAAAAAATTGTGTGGTTTGTGTCAGTCTAGTGGGGGGCAGTAGACAGAATATTGACCCTCAAAATGTGGGTTTTTAGACATTATCTGTTGTTTTGAGTGTGAATAACTTCTATAATCTGTGAAACATAGGAAGCGGTGTAATGTTTGATGGTCTATTGGGGGGCAGTAGACACATTAGTGCCACCCAATAATGTCTTTCTTAAGAGACAGTAATCATCTCTTGTTGATTTGTTTGTGATAAAGTGCAATACACTGTGAATCCTTGAAACTGGTGCAAGTTTTAATGGTTTAGTGGGGGGCAGTAAACACATTACTGCCCCCAAATAATGTCTTCATACGAAATCAGAACCCTTCACTTAACTGGTGCAAGTTTTAATGGTTTAGTGGGGGGCAGTAGACACATTACTGCCCCCAAATAATGTCTTCGTTTTAAGTCAGAACCCTTCACTTAACTATCATTGACAGATTATTGTACTTTAATAAACTCAAAACAACATAAGACTTATCAAAACTCTAATTTCAGTGATTAATTAACCACAATTAAGAAATTAGTGGGGAAGCCCAGACCACCAGAGGGCAATAATCTGTCTATTACCCCCCAATAGACCACAATTTTGACGTCGTCCGAGACCTGTAAGGGAAGCCCAGACCCGATTCCGGCGTGGAGCTTCGGAGCTTCCCGGACATCTGACGAACAAAACCGGCGAAGCCCAGACCCGATTCCGGCTTGGAGAGCTTCCCGGACATCTGACGAACAAAATCGGCGAAGCCCAGAGGGGTTGGGATCGTGGAGTTAGATGGCATCATCCTCTGGTGGTCCGACGGTGGGACGGAGCGGCGGCGGTGGAGGCCGACATCGACGGTGGAGTGGTGGGCGTGGTGGCTCAGAGAGAGAGAGAAAGAGAGTCTGAGACGAGGTTAGAGAAAGAGAGAGAAAGAGAGAGAGAGAGAGAAATCAATGAGGGGGAGGAGAGAGAGATATGAGTTTAATTTGTTAATTAAAATGAGGGCAATACTGTCAAACATTGTTAGATTGGGTAAATGGGGTTAAAAAACTCTTGGTGGAGTAAGTGGGCAATTTTTGGCCAAAAATTGGGTAAGTGGTCACAGCCCCTAAAACTAAAATGAACTCTAATTTGGCCACAATATAACAAACTCACCCATGGTGGCTTTCCTTAGACCTGCGAGTCTGAGTCTGTGAGAGGAAATTTTAGGGGTTTGGGACATTTGAGCTTGAGCATTTAGGTAACAGTTACCAGATTCAACTTCAGAAATTTTTTCATTTGGGAGATTTGGATGTAATACTAACATAGGGCTAGGTCACTTCAGCCCAAAAATTTTCAGGATTAATTACAAATTATCCACCGAATTATGAGGTTAATTTTATTTTCAACCCAACTATCTAATTTTTACATGGGTGCAGCTATTGCCACCCTACGAATCACTTTGTTCACCATACAACTTTCTGATTTATTGAAAGACCAAAATATCAATAAAGGATAGTATCTTATTAAAAATTACAATTTGTTTTCTTATTCTCAATAGAACACGTACTTAAACTTGAAGCTTAATCGTTTAAACCCTAACACTTTCTTTTTTAGCACTCATCATCTTCAATCGTTCTCATGTTATGTTAACAACTATGCCTAAAAAATATTAACACTAATGGAGTCTGAAAATACTTACTTGGAGTCTGAAAATGATGTAATCACGTTTTTGTTTTCTTTCTTCAAGTTGGATTCTCTTGCTATATGAAAACATACATACGCATCAACATCCCTATTAGAATTCTTCTCTAGGTCATTATCATAGAATTAAGTGGACTTGAATATTGATTTCTTGAAGACCATATATCCTAAGATCAAGTTGGAAGACCCTCGTCAATTCATCAACTTTATAATTTAAATTTAAATTTAAATTTCTTTATTGAAATTTACTATTAAAATTATTATTTTTTTCATTGGAATTTTTCTTGGATTGCTCAAACCCGAGAACGCTTGTTTACTGATGCCCACCAAGACTAATGGGTTGTTGTGATTGAATTGTTTTTTATTGGCTTATAATTTATTTAATTATTTTAGTTTTGATCTTTTTTTTTTTTATATTATTTTGCTTAACATATGTATTCCAAATCAAATACATATACGAAATCTTGTAGTAATTTTTCATCGATAATAATATATGTTTCAAAAGATATAGTTAATTGTAATTTTAGTGTTTATTGAATATTTTGACAAACTACTAATATTTGGTAATTAATTTTTTTTTTATTTTGTTATAATATGACAAGACCCACCCCGAATTTTACTCTGAAATCCGAGGTTGTCCTGTGGGGTCCACCTTAGGAATAACTCTACTAAAAATTCGGCAGAGTCACTCCTAAAATGGACTACCCAAAACCTGTAGAAATACATTCACACTTCTAATAAGTCATCCTTATTCTTCTGGAGCCGCCCTGCTCCCCAAATCACATAACTCCACAATTAACAACTGAAAAATGAACATAGAACATATATAAAATATACAAGTGTAACTCCCAAACTTTATAACATTTGTCCCACAGGTTATCAGAGCAATCTAAAAGAGAAAAATAATTCATAATACAAGTATGTTCAATGATTAACCTACAATATGAAAACAACAGCAGCAGATGCTATGCCCCGAATCCTACTATGCCGAACCAGTTACTCTGCAGACTGGGCAAATGAAACTGAAGGGCTTAGGGGAAAAGTACATAAAAACATTGGCATGAATGGACAAAAATAAGTAATTGTAAAACAAAAGGAGTTTATACTTTCCCATGTTTATTTCTTTACAAACCCGATGCATGCAACAATGGTAAAACAAACCGACTAAAGTTTAGCTCAAAAAAACCGACTAGCCCTGCTAGTCACAAACAGCTAAGTAAAAAGACTGAAACTCTGATGCTCAAGAAAATAAGACCAGCTCTGCTGGTTAAACAAAAATCAGACTAGCTCCGCTAGTCAAGTAGCAATAGAATATGGGGAACAAGTCATCACCATACAAGTAAGGGAGCCTCCCATGCTCTGCTCAACTCACCACAAAAACATAGTAAGCGGGGAGGAGTACTAATAGGCTAGCTAGCAATAAATATGACGACCCAGGTATGGTGGGTTAAAATCATGCAAAAATTGAAAATCGGTAAGCCTTCCCCAATATCCCTCAAATGAAAACGCGAGTACAATTCCCAACCGTACTCGGAAAATCTCAAGATAAACAATAAATCACGACATGTCCCACACGCCAATATATTCTTGAATCCATAAACCAATATGGGAGAAATAATAGATGACTACAATTCTCTCGAAAATCCCATTTTTGAAAACCTTTCAGAAATCTCAAAATCGACGAATGAAAATATAATATGCAATTTCAGAAACCGCCTTGGAAAATAAATCGTAAAACAAAATCTAAGCATAACAAACTCATATCCGAAAGTCATGATGGAGAAACCAATTCATTTCCGAAACGATAAATGAATAAATCAATAACTCGGAAAAATATTTGCATGCATCACTTAAAATCAAAGTCCACTCACAGTATACGGCTAACGTGGTACTCAAGCGTCAAGATCCTCATCAAGCGATGGGACGGTAACTCGTCCTGTACACAATTATATTCCATAAACAACAATTCGACAAATAAATACGATTCTAAAACTAAACCCGAAAACCCCACGTAAACCAACCTCTCCATTTCTTTCCGGATTCAAGCCAAACTTCACTACTAATATCAATCCGTTGATTAAAGTATTCCATAGCGGAAACAAGGGAAATCCGAAGATCAGATTTCCACAAATCGACATCTGAAGTTCCAAACTTCAGAAATTCACAATCAATGTCAAACTTCTCCAAAATTCACCAAAATCACATATTCAACCTCTATAACAATTATGGGATTTAACTAGCTAAAAAATCACAAGCCAATTGTACAGTGAAATTTTCCAATTATGCTTTTTTCCTCCACGCTTTGAATCGTTGCAAGAGGTTTGGAGAGCATGAAGTGCGGTTCAAGATGCTTCCAAAGAACCTGGTTTGGTCACCTGTGGTGGTTGGAAATGGGAGAACTCGGCGTTGACCCATTTTGCTATAGTAACTTCCACGACTTGGTTCATCGTTTTCCGGCCAAGTTTTTGTGAGATACCACCATAGGCGTCGAGAGGAGGAGGAGACGAAGCCAGTTGCACCCCTTCAGGTGGCCTGGAGGCGGAGAAAGAGAGAGTTTCAGAAGAGGGAGAGAGAGAGAGAGAGAGAGTTGCAGGAGAGAGAGAGCACGGGGGAAGGAGAGAGAAAAGTAAAAGAAATTTACAGGCCTATAGTAAAAATTTGAGTTTATACCACTGACCTCTAATAGTAATTTTAGTATTTCGCTTATAACTTTTGCATATGAACTCCGATTTTTACGTACTACATATGCACACGGTCAGTTTAAAGTTCTCTACAACTTTCATGAAGGAAATTTTCTCAAATTTTGATCCGAGCAAAAAGTCAACTTTTAGGGCCACTAAAAGTATCTAAATAAGGTAAAAAGTGAAAGAAGTTATCGTTTACCGTCCAAATGACTAGTAAACAGGTAAATTGTGATACGGAACGTTACATAATAAATGTCAAAAATTATAAATTCACTGAAGTGAAGGAAATGCCGTCAAATTATAGTAGTGTTAATGGTCAGAGTACAAAGTTTTATCGGAATGAAACTTAAGGTATGCAAACGCAAAAATTTGATAGTTGGGTATGAAAATGAAGATAGTCTCATAGGTTGTGGTTATTTTGTAATTAATTTGTTTTTTTTTTTTTTTTTTGAAAGGTCTAATATGACAAAAAAAGAGAGGGTATAATAGGTTTTTTTTGTTTTTTTTTGTTTTTGTTTTTTTTTTAAGGAAAAGGTATAACACCTTTCAAAATTTATTAGATTTAAAAAAAAAAAAACCATCAAATACTTAGCTTTTCTTTAGAGCCTTATCTTAATATCTTCCAGTTTTCTTGCCTATCACAACAACTTTGTAGAAAAACTATTATCCTTAGAGCAAGTTCACCAATTGGGTTACTGAGTGAGAACATTGTTCACTACTTTTTTATGTTTATTTTCACTTGTTGGGTCAGGTCTTTGGGGCAGGATACTGTTCATTCAATATTATATTAATTTATTTATTGTAAATGAGAAATAATATAGTAATATGAATATTTTTAAAAACCTACCAACCAAATCATTAAATATTTTAGATGAAGGAAAAAAAGACACTCAATTTTTTTTTTTGGGGGTAGACAAAGCTATTGTTTTTATGAGCCACCGACACTTTTTATTAGGAAGATGAATGCTATTATTATTTTTTTGAATCAAACCCAAATCGCGTGTCAATAGTATTCATCACATGCCAGAATGACCATTACATACGCTTCTGCTGTCTTCAACTAGACAGATCAAGAAGGTGCAATAGTACCCACGGTGGTACATAGAAATAGGTCTACTCATTATACATCAAATTTGTAGAGACTAGCATAAATATTTCCTAAATAAGTCTACTCCATTCGTCTTGATCTACCACCATCGATGCAGCACGGAGCGGGTTGGATCTGTGATCTCACCCCAGAGACCACTGCCTCCCCCGTGAAGCCACCAGCCACAACCAATCTATCCCACTGTCCCCTATGTATCCATGCAAAACAAAACCCAACATTAGTACCTCCCAACCTCCACACTGAACAGGCACACTCGAAGAGACCATCAACTTCAGCAAGAAAACAACCCGTCCGACAAAACTCATCGCACTCTGGAGAGGCCAAAGGCTTGCCTCAGCGTGGGAGTCGCTAGACGAGGATAGAGGAAAAGAAAAAGAAAACTGTTTAAGGAAAACGGAAATTAGGAGAGAATTGAGTCGTGTTTTCATTGATAATAGGGGCCTCTTTATATAGAGGATTACAAGACACAAAATCAGAGTTGTACAAGGAAACATATATCGTACAATTAATCGGATATCTATGAATATCTCCTAGAATATCTCTAATTCAAAACTCTATTACAACTAGGTCAATTAACCTAGAGTTTGGGCCAGACACATATTCTGGATTTACTGGAACACTCTCCCTTGTGTCGCCCAAATGTGGTGCATCTCTTGTTGTCTCATTAAAAACCTTGTCAAGTAACAAAAACCCTGTAGGACAAAAATAACCTCGGTCGAAGGGGAAAAAGAGCACAACACACCCTTCATGTTTCGAGACCCTGATGTCTGCATCTCCCCCTAATGACAACAGTCATGGGAGTTCGGATAACTTCCGCAAACGATGCTACCAACATGTTTCTCGAAAGTGGAATTTAGATAATGACTTAGTGAGCAAGTCTGCCACACTGTCCTCAGATCGAATCTAGTCTACTTTGATCTTGAGGAGAGTCTATTGTTGCTGATTATGCTTGGTGTTGTCACTTTTTATGTAGCCTTGCTTCATTTGTTCAAAACAAGCAACATTATCTAAAATGCTTGTAGGCTCATCAGTGGTAGACTTCAAACCACAATTGTTCGAACATGTATAATTATTTATCCAATCCATATACATTCTTGAACCACTTCATGAAGAGCAATAATCTCTGCATTGTTCGAAGATATAGCGATTAGGGTCTGTTCTGTAGACCTCTAAGATATCACGGTCTTTATCCATGGTGAACACTTAACCAGTTTGGGAATGACCTTTGTATGGGTCAGAGTGATACCCAACATCAGCATAACCTTCCAAAACACTTATCGTTTTGGGATGGGAATACAGTACGCAGACCAGTGTTGGCAGCGTTCCTGGTGTGTGATGAGTTCTAATCCATCGTCTCTCTGTAGGGATAAAACTAGCCCATATCAATCGTACATCTCATGTACCGAAAGATATCGTTTACACCAATCCAATAGCATCGCGTTAGCGCAGAGCTATAACTATCTAACAAGTTCACAACATATGAGATGCTTAGTCTTGTGCATTGAGCTAAGTACAATAATGCGCCTATTGTACTTATGTAGGGCACTTCCGCCTCTAGCACATCTTCGCCATCATCCTTCGGACGAAGAGGATACTTTTCAGGATCAAGACTACAGACGATCATGGGGGTGTTTGAAGGCTTGACCTTGTCAAAATGCCTAAGCATCTATCAACACGATGCTCAAGTTTCAAACTGAAACATAATTGTGTTCTCCCAAAATCCTTCATCCCAAACTTGGATTTTAAGTGTTTAGCGGTTTCCCTTAACTCTTTAAAGGCTTCCAATGAAGATCATGTCCAACATGAACCACGATAAAATTTGAAACTTGTTATGGAAACTCGGGGGCATATCCATTCCCAATCAAGTAGTCACTTTAATGAGCGTTTCAACCTTATTGCAAACGCACTTTGTGGTCTAGAGCCACTTGAATTGGGTAAATGAAGTTCACCATGAACCTTCATGTATATTTCGCAGCTAGATCCCCATAAAGATACGTAGTGACCACATTCGTAAGCTCTATGATCAGTTATTCGGAAACTAATAAACTGACAGGGTAGTGGAGTGTAGTGACATCCATTACCAGAGAATATGTCTCATCGTAGTCGATTCCAAGACATTTTGTAAGAAGCCTTGCGCCATAAGGCTAGATAATCATCTCTTTTTCTCACCACGCTCTGTAACGAAGACAAGTTTTATGTTAGGAGGTGTTGACATCACTGGCTCGAAAACCTTCCTCTTCATTAGAGAATCCATCTTAACCTGGATCGCATCTTTCCATTTAGGTTAAATTACGCTACGTTGGCATTCATTCATCAACAGAGCGTGGTTCGATTACATCGAACTTAACAAACTCATGCGCAACTACATCATCAATTATGATGGAGTTTCTATCCCATGTCTCATGTACACTAGTGTAATTTTCATAGATCTTTACATTCTCAAGAATAGGTTTTGACTTTCAGGCGGACCCTAATGATAACCATAATCGGGAAGATTCTCATGAGACTGATTTTGAGTGTCGGTGATCAAATGGTTGGTTGTGCCAAAGTATCCTTCGAACCCACGGGTCTCCCATGCATCTTAGTTGGGGCCATGGCCTGTAACTCCAGAGCGCCATTTTCTTTGGCGTTGATGCCATGCCTACCTCTATGTAGGGTGGCGCTACGTCCTCTAGTAGGGACGTCCTTCCTTACAGGCATATTTGCAGCAGATATGCGATCTCGTCACTGTAACAGGATCGAGATGAGATATAGTGGGGATAGACCACGACAATTCATGTCGTTCCTACTGAACATTCGTGTTCTTATCTCCCCCTAACAATGGGAATATTGTCTCATCAAAGTGACAATCCTCAAGACATGCGGTAAAGAGATTGCCTAGCAAGGGCATTAAGTAGAGGATGATTGTTGGAATCTCAAATCCAACATAGTTGCCCATTCGTCTGTAAGGACCCATCATAGTACGTTGTGGCGGCGCAATTGGTACATAAATGGCACACTCAAATATGCGTAATTACAATAATAGTACCCAGTCACTATCTGTAATGCAGAGGTAGATTGAGTGGCGGTGGGTCGTAGACGAATTAATATAACTGCATGCGATATTGCATTACCCCAAGTGGATATAAGGAGATTGGTGCGCATTACCAATGACTCAACTACCATTGTAGTCATTTCTGTGAGACCATTTAGGTGTGTACGTATATGGGAATATGATGTCCAACATCAGTCCCATTGTAATAACCATCGAAAGTCTTCGATGTAAACTCTCTAGCATTGTCAAGTCTAATTGAGTGAATAGGATGATCCAGGGAGTGAGCCCGTCGTAATATGATATGTGCTAGGAGTGTAGTGTAAGCAGCATTTACAGGTGGACAATGGCACAACACGTGACCAGCGTGTTTGCGTGTCAACCAACATCATGAGATATTTAAACGTCCGCAGGTTGGTTGAATCAATCCACAGAATCCCTGTGGATTCTATGTAAGAATAGAATGAGTATTTTCATATCCCAAATCACATCAACTCTACAATTAACAACTGAAAATCGAACCATACAACATAAACCAAAAACACAAATGCAACTTCCAAACTTTATAACATTTGTCCCACAGGTTATCAGAGCAATCTAAAAGAGAAAAATAATTCATAATACAAGTAGGTTCAACGATTAACCTACAATATGAAAACAACAGCAGCAGATGCTATGCTCCGAATCCTACTATGCCAAACCAGCTACTCTGCAGACTGGACAAAAGAAACCGAAGGGCCCAGGGGAAAAGTACATAAAAACGTTAGCGTTCGTGGACAAAAATAAGTAATTGTAAAACAAAAGGAGTTTATACTTTCCCACGTTTATTTCTCTAAAAACCCGATGCATGCAACAATTAAGGAAAACAAATCGACTGATGTTTAGCTCAAGAAAACCGACTAGCCCTGCTAGTCACAACAACCAAGTAAAAAGATTGAAACTCCAATACTCAAGAAAATAAGACCAGCCCCGCTGATTAAACAAGATCGGACTAGTCCCACTAGTCAAGTAACATAAGGATATGGGGAAGAAAATATCACCATGCAATGAAGGGAGTCTCCCAAGCTCTATGCTCAAACTCACCCACAAACACATAGTAAGCATAGAGGAGTACTAATAATGCTCGACTACAATCACGTGAGGAGGAGAACTAAATAAATCGACCCATGGTGAAGAAAAATCATTCGAAAACAGTAAATCCATAAAGCTTCCCCAAATTCCGCAAATAACACCACAAGTACAATTCCCAACCGTACTAAAAAAATATAAAGATAAACAAATAAATTACGACGTGTCCCACACGCCAAAAGAATACTCACAAATCCTTCAACAAAATGTAAGTCGAAAATAATAATTATAAATTGGAGATAAATCATCAGAACTCAAAATCACACAAATTAATAATACAAAATCCAATTCCGAAAATGTAACCGAAAAGAATCATAATCAATCTCCGAAAATCCTTATTGAAAGTGAAAATCACGAGATAACCCGAAGTCAATTTCCGAACTCAATATATGCTCAAGTTATAATTTAATGGTAAATACTTAAAACAATAATTCGGGAAAAATAAGCATCATTGTTTGAAACAAAAGTTCACTCAGAGTATATGGCTAACATGGTACCCAAGCGTAAGGATCCTCATCATGCGATGAGTCAGTACCTCGTCTTGTACACAATTATATTCCGTCAACAACAATTCGACAAATAAATACGATTCTAAGATGAAACTCGAAAACCCCATGTACACAAACATCTCCATTTCTTTCCAGATTCAAGCCAAACTTCACCACTAATATGAATCTGTCGATTAAAGTATTCCATAGCGGAAACAAGGGAAATCCGAAGGTCGGATTCCCACAAATTGACATCCGAAACTCAAAACTTCAGAAATTCATAATCAATGTCAAACTTCTCCAAAATTCACCAAAATCACTTATCCAACCTCGATCTACAACAATTATAGGATTTAACCAGCCAAAAATTGAAGCCAGAAACATGCTTTACGCCTCAACGAGCTACCCATAGTGGCAGCATTTGGGCCCCACGCACCACCGATCATCACCTCCAATGGCCACCAAAGTTTGGCAGCAATACCTACTCAACTTTCTCAATTGTGACAAAGTTAGAAAATACCTCAAAGTGGTCGAACAATTAAACAACCCGATTATACAGTGAAAATTTCCAATTATGCTTTCTTCCTCTACACTTCGAATCGCTTCAAGAGGTTTGGAGAGCATGAAGAGTGGCTCAAGGCTCTTCTAATAGACCTGGGTTTATGGCCGGAGGTGGCCGGAATCGAGAGAAACTGGTGTTGACCACTTCTGCTACAGTAACAGTAAGCTTCTTGGTGTTAGTTCTCCGTTTTTGAGCCAAATCGTCACAACCCACTGTCGCAGGCTTCAAGGGAAGGAGGAGACGCGTCTGTGGGGGCCGGTAGCTCGCTTGTTGGTGGCCGAACGACGAAGAAACGTCGGAGAGAGAGAGAGAGTTGCAGAAGAGAGAGAGAGAGAAGAGACGAGGGGAGGAGGAGAGAGAGAAAAATGAGAGTTACCGAGCTCCACAGTAAAAAAATTCAAATTTATACCATTTACCCCAAATAGTAACTTTAATATTTCGCTTATAGCTTTCGCAAATGAACTTCGATTTTTACGTACCATATATGCATGCCCTCGGTTTAATGTCCTCTACAGCTTGCATGAAGAACATTTTCTCAAATTTTGACCTGAACAAAAAGTCAACTTTTAAGGCCACTAAAAGTATCGAAACGAAGTAGTTGTTGTTTACCGTCCAAATGACTAGTAGACGGGTAAATTGAGATATGGGACGTTATTGTTCAGCTAAATTAGGTCTCCTCTATGATGAAGAAAGAGCGGTAGAAGAAGGGAGTTTGCAAGTCCCCGAGGAAAAGAAGAGAAAAATAATTAAAAAAAAAACTTCAAAAACGGGAACTTTTAGTAAAACAAATACCTCGAAATAGTGATCGGAAATTCGCTGGAAAATCTCGTCGGAAAAAGTCACTGGAAAAATCTAGCTTGAAAACTGGCTGGAAAGCCACCGAAAAAATTGCCGGAAAATCACTGGAGCTGACTTGTCGCCGGAGCTAACGTGTTGAAGCTAACATGGCGGGAGTAGCTGACGTGGCGGAGCTGGCGGTAGGTGATGTGGCGAGGCTAACGTGGCTCTGGATGTGGGCCTGGTTGGCAGTGGGCCAGGTCTAGTCGTCTATGGACAACCCTTTTTTTTCTCTCTTCTTCTGAGCCGCGGGCCTGCTTCCCTTTTTTTCCTTTTTCTTTTCTTTTCTGCTGGGCCTGCCTCTCCCCTCTTTTCTTCTGACCTGGGCTGCGGTAGCTCTTTCCTTCTGGGCCGCACCTCCTTCCTTTTTCTTTTCTTTCTTTCTGGGCTGAGCAGTGATGGGTTGGTGGAGATGCAGCAATTAATTTTTTTGAGATTCTGACCAGTTCAGGGGATTCCAACGGCCAGTTCAGGCGATTTTAGGCAGGTTCAGGGAAGAAAATTTCGGTTCCCGGATTCTAGAAGAAAGATGCGTCATGTGAAAAAATAGGGCTAAATACTGGTTACTACCCTGTGGTTTAGGTCCAAAATCAATTCAGTCCCTGGACTTCTAATTTTACCAAAAACACCCATGTAGTTTCAATTTTGTTCTAATAGGTCCAATCTGTTAGTCTTTTGATAATTGAGTCATTTAACTTGTTGACGTGGCTCATATATGACCTATGTTTTATGATGTGGTGTTGAGGTGGCATGCATAGTCAATTTAGGACTGGGTCTCACTATTAGAAATCTATCAAATAAAAAGATTTTCATCAAATAATCCAACTATAAGTTGAACCCATATCAGAATATTAATGAATTGGACCTATTAAATCAAAATTGAAAGTACAGGGGTCTTTTTGATGCAGTTTCAATTTTGATCTAATAGGTCTAATCTGTTAGTCTTCCGATAATTGAGTCATTTAGCTTGTTGACGTGGCTCATATATGACCTATGTTTTATGATGTGGTGTTGATCGAGGTGGCATGCATAGTCAATTTAGGAGTGGGTTTCACTATTAGAAATCTATCGAATAATTTTTTTTTCATCAAATAATCCAACTATAAGTTGAACTCATAGTAGAATATTAACGAATTAGACTTATTAGATCAAAATTGAAAATACATGGGTGTTTTTGATGAAATTAGAAGTCCAGAAACTGAATTGATTTTAGACTTAAACTACAGGGTAGTAACCATTATTTAGCCCATATGAAGGTAGAAGGTGGACTGGAAAGGTGCGAACCAGGTAGGGGAGCTTTTGCTCATTCTAGGGGTTGATTCGATATTTTTCCGGCCGGTTCTGGAGGTGGCGTCGCCAGTTCTGGGCTCCTTGGATTGAGGGCTTCAATATATGCTACGGTGGTTGCTAGGATTTGAAGGCTACGATTTTAGGGTTTCAGGGTTAGGGCTTCGTGCTAATAACGTATTTAAGGAAAACTGAAATTGTGAGAGAATTAAGTCGTGCTTTCATTGATAATAGGGGCATCTTTATATAGAGGATTACAAGACATAGAATCAGAGTTGTACAAGGAAGGATAATCGTACAATTAATCGGATATCTATAAATATCTCCGAGAATATCTCTAACTCAAGTAACCTAGAGTTTGGGCCAAACATGTATTTCTAGATTTACTTGAACAAAAACCTAGTTTTCAGAAGAGCGTGTGGATAAATTATTTTTCTAATAACCAAAATCTATTCTAGAACCATTCATATTGCAAAACAAACAAAAAACTATGATCTGGATTAAAACAAAAATCTTTATAATTGTCTTCTTGTTCTGCCCATCCAACAATCATTATCTAGTTTCATCATTGAAAGTATACCAAACATGTGGGTAGCTCCCTCACAAAATTCATCGTAGTTGAATTGATAGAGATATAAAAAATAAAAATAAAAACAACAAATTATTGAAGATACAGAACTAACTCTTTGAGGGCATTTTGGTAAACTTAAGGATGTGTGTATAATTTTTTAAGTATTCAAAAAGTGAGTTGAACGTTTAAGAAGCAGGAGATATCTAAATATTAAATTAGGAGGTCCAGCCAACTTTTGAAAAAAAAGAAAAAAAAGTATCGAGCCTGGGCCAAGACATGAGTTTGACCCGTTCACATTCCTGCTCAGCAGCCCAAAGATAATTCGTTAAATCAAAGCGCTACTAACCGTTTGCCCATGCTTTGGAATCCTCGTCGATTTTTCCAAAGCTTCTCTTCCTACGCGTCTGGTTGATTGTGTCTGGTCTTTTTTCACGTTACGAGTCTTGTGGGGATTGAAGTTGGCTTCAAAAGTTCATCAATGGGTTCTGCTGCTGCTCTGAATATGGCGTCTTCCATTACTGTAATCAGCTCAGCTTGTTCGACGAAATCAAAGCTCAATGACAAATTCACCTGCGGGTTTCATAAATCCAATCCCATCACCAAAATCTGTGCCATATCTCGAAACGGTTCCGTTTCTGGTTTTGCTTCTGCTTCACACGGGGTTAGCCTCTACTTTTCTTTCTGCTCTAATTTTTGGTTGAACAAAATTGTTGCATGAATTGGCAACAAATATGAGTTTCTTAATTCATTGCAGAAACTTATATCATGGTTGCCTTTTTCTTTTTTGTGGGTTTTGGACTTTGGAATTAACATTTATTTCTGTCTGCTGGATCCCTCTCCATGAAATGTTGTGTTAGCATGATTGTCATTTCCTGCCGGTCACATATGAAAATGCCAAACCAAACCCATTGCTATAGCAACTTGGCATCAGTTGTTATCTTCGGCTGAATAAAACCTGGTCGGGCAAGGACATTTTGAATGAGAGCTTGTAAGGATCAGTATATGAATGAGTATGATTTTTCATTTAGTGTAAAAAAACAGGTTTCTAGCTCCTTTTCTTATCCTTTCCTTCTGATGATTCACATTCAGTTTGATTGAATAACTCACGGATTAGTTAATGCTCTGATTTCTTATGCATGCTCTATGTCCTTGCGTGCACATTGAAGATGGATATAGCAGTTTAGCATCTTTGTAGCTATTTAAGATTTGAAGTGTCTTCAGTACATCCATAATAAATGTGTCATGAATGTAAATCTCTTACAGAGTTTATTTGATGCTGTAGGCTGAGTGCTCAGCTGGAGATGTGCGTAAACAACGAAGTAGTCTTGAATCTTTTTTTTGTTATGATAAGGCTATTCCGGAGGAGATTATTGAGAAGCCCATAGGGATATCTTTGGTGGAAAAATTCATTGGAAACAATCCCCGATGCATAGATTGTGAAGCAAAAGGCGCTGTTCTCTGCACAACTTGCTCTGGTTCAGGCCTGTATGTTGATTCAATATTGGAGAGCCAGGGCATTATTGTCAAAGTCCGCTGCCTAGGTAAATCACTTTTCTTCTCTTAACAGCTTCAGTCTTACAAATTCATTTGTAAGTAAGGATTACATTCTTGCGGTTCAATATATCATTCATTTCTAGCAACTGTGAGGTAACAATCTTATAATCGTATGACCCCTAAAAAAATACTCACTTCTTTACTTCAACTTCCTTTTGTACTTTGACTTATAAATGGCATGAATCTGAAATTAGCTCATACAGTCGTGGTCTGAACACTTATTTTTACCTTTTCTGAGAGGGATATTCACAAGAACTGCCTACTTTATAAACATATATTTTCTAAAGTGACTATTGCAACACCAGAAAGGAGAGAATAGCTATATATATGAATAAAATTGTGGAAGCAGGGCCATATCCAGGCACGCTCGAAACGAAAGTGGGATGGTAGGGGAATGGCACAATAGTTTCATTGTTTGCTCAAAATCTCTTTTGATTATGCTGCGTTGTCTTTGTCAATTTCAAAATTTAGGTTTTTTCTCTTGTGAGCAAATGCAGTGGAATGTGATGATGGAAGAAATAGTCAACATCTATTCCTTTGTTCAAATTAAGTATAAAAACGAAATGTTGGTTGATTTCTGGCCTGTTTATTTAAGAGGAAAAGCTAAACAACAAAAGATCTAGAACGGTTAAATGCATTGTTGTAGCAGTAAGTACTGTGGGTTGGAATCCTGTGGTTGTATGATCTATGCTGCATGGATACTTCAGAAACTAGCCATATGGAGAGGAAATATGTCAAGATATGTATCAACAAAAGGATGATGCCATTTTCATTTGCCGCTGCTATTTCCTTCTTGAAAACGCAGTTAGATCTTTCCTTATCAATTTTTTTTTTTTCCAGACCAGACTTTACTAATATTCTATAGAATGAATAACCAATAGTAGCTGAAGTTGTTCTCATTTCTTGATGTTATTGTCTTTCCAACATACTTGAGATCAAAAGCTTGGTCTAAAAGATACCCTCATCTAGAGCTTTACTCGTTTCAAAACAGTAGCAGGAATGAATGCTTACTTCTGTTTAAAGACAGTGTTTTGATAGCGAGTAAGTTCACATATACATCAATTCTGAGTTTTAATTAACCAGACGTTTGGTCCGTTTGGAAAATTCACAATTTTAAATGGTGTTCATTGTATTTGATCAATAAAAGCTTTGGATTGGTGATGGTCACTTCAGAAGAAAAGCCGATTGCACTTGATTATCAGCTGTTGGTTTATTTTTATACCTTTGATATATTACTTCAAATGACAATATTGTAATTTGATATATGTAGGTTGTGGGGGAACTGGTAACATTATGTGTTCAGAGTGTGGTGGCCGCGGTCATCGTGGATGACTTTACTGGTTTGCTTATCTTCCTCCTTTTGTTGCATATGCAAGTTACATGTATTATACTCATATATCAGATTATTACTCTTTTTGGTTCCATAGTGGCAATTCTATGAAAAAATTGGATCGAAGTTCCACAGTAATGTATTTCATTCTTTTCCATTTGGCAGTACTTTTATGAAATCTTTGTCTTCATATGCTTTTGACAACTGAGTCTTGTTGATTTTTCCAGTCATATGCTGTGTACTACACTAGAATAATATTTTTACCTTCTGTAACACAGAGAAAAAAAAAAAACCAGAAATAAACAGAAAATAAAAGAAAAGGGGGACCGATTGAAATCTATTATGCTGGGAAAAATTTGAACCTGTACAGCTTGCAGTATGCTTTTTGACATGTTATGTAGTAATATTGGTCTATGAAATGTATGTAATAAAAAGGTACATGGTTCCATGTCTCAACAGCACCTTGTCTATATTGTAATACTCTCCAAAATAAGCCTTTAGAGGCTGGAATGAATTGAAAATGAGTCTTTAGTCTCCACTGCTACTGGAGTGAGTAGGGAAAAGCCGATCATCATTAAGCTTGAAATCTCCGAAGCTCTTCAATGCGAACAGGAAGTGTTGAGTCAAATCGCGTGCTATTAGGGTTCTCTGCATAAGCTACGTAGTAAGACAAAACACATGCTTGTGGCCATGCCACAGCAATCCTGCACTGAATCACACACATCAAAGCGTTAAAAGACATGTTTTGGGCATGCAAGATGGTTCTTATGTTTCCATTTTCAAATTACAGCTGAACTGAGTTCCTTACCATGAAATAGCCAATCAAGAATGCATATAAGGAGACTTCAGTAGCATAACTCTTATGAATTGCAAGAGTCCAAGTTCCACTGACTAGGCTACATATTGCACCTCCGACCACCCCAGAAAGAAAACAGAACGATGTAGTGAGATCTAAGTCGATTATTTCTCTTAGTTCTATATTCCTGAACATCTCCCATGTATCAGCTGATGCCTGCACAAAGCCCTTGTTATAGACTCCAACATGCACAAAACCCCAGCGATTCCCATACATTACCAGAGTCGAAGCCAGTCCTGAATAGCAGTTGGCGCATGAAAATAGAAACTCGTCTGTATCCCCTGCAACCAATTTCATGCCTCTGGCTGACCCCCGAATAACTCCGAGAACTGGAACCAAGATGGAGCCAATGCAGATACTCCCCATTGAGTGCTTAAGTGTGTTGCAGAAAGCCTCACTTGTGTCAACATCTTCTCCGCATGCAAAGTGCATGTACTTGATGCGTGAAATTGTGACTAGCAGCAGGTTCTTGATGAGATGCATAGTCCATGCCATGCTCGGCAAGATAACCGAGATAAACAGGACACTAAAGCTGCTTCTTATGGCAGTGGCTCCTCCGATGCCGGATACCAAGAAAGAGAGGTAGAGGATACAGGTAAAAATTGATAGAATGAGTAATGTTGGATTTTGGGAGGAGGGACAGCTGTAGAAACAGATAATATCCTGATGGCAAATTCGATACGGGGACTGACCCAGCAGGCATACAGCGATTGAATGAGCGCACAGATGATTGCAACCCCACCTGCAACCAAACTCCCAGCAGAACTTATAGATATGAGAAGTACACCAACTGCGCAGGTTAGCAAGGGGCTGAGCCAAAAGGCTGTTTTAATGGCTTTCGAAGGGCTTAACCTGGTGACCCATTGCCATATTAAAGCGACAATTGCAGAGCAGAGTGTTGAAGTGAGCAGTGGAGCATAGAACTGTAGTGGGTGGAAATGGTGCTTGTGATTGGTGGAAATGAGACCGTAAACTGTCAGAAAGATTACCAAGAAGGCGATCAAGACTAGGTGCAAGGAGAAAAGAAATGTGAAGAGCCTCATGACAAATTCCCCCGCCGTACTTGGATATTGAATGGAGCTATGAGGTTCTTGTGTCGGCTACCAGTTAAACTGGATTGATATTTTTTTGGGTCAAAAACTGGATTAATATTAGTTAGCAAGAAACTCAACTGGTTCTGCAAAAAATGCGTTGTTTCTTCTAATTTTGAAAGGTTCCCACAAGAAAGAGAAGAAGAAATGGTTGACAGAGACGAAAAAGAGAGAAAGAACCTTGATGCGGTTCGTGGCCTACTTCTTCTTGAACTTGTTTGAGGATGTTCTCTGTAGTTGCCATCAATCGTCTTAAAATAAGTTTCTCTGCGGATTTCTTCTCACGCCACTTTCTTTGCTTCCAAGATTTAACAAAATCTGATGGAAATTTGAAATACCTATATGTTTTATCCACTTGGACTTAAATAAAAACCTGTTCCACTCTTTTTAAATTGTTGAATGAACTGACCGAGTCTTTATATAGAATTGCCTTGTTCCTCACGTAGTCTAATGGGGGCAGAGATGGACGAAAAGTCAGCCATGGTGATGTGCACAGTTAGTTGGGTTGGCTGGTGACCTACGCCAGTTTTTATTCGGTGACACCCTCGTCAAGCAGCTGGGCTTTCTCCCGGACAATGGATTGGGCATTCTGTTGCTCTTATAAACGACACAAAAATGAAAGGTTTGTTTTTTTTTTTTTGGTCTGAAGAAAGGTTTTGTTAATATTTCCAAAAGCTAGTAGATTCCTTCTACACTGCAAATCCTGACAATTGTTCTAGATCTGAACCCAAATTTGCAGCAAGACAGTGCAGGTTAGATTAGCCATAAAATAATTACATTTCTAGTTACTTGAGAAAAATAATGATCAAGTTGAAATTCACTTCAATCTTGAGGAGAGACCAAATAGAACTTCAAAGGCGTGTTTGTTACGTGGGATTGAATGAGATTGGACATCCTTATCTAATATTAGACGAGTTATCCCACGTTTGGTATCTGTAAAGACTATTGAATGAGACTATGCAGTCAACAAAACGACCCCAACACCTTCTAACATAGCATCACCAAAAATCAACATACTATAGAAACGGGTCTTATACAACGTTGAAATCTCATACTCAGTCGTTCTTTGCTTTAATCTCATCATTCTCTCTCAATCGCTTCTTTCGCTTTGATGAAGGACTGTTCTTTTCATGTCCAATTTCTCTCTCTCTCTCTCTCTCTCTCTCTCTCTCTCTCTCTCTCTCTCTCTCTCTCTCTCGCATTGATTTTTGTTCACTCTCATTCAATTTCATGACTCGCCGACTTTGGTCCAATCCTTTGAGTCCAGTCAAATCAGGCTTTGAATCTTGGAATTAGGGTTTTGATAATGAAGAGTCCTCTTTGAATAATTATTTTGTTGTATTGTTGCTTAGAAAGTCTGTTGTGTTGCCAATTTCTTATAGGCAGAGGATTCTTGTAATTGAGGCACTTAGCCATTTGTTTCTTGCAATTGAGGATTCCATTTGATGGTTAATGCTAGAATTTCATGGGTTGAGATGCTATTGCCAATATACCATCAAGCATGGGATATCACTATTGTGATTATTCTGCTCTTTAGTCCTACGTAGTACCAAACAATATTAAGGTATTATGATAGCATAAGCTAGGTTATAAGAGTCTTGAACTGTTATAGAAATTAAAGTGAGGCATAATACTCTTGTGAAACAAACATGCCCCAAAAATGCTCATAGGCTGGTATGAAGAAGCAAAGAAACATCCACCATAAAACTGTGACACTAATTTTCACAAAAAAAATAAAAAAATAAAAAATTGTGACACTGACTAATATATGAGGATGACAAAACACACCTACATCCACATGAGTCGAAAACCACTACCACCAAACCCAAGCTCAATCACCACCTAAATGATTAGGTCCGAACCCAAATCAATCAACTAAGCAAACACACTATGCTAGCATACTTCATATAAACAATCACTGCTCCCAAAGGATACGGATTATGACCTACTATTTCGGATTTGCAGCCAGATCTCTTTTACTTTTTTTTTTTTGTGCAGCCTTATTCTCATCTCTTTTTAACAAGACATGCCCCGGATTTTACCTTGAAATCCGAAGTGGCCTGCAGGGCCCACATTAGAAGAAAGTCTACCTAAAATTTGACAGAACTTCCCATAAAATTGGATTACCCAAACCTGTAAAACAAACTCAACACCCTTATTACACAAATCGAATCTCCAACTCCTAGAGCCTACTTGCTCCATAATAATAACCAACTCCACCAAAAATACGTATGGGTCATTGCCCTTAAATCTCAATCATCAAATTTTGATATAAAATAAGTAATACTGATTAAAGTAATTTATTTTAAACTAGAAGAAATCAATAATATGAAATAAATATCTAGCATTTCACCTGTAACTCTCACCAAGTGGTTATTAGCTGAGTTACCTCACTTGTACCACTGGCTAGACAACTACTAGGATCATGTCAGCAATTGTACTCATCAGATGGCCACTAGGATCATATTACCGATAGCACTCATTAGACGGCCATTAAGATCAGATCACTAGTAGCACTCACCAAGCGACTACTAAGATCTGTTCACCAGTAGTACTCACTAGGCGGCCACTAAATGGAAGATGCCAAAAGAATGGATTACACTATACAACTACTCACTTTAACTGGAATATCTATAGTTTACTGCTGATTGACATCTCATGTCATCTGGAGAGTATTGCTGACTAGATGACGAATTGGAGGGTACTGTCGATTAGAATACTCTTCTCACTTTATCTGAAGTATCTAAATAACACTTATAAATTGGTGATGACTAGAGGGTACTACAAACTAGTTATCTCATGCCATCTAGAGGCTACAGCCGACTAACCTTCTCATCTCATTTGGAGGGTAGTACCAATTAGATGATGCATCAGAGGGTACTGCCGACTAACCATCACATGTCATCTAGAGGGTACTACCGACTAGATGAAGCATTAGAAGGTATTGCCGACTGGATATTGTTTGGAGTTTATTACCTACTAGCCTATTACCTAGAGCGTACTGCCAATAGGTAAGGCATGCACGTATTTAATAATATAATTAACCTCATTAATAAAAATCACTTATAAGCTTGAATTATCAACCCACCACACTATGTCTCAAGGGGAGAAATGTGATCATAATCCACATCACGTGTTTATTATTTCTCAAACCTTATTCAAAACTCAAATTTCTAATATTTATCGAAAACCACAATTTATATTAGTTTCCTTAATTTAATACTTTGAACAACTTGAGGAAAAATCACAACGACCCAACGGTCGGATCATCACAAATTCAAGTCTGAAATTCCAGAAGTTTCAAAATTTTGATTGTTCGCCAAACATTCTCCAATGACCATGAAAATCATACCAACGTGTTCCTAATGTAGAACTATACCTAACAAGCTAACAAAGATGACTAGAGGAGGCGGCACGCGCCCTCACGCTCCTTAGAAAGTAGGGCGTAGGCCCCGTCCCAACCCATAATTAGGGTAGCATAATCTATGTCAAAATGTTCACCATATCTCGTACAGCAATTTCCCAACTACACTTAGTCCAATTACGAGTGAAAATGCCATAAACTACCTCAAAAGCTTTGGAGATCCTCAAACTAAAATTCTTTGATTCTCCTTCCTCCGACGAAATGGAGCTTAATTGTTGGTAGCAGTAGAATCAGTAAAGCGAGGGCTTCAAAACCTAGTCAATTTCTTGGCCAGAAGTCGTCGAAGCAATGAGATTAAGTCGGGTTATTTCGTCCAACACTACGATTGAGAATCACTTCAATTTTCCTTTTTTCGGGCTCTATGGACTAAATTGCTTCCATGGATCACAAGAGGTAAGGAAGGCACTTTGAATTGAGGTAGTGCGGTAATTTACGGTGGCTGGATGACGGTGAAACCCGCCAAGATTGCATTTAGGTTGGGTTGGAAATTCAGGTATATATGTGTCGAGAGAAATGGGAATAGGGGTTTTGAACAAAAATGGAAAATTCCCTTTATGGAAAGGTGAAATCGCTAATATAGTAGGTTTCCCACAAAAAGAAATTTTTGCATTTCAGATCGTAATTTCTTCATACGAACTTCATTTTGCATACCATGTATCCACGAACTTGGTTTAACGTCCTATACAACTTTTGTGAAGAAAGTTTCCTAAAAATACTTGGCCAAAGAAAAAGTAAACTTTGGAAACCCCTTTAAAGTCCAAAACGAAGGTAAAAAGTAAATATTTTAATCGATTACCATTCAAATGGCCAGTAGATGGGTAATTCTAGGTACGGGGTGTAACATTTACTCTTACTCGTACTCTTTTCCCCTATATGCTAGGCCCGATCGATTCGGGTTTTATAAAATTTGTTGGAGTCAGAATCAAAACTGACTCATTAAATTTGGTTTGATTTTGGGTATTTTCAACTTTAGAATTGAGAATTTTGATCGTTTAGTATTGCCAGGTTTTTGATTTGTTGCTACAAAAAATAGCGTGTGTTCCAAATCTTTCAGTTCAATGATCAAAACTCAAAAACTTGTGTAATGAGCTCATAAGCAGCATAAATGACACACCATAGTGCCCAAACATTATATAGATCTAATAATCCATCAAGATATATAGCATCAGTTCATCGCATCAAGTTACAAACTGACCTGCACAAAAGTTAGTGCACAATTTAAACCATATCAGTGTAGTAAGATTAAGTAGGGTATCGTTTTCCACTGGGGATGAGGGATTACTTATTCCTGCAAAAATAAAACTTTAGACCAAACAAAACAAAGCGTGTGTGTGTGTGTATTTATAATATTTACGATTTACAAAGAAAAGGGGGTTTAGGTTTAATTTTCTAAACTAACATCTAATTATACACAAGTGACACACAAAATCAAATCATAAACCAAACAGATAAAGATGAATGGAAGATGTAGAGATGAAATTAACTACTCATTGACACGTTAACAAGGTTGATATTCTTAATTTTTGAATCAAATATATCATAGCAAGGAATTGATCAAAAACAAAGATGAACGCATACAAAGTCCCTTTTACTTTCCTTAATTAAATTAAGAACTAAATTCTGCTTACTACCCTGTACTTTCAAGGGTTCATCAGTTCAGTCCCTGCACTTCTAATTTAATCAGAAAAGTCTTTGCACTCTCCAATTTCATCAAATCGATCCAATCCATCACTATTCCATCAATTTTCGGGAAAAATTTCCAAACTATCCATCTGCATTCACAACACTGACGCGTCGGTGGGCTATCTAGAGATGGGTAGTTTGGGAATTTTCCCTGTGAGAAGGTCCCACGTCAGCATTTTAACAGCGAAAATTGACAGAATAGTGACGGATTGGATCGATTTGATGAAATTGGAGAGTGCAAGGACTTTTCGGATTAAATTAGAAGTGCAGGGACTGAACTGATGAGCCCTTGAAAGTTCAAGGTAGTAATCAGAATTTAATCCTTAAATTAACTACATAAACGCACCATAGTTAATCCTATTAAGCATGCAATTACTAGTGGTAGCTAGTTACTAACAAGAACACACTGAACACATTAAGCACAATAGAAGTTTGACCAATTCAAGCAAAGAACACAAGTTGAAACATCATACAAGCATGCAAAGCTCATTGTTGATTTACCTAAGGAATTATAGGTTTTCCTCTTAAATTATTATGACCTAGAACGCTAACACATCTTAATATGGATTCAATTACATGCTCATCAATCAAAGTATGTATCCAAAGATCAACAAACTAGTAAACGATGGGATTGAAGCACAAAATCAATAAATATGTTATGATATAATGAAATCGCAAATTTCAGATTATCTAGAACCCAAAAAATTTTAACAAGCTTCATGGTATTTGGAAATTAAACATCATAACAAAAATCTGTTTTGAATTACAATTATTGAAAATCGAAATCAAAGGAAAGGTGTTCATGGTTATACTTTTAAATCTTTAAGAACGCAAGAAGCTTCAAAAAGTGGTGGAGGTAGACGGAAAGGATGCTTGGAATGGAGGATGATCACGGCTATGGAAGAGGATGATGCTCATGGCTTCAATGCTTGAACTTTGGAAGAATGCCGAAACTTGAGAGAAGAAAGGGGATGCAATTGCAATTTTGATTTAGGATTTGGTGGTGGTGCTTAACGTCTCACAATGCCTCCTATATATAGTACACGGCCTCTTGGGGTATCAAGGTTGATTTCTACCTCAATGATATCATTCAACCAATTAAAATATTGAGTGAGAAGTAGAGAAAAATCTTAAATCTTCATAGTATTCTTCATTGCCGAAATCTTTATGTATCTTCCCTCAATTTGGTCTTTATTCAACTCATATGGAATCAGGAAACCTAAATCAATATTTATTCTTTTTTATTTTCTTTTCCATAATTCACATGAAGTAGATATCTTCCTAAATTCCTTCAAAGTTGACGTCAAGAATATCTCCTTGAATATTGCACTGCATAAAAGAATTAATTTGAGAAAATAACTCTTTCAGGATGTTTTGATCCTTCTAGAAACTCACATGCAAGTCACATGCTTCAATCATTGGGCCATGCTTCTCAACTTGGACAATTTCGAAGCCCATCTTCAAATGTGACGCCATTCTTGGTCTTTTAGAACATTCTTGTACAATATTCAATCATCTTGAAGCCACAACATCTCCTAGTCTTCCCAAGTATCCTAGTATCATCAGGACTCCTAATGCAAATAGGTTTTTTTAGTCCAATTAGGACTCTTCATTTTTGAGATATTCTGGAACCTTTCTGAGCTCTCCTTATTCAATAGGGACTCTAAGTCATGTTAGGTTTTCTTTTCCTGGTAAGAATGAGTTTCCTCGCCTAACTGAGATTCTGTCATTTCTCATTTCTGCACTTCATTTCCACAAGCTCACTCCTAGTTGACTTAGGATTCCTACTTTAGTAGGGATTCCTCTTAGTAATCTAATAACTTTAAAAGAATGAAAACAAAAAAGTATTGTACTTATAGTTTATGATAATATACTTGACATTATTTTAGACTTTTTTAGGATGGACAGAAGTTGCATGTTCTTACAAGATAGGTTTCACCACCCTGATTTCACCAACGATCTGAAAACATTTTTGAGTGCTGCAGAACAACATCTGAATCATAAAAATAAGACATGTTGCCCCTGTTCTAAATAATGTCAAAATGCATTGCCGTGTCTTACTTTACACGAGATACGCAGACATATATTGGTAAATGAGTTTGCACGACATAATACGACATGGACTGAGCATGAGGAAGATTATAATGATGTGGCAAATGACCAAAAAGATGAGGAAATTGAAACTGACAGTGAGGATGATGATGACAATACTTTGGTGTTTGACATATTAAATGATGTTCAGGGGCCTACAAATATGGAGATGGACGATGATGTGACAAGTAATGACAACAATACTCATGCTAACAAATATGACTATTTTTTGATGAAGCCCAACGAGAATTGTACTCGGGTTGTACATTGTCTTTTATTTTAAAGTTAATGCATGTCAAGGTACTTGGACGTTGGAGCAATAAAAGTTTTAATATGTTGCTCAAAATGTTAAAAGACTCACATCCAGAGGGTGCATCTATACTAGCATCACATTATGAAGCGAAAAAGATGTTGTGAGAATTAGGTTTGGGCTATGAATCCATACATGCATGTAAGAATGATTGTGCATTGTTTTGGAAAGAGAATGAAAAACTTGATAAATGCCTTGAGTGTAATGAACCAAGATACAAGTCTAATGATGGAAAACGCAAGAAAGTTCCACAAAGTATTGCGCTATTTTCCATTGAAGCCGAGATTGAAGAGGTTATTTATGTCGAGACATACAACAACTGATATGAAATGACATAAATGAAAAAGACAGAATGAAGAGGGTTTTCTTTGGCATCCAGTTGATTCTGAACAGTGGAAAAAGTTTGGTGAGGAGTAACTTGATTTTGCTGCAGACTGTCGAAATGTTAGGTTGGGGCTTGCTACAGATGGTTTTAATCCATTTGGAAATATGAGCACTCGTTATAGTATGTGGCCAATTATGATAGTGCCATATAATTTGCCACCTTGGAAGTGCATGAAATGAATGTTTTCTATGATGTCATTACTTATAACTAGTCCTCGAGCACCTGGAAAAGATATTGATATGTATCTTCGTCCATTAATAGATGAGTTAAAAGAATTGTGGGAGGTTGGGGTTGAAGCTTTTGATGTTTCTGTTGGGAAAAAATTTAATATGCTGGTATGTGTATTGTGGACTATAAATGACTTTCCTGCTTATGCAAATTTATTTGGATGGAGTACTAAGGGGTACAAAGCTTGTCCTGTTTGTAACAAAGATATAACTTCAGAGGGGTTGAGAGGAAAAATATGTTACATGGGTCATCGAAGATTTTTGCCTCTTGATCATGAGTGGAGAAGGAGTATAGATTTTAACGGTTTAGTTGAAAATCGTCCTCCTCCTAGATTTTTTTTCTGGGATGACATATTAATGAAATTAGAACGTGTTTACAAAGCTAAACTTGATAAACATCCTGACAATCCAGATCTAAAGCGGCAGCGTGGGCCTCATGAGCTAAATTGGACCAAGACCAAAAAGAGTATTCTTTTGAGTTAGAGTACTAGTGAGAGCTTGGGTTGAGACATAATATTGATGTGATGCATGTCGGAAAAAAATATATGTGATAGTGTCATTGGAACTTTGTTGGATATTGATGGAAAAACAAAAGACACAAAAAGGCTCGTTTAGACTTGGTAGATAGGAAGATAAGGAAGAGATTACATCTCAAAAGTCAAGAGAATAAATTGACGAAGCTCCAAGCTAGATATGTGCTTAAATTAGAATATCATAGACTTTTCTGTAAGTTTCTCAAATTTGTCAAATACCCTGATGGGTATGTTGGCAACATCTGTAGAAATGTGAACATTGTTGATGGAAAGATACATGGATTAAAAAGTCATGATTGACATGTTTTACTTCAACGTCTCCTCCATGTTGGTATTCATTCATATTTGGACAAGGATGTGTGCACTGCACTTGTTGAGCTATGCATTTTTTTCCAACAATTATGTGCAAAAGCTTTAAAAGTATCAGACTTGGAAAGAATAAAGAAAGAGATAGTTATGATACTGTGCAAATTGGGGAGAATTTTTCCACTGGCCTTTTTTGATGTAATGGTTCACTTGGCAGTCCATTTACCTCATGAAGCCATACTTGGAGGTCCTGTTACGTTTCGGTAGATGTATCCTATTGAGAAGAATTTAGGAACATATGAAAAGTATGTTACAAATAAAGCTCGACCTGAAGGTTCTATTGTAGAAGCATATATTGTTAATGAAGCCATTACATTATATTCTATGTATTTTCGTGAAGTTGAAACCCGTTTCAATCAAGCAGAACGAAATGTTTATGTAGAACAACCAAGTAGATGATGATTTATCGGTGTTGTCTCAAAAAGTTCGTTCATGTAGTGGAAAAATATATATATTACTGGACCGGAATGAAGTGGATAAAGCTCATTGGTTTGTGCTATACAACTATGAGGAGGTGCAACCTTATATCAAGTAAGTGCTTTTTGTGCATCTGTGTTTATTAGGTTCAATTTTTAAAATCAAATTAGATATTTAATTGTCTAATTTATACATGCAAGGAACATGAAGATGAGTTAAGGCAAACAAGTAATGACAACTTGTATAAAAGACAAGAAAAAGAGTTTCATACTTGGTTTGAAAAATGAGTAAGTTATCCATGCTCAATTTTAAATAGTAACTTTGTATTATATTTTTATAAATATGCTAAATTTTATTAATGTCATTCATAGATAACTAATATGAGAGTAAGGGATTGGTGGATGCAACTGATAAGCTTTATTCTTTGGCTTGTAAATCGGATTTTCGTGTTCATACATACACTGGTTGTATTGTTAATGGAGTTCGATTTCATACAAAATATCTTGACGATCATCGCACCACATAAAATAGTGGGGAATATGTTCCCGGAGTTTTCACTGGTGGAAGTCATGATTATTATGGTGTTTTGCTAAGTTTTATGAAGTTAACATATTTAGATACGAATCAGGTTTTCTTATTTAAGTGTAAATGGTTCAAGTCCGACCAATCAAGTAGAAATGAAAGGAGGAGAATGATACGGTATGATTACAATCTTACTAGTATTAATACAAGATCTACATGGTATTATGATGAACCCTTCATACTTGCTATGGAAGCACAACAAGCATTCTATCTTAATGATTATAAGTTGGGTTCTCACTAGAAAGTCATACAAAATGTACAATTGAGAATGTATGTTGGGGATGCCTATGAAGATGTAGATGAAGATGGTGTTGATTCTGTGGCAAATGATGTTTATCAACAAGATGATTTTAATGATATTCAGTGGTTTGTTCAAGAAGAAAGTCTTAAAACTCCTGAATTGCATTTAGACGATATTGAACCGGAAGTTATTGCTTCAAATATTGTGAATAATGAATGGATGAATGATAGTAGGGGCGATAATTTTATAAGCGATGATGTTGAAGAAGAAGAAGAAGATGATGATAAAGACCATGATGAAGAAGAAATCATTCCAAGTGAAAAGGATAATGATTAGTTTATAATATAGCTTAATATTAATTTTTTGTTATCCATTTTAATATTTTTTTTTTGGACTAAACCTTATTACAATTTGTGACGTTTTGTGTTTGAGATTTATAATGAAAAATTGTAGTGATAATTATTCTATTTATATTTGTTTGAGGTTTATTAATGCCTCTTTGGCTAGTGCTTTCTGATCTACCGTTATAGATTTTTTTTTTATAAAAACGAAGTTTATTATTTGTTGATTTTGCATTTTTTTATAATAGTAGTCACAAGATGCGCTGTTCTAATGTGTTTAACATCCAAAAGCCTACTACTGGTATGTATTGTATTTTGTTTTTTTATAAGTTTATAATTTATTTATTTGAATGATTAATTAATAATTTAATTTAACATGTATGTATAATAATAGGTAATGCACCAAGTAAACGCTTTCGTGTAGCAGCTATTGATCTGCCATGCCCAAATGGATCCCGTTCTACTTCAGCTAATTCTTCAATTTTTGTTTTGCTACAACAATATTTACAAAAAGTTAGATTTAACTTATTTATTTACTCATATTGATTAATTTAACATGTGTGTGTAATAACAGGTAATGCAATGAGTAAACACTCTCGTGTACAAACTACTGATCAGACATGCCAAAATTCTGTAGAAGATGGACTCAATTCTTCTTTTGGTACCACTACAGAACTAACTACTACTGGTAAGTAGTATTGCAGTTTTCTTGAATTCAGTTTTTATCACTTTAATTATTTATGTACTAAGAAGTGTAGATAAAAGAGAGTGGAATTCACTTTTGTTTTCATGAATTACAAATTAGAAGGGTATACCTAAATTATGTGTATAATGACAGGGGTCAGAATTAGTTCACAACTTCAACATCAAACTGCTAATGATCAGCTATTGATAAATGTTACATCTGAAGTTCTAAATGATAATGTGATATTAGCTAGTAATCAAGAGCCTCCTACAGGTATATACAATATTATATATATTGTCATATTTTGAGAACTAAATATATTTGTGTACATTAATTAAGAATTATGTTAAAGATCCAACAAAAAAGGTGCGGGTGCGGGGAAAGATAAGATGAGTGAATGCAGATAAGGTGCTTTCTCAATTGAATGTTAAAATACCTGTCACTCTGACAGAACAAAATGGCAGGCCTACAGGCCCATATGTTGAAATGTTGGCCAATGAAATTGGTTTCACAGTTCGAAACCATGCCCCACTGAATGTGGAAAAATGGAAGCAGATTCCGAAAACTAAAGTGGATAAGTTGATTAAAAGAATAACGATGAGTGATGGTTTGTTTTACTGAAATGTAAGTTTATATTGATTGCTTTAATTAAATATTTTGTTTGACATGAAATTATTTATATGCAGAACAAGTTTGACACTGACATGTCTCTCCCATGAGTCGAGAGATATGTAATTACAACATGTCAGACTGTATTTTGTAATTTTCGTTATAAGTTGAAGAAACATTTTAGAAATTTTTAATAATCGAGGAAACAATTGAAAACAAACACGATGATGCCAAGACTCATGAAGAATGAGAGTTTCTCTGTGCTCGTTTTTCTAGTGAAAATTTTCAGGTACAATATTGTTTTTTTTTTTTTTACTATTTTTCAACACATTTCACTTTTTTGTTATATTATTCCAACTAATTGTTTGATATTTCATAATAATTTTTAGATTCGTTCAGATATGAATGCTATAAATAGGTTAAGGTTGACACATCACCACAAAGCTACAAAGTCATTTATGTCTCACCAAGAGCAAATTGTAAGATATTTATAAATTTTGTTAATAAATTTATAGCTTCAATATATATTTGTAGATGTTAAAAGAATGTGTTTGAATGCAATAAGCAGCACAGACTGGAAAGATGCAAGGTGCAATTGATCGCTTTGAAATAGAGTACAAAAGCACTAAGAAATGTTGGGACTTGGGAGCAAAAACAAAGTGGGTAAGTAACTTGTTAACGATGCATACGTATGGACAAAAGCTCTATAATGTATATATGTTGACCATGACTATAGGTGAAATTCATATAAATTTTCTAAATTGGATTAAATTGATCAGGTTGTAATTGAGAAGTTGCATATCATATCTAACTGTATATAATTTTTATTTGTAGGATGAAATGATTAAGATGCGAACTGAGACAACTCAATCTGATGGAACTCGGACAATGACAGATGATGAAATTTGTACAAAAGTCCTAGGAGTCAAATCAGGCTACATCAAGGGTTGTGGTTTTGGCCATAGACCTCTACCATCAAGGGTCTCTCATTCGTCAATAAATGAAATGTCTGAAAAGAACAAAGAGTTGCAAGAATGGCTTCAAGAGACTCAACACCTTGTAGTGTAACGTCCCGTATCTTAATTTATCCGTTTACTAGTCATTTGGACAGTAAACGACAACTATTTTCACTTTTACTATCGTTCGATACTTTTAGTGGCCCTAAAAGTTGACTTTTTGTTCGGGTCAAAATCTGAGAAAATTTTCTTCACGAAAGTTGTAGAGGATGTTAAACCGAGCGCGTGCATATGTGGTTCGTAAAAATCGGAGTTCGCATGCGAAAGTTACGCGAAAATGTGAAAGTTACTGTTTATGGTAAAAATTATATATATATATGGAAAAATTACCGAGGTAGGTTCCCATTTCCGGAAACTCACCCCAGCTCTCTCCCCCTTCCTCTTCGGGCAGCAGCTTCCTCGCTGCAATTCTACGCCGTCCGGTCGTCCCCCGGCGTGTTCCAAGCCACCACAAACTCGCCTCCTTCCCACCTTCACGCTGGTGCCCTTGATTTGCAACGATTTGGCCGGAAAAGCTCAAATCGACGTGAAGTTCCTTCCGGGTCCAATTTCGATCCTTCAGGCGATTCCATCGTTTCCGACCACCTTCGACCGCCAAAAGTGGACAGCAGGGACTCCTCGAGCTGGTGAACGTTTTCCCCAACCCCTCTTGCTGCAATTTCCGGTGTAGAGGTCGAATCGAAGAGGGGATCTGAAAACCATTTCTGGGTTTTCTTCACGGGCTTAATCCGGACGTTTAAAGGTAAAATTGAGAGAAGTTGTAGTTGAGAATGTTGTTGGGTCTGTGGTTTTGCAGCTACTGTTGATTTCTGGTGGCCATCGGAGGTGGTGGCCGCCGGCGCGTGAGCCCCACGCGCCGCCACTGTGGGTGGCGCGTGGAGGTGTGTAGGGCAGTGTTTTAATTCCAGTTTTTAGGCCATTAAATTCTATAAATTTTGTAGAGCTTGTATGTGAAGTTTGGTAATTTTTGGAGAAGCTTGGAATTAATTTTGAATTTTTTGAAGTTAGGGTTTCGATTATCGAATTATGAGGATCCGACCGTCGGATATCTCTCGGTTCTGCCTTGGAACCTTTAAATTAACGAATTGGTATTAGTGGTATAATTTGGGTTGAATCCGAGGAGAATGGGAGATATAATTATGAGGATTTGATTTTAGGAATCGTATTAAATTGTTGAATAATTATTCACGGAATATAATCATGTACAGGATGTCGTACCGAGCTCTGGCTCGATGAAGGAACTCGTATACGTGATCGTCGGAATAGTACTGTGAGTGGACTTTTGTTTTTAAGTAATTGATGCATGCATTATTTCTTAAAGTATGCTCTATTTATTCATCAATTTACATTTCGAGTATGAGATTATAAATTGATTTCGTATTATCTCATATAAATACTTTCATTATTGATTCGTTTCCAAAATTGCTTTTGATTTATAATCTTAATGGTGAATTATCTTATTTCCGAGGTTATTTCCGGAATTTTTCTCTAATTATATTTTATTTCGATTTGAGACTTTTAAAGGAGTTTCAAAATGGGATTTCGATGGAGTTGTATTTCCTCTTTTTATATCGACTTCGGTTTTGGCATTGAGAATGCCTTGTTGATGATTTTGGAAATGGATTTTGTTCCGGTTTACGAATAATATTATTTCTGCCTGTTTACTTTGAATTTGAGATGATCTGGACGTGTGGGACACGTCATGGGAATTTATTTGCGAGAGTTGGGGAAGTTTTATGGATTTATACAGATTTCGGATTTTCTTTTGCCATACTTTGGGTGACTTATCATTGCTAGCATTGATCTTCCGCCTTTGTGGCGAGGTGATGGGATCACCGAAGCCCTCCGCCTTTGTGGCGCTGGTTACTGTCTCTGTGACAGTAATTCTGAAGCCCAGTATCCTATCGCTACACATAGTGGCGTAAGGGTATATTACGGGAGTAATGGGAGTACTTTAGCCTGGGAGGCTATCACCCTAGCCTGGGAGGCTCACTTGTATGGCTATCGCCTTCCCCTACTCACTTTACTACTTAAGCTAGCGGGGCTAGCTCGATTTTTCGTTTAACCAGCGGGGCTGGTCTTACTTTTCCTTGAGTATCAGAGTTCCAACTTTTTCTTTTAAATCGTATGTGACTAGCGGGGCTAGTCGGTTTTCATGAGTGGAACTCCTCTTGTTTTATTTTCGTTAATCATTGCATGCATCGGGAATTTTATTTAAAAAAAAAGAATTAAATGTGGGAAAGTATAAAATACATTTGGTTTAAAATCGTTATTTTTGTCCACTCACGCTAACGTGTTTTTCAATTTCTTTCCCCTGGGTCCTTCGGTTTCAAATGCCCAGTTTGCAAGCGAAATTAGTTGAGGTCGGGCGCACATGGAGTCGAGGCATAGCCAACAGCATTGCTTCCGCGTACTCATTCTATTTCTGTTTTCTTTGTTACCTAGTGGATTAGTATTGCTCTGATAACCTATGGGATTAATATTGCTTTTGGGTTTAGACTGATATTTGTGAAATTGGAGTTGTGATTTGGGGAGCAGATGGCTTCAGAAGATTAAGGATGGATGATTTAGAAGTGTAAATGTTTTCCTACAGGTTTTGGGTAGCCTACTTTTAGGGGAAGTTCCGCCAAATTTTTGGTAGAATTTCTTCTAAAGTGGGCCCCGCAGGGCCACTTCGGATTTCAGGGTGAAATCTGGGGCGGGTCCTGTCATGTAGCGACTTAACAACAAAAGATTGATGCACAAAATGAGGTGATCCAGAGATTGGAGGAGCAAGCCAAAAAGTTTGAGGAGTTCATGACTAATTTTTCCAGGCAACATCCATCAAGTTAGTATCTTTATTAGAGAACTTAAATGTGATGCCCCGGAAATTCGTATTTATTTTCCGAGAATTTTCTGGAATTAATTTTATCTTTATTGGACGGTCTCGTGGCTCGTGGATGGAGCGGAAGTGTTTCGGACGAATTTCTATTCGGAAGTGTGACTTTAGGGGTGGCGCAAAGGTTGACTTTTTATTCATTGGGATTCTCCAGAAACTTCCTTCACGAAAGTTGTAGAGCGCGTCGATACGAGTTCGTGGATATGTGGAACGCGGAAATCGGAGTTCGTATGAAAAAGTTATGGCCATTGGAAGGAATTTCCATTTTGGTATAAATAGAAGTTTCCCGAAGGAGAAAATTACTATTTTCATTTGTTTCCTTTTCCGGAAACCATTTCTTTCTCTCTCTCTTCTCTCTCGGCTGCTACCTTCAGAATCGAAGATATCCGGCTGACCCGACCCGGACCCGGTCGATCCGACCAGACTTTTCCGGCCAACTGCGGCGATCTCCGGAGACGAAACTTTCCAGGCAGGATCGTCTCCTCCGTCTGGTCGTCCCTCTGGTGTTCTCTAGCGCCATTTCTCCTCCACGGCGGTGCTGCAAGGCGATACAGTTTGTGGATTTCGGACCCGGTCAGAAATCCTTGTTCCGACGTCGGCAAGGCTTCGACTCTTCTTGGTTGAGCTCAGAGCAGCCTCGTCGATCGATCCTTGGTGGTTGTTTGGATCGATTCACGTGAAACCTTGTTCAACTCAGTTGGGATTACTGTTCACGGCTTGTGAGGTAGTTTTCGATCCCTTAAGCTTGTTTTTTGACTTTGATCCAGTTATGAAAGTTCACAAGCATGCTTAGATGAAGCTTTTTGATGTTGGGAGTTTTGTTAAATATTGAGTTTTGGCCGGCGGCGGTGCGCCACCGCCTGTGGCGGCGTTTCGGCCATGTATGGGACTGTTTTTGGTATTATATATGTTCTCCTCGTTGATACGAGCGTTTCGATATATAATATGCAAATTTTGGAGTTTGTATGGAATTGTTATGATTTTTGCAGTTTCATACCGATCGATTTATTCGATCCGTGAGGATTCGAGCGTCCGATCGACTTGTGGTTTGGTCACATCGATCGTGGACGTATTCAGGAGACTTTGGGAGGTCTCGGATGTGTTTTTGGCTCGATTGGCGCCACTTTGGGGATTTTAGTTCAAAACAGGGGTTTCGAACTTAAATCAAATGTGAATCGTTACTAAGTTGGAACCGTATGTGATTAGGTACTTGACGAAGTATTTGGACGAGTTGTTGGTGATAGTTTTGGTTCGGTTCTGTATTGAAGACGCAGCAGGAGTTCGAGGTGAGTAATCTCACGAAGTTCATTCACGAACAGGTTCACCATACTGTTTTGAGAGTTATTTAGTTAACTGCAAACTATAGTTGGTAGTAGTAGGCATTCCTGAGTGGATGACTACGTATATATATATTTACGTGAAATATATATGTTTTGGTGGTTTGTGGGTTTTGAAACAATATGCATAAAATGATGCTTTTTATTGTTTTGGGATGTGGCTTTTGGAAAACAAATGATTGTGGAAATGTTGATTTCGATTTGTTTTGAAAAGCGTGTGATTTGTGTTTTTCAGGAACATTTTTAGTTCGCGAGTGGTTTGTTTAAATGTGGGTCTTGTACCGGGAGTAATTGATAGGGATCAATTACGGGGAATCTTTCATTTTAGATTCGTGTAACATTTTGGGTCCATTGTGACTCCTTTAATGTTTTGGTATTTATGCCGCGGGTCCAAAGACTTACGAGTCAAGGATCGTGGGTCACGAAACGTGATCGTGAGTGGGAAAATCGGGACTTCACGCCTTTGGCCGGGTTAGTGAATACGATCAGTTAGAGCTCTAGTCTGTCCGCCGTGCTTGTTTATTGATTTAAACGTGATTTGAGTGGGTTTATCCCGTGTTTGTTTATTGATTTAAACGTGATTTGAGTGGGTTTATCCCGTGCTTGTTTATTGATTTAAACGTGATTTGAGTGGGTTTATCCCGTGATTTGTTTATTGATTTAAATGTGATTTGAGTGAGGTTATCTCGTGCTTTGTTTATTTATTTAAATGTGATTTGAGTGAGTTTATCTCGTGTTTTGTTTATTTATTTAAACGTGATTTGTGTGAGTTTATTTCGTGATTTGTGTGGGTTTATCCCGTGATTTGTTTATTGATTTAAACATGATTTGTGTGAGTTATTCTCGTGATTGGTGTGAGTTGTGTGGGGTTTGAGTTACTCATACGGGCTTGCAAAAGCTTACCGGGTTTGTTGTGTGGCAACCCGGTGCACCATTCAAATGGTGTAGGGGTTAATCCTGCAGGTTAGGATAATCGTGCTGAAGCTAAGGTAGCGCCTTTGCAGCTTTACGGTAGGAAGCAAATTTTGTGACTTTACCGTTATTTGGACTTCCGTTGTAGTGAGCTCTGAGGAGCATTTACGTTTATCTTGTTGTTGACAATTTAATTCGTATGCTTGTGTAATATATAACTCTTTGGAGCTAGTGTATATTAAATTTGAGGGTTCAGGGCATCAATATGTGTGTAAGTTTAAGGGAAAAAGATTTCAGGTATTTTGTATTGATGACTGGACGTTCACGCATATATAATTATGGGGTTATATATATATCGATTTTCATGTGTGTAAAATCAGGGGCGTGACAGTTTGGTATCAGAGCGTAAGGTACATATTTGGTGATAATCAGTACTATCCGAGTGATGGCCCGTCTGCAGCGGATCCCCATCTGATGCTCTTCAGTATTGATATAATCATTGGGTATGTAGGAGTGTTGGTTGTGGGTTAGAATGTAGAATCGTCAGAGCATTGGTTTGCTCTGTTAGTGAAGTTGTGAACTTTTGTGTAGGTTCCTTGAGTTTAGTCTTTTGAGGAATGGGAACCTCTGGATTGAACTCTGGTGAGGTGATGAGGATTGTTTTCGGGGAAAACTGTATCCTTTCATACAAGCTTAGTTGATAGATTGTTGAAGTCATGTTGTTTGACTCATGCTTGCGTTTGGAGATTTTGCAAGTATTAATCAAGTGTGTTTTGCTCCTTGGGTGATGGATTCGCAAGGAGACAGAGCTAGGGGTCGAGGTAGACCCAGAGGCAGAGGTAGAGCCTGAGGTAGGGGCAGGATTCTTCCTCTTGTTGAGGAGATGTTTGAGAATGAGGTTGAGACATCGAGTGTTGAGCTACCCGTTCCACCTATTGTGGAGGTTGTCAATGTTGTGGATGCCACTCGTTTGTCGACGTTGGCTAAGGAGATTTGAGGCTGGGAGCAATTCATCTCGTTAGTCCAAGGGACTAAGAGTGTGAGGGATTATGAGGGTGAGTTCTGGAAGAGGCGCAGGACTCATCAACAGGCGCTAACTAGGGGGTTAGCTGCACCTGTTAGGGCTGCACCTGTAGGGCAGGTGGCACCCGTGAGATGTTTCAATTGAGGTGAGATGGGCCATACTGCCAGGGGTTGCATGAGGCTGAAGAATGTAGTATGCTTTAATTGTGGCCAGGCAGGGCATTACTCCAAGGATTGTGTCCAGGCACAAGGTGGAGGACAAAGGAATCAACAGAGGTAACTACCCCAGGGAAATGCGAGGGTGTATGCTATTGGTCAGCAGGGTGCTAGGGAAGAAGTTACCTCATCTATTTCTGCTTGTGTTGCTAGAATGATGTGTGATAGTTACGTACTTCTTTCCATGTGTTGTGTTGTGATGCATCCTTCATTGTTGTGGTAATAGAGGGTCTATACCACTTTGATTTTGATTGCAATGATAGGTGATGATTATGTGTGGGTCAGGCGGGGCCAGACCTTGTCTTAATTTGTGTCTCAAGTCGGTAGACATTTATTGAGTTGTGATGCTTGGGCTTTTGTTGATTTGAGTTGAAGTGAAGGTTTCACTTTCAATTCTTGTAATGCAAGGGTTGCATTATCGAGGAAATGAGGCAGATACTGTTGTGATAACAGGATTCTGGACTCTTGTGTGATCTGTGTATAGTGTTGCAGTCACAGAGTCTTTGTTGGGTAGTGTACGTGGAAGAGATCCATGAAATGATTGGGTGACCACCAAGAGTGTGGTGATACTTGGTAGGGTACCTGTATCCATATTATTGAGCTAGGTATGTTGTATAGTGAGACAAGAATAGGTTGTTGAGAAATGAGAATTTGATGTGGGGATGAGTTATGCGTACTTATGGGACTAGTGTGTGTAAATTTCGGGACGAAATTTCTTTAAGGGGGGTGGAATGTGATGCCCAGGAAATTCGTATTTATTTTCCGAGGATTTTCTGGAATTAATTTTATGTTTATTGGACGGTCTCGTGGCTCGTGGATGGAGCGGAAGTGTTTCGGACGAATTTCTATTCGGAAGTGTGACTTTAGGGGTGGCGCAAAGGTTGACTTTTTATTCGTTGGGATTCTCCTGAAACTTCCTTCACGAAAGTTGTAGAGCGCGTCGATACGAGTTCGTGGATATGTGGAACGCGGAAATCGGAGTTCGTATGAGAAAGTTATGGCCATTGGAAGGAATTTCCATTTTGGTATAAATAGAAGTTTCCCGAAGCAGAAACTTACTGTTTTCATTTGTTTCCTTTTCCGGAAACCGTTCCTTTCTCTCTCTCTTCTCTCTCGGCTGCTACCTTCAGAATCGAAGATATCCGGCTGACCCGACCCGGACCCGGTACATCCGACCAGACTTTTCCGGCCAACTGCGGCGGTCTCCGGAGACGAAACTTTCCAGGCAGGATCGTCTCCTCCGTCTGGTCGTCCCTCTGGTGTTCTCTAGCGCCGATTCTCCTCCACGGCGGCACTGCAAGGCAGTACAGTTTGTGGATTTCGGACCCTGTCAGAAATCCTTGTTCCGACGTCGGCAAGGCTTCGACTCTTCTTGGTTGAGCTCAGAGCAGCCTCGTCGATCGATCCTTGGTGGTTGTTTGGATCGATTCACGTGAAACCTTGTTCAACTCAGTTGGGATTACTGTTCACGGCTTGTGAGGTAGTTTTCGATCCCTTAAGCTTGTTTTCTGACTTTGATCCAGTTATGAAAGTTCACAAGCATGCTTAGATGAAGCTTTTTGATGTTGGGAGTTTTGTGAAATATTGAGTTTTGGCCGGCGGCGGTGCGCCACCGCCTGTGGCGGCGTTCCGGCCATGTATGGGACTGTTTTTGGTATTATATATGTTCTACTCATTGATACGAGCGTTTCAATATATAATATGCAAATTTTGGAGTTTGAATGGAATTGTTATGATTTTTGCAGTTTCATACCGATCGATTTATTTGATCCGTGAGGATTCGAGCGTCCGATCGACTTGTGGTTTGGTCACACCGATCGTGCACTTATTCTGGAGACTTTGGGAGGTCTCGGATGTGGTTTCGCCTCGATTGGCGCCACTTTGGGGATTTTAATTCAAAACAGGGGTTTCGAACTTAAATCAAATGTGAATCGTTACTAAGTTGGAACCGTATGTGATTAGGTACTTGACGAAGTATTTGGACGAGTTGTTGGTGATAGTTTTGGTTCGGTTCTGTATTGAAGACGCAGCAGGAGTTCGAGGTGAGTAATCTCACGAAGTTCATTCACGAACGGGTTCACCATACTGTTTTGAGAGTTATTTAGTTAACTGCAAACTATAGTTGGTAGTAGTAAGCATTCCTGAGTGGATGATTACGTATATATATATTTACGTGAAATATATATGTTTTGGTGGTTTGTGGGTTTTGAAACAATATGCATGAAATGATGCTTTTTATTGTTTTGGGATGTGGCTTTTGGAAAACAAATGATTGTGGAAATGTTGATTTCGATTTGTTTTGAAAAGCGTGTGATTTGTGTTTTTCAGGAACATTTTTAGTTCGCGAGTGGTTTGTTTAAATGTGGGTCTTGTACCGGGAGTAATTGATAGGGATCAATTACGGGGAATCTTTCATTTTAGATTCGTGTAACATTTTGGGTCCATTGTGACTCCTTTAATGTTTTGGTATTTATACCGCGGGTCCAAAGACTTACGAGTCAAGGATTGTGGGTCACGAAACGTGATCGTGGGTGGGAAAATCGGGACTTCACGCCTTTGGCCGAGTTAGTGAATACGATCAGTTAGAGCTCTAGTCTGTCTGCCGTGCTTGTTTATTGATTTAAACGTGATTTGAGTGGGTTTATCCCGTGTTTGTTTATTGATTTAAACGTGATTTGAGTGGGTTTATCCCGTGCTTGTTTATTGATTTAAACGTTATTTAACCATAGAGGTTATATAAAAGGCCTGATATCATCATGTTGGACCTCTGGTTCATTCTAGACTTCAAATCCATAATGCAAATATACAAAAGTCCACAAAAACTTTAACACTTCACCCAAAGCCGTATACATATAAATTTTTCTTTTCTTTTTCAACAATCTCTCTCCCTCTCTCTCTATTTTTTTTTTCCACCACACACACATTACAAAATATTCCCGTGGACAAATATACCCCCACACTTGAACTTTCACCTCTTCTCAATCTTCACGCCTTCTTCTTTTGCAGAGTCTCAAAATTAACTCCACTAAGTCTTCAAAACAAAGGGTAAGGATGTAAGGAGATAACTATATTATGGTTAAGAATTAAGGGTGATGAAAGAAAAGGTTAAATAATGTAGGCTCAAAAGGGTTAAACTAGGGGATAGTGCACAGCATGTGTACATAAAATAGGGACACATGCTTATTTGGCAATGGTGGTAAATTCCTAAGGTGCCTTTAATCCTTTCCAAAATCAGGAATATATAATGATAAAAGTTTTGACAAACATAAAAGTGAATTCTAGCATTCTCTAGCTAGTTCATTAAAAAAATATGGCATATAATCAATCAACTAAAAGATAATGAGAGCAACTAAGCATTGCCAAGAAAAATGAGAATATACACACAAGCATATATGACATTTCACTCCAAGAAAAAGGTTACATGGGTTCAAATTCTCACATGGGCTATTTTGAATCAAAACTCATATTAGCATTCTGATAATCTATATCATGTCATCAAATCCATATCCAGTACACAATTATATATCACATATACATCTTATTTAACCAAAGAAAAATAAATTTCCATCTTAATTTCGTGATCATCTTTTAGCAATGATTTCAGAGATATAAGTTCATCCTAAATAGTTGAAAGGACAACCTAAGACTCGAAAACCAAAAACAAAAACAAAGTGAAGCAACAAGACAAAAACGGCTTTGGACTTGGGCATTTTCTCTTCTTTTGGTAACTCCTTTGAGATACGACCAGGTGAAAAGAGGAACGATTTTGGCGGAGCTCATCTAACTTGTTTTGCAGGGGACGAGACCCTTTGCTAGCACTTCTCGTATCCAAACCAGACCTAAGACATCACATCCTACTCAGATGGGCCTAGTTTGAAGAAGATATTAACCCAAAAACAATTTTGACTCAAACAAATGAAAACCAAAAAAGAAACAAGACATAAAATAAGCGCAAATTTTTTTTTAATATTATTTTTTGACTTTTTTTTGTATTTTTCATTTTTCAATTTGTGTGTGTGTGTGTGTGTGTGTATATATATTTTAACCACAAAAACTAACAACCTAAAAACAAAGTGTAAGCTTAAACTTCTTCCCACACTTAAATCATACATTGTCCTCAATGTAAAATAATTTATAGTATGCAAAGAACAAAACAAGCATATAGAGATAGTTAACACAAACCAAAGATTAAAAAGCAGAAATTAAAAATTAGTTGTCCAAAAATTAAAAACGAACGAAAAATAAAGAGTAGAGAAGGTTAAGAAAGCAAATCTGCGTTGATGATCTCCTCCACAGGTCTTTTTTGATATGGGTTGCCTCCCATGCAACGCTTATTGTTTAACGTCTTCTTTTCAGCCTAGATGCAGCTCACTTGCTCCTCAGTTGTTGGTCCTTCAAAGCCTCCTTTTGGGTTTGGAATGCTGTTGCTTGGAAGCTTACCTTGTTCATGGAACTTGGTCATGAAATACACCACTTGTCCCATCTGTTTCTTGAGGTTCGCCATGTCTTTTCCATGGTTATCAAGGCATGCGTTGAAGAGTTTAGCGTCTCAATAATCTTATCACAGTTAGGGGATGTACCTTAGTTTTGAGGAGGGGTTTGTGGGCTCTGAAAGAATACTCCCTGTGGTCCCCTATTGTAGGTGCTCTGATTGATGTTTTGGACATTTTCATTGTCCCTCCACCTAAAGTTAAGGTGATCCCTCCATCCTGGGTTGTAGGTGTTGGAGAAAGGGTCATTCCTTAAACGTGGTTGCCCTTGCTTCCTGATACTGGAATCCAATGTAATTTGCACTTTCCCATTCACCATTCTCTATCAATTGGGAACATTGATCAGTCACGTGCCATTGAGTAGAGCACACCCTACAAGCTTGAGCTACTCTATGAACCTTTAACATTAAAACCTGAGACACAAGAGAAGTAAGTTTGTCCAAACGAGCATTTATATAAGAGTTTAGAGTTACTTCCTTCACTTGGCAAGATGTGGTCCTAATGCCCTCATATTGTTGAGCATTGGCAGCCTTATTAGTAATCAACGCCTTCCCTTGAGCTGGAGTCTTGTCCACAAAAGGGCCTCCACTTGTAGCATCTAATATTTGGCACTCAAGAGGGAGCAAACCCTTATAAAAATATTGCAAGAGGCTTTCATCCTTGAACTTATGTTGGGGTCATTACTCCAAAAGGGATTTGAACCTTTCATAGTAGTTGGCGTACGACTCATCTTCAGCCTATTGAATCTAAGTGATCTTCTTCCTCATAGTTATGACTCTTGAAGCAGGGAAGAATTTCTCAAGAAATGCCTTCATCATGGCATCCCACGAGGTGACTTGTCCATCTGAAAGTTCATGTTCTCATCTGACTCAGGTGGCATCATGCTTCCAAAAACAAACAGGAACTCCTTCAAGTGCTTATTTGGATCCTCTATGGAGAGTCCATGGAAAGTAGGTAATTTATGAAAAAAATCCACCCTTGATCTCGAAATTGGCAGACTTACCTTGCTTCTGGGAACTCAATGGAAAAAGGAAGTCCTCCTTCAACAGTAGACGTAGAGAGGTCCTTGATGCTCTGATAAGCCATTTCTTCTTTATCAGAGGATGGTGAGCTTGGGGAATGAGGTGGAGTTGGCGAAAGTGGTGAGAAAATATGGGAATGTGGTGAGTTGGATGAAACATTAGGGGATGGTGTGTGAGAAAGTGGTGATGGTGTAGGTGATTTGGATTCCGTTGATTCGTGTAAGATCCTCTTCCTTTGAGTGTTGAATATGTACGGTCTGAATCTCAAAGAAGAAGAAGGTCTTCTATTTTCAAGTTCTAGAGGATTCTTCAAACGTTCAAGTCTTGTTTGGATCTCTTCTGCAATAGGGATCCTAGAAGGTTCAGACATTCATAGAAATCCTAAAGAAATCGAAAATTAAACTAAAATTAGTAAATTATACAATAAACAACATACAAGTTAATATTTGTATAGAGTAAGAATTATGTCACACAAGAAACATAAGTATACTTGTATAAGAGTATATAACGCCATGTATAGGTGTACATGTACTACCAGAAAACTTGTCCTTTACGACGTGCAAATTACGGCGTGCATTCCTTGAGCGCCGGAAAAGAAAGATTGTCTTTTACGACGTGGTTTTTTGTGCGGTGTAAAAGATTTCCCTTTCTGATCTTTTACGGCGTGCTTTTCTTGTGAGTCATAAATGCCACATTATATTTACAGCGTACCTTTAACTGTGCCCTAAAAGACTTCTCTTTCTGGTCTTTTACGACATGTTTTTCTTGTGTGCTGTAAAAGACTTTCCAATTTGATCTTTTAAGAGCTTTTTTCATGTGCGTCGTAAATGGCAAAAATTTTAAAAGCTCACTATTATTTTTGGCTTGTTGTAAATATTATTATCTATGTGGCTATCAACGTAAATACTCATTAGTTATGTATTTTGATGTAAACCCTACCTCTATATAAAGGAAGCTAATGAGACTGAATGAGAACACTTCTACTTCCTCCCAACTATTCGCTTTTTGTATTCTCTCTACTTTATAACACATTATCAGCACGCTTTGCTCCTATATATTTTTCTGATAACTCTATAATGATCTATGAGTTTTATGGTGCAACGTTGTTGCTTTTAACTATAACTCAAGATCTATGAGTTTATTTATAATCTATGTTAATTATGTATATCAGAGTTTATAAAGATATACGGCATCATATATATCTAGCTGATATTTGTTAATTACACAATTCCTTATATCTAACATATAAAGATATACGGCACTATTCCTTATATGTGCTATGCGTTTACTTTAACTAGATTCCATTATAAGATATAGGAATTGCAGCCCATTGTGCCCTTAATCAAATCTTTATAATCATAATTTTATATGCCGTTTACACTACCATACAGGATTAATTCCTATTGCCCGGACATTTAGTCATCAATTTTGATGTTATTAGTATCATTCTTTCAAATTGTTTTTTGTGTTCAAGTAAATCCAGAATATGTGTCTGGCCCAAACTCTAGGTTACTTAACCTAGTAGTAATAGGGTTAGAATTAGAGATAATATTGGAGAATCTTGGAGATATCCAATCAATGTAATATTACGTTTTCTTGTACAACTTTGATTCTATGCCCTGTAATCCTCCATATAAAGAGGCCCATATTATTAATAAAAGTACGACTCAATTCTCCCATAATTTCAGTTTTTCTTAATTATGTTATCAGCACAATGTCCTAACTCTTAAACCTAATAGTCAAAACCCTAAATCTAAATACAAAACCTTGAACCCTTTTCAGACCCCATCGCACACCTTGAAGACCTCGACACCAGGACTCTAGAACCTGCAGTAAAACAACCAGAACCGACTGAAAAACTACTGAACCGGCCACCAGAAACTCCAAACCACTCACAGCAAATACTCCATTGGTTCACCACCTTCCGAACCTCCAATTGGTACAAAATTTTGCCAACAGCAGTGTCTCAATCCCAGGATACAGGAACCAGAAGCAGAACCCTAAAAACCAGTCTATAATTTACTGAACCGGCCGCCACAAAGACTAAACCTCCTATAGAAAAACCGGCATAAGTGGAAAAGGAAAAAAAATAATAACAAAGAGTCGCGGCCCAAGTCCACAGAAAAAAAAGAAGAAGAAGAAGGGAGCAGCCCAGAGTCATGGAGTAGCCCAAAGAAAAAGAAGAAGTCTAGGCCTAGCAAGAAAAAAAAAAGGAAGCAGGCCTGGGATTAAGAAAAAAAAAAAGGAGGGGAGAAGGGTAGCCCACCAGCCAAACAGTTCCGGCCAACCACCGCCAGCCACCTCCAGCAGCCAGCCACTTTCCGGCCACTTTTCGGAACTTTTCCGACAACTTTTTCAGGCAAATTTTTGACACATTTTTAGGTATGTTTTCAAGGTTCTTTTATTTAGTTCCTGTTGTAAAAGTTTTTTTTATTGTTTTTCTCTTCTTTTCTCGAGGATTTGCAAACTCCTTTTCTTCTACCCCCCCCCCCCCTTTTCTTCTTCATAGGGGAGACCAAAAAGCCGAACTGTGGGGGTTCATGCTCACTCCAAGCTTGGAGCTTGTTGAGATCTCCAAATTTAGAGTTTATTGAGAAGTTATGATCGACCACAAACACATCATTGTTTCAATCTAATCTAATACCTCTTGGAATCGGATTTCTTTGAAGCAACTACCCTCAGAAATCCCTAATTTCTTGGAAGCGATTTCACTCGGAAATTAATAATTTCTTGGGAGCGACTTTGCTTAGAAATTCAATATGTTTTTCGTGGTAGCCTTTTACATTCCGAAACTAACCATAATTTCTTGTTCTCTTTCAGGATGAGTAACTTGAACAAACAGGACTTCGCTCTATTGGGAACAACTGGTTCTGGATATTACAAGCGGGTTCGTGATAAGATTCTTGGAATCCTGGAATCCTGGATAAGATTCTTGAGCCTAGCCAGGACGTGCTAACTGTTGAGCAAGCTCAAGCTTTGGAAGCAAATAGAGCAGTCTTGGAGACAAATAAGGCAAAAGCCATCATCCTAATGAGTCGTCATATGGATGATTTTCTCTAGTATGAGTATATGAATGAAGAAGACCCCAGAAGGCTGTGGGTCTCACTCGAAGAAAGATTTGCAACGTCCGTGACTCCCTGCTTCCTGACCTAGAAATGAGATGGCATAGCCTCCGCTTCTATGATTTCAAGTCTGTTCTTGACTATAACTTGGAAGCACTGCGCATTAAATCCTTAATGGAATTCTGTGGTAAAGAGATCACAGATGCGATGTTGATTGAGAAGACTATCTCTACCTTCCCTGTCTCTGCATTGATGGTTGCTAAGAACTATTGAATTTATGTTACTACAGGACGGATCACAAGGTTTCATGAGCTCATTGGAGCTATGAATGTCACTAAAAAGCATGACAGCATCCTTGTGAAAATAGAGCATATTCCAGAGTCCAATTATAGTCGTGCCCCGAAGGGAGGGCGCCAAGAGCGAAACCCTAAATCTAGAGACAATTCTGGACGTTCTGGTCCATATTCTCGCTCTAATGAGGAAGGTAACTGTCAAAATAGGCTGACACGGAACCGAAGAGGTCAACGTGGAAAGAGAGAGAGAGGTAACGCCTTTGGCTATGTTGCTGGCGACACCAGCACTAAAATCCATCCTTATGACGCTTTTTAGAGTGCTTCAATTAATGGAGTTTAAGCACAAAAATGTATGTTCCCGATGTGGAATATCCGGTCATTGGCACATATTTATAGAGCTCGTAAAGAAATTGTCACCGCCTACAAAGCATATTATGAAGCAAGAGAAGCTCACTATGTGGAACAAGAAGATTAAGAAGATGATCTAGAGTGAAGGGTTGAAGACTTCAAATATGGTTGGGATTAATAGATCGCCAATTCTGTTTAAGTCTTTATTTTTTCAAGAAATATAATAGGCAATTGCCATATACGTTGTAGTAAATGCCATTGGTTTAGTTTTTCTTCACATAGGCTCATCCAAAATGAGTATGATGTCTAGGAAGGTTTTGCTCATCCAGTGGTACTTAAGCGAGCTTTGCTCCACCGACATCTCTCGACTCACTTGGTCATATTTATTTTGGAGTTACCGAAAGAAGTCAAATGACTACCTTTGTTTTGCATTAGCTAGCATTTGGATTAGATTCTCATAATGGTTAAGAGACAATGATGTACTCCATTGGCTTATGAATAAAATTTCGAGTTCTTTTTATTATTGCTCCATTTTGATTATGAGCATATTACTTTGTGATTACGATGGTTAGGCCATCAGTTTTAGTTCAAGGATATGGAATGGCCCAAATTCCACTTGCCCAATGGCACCTTGATTACCATCACAGAAACTCTCTATGATCCTAGGGAGAATCCAACCCTATTGAGCTATTCAAGCTAACGGATTCCTTGTGAAAACACATGTAGAGAACAAAAAGAGTTCCTTTGCACTACCTCTAATGATTGCGGACAAAGGCGCATCTTAGAGAAGTTTATGTGTCTCTCTAGTAGACTCTATGTCACTATTTCAGATATTAAATCCATTAAAGTAGTGAGATAAGATCTCTTGGATTTAGACACATATTGACTTTGTCTTCACACGGACATCCATTCTTTTGAGCGAAACGAAGTAGGAATCAAAGGTTGATTCCATGACTAAGTATGCCAGTCGCGGCTGCCTATGGCGCCGCCGCCATCCACTACTAGCCTAGGGCTGGCACAGTCCCTATCCATGATGCCATGGATGGCGTCCATCATGGTGATGACGCCCCAGGTGATGCTACAATCACCAACTTTGCTTCAAATAGCGTTTCAGACGCTTAGGCCCAACCAGAATCCTCATTGGTTGATTCTAAGTCCTCTCGCTCATTTTACAAAGCCCGTTCCTTAGGGAAATTAGGACTGTGACTGTCTTATAGAAATGATATGAAAATACTCATTCTGTTGTTACATAGAATCCATGGGGATTTTGTGGACTGATTCAACCAACTTGTAGACATTTAAATATCTCATGATCTTGGTTGACACGCAAACACACTGGTCACGTGTTGTGCCATTGTCCACTTGTAAATGCTGCTTATGCTACACCCCTAGCACATATCATATGACAACGGGCTCACTCCCTGATCATCCTATTCAGTCAATTGGACTTGACAATGCTAGAGAGTTTACATTGAAAACTTTCGATGGTTATTGCAATGGGACTGATGTTGGACATCATATTCCCATGAACACACCCAAATGGTTTCGCAAAAAAGAGTACAATAGTAGCCCAAAAATTAGTAATGCGCACCAATCTCCTTATATCTGCTTGGTGTGATGCAAAATCGCATGTAGCTATGCTAATTCGTCTACGACCCACCATCACTCAATCTACCTCTACGTTACAGCTAGTGGTTGGGTACCAGTATCTCGTACTTATGCATATTTTAGTGTGCCAATTGAGCCGCCACAATGCTCTATGATGGGTCCTTACAGACGAATGCGCAACTACGTTGGATTTGAGATTCCAACAATCGTCCGCCACTTAATGTCCTTGCTAGGCGATCTCCTTACCGCTAGATTTGTGGATTGTCACTTTGATGAGACAGTCTTCCCGTTGTTAGAGGGAGATAAGAACACGAATGTTTAGCAGGAACGACATGAATTGTCGTGCCCTGTCCCTACTATGTCTCATCTTGATCCCAGCTAAAGTGACGAGATCACACATATCTGTTGCAAACATGCCTGCAAGGATTGGCGTCCCAACGAGAGGACGTAGCGCCACCCTACACAGAGGTAGGCATGGCGCCAATGCCATAAAGAGGGGCATTCTAGTGTTACAAGCCATGGCCCCAGCTAGGATGCATGGGAGGCCCAAGGGTTCAAAGGATACTTTGGCACAACCCAATCCTTGGATCAATGACACTCAAAATCCATCTCATGAGAATCTTTCGAATTATGGTTATCATTGGGGGACGCCTCAACGTCAGAACCTCTTCCTGAGAATATAGAGCTCTTTGAAAATTGCACTAGTGTACATGAGACGTGGGATAGAAACTCTATCATAATTGATGATGTAGTCGTGCATTTTGTTGCGTATGAGTTTTTTGAGTCCGATGATATCGAACCACGCTCCCTTGATGAATGAATGCCAACGTAGAGAGATTTGGCATAAATGGAAAGATACGATCTAGGTTAAGTGGATTCTCTAATGAAGAGGAAGGCTTTTGAGCCAGTGATGTCAACACCTCCTAAGCATAAAACCTATTGACTAATGGGTCTTCATTAGAAAGCGTGAAGAGAAAAAGAGATGGTAATCTCACCTTATGGCCCAAGGCTTCTCACAAAACGCCTTGGAATTGACTACGATGAAAAATATTCTCTAGTAATAGATGTCATTGCACTCCACTACCTTATCAGTTTGGTAGTTTCCGCATAATTGAATATGCAGTTTATAAATGTGGTCACTACGTATGTCTATGGAATATAGATAAGGAGTATACATGAAGGTTCATGATGAACTTCATTTGCCCAAGTCAAGTGTCTCTAGACAATGGAGCGCGGTTGCAAAAGAGGTTGAAAAGCTCACTAAGTGACTACTTGATTGGGAAGGGATATGTAAATGCCCTTGCATTTCTATGATAAGTTTCGGGTTCTATCGCGGTTCATGTTGGACATGATCTTTATTGGAAGCCCTTAAAGAGTTAAGGGAAACTGCTAAACACTTGAAATCCGACTTTGAGATGAAGTGGTTAGTGAATGTATATGGATTGGATCCATAATTATGCATGTTCGAAGCAATTGTGGTTTGAAGTCTACCACAGATGAGCCTACGAGCATTTATGACGATAATGTTGTTTGCTTTGAAGCAGGGCTACATCAAATGCGACATCACCAAGCATCATCAGCAACAACAGACTCTCCTCAAGGGCAAAGTGAACTCGATTTGATCTGAGGACAATGTGGCAGACTTGTTCACTAAGTCATTGCCCAATTCCACTTTCGAGAAACATGTTAGTAGCATCGTTTGTGGAAGTTATCCGAACTCCTATGGCCATAGTCATCAGGGGGAGATGCGTACATTAGGGGGAGATGTTTACATGTTGATCTTGAAACGTGAAAGGTATGTTGTTTAATCGAGGTTATTTTGTCCTACTGGGTTTTTGTTACTCGGCAATGTTTTTAATGAGGCAACGAGAGAAGCACCACGTTTGGGCGACATAAAGGAGAGTGTTCAAGTAAATCCAGAATATGTGTCTAGCCCAAATGTAAGGTTACTTGACCTATTGGTATAGGGTTAGAATTAGAGATAATCTCGGAGAATCTAGGAGATATCCAATTAATGTAATATTACGTTTTCTTGTACAACTCTGATTCTATGCCTTGTAATCCTCTATAAAAAGAGACCCCTATTATGAATGAAAGTATGACTCAATTCTCTCCCAATTTTAGTTTTCCTTAAATATTTTGGGGTTTTTCTTCATTTTTATTTTTCAATTTTGTTTGTCATGTGTATGTGCTACTGCAATCCATGGCTTCTCCCCCCTACTGGGTCTCTATTGGATATTGAGTTTTATTGGATAATCATGATTTGTTTTCATTTCATATGTATACATTAAAAATTGGCATGTGACCGTAAATTGCTGTTTACATTTATTGATCAATATGTTTTCCTGCAAAGAAGATTTTAATTCATTGGTTCAGGCAAGGCTGAAGAAAGAGGGAGTTTTGTGGTTTTGTGTATCCAAATCAATATATACATATATATGATCAGTGCATATTTAAGCCTTTCATTGAAAGAATTTCAGGTATGTATTTATCTATTCTGACAATTTGATTCACCATCTTCTTTCATTAAATTTAGAAAATCAATATGGTGAACTCACACCTATATCTATTGGTGAATTTGGTAATCAAAATAGAGAGAGACCTAAAGTCTCTTGATTCAATTGCAGAGGGCTTGATGTTCCTCGAGAGTTACATAATCAAAATTGTAACATGAAATTTTCTCAAAGCTTAATGAGGGCTTGAAAATCCTCAGAATTATAGAAAGTTCGAAATCACATGTTACTTGAACCCTGATCATATGGGGGCCTGAAGTTCCTCAAGGGTTATGAAATATAGAAAATTATGACAAGAAGCTCTTCAAAACTTATTCCATAAACGAGAGCCAGAAGATCCTCAAAGATATACAATTGAGTATATGATCCACATATTTATCCCCGATTATAAAGGGGTCGTAAGATTCTTAATTGTCTAGCTTTTTTGACATTGGGGTTCTCTCCTCCGTATGATAAGGTGGTTTTGAAGTTCAATGTTGGCAACAAAAATAGCTATACATTTAGCTTGAGGCTCTGCATAAGATACACTCGTGCAATTAAAGGAGAGACAAAAGTTCATATTTTACAAAGTTAACCAGACCAGAAGTTCAATGAATTATTCATTGATGGAACCAGAAGTTTCCATTGTTAATTTATTTATTTTTTCTTCATCGCAATATTTCTATTTTATTTTTATCATTATAGTACATATTTTTTTTATTCATATGGACTAGCAGTCCTATGTCCCGAACCTTCAAATCTCGAGTTTAAGCTTTTTGAACCAGAAGTTCTAAATGCATTTGATGTTATTAATCTACATCAAACAGCAATACAATAATTGAATATCATATTTTTACTTGTATAACACGGACTAGAAGCTTCATGTATATCCCAGGAGATCCACCGTTCAATTCTTGCAAATTTGATTTGTGTCATCTTCAAACTTATGTTTTGAGTGACTTTCATGCAATGCAATTTTATCCATGGTGTCCAGAAAACATTACTAAGGCTTATGCTGATGAGGCTAATATAACAATCATCTAAGATCTTACATATCTAATTGATGGCTCCATAAGAGTGTATTATTGTCTTTTTGCATCGTGTGCCTCTAATATTACCAAAGATGTATAACCTCTCCCTCTCATGGATCTCATTGTATAATAAGAAAGCCAGTTGACGTGGCTATACCATGAAATGCCACCAGAAGTGGATCATGGTAAGAGAGAAATCAGGAGTCAATGTAAATATTGTCCTAACATCCACACATGTGAGGAAATTGTAAATTGGGCATGTGTCGCCTATGGTACACTATATGGTGAATGTTTATCAAGCCACTTTTGAAAGGGCACTGGTCAAATTAAATTGCATTGACTAATAAGAACATTGAGATTCATTTCACATGCCTGATGTCTTTTGCTTACAATAAGCAAATTGTAAGAATTATTGTGTTATTTCAAAAATTTATAGTAACCTCTTGAGTTCTCAATGAAACTAAATGTTTCTTAATCTGATTATCTAAGAACCTGATGTTCCTTAAGAGGTTGTCAAAAATTAAAAAAATTGAAACCTCAAGTTTCATGGATCTTTGTTTATATGAGGGCTATGAGGGCATGAAGTCCCCTCTCTCTTTATGACTACACATGTATATGTGGCACAGAACTTAAGCTTCTCCACGTGATAAAGTTACTTTTTGTTATGGATTGTAGTCTTTAACTCGAAATTTCGAGTAAATCATTTTGGCTGGTAGTTCAAAATGAATTTGGCCAGTAGTTCATTCCACATAATCTCCTGAACTAAAATCATACACAAGGATTACCATTATTCTGTATTATTTCAATTGCATATGATCTCCTGAACTAAACTTTATGCAGGGATTATCATTTGTTTGCTTGCATGTAATCACCTGCACTAAATCATATGCAGGGGTTACTATTTTGTGTGATTTGTTGAATTTCAGTATTATGGTCTTCTATTGTTTGTTGGAGTTTACTCATACAAGCTGTCAAAAGCTTACCGGGTTTGTTGTTGCAACTCGATGCACTATTCAATGGTGTAGGGGTTGATCATGGAGGTTAGGGAAACCGTGACTGAAGTAGGGTTTGTACAGTCGTAACTGTAGGTGTTCGGAAGCTAATTTTGTTGCTTAACTTTCTTTAGACTTCCGTTTCATAGTAAGCTCTGAGGGAGCGTTTACTTATTATTTTGTTAACGCAACTTAATTCGTAAACTTTGTGTAATGTAATATTTGACTCTAAATAATGAGTCTGTATTGACATTGTAGGTTCTAGACATTATCATGTACTTGTTTTAAGTGGAAATTTTTACAAGTATTCATTGTTGATGTCTGAACCATCATGCACTGTGTATTTCTATTTGTTTATTATTTGTGCTTGAAAATCGAGGCGTGACAGTTGGGTATCAGAGTGTAAGGTCACATATTTGGTGATTATCAGTGCTACTTAAGTGATGGTTGTTGGTATGCATATACCTCCCAGACACAAGTATCGGAAGCACAAGACTCATCTAGCCAGTGCAAAGTAAGGAAAGAGCTCCCAACTAAGGGTCCCAATACCCCGTGGGGCAATATCGGGAACCCCAAACGTCCCACACTGAAGGAATCGAATAAAACCAAGCTCCCACAAATTAACTTGCTACATCAAGGTCACTTCCGGCAACCCAAAGAGATAACTATTTACTATCGGTTTCCATTATCATTATCTTATAACGATACTGACTTAGGCATGGAGTGTTGAAGGCTGGCACATTCAGTCTTTCATCTGACCATTGTTTGTCTTACAGATAAGTGAGACTGATAGCGATAGTAGCAGACCAAGACATCCCATGATTTAGCTGGATCAGACCCTCCCCGAGACAGCTGAAATAATTAGCGCTAGAAGGAGCACCCCTCGCTCCTTGCTGGAAGAATGACACACTGCTAATGGCTACCAGCACTACCGATACCAATAATGACGATCAGCCCCACGAGGTCCAGTGCATGCTTGAATTCTTGACCCTGAATACCGAGACGCGCTCAGTCATGACGATGGATGCAACCACCACACTTGAGATAGCGATGCATGACCTCATGGAGACACGCGCACAAGTTGAAACCGAGCGCGCGGGGCCACAGTAGCTCACCGAGAGATGGAGAACATGACAAACTAGAATCACATCCTCTAAGAGGCGTTCTAGCAACGAGTCGCGAACAATGAGGCATTGGACAGGGCCCCTCAGCAGGAGACCCTAGTACCAATTGTTGGTGGGGTCCCTACACCTGAGGCCGTCCTCACCACTGACCCTAGCACCTTCCTAGTTGGCACATTTGTGCGGCCAATAGCAAAAGCTTCTAGAAGCCTCACGGGCCCCACTCCAGACAGCTCCAGCACAGGACCACAAGTGATTTATCTGAACTCCCCTCTTTTCCCCAATTAGCTCAGCACAGTGCCGCCACCACAGCCTGTACCCGATATGGCAAGAGTATCAGGCACAAACACAGCTGCAACAGCCAATATACATCCACCCGACCCTTATACCTGATTGCTACTCTAGATGAGCGAGACCATCGCCGCCCTGCAAGCATGAATCGAGAGTGTTTAGAGCAGGTCCAGTTGGCAATCGATCACAGCAGGAGTCCAGGGAAAGATGGGACTATTCACACCTAAGATACAAGTTGAGAAACGCCTACAGGAGGTGAAACCCTTGGTACAAAAGTGGGAAGCAATTTCATCACAACAAAAAGTTACATTTAGCTACATAACAACAATTCCATAATTACGAATTCTCAAGGAATGGTCTGAAGTGTCTAATGTAATCGAGTGCGCCGCTGCTGTTGTATACAGACTCCTGACCCCTCTTAAAATCAGACACATAATCAAAGGTCCTCTCTTCCTCCTCGTGATTAAACAATGTTGCATTATCACTGTGATAGCTATGCTCATCTTCTCTATCATTGTCAACGTTATCTGAGCTATCATCGGGCTCATTGTTGCTCATGTCACCCTCGTCGTTGTTTGTCTTTGTTGCCCAAAATCCCATATTATTTTGTTGCCCTGACTTCTTACCCTTCGCATGAGCACTAGCCAAGCAAGTTCTCATGTTGTGGTCTTTTTCTTGACAAAGTGTGCAAGTAACAGTATTTTTGGTTTTCTTCTTCCTAGCACCGGTTTTAACTTTCGATCCTTTATTCCTACAAGGCACAGGGTTCCTTAGTCGGGGTTAGTGGGGTTGGGTTGATGATACTTCTCACTTTCGATGGCAAACTGGCTTAGCATTCCCTTGATGTTATCGTACCCCTCCTTGCTGTGTGATGCAATGTGGGCAATTTTAGCAAAACTGGTCATTAGTTCACCGTACCTCGCAACCTAAACATCCTTGTCGTCGGATATCCCGGCCATATTTTGATTTCTCCAGGCTCCTTTGGTCTACCTTTGATTAACCAATGATGGTGGATATGGTGTAACCCCCTCGAATTTCATAATTGCAAATATATGGTAACACAGAATGCTATCTGACTCAAACAGCTTGCAAGAACAGCCAAAACGTGGATTCACTTTATCAAGTCAGTATGACAATGTCCATAACCGCTCTGGCTTTGCGTATTGGTTGATAAGAACTACAAATAGGCTGCTGACTGTATTTATCTCCTTCGGCCCGTCTACAAACTTGGCCTCATATAAAATATGATCCCTCACTAAAAGGAAAACATCATGACTAAAAATCCCCCCTATATATCCTCTTCCAAGTTACGCATGTGTGTGCCATACACTTGTGAGAACAACTCTGATCTTTAATCATCATATTGGACTTCCTTATTTGTCAATGGTTTTCTCCATCCAAGGCAACACCTCAAACAGCCTCATGTGGCCAGCAATACCGCCTTTCAAATTTCTATGCATCCCCTCGCATTTTTGGGTGCTACATATTTCCCAAAAAAAATGGTCCCGAAAAAATGTATTCGCCCACCTTTCTCTTTTCACATACATGCTGGCAACCCGTTCATTATTTCCAACCTGTTCATTCCAACAAAATACTGCCAATCGTCTTCCCATTCTTCCACTGTCAAACCTGCAAATATCAAGTGGAAGAAATCTCGTCAGGTGTCCTTGTCATTCAAATGAGAACAAACATTTTTCCCAATGTGCTATGCACATAGACGATGTCTTGCGCCCATGATGAGATTGCGAACAGTATTACGAATCGCACAATCACTATCCGTGATCACACAAATAGGTTTCTTATCCTTCATCAAACTAAGAAACGCTCTCAACACCCAATTGTATGTTTCCTCCTTTTCGTCAACTAACAAGGCACAACCAAAGATAATTGTTGCTCCATGGTTGTTGGTTCCCACAAATACAGCCAACGACTTCCCATGGATGTTTGTCTTGTATGTGCTGTCGAATATGAGAATATCCCCAAACATATTGTAATCACTAAATGACTGTTAATCACGCCAAAACATATTTGCAACCCTACCTTTCTCATCCACACTGAATATGCTGTAGAAATTAGGGTCCCGTATGGCTTTCAAATTCATCCAAGTCGCACAAGATTGTGCATCCCCATCCATTAATATATTGGCGTGGTGTGTCTGAATTCTATTATACAAGACCCTTAACGTGAATCCAATAAACTCATGACCTCCTTCTTGGTGTACTAGGAACTTATATGCACGCGCAGTACCTACAGAAACCTTCCTCAACGAAATGTGCTGAGCCATGTCATGGTCTATAACCTTCTGATTAGACCTTAGAAACTGCCTATGCTCATGTTCAGCCAAACGATGGTTGTGTTCGGTGATAAATGCTGATGCATAGTACACACCGCGTTGCGGACATAAAATCACAGTCAACCTAGCAGGGTATTTTCCTCGAGATATTTGCCGAGTCCTGATGCACACTTTCTTCTCAGCGTTGTACGTAGCTACACTTGTATCATTATCAACCCCCAGTGATGTTCTCACCCATTTGCCCGGATTTCCATTCTCCATTAACAGATTTTTCATGTGAACCAATGCCTTTGATACGATCTGGGTTGCGCACAACCTCTCTTGGCAGACCTTGCTTACAGCATACAAGTTCTCTCCTAGCCACAAAAGTTCTAGGTTGATTCCAGTTTAGTTTATGCTTTCTCATGCTGAACCCCTTCGCAATTAAGTACATTAAGTAGAATTTGTCTGCTTCATCAGTAGTTTCAAACCAAAGTTCTTTCAAATCCTCAAGCGTCATGTCCTTGTTCGGCTTCCCTCTGAACAGAGTGCAATCAACAGTTTCATCACCCTCTGTAATGTTGGTTTCAGAGGTCACATCGTCAGAATACGAATTCTCATATTTTGCTTTAGGATTAATTCCAGTTTACCCACTTCAACTTTGGGGCAATCTTTATTTTAGTCCCTGTTCTTTTAATTTCATCAGCTACACCCCTGAGCTTCCAAAATTAATCAACCGTGTCCGATTTCGTAAATTTCGTCCAACTTTTCCGTCAACTGCTGACGTGGCAGGAAATGGGTGGGAGAAACGGGCCCACAAGAAGGGCAAAATGGATATTTTGTATCTTTTACCAACAAAAGCAAAAAACATCCTAATAATCAAATACAACCATACTTTTTTCCCTCCCAAGAGCATCTTTTATTACATATTCAGATAGGAGGAAGAAAAGTTCACTTTTTTGGGTTAAGCTAGGCATATGATCACTGATATTGTAATAACCAAACCTAGAGTTTAAAAAGTTGTCACAACCTACTCTTCATTAATAATAGGAATAATATTGACATTGTCTTAAGAATTAGCAGCCAATAAAGATGCATTTCACTGTTTTACATCCAAACAACAAAAAAAGAAGTTGGAAATAGTTGCTTTGTCCAGATTAGCTCTAATCATCATAACAAAAGATTAGAGCCAGCAACCTTGTGACACAGCACAAGGTTGCACAAAATAATGCAACACTTCATCAATTGATATAAAATAACCTGGCTTGCTAATCCCAGCCTTCTAGGTCTATTTTCCAGCCTCCTTTCCAGCTCTAATCCTCTGTGATGATCTTGTTGGTGTTGAAGACTTTGCAGAGGCAGAAGCTTTACTGATTGCTGTAGCAGCACGGGTAGTGGTTGAAGTTGTGCTCGATTTTGTTGCTGCTTTAGCAGTGGTTGATAAGCTGCTGCCTTCTGTGCATCCCTCTTTTTCTACAGTAAGACCTTGGTTTTTCAGCTCAGCAGCCACTACAATTTACAGAAACCACAATAACCAAAACATAGAATAATTCCAACACATAACCCCAACAAATTACCTTCATCTTGTCAGCTTTCTGTATAACTTTAGCCCTAAGCTCGTTCTTTGTCAGAGGAGGATTTTTGGTTCCCTCCTACATTCAAATGTACAGTTGTCATATTACAGATATAAAAAATTTGAACAATAGAAAGCAAACATATCCTAAACTTGAAATACCTTGGATTTAGATGAGGTGCCCTCTCTAGTGTCTAGCTTCCTCTTTTTGCTCATCTTCTCCTTAGGTGGCAAGTGCCTATGGCAGGTCTTCACATTGTGCCCCAAAACCCCACAGCTGCTGCATTTCAATGATTTCTGCACTCTTCCCAACTTGGTTCCCTCAGTAGCTTTCTCTTGTGAATCCTTAATTCTCTTCGTTTTTGGCCTACCAGGCTGTCTGTTGTACTGAGGAGAAAGAATTGCAGCACCATCAGTCCTTTCCCAAAGATCCATTCCATTTACAGGGCTGATGGTGTTTGAGTAGATGGCCAAGTATGTCTTTGTCCAGTAGGCTGTATCAACATAATCCTCAGGTTTTTCCCTCATGTAGTGGATGGCAGATACAACATGTTTGCAAGGGATCCCACTCAAATCCCATCTCCTACAAGCACAACTCCTTCTCTCAATATCAACTATATATCTTGCTCCTCCAATGCTTTCCACTTCGATTTTTGAGCTTCCTGAACCAAATGGGATGCAGTCTGTAGCAGCTTTCACTTTGTTCTTCTCCAATATTTCTCTTGGTTTGGGGCAGATGGTATCCTGAACCTTCATCATCTTGTCCCTCCTAATGTGAATCCTCTTCATCAACTTGATCCTCATTTCCTCAAACATGCTGATTACAGGTTTGACTCTTGCGGGCAGTATGAAGGCATTGAAGCTTTCACTAAGATTGTTGAGTAGAATGTCACATTTAAGCACTGTGTTGAAATGTGACCTGGACCAGTGCTTTGCAGGTCTTTCAGGCTCTACAAAACGAACAACATTGGCAGTTAATGTATTGAAAATTCAATGTCAAGAATATAAAGAACATGAAGCGATAATAATGGTAGCATTACAAACCTGTGAGATAGTTATAAGCCCCTGGCTCCATTTGGTTCATTAGGACCATCTCCTTAGTAAAGTAAGTCATTGTGGTTGACTTTGCGATGACCCATAATTGGTCCTTCAAAGCTTTCCCTGGAAACTTCTTGTTAAAATTCGTTCATAAATGTCTTACACAGAACCTGTGCTCCGCACTTGGCAAAACCACCTCAAATGCTGGTAAAAGGCCCTTTTGTTTATCAGATATAAACGTCCACCCAGCTCCATCACTCCTAATGTCCAAGTCATTAGCCAACAACTCCAGAAACCATATCCAACTATCCTTACACTCCTGCTCCACCATTGCATAACCAACTACCCAAGTACTGTTGTTAGCATCCACTCCAACCGCTTACAAAAGTTGACCTCCATAAGGACTCTTCAGATGACAACCATCTAGTCCTATCAATGACCTACAGCCTGCTTTAAATCCCTTCTTCAGTGCACCCAGACAAACATACATCCTCTTGAAAATAGGTGTCTGGCCAGGGTTATTGTAGTCGCATTGGATGTCCACTGTTGTGCTTGGATCAACCCTCTTCAACTCTGTTGCATAGTCCTTCACCCTTGAATGCTGCTCTGCATGTGATCGTTCAAGTATACTCAATGCAGCCTTCTTGGTTCTATATGCTTGCTGAACTGAGACTCTTGTTGACATAGTTTGGGCTAGAGATTCTGTGTCACAAAAGGGTTAAAGGCATTAGTGTGCTATTGTAAATAAAGCTTAGTAAGTAAAGGCATTGAATTAAATTGATAAAGTCTTGGGGAAACTACCTGTGGACAAATCAGGGTTAAGCTTTATCTGATCAATAAACTTTTCAGTCAGGTAAGGGGTCCTAACCATGCTATTATCTAGCACCCTTGCACAGTTGTGTTGACCATTGTATGTCTTGATCATTAGAGTGTCTTCATGCTGCATCTTAGAGGCATACAGCTCGAAGGGGCAGTTTTCTGCTTTGCAAATCACCCTCACCCTCACTCTATCACTCTTCACAAACAAGGCCTCCCAACCCTTTTGTATTGCCTTCTCCCTTACAGCAGCTCTCAATATCTTAGCAGATGCAAACCTCATACCCTTACAAAACTGAGGGTTCCCCATGTGGCGACCCGGAGACCGGATTACCACAGCGCCGCCTCCCCAAGGAACCCTACACCCGCGACACTTGGAGTAAGTGTTTTGGGCCTAGAATTCCTCAAAGAGATAAGGCCTTTAGGTTGGAAAGCAAGAAATCTATAAGCCCGAAATTCTTGGGCTTGTATAGTGGGCTTGGCTCGTAATCACAAGATTACGAACTAGGCAAATAAGATGAAAGGAAGGTGGTGTTGAGTTGAGTTTTAGAACCTATGTCAATTTTTAGTTCTTAGCCCAAGTTTGCATTAAGTTCATTAAATGGTAATTTATGTGAGTCTTCTAGATCTAGCCCACTAGGACCTAAACTCAAATGGAGGTTCTAACCCTAGGGTTCCACTTTGGTGGTAAGTAATCACACACATCATCAACCATACATAATGTTACAAAAATTTAGTGAAATCAAGCAAGCCAAAAAGAAATAAACTTTAAATAGAGTAAAATAAATTGTGTCCTCCAAGGATTATCCTCCGTGCCCAAGCTTCGACAACAACAGCCTGCAAAACAAACTAAAGTAGGGGTTAGGCTCCTACATCCAGTCATTGCCCATGCCCGCCCCCATATCTAAGTTTAAAAACATGAGTTATCGTTTTGAATAAAAGAAGTAGATAAAACCGGTTTGCGCTTCCACGTGATCGTCACCACGTAACTACAATCCCACGGCAATTGATCATCTTTCACACTTCCATCACAACCGTCCATCTAGCCAATCACTTTCCGGAATTCATTAATCACAAGGCTAGAGACAAAGGGGAGATAACAAGGGCATGGTGTGCACTGCCCACCACCGGTGGCTCAAGGTGGAACTGACCTCTCCTTACATCCCCATCAATTGCCAACACATCAAACCAATCCACGCAAACCATTTCAAGTTGTAAAAACAGATAATTTCCAAAACATGCAAGAGGCCTCATATAAAACATAGTATATGCAAGAAAAGCATAGATAGAGTTAAAGGCATCCCCTACCTGGAACTCGAGCTTTCTCTTGCAGCACTTGGTCTCAATGCAACCTTGTAGCAACCACCACTTCACAAGATCCTACCAAGATATCAAGCCTAGACCAAATAAGTGACATTAATCATGATAAACTAGGCTAGCTATTCACTCACATAACTCTCCGAAGAAAACATTTCCTTTAACCTAATTACTAACTAATAACCAGACCATTTGGGTTCCAATAAGGGGTTTGTTGTTAGGAAGAGGGGGTAAGAACACTTTTTAAAAGACAGGTTGCTGAAAACCGAAAACAGAGTTTTAAAGGAGCTGTCAAGGGTCACGGAATTGTTCAAAATACTTGAGGTAAATTCTTGAGAAATTTTGAAAGAAGGATGGCTTGACAACCAACTCAGTACAATTGAAATGGTTATTGAATTTCAAGTGAAACCAAACAAAGAGTAAAGGTTTTAAAGGCTGAAGTAAAACAATGTGCAGATTCTTTCCAGAAATACAAGCTTCTGTCCCCCAATTTCAAAATTGCATAACTAATTCTAGAAAAATGATTTTGGGGTGATTCAAATTCTTTAATGTTCATATATGCGTCTAATATATTTCTCTAGAAGAAACTGACCCCAAATTCTAAACGGTTTAGCTCCAGTTTTGAAATGAACGAAACTGGGTCAGATTTTACTGAAAACTGAAAATCTGCAGAAACTGGTTCTTTTGTGTAAAGCTCTTTTGGTACCCAAAATGGCTGGTTAAGTAGACTCTAAGACACCTATTGAAAGTATCTAAAGCTTCTAAAAGCTTAAAGTCTCAGTCACCCTTCAATACTATAAGGGGAAGGTCTTGTAGCTCACTAACATGATGTTTTGAAGAGATGGTGTTTGGACAACAATAACACAAATAAACTCTATGATCAAGCATGATTTGAATGTTCAAAATAACCATGTTCTAACACAAATATAACACACTTAAGAGGCATGTCTAATGCTCCTAATGATCTATAGCTCAGGTTGCTTTCTAATACTATATGGGCAGGTGTTGTAGCTCGATGACAAAATGCATTGAAACATGATATTTGGACAGCTACAAACAACAAATAACCTTTGAACAAAATAAGATTCTAATACTCAAGGGGTAGCCATGACCTAGCAGAATCCCTAGACATTAGAATGGATGACAAATCAAAATTAAGGCAGCAAGATACCAACAACAGTTTGGACATGGTGTTTGGACATGGTGTTTGGACAACTGTTTCTGGTGGCTTTCTCCCGGTACCTCACACAGAATGCTATACCGTCTGGGGTACCTATCAACTCCTAAATCCTGTATCAAGAACACAACGTTAGAGGGATAAACCGTTCCGGACGGTTTATACCTCTCCGATATCTAAGTGAGAAACTAATAGATGTATGGAGATCCAATTGTGTATAAAGGAGTTATTACCTGTAAAAGGTGGTTGTGCTAATGTCTTTATACTCAAGCATGGGAAGGGAGTCTCCCCTATCCTCGATGTGGGACACAGGTTCTTCTGAGGCCATATCAGCCCTCTTGTGGTGTAAATAGATGGGCTGTGATGGCCTTGCCTCGGGCCCTGGGTGCCCAGGGTGGCATCCCATGTGAGGCCGGCCATGGTGGGGCGTGAACCCGGCCCATGGCGTAGTACCTGGGAGTACCGATGGGGCTCAGGGGCTAGTGCTAAACTTAGTTGAGACTCCCCAGTATGTACAAGTCCCCCAAGTTCCCGTTCAAGATGTTTCTTGGGTGGGGACTTATTATTTTTTAGTCTCAAGGTTTGGCATTAGTGTGCCTATAGGTAGTCCCCCAAGTTCCCTCAGAAGAGAAATCTTGAGCGGGCTACGCTGTAGGTAAGCCACCTTCTTGGGACAAGATGAGGTTGAGTCCCTGGGACTGGATGGGGTGGAGAATTTGAGCCTCCGGTACCCTATGGGGTAGAAAATTTGAGCCTCCGATACCCAATGGGGTAAAGAGAGGGCTTGGCTCCGATACACGATGGGGTAGAAAATTTGAGCCTCCGGTACCCAATGGGGCAAAGAGAGGGCTTGGCTCCGATACCCGATGGGGTAGAAAATTTGAGCCTCCGGTACCCAATGGGGCAAAGAGAGGGCTTGGCTCCGATACCTGATGGGGTAGAAAATTTGAGCCTCCGGTACCCAATGGGGCAAAGGGAGGGCTTGGCTCCGATACCCGATGGGGTAGAAAATTTAAGCCTCCGGTACCCAATGGGGCAAAGGGAGGGCTTGGCTCCGATACCCGATGGGGTAGAAAAATTGAGCCTCCAGTACCCAATGGGGCAAAGGGAGGGCTTAGCTCCGATACCCGATGGGGTGGAGAATTTGAGCCTCCGGTACCCAATGGGGCAAAGAGAGGGCTTGGCTGTACCCAATGGGGCAAATTGAGGGCTTGGCTCCGATACCCGATGGGATGGAGAATTTGAGCCTCCGGTACCCAATGGGGCAAAGAGAGGGCTTGGCTCCGATACCCGATGGGGTGGAGAATTTGAGCCTCCGGTACCCAATGGGGCAAAGGGAGGGCTTGGCTCCGATACCCGATGGGGTGGAGAATTTGAGCCTCCGGAACCCAATGGGGCAAAGGGAGGGCTTGGCTCCGATACCCGATGGGGTAGAAAATTTGAGCATCCGGTACCCAATGGGGCAAAGGGAGGGCTTGGCTCCGATACCCGATGGGGTGGAGAATTTGAGCCTCCGGTACCCAATGGGGCAAAGAGACGGCTTGGCTCCTATACCCGATGGGGTGGAGAATTTGAGCCTCCGGTACCCAAGGGGGCAAAGAGAGGGATTGGCTCCGATACCCGATGGGGTAGGCGTTGCATGTCGGCCACGTGGGGCAGACTGGGTTGTGCAATAAATGCCCGTCCCTTCTTCTGCCAAGGCTTCGAGAAATGGGGGAATGCGTGGGACACGTGTAGCGATCCTATGGTTGAGGGCGTTTCGGTTTCGACGGCCTTGATGCATTGGAGATTGAATTTAAGAGGGAAACCGACTGTTTTCCCTCACTTTCGCGAAAAAGAAGCTCAGGAGACTTGGAAGGTTTGCAGCGAAGAGAAAGGGAGAACCAAGGGAGAAGTGTGAGTGCCTGTGGAGTGAGAAGAGGTTAGATCTCTCCCTCTGCCTGTACGATTTTACTTATTTATTTGCTAGGTCTGTTTCTGTTCCTGCCAAGGCAGTTTTCTGTTTGTGTTTTTGTTCCTCTTGTTTGCATAAAGACAGAAATGAACAATGCTAGTGTCGTTGTCTTTTTGTTTTAGATTTTTGGGTTTGTTTCATTTTCTGGGTTTTACTTTCGATTTCTGGGTTTTGGGTTGAATTTCTGGGTTTTTCTGGGTTTTGGCTTGAATTTCTGGGTTTTTCAAGGTTGAGTTTATGGGTTTTGGGTTGAATTTCTAGGTTTTGGGTTGAATTTCTGGGTTTTGGTTAAGCTAACCCTTGTGCTTTTGGTTCCAGATATAGCAAGATTTGAGGTCCCCAGTACCGTAGTTAGGATGGAATCAGAAGCCAGGGGTGGGGATACAGGATCGTCGTACCAGTCTTCTGCCAGGCAAGCTGAAGTGGATATCGACCGGTACTTAGGCTGGGTAGATCAATTAGCGGAGAACACGGGGTCCTCGACTGGGGTGTTCTCGGAGAGTAGTTAGGAGTCCGACGAGGGTGAGAGCGAGGGTGGATCCGCGGAGGCCCCGGTAGTCACAGTGGCCATTCCCGAGGGCATTCCGAAGCCGAGGTACACACTTGCGGATGGGACCGTATGCGACGAACCTGGGAGAAGCATGACGATGAAGGAGATCATCGACATGCGACTGAAGTGGGGGATACCGGACGCGGTGGAGCTTAGGCCTCTTAGGGATGGGGAGATGGCCGCGAATCCTGCCCCGGGGTGGGTGGCGCTGCACGAGAATCAGCTCCACCAAGGGTTATCGCTACCACTGCCCCGGTGCCTACAATATCTGCTGCGGATGCTAAACCTGTCACCGGGGCAGCTGACCCCGAATGCCATTCGCCAAATATACAGTATGATGGGTATATGGGACTTGTGCCAACAAGGGTGGCCCTCCATAAACGAGTTCCGCGCGGTACATCGGGTACTGTACTCTAGGAAGCAGTCTTGTGCGGGTACGGTTACCTTTGCCGCTAGGGATTACGAGCCGCTAGTTACCGACATGCCTACCTCGATAAGCAAAAGGTGGAGGAACAAAGTGTTCCTAGCTGGGGGGCGGTGGCAGATAAAAAATAAGAAGTGGCAGCTGACCGGTACCTTCCAAGCTATCGGGGACCAGTCCTATACTCTATCCGAAGTAGAAAGGAAGAGGATAGCCCGGGTATATGCCGTGTGGTCAGAGAAAGAGAGGAGCTCTTATAGATTCATCCGGCACTCTATACTTTATAGGCTAGGGTTAGGGTGGCTCCCCGGTAAGGGACTTAAAATACTATACGTAGATATAGTTTTTTTGTTTTTTTGTCACTCGTCCTTTTTACTTTCGACTAATCTCTTAACTGATTGCAGTGAAAGCGCCGAAGAGGAAACCCTGGAAAGGCAAGGAGGAGGACAGGATGGATGATGCCCAACTGATGGACATGCTGATGGGCCAGGGAGAAGACGCTCTGCACATCGACGTCGACCTAGGGTAAAAAGGTACGAGTCGGTCCATTGAAGAAACCCTTCTGGAGATCACCGATGAGGGATACGATGAACCTGATCCCGACGCTCCCGTGACCCACGTCGCGCAGCCCTCCATGGCCGATGTTATTACGATAGATGACACCGGAATGGGAAAAGTACCGGCCCCAGTGCCTATTTCCTCTCGTTCCACTGGGAGCGATGAGGCATTACTCCCCGGTGAGAAGAAGAGATCCCACAGGCACCGGCATCGGACTGATAAGGAGGTGACGTACACTGGCCGGGATGTCCAAGGTACTGGTGCGAAGAGGCAGAAGAAAGATCACCCGGGATCAGAGTCGTTGCCTTCTCTTGGCCTGTTATCTCCCGCCATTCCGGTAATCCCCAAGAAGCCCATCAAGCAGCTGCTGAGTGAGTACGGGGTTGCCGATGAAAAGTTTGTGCGGTCCATGCTTGGGGATCTGAAGGATATTGACCTCGACCGGGTTCGGGCCAAGGATAACACTCCCCAGGAGAATCGCCGTCTAGCCCGGGAATCAATGATGCGGGTACGTTTTGTTTTATTTTCTCTATTTTTTTATTGTTATATACGTTTTAATTGGTGTATCTGCAGGCACTCTTCAATGTGTACGCCATTGACGCCAGCGAGGAAGATACTCATCTGAAGGAGGAGGTTAGCAATCTCTCCGGGCAGGTAAAGTATCTTCATGGCGAGAAGGCCAAGCTGGAGAAGGAGCGGGACTCATTGAGGGCTGAGATGGCCGCCGCTAAGCAGCGGATTGTGGAGCTTGAGGGTGAGGTTGCTGAGGCGTGGGAAGAGGTAAAGAACGCCCGAGACTCCGAGAAAAAGGCTGCTGAGTCTGCCGTCTCATGGAAGGAGAAGGCAGACTAACTGGAGGATCGCCTTCCCGAGCAGAGGCACGAGGCCGTGGAGGAGTACAAGTCCTCGGAAGAGCTCATCTCTATGCTGGCTGCTGCCCAAGATAAGGCTGTCATTATGAAGTTCAAGGAGTGGGTGGCGGCCGGGTATTTAGATGAAGCCAAATTCAGGCGGGGTCTCCTGGAGAAAAAGAAGAAGGATCGGGAGGCTGCGGCCAAGTCTGGTGCCGGTGGGTCTCAGAGTACCGGAGGCGATCGGTTGTAAAAATTTTTTTTTTTTTGAACTATTGTTTAATTTTGTCTGGTAGTCCAGGCTTTTTGTGAATGGGAACATCCTTAATTTGAATGGGAATTAGAAAGGAATTAAAATTTCTAGGATTTTCGTACCTTAAGCATTTGTTTGCATCACTTATTACCGGAATAAAGTAACTGACAATAGCTGTGTCCGGGAATGTCCGGGGTAGGTAAAAAAAAAATGCTAGAAATGGTCTGAATAATTCATTTTTCCATTCAAATACCACACGGTGGTTAAATACAGAATGAGTACCCGATGGGTAGCTTGCCATAGCTGTATGTCCAAAAAGCAAAAGCTAGGACAAGATGCTCCCGGAGCTACTTGTAATAGTACCGCAGGCTCTGGGTATTCCATGGATGCCTGGAAACGACCCCGTTCATATCCCGGATGAAAAAGGTTGCGGGACCTACCTCTTCAATGATCTCGTAAGGCCCTGTCCAGGATGGATCCAGTCCCCGGGGCTCTGGGTAGACTTGCTTCATGACCCAGTCCCCCAATTTTAATGTCCGGGACTGTACCTTGGCATCGTAGTAACGAGCTATCCTCCGCTTGTTTGCCAAGTTATGCATATGTGCGACATCTCTTCGTTCCTCGAGTAAATCAGCATCGAGGTGTAGGCCATCTGAGTTGGTACCCGCATCGAAGTATTCGATCCGGGGACTCTGGATTTGTGTTTCAATAGGGAGTATGGCTTCTGATCCAAAAGCCATGCAGAAAGGGGTCTCCCCGGTGGCCTCCGTTGCCGTGGTTCTGATAGCCCACAACACTTCCAGGAGTTTAGCAGCCCAAAGACCCTTGGCTTCGTCAAGTTTTTTTTTCAGTATTTTCTTGATTATCTTGTTGACAGATTCGACCTGACCGTTGGTCTGGGGGTGAGCTGGGGAAGCATAGAGGATCTTAGTGCCGAGGTTCTGTGTGTAAGCCCTCAACTCGTCATTGTCAAACTGGGTACCATTGTCCGTGACTATGGTATCCGGGACTCCGAACCTGTAGTAGATGTTCTTCCATAGGAAGCTTTTGACCTTTTCGGTGGTGTTACCGACCAGAGGTTCTGCCTCTACCCACTTTGTTTGGTAGTCCACGGCAACAATGGCGTATTTGAACTGTCCCACTGCTGTGGGAAGTTTACCAATCAAGTCCAAACCCCACTGACAGAACGGCCATGGTGCAAGGAGGATGGAAAGGGCGATGGGCGGTGCCCTTGGGATATTTGCATACATTTGGCATTTGTTGCAAGAACCGAATATTGTTTGAGCCAGGGCCGACATGGTTGGCCAGAAATATCCTGCCCTTAGGGTCTTGTGTGCAAGAGATCGGGCTCCGGCATGGTTACCACATACACCAGCGTGAATGTACCTCATTATTTTGTGACCTTCCTCCGGTGTTACACACTTCAGGATGGGAAAGCAATGCCCTCTTCTGTACAGTTTGCCATTCATGATCGTGTATCGAGCTGACCTTAGCTGTAGTCTTCTGGCCTCGACATTATCATCCGGGGCTAGGCCGTTGACCATGTATTTCAAAATTGGGTCCATCCATGAAGTTGTGTGATCCACCAAAAATATTTCTGATACCGTTTTGGAATTGCTAGGTCCCGCGAGTATTTCGACTTTAGTGGCCCCATAGGTAGGGTTTGGAGAAGTTGATGCGAGCTTAGCAAGGGCGTCTGCCTTGTCGTTTTCTGCCCTCGGTATTTGGGTAAAAATGTAGGAGGTGAACCTCTGAACTAAAGCCCGGGCCAAGGCCTGGTAGGAGGACATGTGGGGCTCCTTTGCCTCGAAGTTACCGCTGACTTGGTTTACGACCAACTGAGAATCACTGAAGATACTAAGGTGCTGGACCCCTAGTTCCCGGGCGATCTGCAGACCTGCTATGAGTGTCTAGTATTCGGCGGCATTGTTGGATGCCTTGAAGGCAAATTTAAGGGCGTACTCGTAGACTTGATCGTCCGGGCTAATTAGCAGGATGCCGGCTCCGCTAGTTTTCTTGTTGGATGCTCCATCAACGTATAATCGCCAAGTGCTTGGCGGAGGTGGATTTGCGGCTAGTGGTTGAGGTGGTTCCTTGTCTGGTCCATGGGAAGGGATTGATTCGGAAATAAAATCTGCCGCTGCCTGGCCCTTGATGGCTGTCCGGGGTTGGTACTTGATATCGAACTCCCCCAGCTCGATGGCCCATTTAATTAACCTGCCTGATGTCTCTGGTTTCTGCAAAACCTGCCTCAATGGGTGACTAGTGAAAACGGTGATAGAATGTGCCTGGAAGTAATGTCTGAGCTTCCGGGCTGATACCAGGAGAGCCAGTGCTACTCTTTCGATGTCCGGGTAGTTGGATTCTGCACCAGTGTAACCTTTTCCAGCGTAGTACACTGGGTACTCGCAATCGGAGTCCTTCCTAATCAGGACTGAGCTCATGGCTGTTGATGATGCCGCCAGATATATGTAGAGCATTTCTCCGGGAACAGGTTTGTAGAGTAGAGGTACCTCTGACAAGTACGACTTCAAGCCAAGGAAAGCAGCTTCGTGCTCCGCTGTCCAGGCTATCATCTCGACGTGCTGGGTTTTTAGCAATTTGAAGAAAGGAGTACACTTGTCCGTCAGCCTGGAGATGAATCTTGACAGGGCGGCCACCTTGCCTATAAGAGATTGGACCTCGTTCCGGTAGGTTGGGGATACCATGTCTAATATAGCCTACACCTTCTCTGGATTGTCCTCGATTCCCCTGTGGCTAATGATGTACCCGAGAAACCTTCCTGCCTCTACCCCGAAGATGCACTTCTGTGGGTTAAGCCGCATCCCGTTGCGCAATATGATGGTGAAGACGATTGACAAGTTGGCTACATGATCCTCCGGAGTTAAAATTTTTACCAACATGTCGTCCACGTATACCTCCATGATAGTACCGATAACTTCCTCAAACATGGAGTTGACAAGTCGCTGATAAGTGGCACCTGCATTCTTTAACCCGAAAGGCATGACCTGGTAGCAATAGAGACCCTTGTCTGTAGTGAAGACAGTGTGCTCCTCGTCTGCCGGGTTCATTCGAATCTGGTTGTACCTACTGAACGCATCCATGAAGCTGAGTAACCGGTACCCGGCAGTGGAGTCGATCAATTGATCGATTCGCGGGAGTGGGAAGCTATCCTTAGGGCATGCCCGCTTGAGGTTTGTGTAGTCCACACACATGCGCCATCATCCCAGAGATTTCTTTGGTACCATTACCACGTTGGCTAACCACCGGGGGTATGTTACTTCCCTGAAAAAGTTGATGGCGATCAACTTCTTTACCTCAACCTGGATAGCCCGGTACTTATCGTGTGTGAAGGCCCTTCGCTTTTGTCTTACTGGTGTTGAGTAAGGAACAATACTAAGATTGTGTATGGCTACCTCTGGCGGTATACCGGGCATGTCCTCATAGGACCAAGCGAATGCAGATGCGTTAGAGCGGAGAAACGAGATCAATCCTTCCCTTACAACCGGAGACAGCTTTGTACCAATCCTAACAGTTCTGTCCGGGAACTGCTCTGATAGCACCGCCTCTTCAATGTCTTCTACGGCACCGGGCTGTTCTTCGTCCGGGTCAGTATCGGCCCTGGGATCCTCGTACCTGTCTAACTGAGGGTTAGTAGCTACGTGCAACATTTCAGACTTTCCCTTACCGCGGGATACAGTTAGAGAATAGAATTTCCTTGTAGCGGCCTGATCACCCCGGATCGTAGCTGTGCCGGTCGGGGTCGGCACTTTCATCATCAACATGTGACCAGCTATGAAGGTTTTCAGACGCCAAAGTGCCGGACGACCCAGGATAGCATTATAGGACGAGACGCAGTCCACTATGATGAACTCTGTTTTGATGGTTGAACAATTCAGACTTTCACCTATCGTGATCGATAGGTAATCTGATCCGAGTGGTTGGACGATATCTCCTGAAAAACTAATGAGGGGCTCATTATCCTGTGACAGTTTAGCTCTTCCTCTGTTCAAAGCTTTGTATGCATCGCGAAATAATACGCTAACTGAGGCCCCGGTGTCTACGAGCACCCTGGACATTATATAGTGGTCCATTTGGAGTGTGATTAGGAAGGGATCATCATGGGGCATTCTCAGATCGGCTTCCTCCTCCTGCAGGAATGTCACCGATGTCCACTTGGTGCCATTGTTTTGCTGCGGGGCTTTGTGGAAGTTGAAAACTTCCGGACGGCCGAAACTAGAATTTCTTTTCTTCCCTTGGGGGGGCGACTCTTTCGGGCCCCCACCGTGGATCGTGAATATCTGGCCGTACACGTCTACAGCTCCTATCTCCTTAGCAGGTAGGTATCGTTGAAGCTTGCCCCTCTGGATGAGGGACTCGATGGTATTTTTTAAAGCAACACACAGATTGGTATTGTGTCAGGCATCCTCATGATAAGTGCAGAATTTTCCGGTATCCTGCTGGGTAAGTTTGCTCTTCGGGAATTTCCTTGGGGGTGGTCCCGGTATCTCATTCCTATTTTCGTTCTAGATAGTCTCGTATGAAGCGTTCAGGATTGTGAACACCTCATACCGGGGTGGTGGTGGTGTCCTTGGGCCCTGCTATGCCCTCGGCTCCCGGTTAGGGTGGGTGTTCCCGTAACGGTTTGACTTGGACGAGGATTCTTTGCTTCTTTTGTTCGAGGTATGGGGTGACCCGTCATGACTGTGGGCCCAGTCCCTCTTTCGTGGCTTATCCCTAATCATCGAAGCTCGTGTGGAAAATCTTAGCTCTGGTCTGGGGGTGTCCCCGTATGTTTCGAATTCGGCCTGAGCGTGTCTGATGGCAGTGGCCATCAGTTCGTCGTAGCTAGCTAGAGGATTATGGTTGATCCCGTAGAGAAATTCTCCTCGCCTTAGGCCCCTCCTGAAAGCCAGCTCTGCAAGCTCCTTATTAAGGTCCCTGCACTTAGCGGTAGCCGCCTGCCATCGATTTACAAAAGACTTCAAAGTTTCATCTTCCCCCTGCTGGACCTTCAATAGGCCCTTTGGTGTGTGTATCCCATCAGTGCGTAAGATGAATCGAGCGACAAATTTGTCAGCCAACTCCTTAAAATTCCCTACAGAACCGACCGGCAGTTCGTAGAACCAACTTAAAGCCTCCCCTGACAGGGTTTCCTGGAACATGTTACAACACACTTCGTCCGTATATCCCTTGGCGTCTGTTTGCGATCGGAAAGCCTGTAAATGCTGGTAGGGGTCTCCAACTCCCGTATAGTCAATCTTCAGTGGTTTCGATGTATTTGCTCGAATGGCTCCGCTAACCTGTTGGGTGAAAGGCCCCGAGCGGTCCTCGTAACTATTTATAGCTCTCCAGGTGTCTCTATTTTCTGTGGCCTGTACCCCTGCCTGCAGGGCATGTAAGGAGTTGCTCATTTGTACGAGTAATGCCGTGTTTGCGTCGGGTACCGGTGTGATACTGTGAACTGGTTGTGGTAACGGTGGTGGTGGTAGATGCCTCAAGCTTTCCGAGAATAAGTCTACCGGTACCTGGATTAACCTCTGACTGCCCTCCGTAGGAGGTGCCGGTGCGGTGCTGGTGTCTCCGGTTATCGGGGCAGCGTTCATGCCTGCTAGCTGGGATGCTCTAGCCAGGGCTTGAGTGAGTGCCTCGTTGTGCTGGTGCCTCCTGTCTAGTTCTCGGGCCAGCGCCGTGTTTTCATCTTCCAAATCCTGCATTCTCTGTTGCTTGAGGCGGTTTGTTTCCCTATCGGTACTCCATTGTTCCCGATCGATTCTGGACTGCTCCCTGAAGGCTGCGATCTCAGCTCGCATAGACTCCACTTCCGATACCGGAGTCACCTGATCCGGGATTATCGGGTCCAAGGATCCTAGACCATGGATTTCCCCATGAACAGCTGGCGCCTCTGTTGACGAAGTTCCCGGAGAGAATATCAGTGCCCGGGCGACACTTCTCCCCTCTCCTGTCACTTCTGGCTCATTCATGTCCGGTACCCCTATCTGGCGCGCCAATGTTTCTGGTGGCTTTCTCCGGGTACCTCACACAGAATGCTATACCGTCTGGGGTACCGATCAACTCCTAAATCCTGTATCAAGAACACAACGTTAGAGGGATAAACCGTTCCGGACGGTTTATACCTCTCCGATGTCTGAGTGAGAAACTAATAGATGTATGGAGATCCAATTGTGTATAAAGGAGTTATTACCTATAAAAGGTGGTTGTGCTAATGTCTTTATACTCAAGCATGGGAAGGGACTCTCCCCTATCCTCGATGTGGGACACAGGTTCTTCTGAGGCCATATCAGCCCTCTTGTGGTGTAAATAGATGGGCTGTGCTAGCCTTGCCCAGGGCCCTGGGTGCCCAGGGTGGCATCCCATATGAGGCCCGCCATGGTGGGGCGTGAACCCGGCCCATGGCCTAGTACCTGGGAGTACTGATGGGGCTCAGGGGCTAGTGCTAAACTTAGTTGAGACTCCCCAGTATGTACAACAACAATAACACAAATAAACTCTATGATCAAGCATGATTTGAATGTTCAAAATAACCATGTTCTAGCACAAATCTAACACACTTAAGAGGCATGACTAATGCTCCTAATGATCTATAGCTCAGGTTGCTTTCTAATACTATATGGGCATGTGTTGTAGCTCGATGACAAAATGCATTGAAACATGATATTTGGACAGCTACAAACAACAAATAACCTTTGAACCAAATACGATTCTAATACTCAAGGTGTAGCCATGACCTAGCAGAATCCCTAGACATTAGAATGGATGACAAATCAAAATTAAGGCAGCAAGATAGCAACAACAGCAGTGACAAGTTCATAATCTTTAAGAATTCGTAATAACAACCAAAAATATATAGAGTTTTATGGGAAAGATGATACTCACCAAGGACTAATCAAAAAGGTGAGTTTCTCTTGAGGATTTCAACAGGAAAGAGAGCTGAGGGAGCTGATTGGATCGAGTCCAGCTGCAGGCCAAGAAGTTCGCTCAAACTCGAACATGCAAAGTGAAACAGAGACTGCTCAATATGTAGATGGGTTGTTTTGAACGTATTGAGCCTAAAAATTGAGGAATGAATTAGGAAATTGATAATTTAAGAATCTTACCAACTATTGGTATCAGTCTCAAGCAAGGTGTTGGGGATTCGGGTAGAGCAAGAGAGGGAATTCAAGCAGAAATCCGGAACAGGCTTGCTCCGGAACAGCTTCCGCTTCGAGGGGTGTACAGGACATAAATCTACTCCGATGGAGCTGAAATTTTTGAGTCTAAATAGAAGAGACATAGACGAACAACTTTGGTGAAGAAAGTTTTTTGATCGGAGGTCTCTAACTAGGTGTTTTTGGGCTCGTAAACAGACTGATGTGTCCAGGGATGAGAGGAAAGGTGAGGAGAGAAGGGTGAGTGACGATTTATGGCCTGGGTTCTCTCTTTTGAAGGTCTGAGGTAATGTTCTTGGAGGAGTTTCCCTTTGCATGATGGAAACGTGGAGGGGAAGAGCTGAACGAGGCTCCCCTTTCTCTCTGCCCAACTCTGACGTGAACAAGGAAAGAGGAAAAGCTGAGTTTTGCATGTGAAGGAGAAGGCTCAGCTTTGGGCAGATAAATTTGGGGTAAAAAAAATAAGGTGGTAAAAACCAAAATGATGGGGAAAATAAAAGTAAAATAAGTGAATACAAGAAAACTCAAATTAAAGTGTTGACAATGCCAAATAAGGATCGGGTCTCACAAAACTTATTTTTAGATAGAAAAATGGCAAGGCAAGTTTTGTCGGAGTTTTGCTCGAGTTTGAAAAACATAAGGAGTAAATAAATTGTGTTTTTGAAAGTCGGTGAGATGCTTGACGAGTAAGCTTCGGGTAAGGCGAGCAGAAATTTCTCCAATTATTAAGAAAGGTAAAATAAGAAAATCGTAAACGCACGCACAAGTATATTTCAAAATTATGCAAAGATGTCATTATGAGCTACAACCATATTGGATCAAGGAAGAGGTTTGGGTCAAAGGTCGACTAACTTATTGGGCTGGGTTCACTAGCATACCCGTCGGTTGGGTGTCCAGAGTAAATTTTGGACTCTAACCTTACGCTATTCTCGGGCCCAAGGCCCAAACCCAAACTATTTCCAAAAGTATTTAGCCGAACAAAGGTCGCGAAAAATTTTCCTCTCAAAAAGTGACGTTCGGAATTTCACGGGGTCTACACCCCATGTCTGTCTTAGGGTTGAACTCTGGAAACCTTTGCATATCATCTCCCTCATCATCTGAGTTTGCTTCATGACCAATCCCCTCTTCATCAGAGTCCAGAGCCCCATACATTGGCTCATTATCTTCAACCTATATGTTCTCATCCACATCAACACTTGTTCCAACACTAGCTTGCTCATATGACTTTGCCTCTTTCTTCTTTCCCTTCCTATCTCCAGCACTTGTTCTTACATCCTCAGTAGCTTGCTCATGCTTGTCCACACTCTCTTCACATTCCACATAATCTAACCAGTCATCATCAACACCATAATTAGCATAGTCTTCATCATCCCTACATGGATCATAGTCTACATCCTCACTAGCATCATCTTCACTGCTCATAGGGTCCATGTAACACCTTGCATCACTGACATCTATGTCTACCAAGTCCTCAAACATCTCAGCTTCATAATCTTCTCTTTCTTGCTGTTCTACAACTTTTTGTGTCCCTTTGTCTTTGCTGTCACATACTGCAGCCTTGCTTGATTAAGTTGGAACCTCTTCTTCGACCTCTCTAATCACAATTCCCACAGCCTTTTTTCTGTTTGCACATACTTTAACCCGACGTCCTAACTTTGGATCTCCTTTCACAACGTCAGGCTTCTTTTTAGGTGAATCTAACAACTTTTCGATCTTTACACAGCACTTCCTCTTTGGTGAATCAGGAAGTTCTTCAATCACCACCCCTGATGAACCAGCTTGACTATACCCCCATGAAGTTGGTTCATCATCAAACATCTCGACATCATCCCCATCAGATTGGTAGTCGTCATGCAGATCTAAATGATCTAAGTAGATGATTACCAACCTGATGTGAGGTACACAACAACACATTTGTATGGCATCAAAGTCTGTGGAAAGCTTGGTCAGAGCATCATCTTCACTCCCAATTGAATACCATTAGTCCATCCACCTTCCAACATATGCAGGGTCTATCCCTCTCACCATAGAATCCACCTCAATTAGGGACATCTTGTCCTTGTCCACATGTGTCTTTTTCCCCCTACATATTTGTTCTCCCTTATGATTCCACCATGGTACATTTTGACTGTGAATAAATCACAATTTACTGCATGACAAACATAACCAACAGTTAGCATCCTTAAGGAAACATTAACCAGCAGCACAGACAGCCATTTATTCCATGAACAATAATTCAAAAACACGTTGATGCAGTATTAAACACAACAGCACTAACACCCTTTTGGACCACAACAGCACTAACACCCTTTTGGACTGCAACACCACTTTTTGAAAGATAGAGTATTAAACACAACAAGACACAAACTGTAGTATTTCAGCTACCCAACAAGGTCCACATGCGTATCACTCTTACTTTAATCACAATTTCTCTAAGTAATAAACACAAGAAGACAAAAATTCGATAAAGAAACCCTAAATCCCACCAACCAAGATTCAATACATACATATATAAACCAAAGTGCAGTGCAGTGGCTCTAACAGAAACATCACCCCAAACCATAACTCGAAAACCACCAAAATAAGAAGCTTCTAAACCCTAAATCTCATAGATCATCGAAACCCCAAAATGAAAATTTTTGAAATTCTTAAAACCTTACAGTCGAAACCCGTAAATTAGATGATTCAAAACCCCCGAATCAGAGGCTTCGAAGCCCCGGAATCAGAAGCTTCGAAACCCCCAAATCAGAAGCTTCGAAACACCCAAATCAAAAGCTTCGAATCTCAACCCAACAGGTCCACATAGCCCTTAAATCAACCATGCTAAATCCGTAAACCATTAATCACGAATTCTAACACACAATTTGTTGTTCGAAACTCACCGTAATAGGGGATTTCATCGCCTCCTTCTTCCGTTCTGGGTACCCACTCTTCAATATCATTACCAGCCATGTGCCTTCAACCTTGAACTAGAGATTGGGGTGGGTATTTTGAAAACGGAGTTATAATCGAAACCGTAATCTAGGTTTAGTTAGGGTTTTCAATTTTCGGGACCGTCATGGGAGCGTAATGGAGTCAATGGTTTTGACTGAATGAGTGGTAATGGGAGCGTAATGGATACAGTTTTAGCGTTTTTGGGGATGAAAACTTTTCTAGGGATGCACGCCGAGAGGAGGGAAAACGGTCACCAAGGATATTATCGACTTTCTCCCACCCATTTCCTGCCACGTCAGCAGTTGACGCAAAAGTTGGACGGAATTTACGAAATCGGACACGGTTGATTAATTTTGGAAGCTCAGGGGTGTAGCTGATGAAATTAATAGAACAGGGACTAAAATGAAGATTTCCCCAAAGTTGAAGTGGGTAAACTGAAATTAATCCTTTGCTTTATTATTGACCTCAGTCACGGAAATGGTGTCTTCAGCAGTTGTTGTTTCCATACAACTATCCTCCATCTCTAACCTGAACACAAACAAAACTTATTCAGTGTTGACAATATTACTACCATTCCAATTACAAACCATATTTCAGTTAACTAATAACTCCTGATTTCCTCTTCTGCCTAAATTAAGTCAGAATATAGAGTATAAAAGTTGCTAACTGTCTACACATAAATACACTTGTAAATATTCATCTCATCCTCATTACAAAGGCAAGAGAGTTACTTGATGGAACCAAATGTCATGCATGCCTAAACTCTATACATCAGATTTTGGTCCCTCCTCATGCACATTCATGTTCTCATATTAAGAACAGCCCCATCTACTCAGTCAAACATTTGAGAGTCATCACCAGAATACTCAGAATGACTTAATCGAGTTCTACAAGTTAGCTGGCGATTTTCTTGTTTTTGTTATTGGTATATTACGATTGCAAGTGCAGCATCTATCCTAGTTTTATTCGCACATATACATTAGTTTACATGTATTCATTGCAAATATATTTGTTGGAGATAGAGTTTAAAATTTATGTGCGGTTATAACACCATAATCAACCACTTCAAATTACATAATAATGCATCTATAAACGAATCAAACATATAACCTTTGAATACAAAATCACAGGACTAGACAAAATTTATATCAATATATACAACCACAATATTATGTCAATCACAACTAGGTAGCGTCAAATCCATCCACAAACAACACAACCAAATTAATGCCCGTATCAAAGGCAGCCTTAATATATTCTACAAATACCACCTTAGGCCTTCTCCAACCCAAGTGTTCAAAGTGCCAAAGGGCCAAAAAATAGCCCATGTGTTCTCCAACCCATGATGTTAAGGGGCAAAGTGCCAAATTTGAGGGGCAAATGTGAGGTTAAAGGGCTAAAAATAGCCCTAAGAGGAGCCCTTTGGCCCATGGGAAAAACTGGATCAGAAGCATGTTGGCCCACGCGGGTAGTGGAGGATGACAACAACATGACGTCAGCAACAAGTTGTTGCTGACGTCAGCTAGTCGTTGGGTTTTTTTTTTTTTTTTTTTTTTTCAAATGGTTGTTGGTTAGGTTTTTTTTTAATAGCCTTTGGTTTTATTCCATTTCAAAATTAGCTAAAGACATTTTTAATTATCTTTAAAAAAAATACAACTGAAAAAATTATTTTTTATCATAAAAATTATTTCAATTACTATAAGTCAATTGACTTTAAAAAATAAGCCCACACACACACATATACATATAACATATCCAAAATGTTAAAATATATTTTAGGGCTATAATTTAACCTTGATGGGTTGGAGACGGTTGATGTCAGATCAATGAATAGTACAGAATTTAGGGCTAAAATTTAGCCCCAAGGCTATTTTTATCCCTTTGGGTTGGAGATGACCTTAGTTGTCAACATTTCATGTCAAAATCCTGCTAAGATTTTCCCCTACTATAAAAATATAAAACTTGTTCGCAATTAGATTCCGATCTGGTCATTATTTTTAAAATCTTACCTACATATAAAACTCATGCCAACAAATTTCAATTACTCACTTATTCGCCTGATACCGTTCGTAACCTTCCCGCAGTCCGTCCTTCTTCAATTCTGTTAGAAGTCGATGTCGGGTCGCTCCAACAGATGATGAAGACTCGCCCTTCTTCAACCTCCGCTATGATGTTCAGAAAGATGGATACCCCATCGACGATCAATTTCAGACATTGTCTTTAGTTCGGTACCAGTAACACATTTCCATAAGCACACATCTACGTCTGAGAATACATGTTTCCATTTCTGACATTAATGCACTTGCTGAACTGTTAATCAAATACCAAATAAGTAATTCACTTCGAAGTGATTCGCTCCAGGTCTATCCCTTTTCTTTTCATTGCTTTTCCCTGTTTGTCCTGCTCATTCCCTTCTATTGTCCTCTTTTCTTTTATCCTTTCACTCTCACTTGTTCTACTGTTGACATTTACTTCTCCAAGGTAGCAACAAAAGACTCAACTCCAAATTCAAAGTGGATAATAAGCATTTAGTCTCACTTGTTTTGCTACTTTTCTTTCTTTCCATTTCTTTTTTTTTTCATTTCCATTGCTCTCTTTGTTTCTTTTCTGGTCTTGTCTTCTTCCTTGTACCTCTAAACCTTTCATTTCCTCATTTTGATTCCCAATACTCAGTTCTCTAATGGATGACATTCGATTTACTTCCATATTTCAAATCCAAAATACCAATACCAGTGACTCCTTATATTCTTACTTTTACTTTCAACTGACCACAAATATCAATTTCAGAGCTAACATTCCTAAACATGATCTTGTCTCCACAACTTCTCATAGAAGTACAACAAATTTGCTAAATGTGCAACAATCCTTACTCAAATTTCCTTACCTGCCGGTTTCTGATTTCCACAACTCTTGATCTCATTCACCCTTTGGTTTCTCCATTCAACTTATTGGAATTCCATTTCCATAGATTACATGTACCTCCATTAACTATCTCATGATATCCATTATGCAAGATCAATTACAAACTTTACTGTGAACATAACAATTTTCAATTTCAATGGAAGCCAAACATCTTCTTCTGGACCTCAATCTTTATTCTAGTTAACAAACTTTCATTTGAACTGCAACACGTATTTCATATCCATCAACTAAAGAAGAAACTCTCAAAAAACTAACATTCAGGTCTTTCCAATCGTACGTGCATTATCAGTTGATTCCTGTAGAGAAAAATACAGTCTGGTTGTTGAAGTCACTAATCTGAAAGATGAACTCTGATGATACAGGATTGCAGACAACATTTCAGTCCTCTATGCCAGTAATTCAAACTTATTCTAGTAATCTAGGATTACAGACATTCTTTCAATCCCCTGTATGAATTTGAACTCAAAATCCTTCTTCATCTCACATTTGTTTTGGTACTACCTTTCATACCTGATTTACTGTTGCACTCTATACCATTCCAAAGTTGTTGAGCTTGTCTAGGAGTCATTGTTAATGATTCGTTGCGTACATCCTTCTTGGTTCACAAGTCTCATCTTTCTTGTACTCAACATAACTACGAATTCCAAAATTCCTGAATAGTCTAGAAAATATACACACGGTTCCCCTTTTCCCATTACTTGAAAGATAACAACCACCACATTGTTCCAATCCTGCATAGTTTCAATGAGTTCACACTTCACACAATTTTTCAACTCAGTATGAAGAGGCTTTGTTAGCCAAAGTAAGTGTGAAATGACAATAAAACTCTTAGATTTTATATTGATTTTAAATAACTTTTAATAATTGAGTGGTAATATGGCAAATAACAAAATAAAAAATTATATAAAAAATAAAATAAATCATGTCTGCAATAAACACTCATAACCAGTCAATTTTTTTTCTCTCAAATAACTTCTATTTTTTTCTTAATATAATAATGACAAAAATTTTACACATGTAGAGAAGAAGACTAGTCTATGTTCAAGAAAAGTGGGCATCTAAGAAAGATGTAATAGACTAGTACAAGTAACTCTAAGCAAATTAACCCCGCTTCTTCACTCTCTGAGAACCGTCATACGCGTCCTTGAGGCTACTTCACAAAATCTCCTTGTCCGGCAGCGTCTCACAAGCGGTGATGGTTGTTGGCCATGCTAGTGTTGTGGAAGTGCTGCCGAACAGGGTGCCTACTTCCAACTTTGGCTCTGGAACAGTGGAGATTGATGGCAGGTGGTAGCAGATTCGACCGTTGCTACTCCTTGATTTTGTGGGGCGCAGGTATTGATCTAACTAGGCAATGGTGGTTTGGCTGGAAGAAGGCTGGAGTCCTTTCCCAGTGGATAGCGGTTGACGTCGTGCTGATTGGTGTCAGGTTTGATCGCAGTAGTGGGATGCTATCTGTGTGGGTCAACGTCATTGAGGAGTGGAGGCCGGATCTGTCTTCTAACTTTGTTAGGCCTACGGTTTTTTATTGTTCTTTGGGCCTTAGCCTACAAATTAGTTGGATTTTCTTTTTAATAATTCTCTTTGTTTAGGAAACTCTATGTTAGTAGCTTTGTCTATTTTCAATAATTCTCTACTTTTTTAGGGAGCTCTGCACTTTATGTGCCTTTTAGCGAATCTTCTGGAGTAGTACTGGAGGAAGAGTTCCGTTTTTCAATGTATTTGATGTCTAATGAGTAGTCTAGTTCTATCTACTATTGTGGGTACTAACACATTTTTTTGTCCGTTAGGCAGCAGAACGGTATGTATTGGCTACTTTGGCTTGAGATGAATGATATATTTATTTGATTCAGAAAAATATAACCATAAAAGATTAAAAAAATCATAGATTCACTACGTGAAAATTGAACCGTACAACACATTTAATAAATCTTCGTTGTATAAAGATGCTCAAATTCTAAAATTTCTAGTTAGAAGGTTGTGGCACCACAATAGGAAAGATTATGTTGTCTGAATGAAAAAAAAAAGACCAGTATATTTCCCTCCTACCATTGAGTCAAATTTGGCTCCAAATTGTACCCTAGCCGCCACTAAATTGTACAACAGTTTGGGTAATTGTGTCGTAGGAGTATACTTGCAAATCATCATCACACAATGGTTTTTAATTTGCCGTTGTGCAAGTGAGTGTCAAAATTTGGAGATGGCTCCAAAATGGCATTCATCCCCCCCCCCCCCCCCCCAAAAAAAAAAAAAAGAAAAAAAAAGGAAGAACAAATTTTGCTTCAATTGTTTGTTATGCTTGCAAGTTCATACAACATAGTGAACTATTTATGTTGCACAAATGAGAAATGCCAAGCCTTAGGGCCAAAATTGACAATTGATTGCACGTACAGGCAGGAATTTTCCGCCTTTGTTTCCTCAATTATGTAGCGAATCAGATTATATGCTCATACAACAAAGCAGTAGCTATATGTTGTTTGAGTTACTAGTAATTAGCCCATGCACTTTATCATTTAAAAAAAAAAAAAAAAAAAAGTCCTCCCCCTAAAACAATATTCATTTTTTTATCTTCGACACTTGGTCAAAATACAAGACTTCTTCTTTTCTCTCCCAGAAATCTTGACTCCCCTTCAAGGCTTCAACATTGCGCCTCGGCGCCGACACCTTCTTCCACAAAATCCAATCACAGCCACCAAACCCTAATCAAAACCCCATAAATCCCGTCGTCATCTCTAGTTCTTAAAAGCATACCCGTCTCTGGCCAAACCCAACTCAACCCTAAAAAGAATCTCTGTCGGAGCACCCGGTCGAAGTCTTCGCTCGAATCAGAGATTCATAAGCCAAAGACCCATAACACCAGCGAAAGCAGAGTTTTTGGTTGTGGGCAGATTTCGGGTACCGAGTTTTCACCCTAGATGGGGTCTCGATGTCTGAGAACGACAATCTTGGTGAGGAGTTAACCCAAACCGTAAAGGAACGGTTGCAATTCTATCTAGTCATGCTTTGTCAATTTCATGTTTTGGGTCTTAATTTATAATTGTAGATTCAAACCTGTTAAGTCTATCTAGGTGTGCTTTGTTTTTGCTCAAATTCTTATTTTAGCACCTGGGAATTGATGTTTTGGGTTTAAATTAAAGATATGTGATTGATTTTCGAGGGTTTTGAGCATGTTTATTTGCTGGATTTCAGACGAAGAAGATGCAAGAGGAGATGGAGAGGATAATCTTGGCCAACATTTATGGAACTGTGTTTTCACTGAAGATGGATTTCAAAAGGAAAATGCTTTCAACGATGAAACTCCAATCAGTAAGTGACTTTTCTTTTCTGGTTTGCTCTTCCTTTGTTTCCCTAACAAACCTACAAAACACATATGCATTTGAATTTTCAAGCGTGAAGTCTCTTTCTTTGTTTCATTGATGCCCATGAATTGAATTGGGTGTGTGCAGATTTGATTATAAAGACTGTGATATATAATGGAAGATGTCTAGGAGCAACAAATTCAATCACTTGGTATTTCATCCTGATTTGGCCTTTATTTTCAATTATGAAATCTTTGCATCTATAGTTTTGATGTTGGTACCTTTTAGACTTTGCCTCGAAATCTCTACCTTCACAAGAAGCATACCAGAATTGTACAAAGAGAAGGAGTTAAATTTGAAGGCTTTCTCATTCCAAAAACTCAGGGATTCAACCAATGGCTTCAGCAAGTTGCAAAAGCTTGGTGAAGGAGGCTTTGGGAGTGTGTATAAAGGAATAATCAAGACAAAAAATGGCAAGGGTAGTCCAATTTTGGTTGCCATAAAAAAGTTGAATCCACATAGCTTACAGGTTCCAATTCTTATCTTCATTAAGGAACTTTAACTGTTTGGTTAATTTTTCCATTTTTTCTGTTTGTTTGTCTTCCACTTGGTTTTTCTCCATTACTACTTGGTTGGTTGGTTTTCTTAGTCTTGGATGTTGAATGATTGTGATGGTAGCATTGAATGGTATTATATTCTAATATGAAAGAGTTATTATATTGGATAGTGAGTGATCGGAGTAATATTTTCTATGTTTTTAGTATCATTTTCTCTACATGTTACTTAGTTATTTCCTTAACAATATCATTTCTAACTTACTTTGTTGTATTTAGGTACAAATGAGCTTCAAACGCAAGAAATGAGCTAATAAGAGCTAGAAATGAAGGAAATGAAGGAATGAGGAAATGAGGCGCAAAAATGATCAAGAAATGGAGAAATGAAGCTTTCCTAATCCTACTAGGAAAAGGAATCATAGTTGAAGTAGGAATCCTAATGCAACTAGGAGTGAGCTCGGAAAAATGTGCGTGGAAATGAAGAAATGACAGAGTCCTAGTTGGACTAGGAAACCTGATGACACTAGGAGTTCTGATGGTACTAGGAGATGTTGTGTCTTAAAGATGACTCAAGATTGTTCTAGAATAATGAAGGAATTTCGGCAACAATATACATGGATTCTAAATTGGCCCATTTTGGGAGAGTTTGGCCCGAAGTTTGAAGCATGTGACTTGCACATGATGCTCTAGATCATTCTTGACGTCTTGAGGTATTCTTGGCCCATTATACTTGCTTTTTCCATCAGAAATGCAAGCAGCAATTAAAGGATTTTCGGCAATATTTTTATGGGACTATTTTGGATTTTCTTGAGATTTTATGAGAGAAAATAGAGGAATAAGAATTGATTTACAACTGTACATACAAGGAGGCCAAAATTGAGTCTAAGTACATGTAGAATTCGGCAAGAGACTAAGGTGACTTGTTCTCTACTTCTCAAAGAATATTTTCATTGGTTGAATGATGTCACAAGTAGATTTCGACCTAATTTCTCTAGCCCTTGCCGTTCACTATATAAAGGAAGTTTGTGAAGACATTCTACACACCACAAAATTCATAATCAAAAGCCATAAACACTCCCCTTTCTCTTCCAAAGTTTTGGCAACTTTAAGAAATCCAAAGTTCATGGCCGTGAAGCATCTATTCATCCATTCAATCATCCTTGTTGTATCTCTCATCCAATCCACCACCTTTTGAAGCTTCTTGCGTCCTTGAAGATCAAAAAGTGTAACCATGAACATCATCTTTTGTTTTCGGTTTTGGTTTCTTTGTAACACAATTTTCGATTCTTATATGATTTCGGGTTTTGTTTTTATTATTCTATGTTGATTTGTGATTTCTATGGTGGATGAAAGATTGAATTTTGTTATGTGATTTTCGAATACTATGAAGAATGTTTTAGGTTTTAGGTTTTCAAATTAAAAGTTGCGATTTCTATATGTTCTTGCATGAATGTTAATTTCGAGCTTTAATCCCAATTGTTTTGTGTTAATTGATCTTTGGATGCATACTTAGGTTGATGAACATGTAATTGAATCCATATTAAGGTGCTAGCATCCTAGGCTTTGATAATTTAGTTAGAAAACCTAAAACTACTTAGGTAAATTAACAATGAGTTTTGCATGCTTGATTAGCGTTCTAACTTGTGTTCTTGCCTTGAATTGATCAAACTTTCATGATTCTTAATGCATTATGAGTGTTTTTGTTAGTGATTAGCTACCACTAGTGATTGCATGATTAATAGGGTTAACTATGGTGCGTTCATCTAGTTAATTTAATTAAGGAAAGTAAAAAGAACTTTGTATGCGTTCATCTTTGTTCTTGATCGATTTTGTGCTTGGATATATTTTGATTCGTGATTTGATGTTTGAAACCTTGCCAACATGTTAGTAGTAGTTAATTACACATTATTTTCGTTCCATTCATATATTTCTATTTGATTCTTGGTTTTGATGTGTCACATGTGTATATTACTTAGTTGTTAGATAAATTAAATCCTAAATCCCCTTTATAATTTTCGTAAATAATGTTTATAAATATTCTTTAATTTGTTTAGCTAACGTTAATTTTTTAGGAATTAATTAGACCCTAATCCCCTGTTGAGAACGATCCCTACTTATTCTTACTACATTGATAGGGTTTTAAATTGATACACTAATTTGTGCACGTCAATTTTTGGCGCCGTTGCCGGGGATTAAATCTATTTATTTCTTGATAATATGGCGTTGGAAATTGTAAAATATGTAAATTTAAATTGTTTTCGAGATTTTTGATTGATGGTAATTTGTTTGGATTTAATTTTAATTTGGATTTATTAATTTTAATTTTAATTTTAATTTGGATTTAATTTGGAATAGGTGAAGTCTCTTTTGTTAATATTAACCTAAACCCTTTAAGGGCACTTAGTCCAAGTCCCTTAAAGTTGAGGGCGGTTTTTATTAATACTTGTTGAACTATCTTCACACTTGTGGAACCTTGTATCTTAGTAAGTATAGCCTATGTGGAGTGGTGTCTAGAAAGGGGACAACGTCCATAACGGGTTTTGAATTCAGAAGTGCATACAATTGGGCCTAAACCACTATATGGGAGTAGCTCAAGCCAAAATGATTTCTACCTTTTGTGTTCGTCCTCCCCCACCTGGCCATTTCAGTAAGGTTGCCCAAAAGATATGAGAGGAAGCTTGTGTGAAGATGACTATACTTGGGCCGCACGTTTGATCAATTGAAAGCTTGTAGTTGGATTTAAATTCTTATAAATTGCTTGATTTCATAAATCCACCCTTAAAATTGTAAAAACCCGTTTTATACTTACGCCATACTTGTAATTTTCGTTGTATACATATAAATATACGTGTAATTGTATAAAATGTACTTGTATCGTTGTATGTAACGTTATACTTGTATAGATAATTAATTTGTATTTCTTTTTTTTGTATAGTTTACTAACTTATTTAATTTTTAATGTTGTTCAAGATTTCTATGAATGTCCAAGCCTTCTAAGATCCCTAGTGCACGAGAGACTGAAGAAAGAATCAAATGTTTGCAGATCCTCCACAACTTGAGTACAGAAGACCTTCTCCTTTGAATTTTAAGCCTTACACATTTAACGATCAAGGGAAGAGGTACTTGCATTCTTCAGAGGAATCCACATCACCTACACCTACTCCATCTCCACCACCTTTGACACCATCACCACTCATTTCATCCAACTCGCCATCACCTCAAATCACACCACCTCTGTAACCCACACCACCTCATACACCATCTTCTGAAGAAGAAGAAGAAGAGCACAAAATGGCTAATGAGGCTAATCAGAGTATCAGAGACCTCTCTACGTCCACTGTTGAAGGAGGGCTTCCTCTTTCCATTGTTTTCCCAAACCCTGTTGAGGGTAAGTCTGCTACCTTTGAGATCAAGGGTGGACTTCTTCATAGATTACCTATGTTTCATGGACTCTCCATGGAGGACCCTAACAAGCATTTGAAGGAGTTTTAGTTTGTTGTTGGAAGCATGACACCCAATGAGGCTGATGAGAACATTTTTAAGTTGAAGACATTCCCTTTCTCTCTAGCTGACCGAGCTAAGGATTGGCTTTATGAACTTCCTGATGGGCATGTTACTTATTGGGATGCAATGATGAAAGCATTCCTTGAGAAATTTTTCCCTGCTTCAAGAGTTATTACTATGAGGAAGAAGATCATTGGAATTCAACAAGCTGTAGATGAGTCTTACGCCAACTACTATGAAAGGTTCAAATCTCTTTTGGCACAATGTCCCCAACACAAGTTCAAGGATGAAAGCCTCTTGCAATACTTTTATGAGGGTTTTCTCCCTCTTGAGCACCAAATGTTAGATACTGCTAGTGGAGGTACTTTTGTGGACAAGACTCCAACTGCTGGGAAGAAGTTGATAGCTGATAGGGCTGTCAATGCGCAACAATATGAGGGCGTTAGGAGTACATCTCCCCAAGTGAAGGAAGTGTCTTTGAATTCAGATTTGAATGCTAGATTGGACAAACTCACCTCTATTATGTCACAAGTGTTAACGCTAAAAGTTCAAGGAGTGGCACAAGTTTGTGGGGTATGCTCTACTCAAGGGCACATGACTGATCAATGTCCTCAATTGATAGAAAATGGTGGATGGGAAAGTGTTAACTACTTGGGGTATCAGAATCAAGGGCAAGCTCGCCCAAGGAATGACCCTTTCTCCAACACTTATAACCCTGGTTGAAGGGATCACCCTAAGTTTAGGTGGAGGGATAATGATAATGTTACCAATCAGAACACCTACAACAGAGGACCCCAGGTAGGATTTTATCAGAGACCTCAAGCTCAAGGAACGTCCCCTAATTATGACAAGATCATTGAGAGGCTAAATTCCTCAACTCAAGCTTTGATTCAAGGGCAACAGAACCATGGGAAGGATATAGCGGATTTGAAGAAGCAAATGGGGCAAATGGTGGACTTCATGACCAAGTTCCATGAACAAGGGAAACTTCCAAGCAACACAATTCCAAATCCAAAGGGAGGCTTTGAAGGCACCAACACTTAAGGAGCAAAGGAAGACCACGTCTAGGCTGAGTAGACGTTAAAACCAAGTGCTACAATGGGAGGCACCCCATAAGAAACCAGATTTGATCTCTCTATCTTTCTTTTTATTTTTTGTTAGCCTTTATTTTTGGAACAGTTGTTTGATTAGGTATTTTTGTGGGTTAGTATTTTGTAATCTTTTTAGTTATTCAATAAAGTTGGTTCGTGATTTATTCCCTTATATGCTTATATTGTGCTTTGCATGCTTTGAATTGTTTTACATTGAGAACAATGTATGATTTAAGTGTGGGGGGAAGGTAAACGTTAACTTTGTTGATTTTAGGTTTTTAGGTTTTGTTTTTAGGTTAGTGAAAAATCAGAAAATCCATAAAAATTTGAAAAATTGAAAACTCAGAAAAAAAATAGGATAAATTTCAGTTTAGTACCTTGTGGTTTGGGGGTAACATCATGTCAGTCCCTGCTCTTTCAATTTCATCAGCAACACCCCTGTGTTTTCAATTTCAATCAGCCGTGCCCAAATTTTATTGTTCCGTCCAATTTGAACGTTAACTTTGACTGGATTGGCAAAGTAAAATTTGGACGGAACAGTAAAATTTGGGCACGGCTGATTGAAATTGAAAGCACAGGGGTGTTGCTGATCAAATTGAAAGAGCAGGGACTGACATCATGTTACTCCAAAACCACAGGGTACTAAACTGAAATTAATCCAAAAAAATATAAAGTGTCGTAACAAAAAAAGAAATCGTTTTAGGTTTTATTTTTTAGGAGTCAAAATTGTTTTTGTTTTGTTTGTTTTGTTTTTGAGTCTTAGGATTGCCCTTTCAACTATCTAGGATGATTCTATATCTCTGAAAGCATGTCTAAAAGATGATCACAATATTGAGATGATGTTTTTTATTTTTCTTTGGTTAAATGAGACTTATATGTGATATATAACTGTGTAGTGGATATAGTCTGATGACATGGTACAGATTATAAGTATGCTAAAACATGTTTTGGTTCAAAATAACGTCCTATGTGAGAATTTGAGCCATGTACCCTTTTTCTTGGAGTGATTAATGTTATATACTTTGTGTATATTCTTATTTTCTTGGCGATGCTTAGTTGATCTCATTATTCTTTCATTTGATTGATTACATGCCATAGCTCTTTAATGGACTAGAGAATGCTAGGATTCACTTTTATACTTGTTGAAACTTTTATAAATATATATCCCTGATTTTGGAAATAATTAAAGGTACTTTTTAGGATTTTACCACCATTGCCAAATAAACCTGTGTCCATATTTGTGCCCGTCGTGGGACTCCCCTAGATAAACCCCTTTGAGCCTACATTTTTAGCCTTTTCTTTCATCAACCTAATTTTCTTTTACCCTTAACCTTAGTATAGTTACATCCTTACCCTTTGGTCTAAAGACTTGGTGAAGCTATTTTTGAAGACTTTGCAAAGAAAAAAGGTGTGAAGATTGAAGATTGAGAAGAGGTGAAAGTTCAAGTGTGGGGGTATAAATGTCCATGGGAATTATTTGTAATGGTTATGCCGTGAAAAAAAAAAGTGAAAAGAAAGAAAGAAAAAATCGTTGGAAAGAAATAAAGAAAAAATCGTTGGAAAGAAATAAAGAAAATAGATATATACGGCTTTGTGTTGAAATTGTTTATCTTTTTGTGGACTTTTGTATTTTTACATTGTGAATTGTAAGTCTAGAATGAAGAAGAGGCCCAACAAGATGATATTAGGCCCTTTTGTTCGATCTCTATGGAGCTATGACGTTGAAGAATGCATTGGTGACTACAAGAAGACATTTTCAAGAGCTCTACTTTGTATTTTGAATACATTTGTGATTTCCTATACCTTTTATTTCTATTAACCCTAAACCTTAGCCCCATTACAACCCTTTTATAAGACCTTTTTGATCCTTAAAATGGGGTAGCCTTTGATCTGTGGAGATGAGTTTATAACTGTTGAACTTATGGCTTGGGTTCATTGGTGCTTGTAGTTGATATCCTTCATGAGATCATTTGAAAATTTTTTGATATATGTGCTTTTCGTTTTATATGTGAGCTACTTGTTGAAAATATATATATGATCTCTCACATATACTTGAGTGAATAGCTTTTAAGCATACCCTTGAATTCTAAGAGAAGAAAGAGTGTATATCCTTTGTGAGGTGAATCATTACTTGTATATGTATGATAAAGCTCCAACCACTCACCATTGTTGCTTCTGAGTCCTACATGTTTATATGTTGTGTATATCTTTTATTTAACTCTCGCAAAGTCACTATGGCAAAAACTGCATCACACTACACTTTTTAGACAATGAAAAAAAAATTTCCATTGTGTGATCATTGAAACTGCATCACACAACAGGTTTAATGAGATTGGCGTTGTATAAGGAGGTCGTACATCAATTTTTTTGGGTCTAAGATTATTGTACAACAGTTTTAAGGATTTATCTGTTGTCTGAATGTAAAAAAAAATTCCCCCTCACCTTGCTCAAATTTGGGTCAAAATTTTGACTCACCTTGCACAATAGTATTGTTGTATATGTTGTATGAGAGTAAGTTGCAAAATAACATACAACGCATTTTTTTGTTTCTGTTGTGCAAGTTTGGAAGAAAATCACATGTACCCAAAAATGTGAGTGAGTAGCCGCAAAAAGGCCAATATTTGAGTGAAATGCTGGTACACGATTTAAGCTCCTACAATGGAATGGCTTATTTGTGTTGTTTGAATGAGAAATGTATGTCCCTAACGTCAAAACTGCTACTTTGATTGCACATAGGCGGGAATTTTCCCTCCTTGCTCCCTTAACTCAAATTTAACATGTACATGATCAGACAACTTAACTTCATACATGTTGTGTGAAAAAGTTAGGGCCTTGGTGACTTTGTCTCCCCACTCGGCTTGCACAAAGTAACTCTGCCTTCAGGCCCCTCTTCTTGTTTGTATCTATCTCTTAGAAGCCAACCATTTCCTCTCTCATCTCTCCTCACCTGCAAACCAAAAAGGAAGAAACCCAAAGTTTTGATTCTAAGCACACTACTACATATATAGCCTTTAATGACAATTTTTTTATGGCATTTTAGCAAAAACGTCATTAAAAAGTATTTTAATGACGTTTTCAGGTTAAAACGCCATGAATAATTTGATAGTGAAAAATTTGTGACACTTTTAAAACGCCATAAAAAATTTTAAATACCATGACGTTTTATAAAAGCCATAAAAAAAAATAGACTGCGTCTGTTAGACGCCATAATTATAGTTATAGGCGAAATCCATGGCGTTTGTAAACTTCATACTTAAGAAACTTTAATTTTTTCAATTTGCCCCCCGCGCCTGGCCTATTTTTCTTTTCAGTTTCACACATCCCAATTAATTTTAATTTTCTTTTTCTTCTATTTTCTTCTTGTTCTCTCTCTCTCTCTCTCTCTCTCGCTCCCACCCACCCTCTATCCCTTTTCTTCTCGATCTGAAGCAAGAAACAGAAACAACTCGATTTTCAACCTCGGTCTTTTCCATTCACTTTATCGTTTCAATCTATCGTCTCTTTCTTCCTGAACATGCTACGGCAAGGCCGGTCCCCATATCAAGTCAACGTTCTTTTGCAACAACAAGAAGAAGAGTCTGAGTTGCTCTCTATCGAAATTTCACAGGTCAAGTCTGAAATTTCTCTTGGGTTTTACTCAAATTGAGTATTTTCTGTGATTGAGTCTATTTGATTGAAGATTTCTTTACATGTTCTACTTTGCATTAGGGTTTTGGATCTGTGGTCGGTCTTGTAATTGGGCAAGATTAGGTATTCTTACTCGTTTGGTCTTTTCACATATTGCTATCTTGCATCCTTTCAAAAGATGATTTGGGTTTCGGTGAGCCTTGAAAATGGGGTTTCGATTAGAGTTCCAAAAGGTGGAACGATTCAGATCATCGTCGTCGTCCACCTCCAGCAGCTCTCACTACCTCTTCAAGTGCCTCCTCCGAGGCACTGTCGTTCTCCAGGTCCTCTACGATCACATCCACTTCCCCAACTCCAACGACATCGTTTTCGGTAAGTTCGGTCCTCTCTCACTCTCACACGCGCGCACCCTCCCCCTTCTCTCTCTCTCTGCGCTCTAGGTTAATCTCTTCTCGTTTTAGATCTGATTTTGGTGGAATTAGAAACAAAGATGATCTTTTGATTGTTATTAAGTGCATGTCTAAATGTGTGTTTATGGAAAAGTATATATATGAGTTTAATTGTTAAGTTGAGATTGAAGTAGTGACGAGTAAAAGAATGAATGAGAATTAATGCTTTATGAATTAGTAATGAATCACGTTGCTGACATTAAAAGGATGAATGACTTTGCAAGTGGTATCCTCATTTTTTCTGTCAAACCTCAAGTTGGTACGTAAACAACACTACAAGAAAAAGTTATATTTATAGCACTTCACTATCGCCTTTTTTCAGCAAATGCTATGGATTGTATTATCTGTACTATTTGGTAGCGTTTATACTTTTTAGACGCTGTTAAATTAAAACCGTACACTGAAAATGTGAGCAGGCAACAAAAATAGTGAGCGGGCAATGAAAAGTAGAGCGGGGCTTAATTTTTAAGTTCAAGTGTACCTAAATAAATGAAAAGCAATATATTAAAACATCTCTCTCAGTCAAGACACGCCACTGACTCAACATCTTCGATCTCTTTCATCTCTTCGTTTCTTCGTCAGGTGATCTCTCTCTCTCTCTCACTCTCTCTCTCTCTCTCTCACTCCCTCCCTCCCTCCCTCATTCACTCCCTCCCCTCTTCTACTTCAATGTCGTAAGGTGATTATAGGGTTTCGGGGATGAATCAAACTTAAAACTACGGATTCATATGGTCGCAAAATTTGGGGCTATTTATGTAGTCACTTTTCTATGTGATTTCCATTATGATTATGAGTTCTTGTGAAAATTACCCAGCACAATCCTACATAGGTTGGGGAATCTGGAATTCTTGATTGTGTTTAGGTAGATGCATTCAAATTTCCTAACGCCATGGATTTTTCATATGACTTTTTTTTCTATTGGCCTCTTGTAATTGAAACCCGTTTCCTTTTCATTGCTCTTTTTCTTTTGTGTATATCTTCAGTAGAGGTTAGAGACATTCAACCACTACTGATATAAGAACTACTTATGTACCCATATCGGCCGGTAAACTTAAATATGACTTTTTGAATTTTGATTATGTCTTTTGTATTTCTCTTAAACGTGTATTAGAAATTTAGAATGCATGTGTTATTCTCTCCTTCTGCCAAGTTTTATGATTTCAATATGGGTCATGACCTAGGTATTCTCAAGTTGTCAAGCAATTAGATCAAGCTTCTAAAGAATTTTATGGGACTTAAATTAGTTATTGAATATGATTCCATGAGAGAATTTCTATTTCTATTAAAAATTTTGAGATCTCATTAGTGCTTTCTAATTGCTTTCTGGTGTTCAGATTGGTAGTAGAATAAGTTGGAGAAGGAATTATGCAGCTAAGGATATTAAATTTTGGTTTGCAAGCCCGATTATTGATGCTTAGGGGTGTGGAAGAGTTTGCTGATGCTGTTAAAGTCACAACGGGGCAAAAAGTGAGTGACTTTTTCATTGTTATTGTTGGACTTGATGCTTTGGTCAAGCACAATCATATATGTAATATACATAATATATTTGTATATTGATTTGTTGGTAGTAATTTTGCTGCTGCAATTATATATTTGAATTTTGTTGGTGCATTGGTTCAGTTTGAGTCTGAGATGTGCTTGTTATCAGTTTTTCTTTGTCTTTTTTGTTTCTTCAATTTGGTACTCCTTGCAATTGAAGTGGAGAATAAGTTAGTTTAAGTGGTCTTCAATCTTCAATTCCATCAGAATAATTAACTGTTGTGGAGGCTTGGCTCTTTATGGTGGTTGTTGATGTTTGATTTTTCCACAGGGACGCAATTGTTCTGGAGCAAAGCTTTGGAGCTCCTAAAGTGACAAAGGATGGTGTCACTATAGCAAAGAGCATTGAGTTCAAAATTACATGCTCAAATTCCTTGAGCTTCCACATGAAGAAGAAACACAGATCAAGTTGGCTTCTAATAGGGGATACAAGTTAGGTGGAATGGCTTCCTGTAAATACAATTTCAAAAGAGTATCAATTTTTAGTTGACTCTTCATAGCTAATTAGCTTACTTGCATCTTTCAATGTTTGTAGGAGAAAGATATTGAGGTTGAGGTTACTGACCCTACTATGCCCGAGTCATTCATACTTGATGAGGTAAGGTATTAGTTTATCTAGTTCATAGCTAGTATCTGCTATTTGTTTTCTTGTTTTTTTCCTTTTCTCTTTCTTTATCTTTATCTATATCTTTGTCTGTTCATGCAACTGTTTTGATTTCTCTCGCTTTAGGAACAGGGAAGGTAAATTTAACAAGGCTATCACAACCTCTGCAATCCACAGTTCCTAATTGCAGGAGAGGATTATTTTTGTTGATCTAAGTAAGTTTATTTCTTTACATGCTTTTATTTTTATTTTTTATTTTTCATTTTTTACAGTTGGTTCAGCACTAATGCAAATATTAAGAATCTTCAAACTTTCTTATGCTTTTTGCTTTGGTAGATTATTTAAGTAGTGGCATGTCAATTTTGCATTCACATAAACAATTTCATGTTTAATCTAACGCGAAGAATAGTTTGGTAATACATCATAAAGAGTTCGGATGTGTGTATCTGATGCCAACTTCTATGGTTGTGCTCATGAAAAAGTTAACACTATACTTGAAGGTAAGAATAGATTTTAAGGTCAATAAGATGTGATACTTTGTTTGAAATATATATTTTCTGCTAATTGTGTCTGTTTATTATAATATTTGAATAAGCTTTCAATATCGTGTTTTTGCAGTTTAGAGACATGTAAGTTTTGGATGCTGCTATGGAGGAGAAGTTATAGGTCAGTTTTGTTCTGTTGAGGACTTTTTTCATTTATACGCAAGGAAAAGAATGAGAAAATGTAATGCTTGTGTATTTCAATGAATGTTACATTATGTTTTGATGATCAGTTCTGAGATTGTTTAATAAAAATCTGCATACTTTTGAATGTACTTGTGAGAACTTATTGTTGCCAATCAAAGTGTTATGACAATGTATAATAGCTGTTTTAGATAGTAAAATTTACGTACAAGATAATAGCAGTTGAAATGCGATAAAATGGTGTATAATAACACTATGAAAGCTACAACTCTTGTTTCAATAGCAATTACTAAATGCTATGGAATGTTTAGATATAGCGTTTATGAATTGCTATTGCATAATATAGCATAGCACTTCACAAACGCTATAGATGTAGAGCATATCATAGCGTTTCTAAAAGTGCTATAATAGACCCTAGATCTACTATAGCTCGGGCATACATAGCGTTTTAGTAAACGCTATGGTATCCTACGATAGCGTTTTTGAAACGCTATAAATGTGATTTTATGGTGTAGTGCAAACATTTCTTGATTCTGGGTTTTTGTTTTTGTTTAGTGAAAATTAATTAAAATGGTTGATGCAGTTAAAGATGTAGTCTTGCTACCGAGGCCATTGCTTTCCACAAAGAAGCTGCTTGTTTCCATTGCAGCTGGGCCCAATACTTCTTCTGCTGTTGGTGTTGCAGCGTCAGGTACTTCAACTATCTTTTTATGGTTGTTTCTTTTTTCTTTTAAATTTTTATCATTTTGTTTTTAAATCTGAGGCCTAGGCAAGGACCAAAATATCGAGTTTCGAGGAAATATCGATGGTCCTGAAAATGGAAATTTCGACGGAAATATCGAGGATATATCGATTTCGGTAAATAATCAAGAAAAATGATGGAAATTTGAAGAAAAACATGGAAATTTTAAGTGAAACTTTTAGATATGTTTATTTTATCAATTGTCTACTATATATAGAAAGAAAACCTTGAATAAACCTTGTTATATACTAATTTGTAATAATTTAAGATGAAACGGCAAATACTGAATCGCCGATAACTCTGAAATTTTTTGAAATAAACATCTAATTTTTTTTTTTTTATGGCTGGAAACTCAATGGGAGACTAGGCCATCACACCTTATATACATTTTTTGTACATATCATACATTACACCTTGAATTACATGAGTAACTTAGAATCACATAGAAGACCTATAAAGTACAAGGTATGAAGATTATTTGGTGCAAGGTATGAAGATTATTTTGACCTATTTATAGAAGTTATAATTTGAAATGTTGTTATAAATTTTTTGAACATTTAGTAAAAAAAATATCAATATAGTAGTTAAGTGTTTCAAGTTAGTTGTTGATTGGACGTGTATCTAAGTTTTCAGATTCTTAGGCAAATGAATATATATTAGAATGTTGTGATTAATACATACATGTATGTGTAGCAGAGTTAGCAAACCCTCTCAAAAGGTAGTGGGATGACTAAGGTTCGATTCTTGGTGTTGTTGTTGGTCTTTTGGATTGAATTTTATGCCAACTGGTGCTGGGGCCACGGAGATTGACTTTGCATGTGAAAATTGTTGGTGGAGATGAAATGTATGGGGAAATTTCGGGAAATATCCAAAATTTCTGGAAATATCGAAAATTTTGGGGAAATATCGGAAATATCGACCGAAATTGTCATGGTATGCTACGGATATATCGGGCCTTCAAAAAAACGAAATTTTCGGCGAAATTTCGCCGATTTTTTCGATTTTTCAGTCCTTGGGCCTAGGTGCTCAATAAAAACAAAATTGTGTAAAATGTTAATTATTTGTAAGCTATGAGTACTAAACAGATGGTGTTCCAAATTTAATAGCTTCTAGCAAAGGATATGTGTAGGGCTGCACATGTTGTCCTTTGGAGAACCAATCTCTTATTTTTATAGTTAATATGTTCATTAATGAGGATAAATACCAGACTTTAACATACTGAACCCAAACTATTTCCTTTCTCATTATATGTTCAACAAGAGCTTGCATTAAGAGGGCATCCACCATAAAACATGGTGGTGTGACATGTGACAGTGGCGAGAAGACTTGTCTACTTCAAGGTCCTTCATGGTTATGAAGATCTGCATCTACTTTGAGTGCTTAATATATCGAATTGCACCCAAATTATTGTTCATCACACCAATCTAGTCTCATTCAACTTGTCAAAACTTGTTTTACTAAAGGAGTTCAGCGTTTGGATGGTATATATGCCTTGCTATTAGTTGGCATAAATGGAGCAGTTGACACCAAAGCAGGTCTCAATCTTGTTTAGACTCCTTTGTAGTCATTTAATTTTAAGAAAGTTTTGGAATTATGTTCTCATCATCTAGTGCACATGTTCAACTCGATGTCTTCCTCATTTCTCTCTTTTTATACTTAGAGGAGACCGTGATGAAGGAAAAGATGTGGTATGTGATATCTCAAAATGAGACATCACTTCTTCCAATATCCTTGGTAGGTATTCAAAGCTCTGGTGTTTAATTATTTTTAATTTTTTCTATTAATAGCGCCTGATAGAGAACATGTATGGCTTGCACCACAGGCTTCAAAATTGTTGACTGAGGACTGCATGTCATGTGTTGATCTTCTTGAAGTCATGCTGGTGGAACATTTGCAGAGGTTACTATTAATACACATAAAGTTATGTTTGAAATATAGATGTTTATCATCATGTGATGAGTAGTTTTTACCCAAACGAATTTAAGACTTTGCATTTCTGTCATTTCAGGTTAAGCATGACGAACTTTTTACCCCTCTTTTTACTGACTTATTACTAGCATACGGGAAACTTTGGATGCTATATGTAACCCAGTTTACGTAACTTATTCTAGTAAACAAGTTTCTAACTGAATTTTACATAAATTTTTATTCCTCTTTTAATTCACGTGAGATTCACTTCTCTTTTTAAATTTCCTGAGTTTGGTTGTGTACTTGCGTCTTTCTTGATATGTCTGTTCAGAGTTTGAAGTCTAATATATTCTACATTGGTTATTAGCTTGTAATTTCTTTCATACTATGTTGCAAATATTGTAGTCATGTACTCTTAGCCTCTTTAAATTATTGTTTCAGGAATATTGTGCAGCAATGTGAATATTCAAATGTTAAAGCTACTGAACTGATTCTCCCATAGTTTGTGTTTTGAAAGATCACCTGCCTTCCAAAGTGGGGTTTGCATTAAGAGATGTAGATGTAAGTCTTTTTCTTTTTTCTTTTTCTGCAACTTCTTGAGTGTAGCAACTCATGTGTAGTGTGGCTTTTGATGTGGGAATATTGCATGCTGCCTCTTGAAATAAGTTGTTGTTTTTTGTTTGTGGTTGTAGATTATTCAATTGCAGAGAAGTTTATTTATTCTCTCAAGTCAATTTTTTAAAGGTTTCCTTCCCTTGGCTTGTTAACTAACATTACATCAGTGGTGGCAGAAGTAGAAGAAGAGAGGAGCAGCAGGAGCAGGCATATTACATCAGTGGTGGCAGAAGTAGAAGAAAGAAAAGAGGGGCAGCAGGAGCAAGCATTAGTAGTGGGTGAAGTGGGCAAGCAATCATAAATAGTCCAATAATCACTGTATCCATTTCTAGCACACTTATTTTTTTGTCTCTGATGCAATGTAAGACAATAAATTGTCACTGATTCATGGCTTTGTGGAACAATGACTAATACGAATTAACCTATGGCTTGGGTCCATCCGTGGAAGTAGTTGATATCTTTCATGAGATCTTTTGAAAAAATTGTATTCACACAAAGCTTTTCGTTTCTTATATATGTGAGCTATTTAATTGCCTTAAAATATGTTCTCTCACATATAATTGAGTGATTATAAGCTTTTAAGAATTGCCTTGAATTCTGAGAGAAAAAAGAGTGGATATATACCTTGTGAGGATATGAATCATACTTGTCTGAAACATGCTGAGCTCCACCCCATCACCATTGTTACAACCAAGTCATACTTGTGTATGTGTGGATTATGTGTTTTAATTAACTCTCGAATGCCTAAATATTGATTCTTGGTTGAGTGCTAATCTTGATGTTATGGAAGTAAGAGATTTCTGAGACAAAATGTTGAAAGGCAATAGAGTCATTGTATGTTGTAATGTTTGAGTCTTTCTTTCTTTAAATTTTGGTTGAGTCTAAGTTTGTGTCTTTGTTTTGATTTTGCTAAGGGACTAGCAAAAGCTAAGTGTGGGGGTAGGACTCCTAAGCAAACAAGGAAGCATGAACAGAAAAATAAAGGAAGTTGACATTGGAGGAAGATTCCTGGAGGCACTAGGAAACTATAAGGCTTGAAGATGACGCAAGGAGGCCCAAGAATCTTCTAGAGTATTATGGACTTCGGCAAAATGGGTGAAAGCCCAACAAATTAGGGTTTTGTGATGCATGAGATATATTCTTGGATATTTATTGTGCTTTGCCATTAAATGCCAAGGAGGAATGGAGAAAATAATGTGAAAATCAGAAAATATCAAGGAGATTGACGCCACAAAAGGAAGGATTGCCTTGGAGATTTTCTGGGAGAGAGTTTTAAGGGAAAAGAGATATTCTTGAAATATAATTGTGTGGTTGCCATGAAAATCAAGAGAGAATAATAATGTGGAAATCAAGAGAATATATGGAAGATGGCGTTGGAGGAGAATTAGGGAGAGTTTTTAAGGAAATAAAAAGTGTAGACAACAAGGAGATGCTAAAATCAAGTCTAGGTTCATTCATACAGATATTGTGGCCGAAAATAAATCAGAAAATCAGAATTGATTCATGGAATTTCGGCAATTTAATATTAGGGAATTATTTTGGTGAGTTTTTGGACAACACAACAAGGCTTATGTGGAAATTTTTGATTGGTTGAGTGACATGACAAGCTGACGTGGCATTAACTGATTGGATGGAGCTGTGTCATGAAGCCTTGATTTCCCTTATAAATATCATCCCTCCTTGGACGTTGGACGTTCCATACTTTACAATTTTCATAAAATTACTCTCCCATAAACCTCTAGCCTCTCCTCCTCTCTCCATCCTCTAGTGCACCCACGGATTTCAAGCAAGGCCGAAGAAGAGAAGAAGGAGCCGTGAAGTTATTCACCCATCACGACCCTTGGAGCTTGCTTTCGAGATTCAAGGAACCAACAACGTCAATCATTCATCCTCATCTTCCATCCACGGTGTAATTCGACCTCTTCTTTGTAACCTTGTTTTGATTTTCGTTGGGTTGTTTCTAGTTGACATTGATGTTTGAACAAAGTTGTTAATTCTGAAATTTATATAATTGAATGAGATTTTCGATTCTTATATTGTGATTCTTAGTTGCTTTTGTGTGATTGTTTAATTAAATTTGTTTGATTGAAATCTTTTATGTATTTATCTTATGTGGTTCGAAACATATACGGTTTATATATAATTGTTGCTAGATTTAAGACATGATTCAACATATTGTTTTGTGAACTTGAATCAAAAGTAGTAAAGGTTTTGGGCAAAAACTGAATTTAATTGAAAATGATTGCAATTAGATGGACTTTTTCATACTAAGTTGTTTACTTAAGTTGATAGCCTTTCTCCATGTGTATTGTGTTGAACATGTTATGATTAGCTAGCTTTCTAAACTTTGATTGCATGTTTGATAGGATTGATCTAGGTGCTTTCACTGAGGTTAATTAGCAAGGAAAGTAAAATATGGGAAATCGTTTGCTTTCTAACGTTTCACATGATCAACTTCTTTCTCATGACTTAGATGAACAATATTAGGGTTGAATCGAATTTGATTATAACTTTGGTTTTGATCTTTGTTTCTCTCATTTCATTCTTGTAATTATGTTTTTTTTGTGTTTTATTTATTTTCTTTATTTAGTTAAGTTTTGGAACCCTAAATCAAAACCCCCCCTTAATTTCGTAAATATGTTCATACTTTGTCTTATTTTTGTAAATAATTTACTTTGTACTTATTTTTGATTCTTGATTTGTCCTACAATGACAGGTGTACCCTTAATCCCCGGAATAGAACGATCCCTACTTTCTTATACTACTAATGATATTTATAGGGTTAAATTATGCGCTTGCTCTTAGCGTATCAAACATGCCTGATCAGGGCCGTCGTAGACTGTTGACAAGTCCCGGTGTCCCGGAGGGACGTAATCTGACCGTAACACCGCGTGGCGGTCATAGTCAGAATGAGGCGTTTCCTCGGGAGCTGCAGCTGGCGGAAATCCCCCCGCTGGTAGTAAGCAAGATGCAGCGTCGCGGGGAAGTGCTTGGCGGTATCTTAGTGAGTGGTGTTGTGCTCAGCAAAGTATGCAGCTTGCAAGATGGGAAGGGAGTTCTGCCTGAGGTATGTTGGGTGGCAGAAGCTGCCTCACTTGTAGGGTGATAAGGGAGAACTTCCGCTAGCGGAGTTTCGATTAGTGGAGACTTCGTCCCTTGGAGGGTGACAAGGGAGAAGTTAGGCTAGCGGAGTTTCGCTTAGCGGAGACTTCGTCCCTTGGGGAAGGTGACAAGGGAGAAGTTTCTCTAGCGGAGTTTCGCGTAGGGGAGACTTCGTCCCTTGGAAGGTGACAAAAGAGAAGTTCCGCTAGCGGAGACTTCATTCCTTGGGGAAGGTGACAAGGGAGAAGTTCCGCTAACAGGGTTTCGCTTTAGCGGAGACTTCGTCCCTTGGGGAAGGTGACAAGGGAGAAGTTCGGCTAGCGGGGTTTCGCTTAGTGGAGATTTCGACCCTTGGAAGGTGACAAGGGAGAAGTTCGGCTAGCGGAGTTTCGTTTAGCGGAGATTTCGTCCTTTGGAAGGTGACAAGGGAGAAGTTCCGCTAGCGGAGTTTCGCTTAGTGGAGATTTCGTCCTTTGGAAGGTGACAAGTCCATTGGAAGGTGACAAGGGAGAAGTTCGGCTAGCGGAGTTTCGCTTAGCAGAGACTTCGTCCCTTGGAAGGTGACAAGGGAGAAGTTCGGCTAGCGGTGTTTCGCTTAGCGCAGATGACAAGGGAGAAGTTCCGCTAGCGGAGTTTCGCTTAGTGGAGACTTCGTCCCTTGGAAGGTGACAAGGGAGAAGTTCCGCTAGCGAAGTTTCGCTTAGCGGAGATTTCGTCACTTGGAAGGTGACAAGGGAGAAGTTCGGCTAGGGGAGTTTCGCTTAGCGGAGACTTCGTCCCTTTGGTGATCTTCCCTTCTGCCAGTTACTTCCATTGGATGCTTCGTCTGAAGGTAGTCGACACGTGGCTGGCTTCTAAAGGGTTAGCGTTGGAGGTGTGCCTCCTCAGGCTACCCGTCTTCTTGCCATTAATGCGAGTAATTATGGATTTTGTAACCAAGGCATCGCCTCGGTTAATCGAGAGAGTAAGTGCAGACGTGGGACACGTGTACGGCTGGTGCGAAGTGTCGTTTTTTAGCGGACGACCTAGATTTCTCTGACATTGACATAAAAAAAGGGGGGAACCTAGCAAGATTTGATACTTTTACGAAAACTTCAAACCGAAGTCGTTGTCTTCAAGCTCTATTCGTCTGTGATTTATGAAGAGGACTACCACGATTCTGTGGAGTTATCGAACCTGGGGGGAAGAAATCTTCACCAGTGAAGACAAGTGCTCTCGATGGGACCAGAGTTTGTGTTGAGGTTGGTATCTCAAATTCCACTCCTATTTCATTGGATCTATGTTGTTTACTGCCAGTTTCTGGGTTTTGTTGTTTTTGTTTTAGGGTATGATCTGTTCTCCCCTGGTGTGTTCCGAGGTGCAAAGTGAAGTTTGGGGGTAGGTTTATGGTGTTTGGCAGAGAGGTGGTGTTTAGGGATTTGCTAGATGGTCGAATTTGGGTTGAGTGTGCGTTTTGTTCCTGTTTTGGAATTTCTGGGTAATTGTTTCTTGATGTTATTTGATGCAACTGACATAGGGATGGGTTAGATTTTGTGTGAACTAACTCATTTGGGTTTTATGGTTTGGGATGGCTAACGTCGTAGAAATTTCCAGCAGTGAGGACTTCGGATCTGACGTGTCGTTCAGCGTGGCGGATAGAATTTTTATTGACTCGTTGCGTTCGTCTGCCCATGCAGGAACCTCACTGCCAGAACCGCTAGAGATCGAGCCGCTACAAACCATACCCTGGGAAGTAGTTATGGGCCGTGCTTTGCGTTTAGAGAGTTATAGGGCGGGGGAGGCTGTCGCTGCCTGAAATAGGCGTGAGGAGCGGTTGGCGAGTAATAGTGCTGCTAGCGGCTCCGCTGACGGGGGAGAGTTGGATGGGGATGATACTGAGTCAGCGTGGGTCCTCAGTGACGGCACACCTGTCGAGAAAGCGGGAGGCCCGATGACCGTTGCTGCAGTCAACCGGTTGAAGCGGATATTTCGGTTGCTAGGTCGGATGAAAAGGCTTCGATCCTGCCTGCGAGGTGTGCGGCCGTGCACGAGGCGATCTTCCGCCAAGGAGTGTCGTTTCCGCTATTGTCAAATCTCCAAATTCTGGTGTGCGAGTTTGGCCTCACCTTTGGGCAGATTTGTCCCAACATGTGGCGGTTGATGATCGCGCTGAACTCGTTATGGCACTTGTCCGGTTGTGAGGGGCCAACTGTGGTGGAGGTGTTACACTTGTACGAGCTAGTGTACCTGAAGGGCCAAGGTTGCCGAGGGCAGGTGAACTTGAGTCACCGCCAGGGGGCTCCCAAGCTTGTTGAGAACATGAAGGATTGCTTGTCCTATTGGCGGGGTGCCTTCTGTATTGCTACGGCGGGGTGCCGTCTGTCCAATGAGGGGGAACCGACGTTTAGGATTAAGTCGGAGTTTCAGCCTATCCGAGGTTGTGTCGGTCTCCGCTGACCAAAGTTGGTGATTTTTATTGTGAGTCCTTGTAGTTTGTACTAACGGTTACTTCACCTTTTTTTTTTATAGCGGGCCTGCGCTACAACCTGACTAGTGAAGAAGAGTGTCGCGTGGCACGTATCAGAGGCTGTTGGCGGAATCGCAATCTTCTGGACCTTTGCCTTTTCACTAGTTGGGAGTTGTTGGTTGATCAACAATTGACTCGTGCTATTGGTAAGCAGTTTCCGCCACAGTATGCCTTAGTTAAGTTGCCCCAGGCAAAGTTGTTGTTTTTTTTTTTAGAAACTCCGCCGGGTAACAAAGCGAGTCGGGACGCCTTTGCTAAAGCCATGGATTGTGTTGAGATCGATAATTTTTTGGCGAGCATGTACTCCTTCTAGCTGGCGGCTCAGCAGACGGTTGTTGATCCTGAAACACTGGCGCTAAGTCAGTTCGAGGTTCCCGTGGTGCTACCTATGCCGCACCACTCTCATCTTGGTAGCGACGGCTCCCCCGTCGCTCAGGCGAGGACTGGTATGGCTAGTGGGGCTGTGCCACTGAAAGAAAGGGCGCCTGCAACCCGACGTGGGGCACACAAGGAGAAAACGGTGCTACCGGTGGAGAACGTCACCATTGCGGGGTTGGAGCCGCCACTGAGGGGATCAAGGCCTGTTCCTGCTGGAAGCACACGGGTGCTTCAGCGAAAGCGCCGTCAAAATGACTCTGGCGGGGAAAAGGAGGATGATGTGGAAACCATTGGGGCCCTCCAGCAGAAGAGGGCACGACAGGCTCCGCTCAAGGCTCCTGTGGACGCGGAGATAGAGGTGCCCTCGAGCGACCTGGACTCTTTCCCCGTGTACGCCGAGTTCTTGAATGACAGTGAGCAGGAGTTTCTTTACCACCTCTGCGAGCGGCTTGGGTTTGGCGGCCTGGAGGGGATTGTACGCTCAACCGCCGTTGACCAATCGCCCTTCAGCACGGCCTTTGGGCATCTCTCTGTTGGACTGCACGAGATGTTCCTGGCAGCTTCAAAACAGCCTCAGGTCGAGCGAGAGCTTAGGGAGGAGGTGACAGGTCTTCAGAGGGAGGTGGGGGAGGCCCAGAACAGGCTGGTGGAAGTCGAGCGGCGCCTGACCAAGACTGATTGTGACGCAGTGGATGCCCTTGGCAAGTTGGCCGTCGCCATTGAGCGGGACCTGGAGCTGAATAATCATGTCTCCAAGCTAGGGCAAGATATGTTCTTGATGCAAGATCTAGTGGCCGCCAAGATAAGAAGGTTGAGATCCTTTAGCGGGAGTCTTTCTCCAGACTGGCCAATGTTAAGAGGTTGGAGGGTGAAGTCGCGCGGTGGCAGCAGCTGTGGAGGTATTCAAGCAGTCGGCAGAATATAAGAAGGCGCTGACTGAGAAGGCGAAGGCTGGTGCCGTTGCCAACGTGGAGATGCTGAGGCAGAAGGGCGCCATTGATTGGACGAAGGTGTCCATGCCCGCCATGCCGCCAGCTAAGAATGCTCCGCCAGCGAAGGGTATGGCCCCACTCAGGTTAACGGTGCTTGCTTGGGTAGTAGGGAAAGCAGCGCGTGTTCGGCGGATGGTTCTCAGCAGACCCTTCCTCCCACTCAGTCGAAGGTGTCTCGTGCTGGATTTATGGCTGCCCATACCCGAGCGGATGGCACTATAGAGACTCCCAGTCCCACCGCTCGAGGGTCTGACCAAACAAGCCTCCTACATCCGTCGCCGCATGCCGAAGGTGAAGACGCTGATGGCAATCGTGCCAACCTTTGAAATTGATGTTGAGCTCCCCCTTTTTTGTAGCTGCCGAGGCGTAAAATTTTTTTTTATGTAATGAATATTTTTGGGTAGAGAGTTCCAGCCCTACGTATATGAAGTGACATTTGGAAATTTTGTTTTGTCATGATATGCCTGTATCGCTAGAGTTTTGACTTGAGTTTTCTTTTGTCAATCAATGAAACATTAAAGGAATTAAGATTGGTCCAAGTGCACGATGTAGCGGATGTGGTCCGCTGACTATTGCTGTGTCACGCCCCTGATTTTACACAATAAATCGATATATAACCCCATAATTATATATGCGTGAAATGTTCAGCCATCAATACAAAATACTTAGAAACTTACTCCCTTTTAACCCAAGTACATATTGATGCCCTGAACCCACAAATTCAATATTGACTCGCCCCACAGAGTCACACAACACACGAGTTTACGAATTAAATTGTCAACAACAAAATAAAACGTAAATACTCCTTAGAGCTCACTACAAACGGAAGTCTCTATAACGGTATGGTCACAAAATTGACTTACTACCGTTAAGCTGCAAGCACGCTACCTCACCATCAGCCACGATCAACCTGACCTGCAGAAATAACCCCTACACCGTTGGAATAGTGTACCGGGTTGCCACACAACAAACCCAATAAGCTTTTGCAAGCCCGTATGAGTAACTCAAAACAACTCGCACAATATCACGGGATAAAAGCCCGCACAACTCACTCCAAACACGAGGAAAACCTTTCGACTCGAGAATAAGGAAAACATACCCTATTTTCCCAAAACAGCACATTCTTTTCCCAAAAGAAACGAATACAAGTCACCCCGTGACAAAGTCATATTAATTGAAACTCTGACAATTAAATATGATCAACAAGTCCTCCCAGGACATTTAAAGGAAGAATCCCCGAAACTCCTTTTTAAAAACACGTACTCATGAGCATCAGATAGCTCCCCGCTATCCCCCATGATGTACCAACAACAAATCAGTCTAACCTAGACACACAACACATCAACACAGATTCACCACGAAGCCACTAATACATGAATACGTACGTATATGTATGTATCCCATAATATATATATATATATACACACATAGTCATTCACTCAGAAATGCCACCAATACATGAATACATATGTATATATATATATATATATCCCATAATATATATATGTACACACATAATCATTCACTCAGAAATGCCACTAATACATGAATACATATGTATATATATATATCCCATAATATATATATGTACACACATAATCATTCACTCAGAAATGTCACTAATACCATCTATAGTCACAGTTAATTCCATAACTCAAAGACAATATGGTAACTAGGCTCATAACACAGATAAATCTTTGGTCACCATCTGCAACCTATCACCGTCTGTGACTCTTGGTTTTCATACCCCGTCTGGTCTTAGAACCAACCGTTAGTCACCATCTGCGACCCATGCTTTTCAGACCCCATCTGGTCTCAAGTCAACGTTAAGTAAGTCACACCTGACCTAAAAACTTTACGACCATCTAGTTCCGGCTTTCCCCATCCCTGCTCACCAACTGTGACCCTTGGTACAAGGACCAATACATTTAAAATGAATCACGCTTGACTCCAAAATGTAACATCAAACTCAATACTTTTCAAACAATAGAAAACATCTTTTTCTACAATATTGTTTCTATGAAAAGTCTCATTCAACAATAATATGAACCCATCATGCATATTATTCATCACACATCATCCACAAGGATATATATATATATATATATATTTCATCTAAATATATATATATGTAGTCATTCGCTCAGAATGCCTACTAATACCAACTATAGTTTGCAGTTAACTAAATAACTCTCAAAACAGTATAGTGAACCCGTTCGTGAATAAACTTCGTGAGATTACTCACCTCGAAACTCCTGCTACGTCTTCAATACAGAACAAAGCAGCCAGTCCACAAAAAAACCGCCCAAGGATACCTCGTCAAGCACCTAATCACATACGGTTCAACTTAGCAACAATCCACAAATGATTTAAGTCCGAAACCCCTGTTTTGAACTAAAATACCCAAAGTGACACCAATCGAGGTGAAACCACATCCGAGACCACCCAATGTCTCCGGAATACTCCTACGATCGATATGGCAAAACCACAAGTCGATCGGACGCTCGAATCCTCACGGATCGAAACATCGAACGGTCCGAAACCGTAAAAACCCTAGCATGCTCATACGATCTCCAAAAATTACAAAAAATATATCGAAATGCTCGTATCGACGAGTAGATCGAACTCAGGAACAGAAACTATCCCTGAGGTGGCCGGAAACCACCGGAAAACACCACCACAGTGGCAACACCGCCGCCGGACCAAAGTCGAAATTTGACAAAACTCCCAACACCAAAGTTCTTCATCTCAACTCCAATTTAAACTTTCATAACTACATCAAAGTCCAAAAATGAACCAATCAATCGAATTTTACCTTAGAACAAAACAGCTCGATTGAAACCCTAGAATTTCAATTCCAAAATTCGACCTCCACGAGTTGAATCGATGCAAGCCACCTTGTGGGAAGCATCATCATCCTCCAAGCTCCAAAAGCCCTAAAAAATCACCGGCAAAGGTGGCCGGAATCTCCGACTCCGATCAAGGCGATTTCATCCCCGGTGAGAGGATTCAGTTTACTTGTTGCGGTTATCCCCATGGGACGGGCGGTTGCCCTTGTTGTAGTGTTGGTTCTTTTGCCGCTTGTTCTGGTAGTGGCCCTGTTGCCACTCCCTCTTCTTGTCAATTGGCGGCGCAGCAGGGGTCTTGCTAGCGGTCTCCTAATGACTGGAGGAGGGTTGTGTTAACTTTGTTGGTGTTGCTGGTGGCGATGGGCTTTCTCCATATGTGATGAATTCTGCTTGGGCATGAATGACTGCTTCACTCATGATGTAGTCATACACCACATTTGGATGATTGGAGTTGAGGTGATAGAGGAATGGCCCCTTGAGGAGTCCCTGCTTAAAAGCCACCGATGCCATTTCTTTGTATAGATCGCGGCACTGAGATGTTGCCGCCCGCCATCTTGTGAAGAATGTCTTCAGTGATTCGTCTGTCCCTTGCCTGACGTTGAACAGCTGACTTGTGTTGTGATGCCTGGCGGACAATAAGATGAACCGAGAGAGGAAGGCGTGTAATAGCGTGTGGAATGAGTCCATGGATCCCGGCGGACATTCGAAGAACCAGTTCATTGCCTCACCGTCCAACATTTCGCTGAACAAGTGGCACAGGGTGGCATCGTCGAATCCTTTTCTGTTGGTGACCTTCTTGAAGGTGTCCATATGGACGAAGGGGTCAGACATGCCGCTGTAATGTGACATCTTTAGGGTTTTTGCATATGCTGGTCTGATAACCTGCAGAATCGCAGCGGTGAATGGTCCTGGTCTGGACGCGAAAAGCGGATTTGGAGTTGGAGGTGGGGTGCCCAACTCCGCCCGGATTAATCTCTGCTCCAGTTGTTGTATCATTTCCATTATATGGGTTGTTGCGTTGCCGGAGGGATCTGCCTGGATATTCCGCTGAACCTGTCTGCCCCCTGGGGCAGGCGGATTACCCTCAGTCCTTACCCTAGCTTCTGAGAGGTTGGTGCGCGGCAGTGACTCAGCCTCCTGCTCCAACATTAGTTGGGGGACGGGCGGTGGTCCCATCCCCGATAGTTCAGGTGGGTTCAGCGGTACCTGCATCTGTACGATTGGTCCCGGTACCAACTTGCCAGCGTTAAGCCGGCTACGCCTGGTGCTTCGTGATTACTTGCTCTGCTCTGGGTTGGCGTTTGCATCCAGTGTCCTCTTTAGATCATCAAAACGTGACATCAGCGTAGCCACTTGTTTTTGGGCCTCGGCCTTCTCTCTGCGCTCCTCTTCACGCTCTCTGTTTGCCTTGTGAAGGTTTTCCAGTGCCATCTCGTACAGAGCGGTGAGATTTGGCCCGGTGGGTGGCTGCTACTTGGATTTGCCTCACCGCCGGGGTTGGCTGGGGTGTTGAATAGTGCGCGGTTAATACCTACCGCTGGGTTGGTGGGTTGGGGAATAGCAGATTGGTCCGCCTGCTCTTCAGCGTTTCCTCCGCTACCGTTAGTCATGGTAATTGTGGTGGGATGACCTTTTGTTCAAGGGTTCCCACAGACGGCGCCAATGTTAATGCTCAAAGTGCGGCGGTAGCCGAATCTTCGTTCAACGCGGGTCCGGTGAGCGGACCGCTACTCTGAGGACTTGATGATCTTCGCTAGCTGTCAAATGAAAGACAGGGCGTCAAAGGGAGACCGTGTTGGGTGGTCTTCACTTCTTAGATGCCTAAGTCAGTCGATGCATATAGACAGCTAATAATAAATGAGTAGTAAATGCGTAATTAATGAGGAGAGAGGAGATAACCTTTTATAGATGAGGAGAAGGCTGATCTTCTCCTTGTTTTCGATGTGGGACTAATGTGCTTCGATTCCCAGCGTTAGGAGCTTCTGATGCCATCTTAGCATGGCACGTGGCGGCGCATCGACGGTGATCTGGGGGCCATCCAAGGCTCGGGCGGTAGCTCGCTTGGCTGTGTATCTGTAGGTCACTCCTTTGGTGGGAGTCAGTACCTCCGGCGGTATCATGAGCGTAGCTCATTATGGCTAATTATGCTCGCAAATGCACATGTAGGTACACTTTTATGGGATTATTTTGGATTTTCTTGAGATTTTATGAGAGAAAATAGAGGAATAAGAACTGATTTGCAACTCTACATACAAGGAGGCCAAAATTGAGTCTAAGTACATGTAGAATTCGGCAAGAGACTAAGGTGACTTGTTCTCTACTTCTCAAGGTATATTTTCATTAGTTGAATGATATCACAAGTAGATTTCGACCTAGATTCTCTAGCCCTTGCCGTTCACTATATAAAGGGAGTTTGTGAAGACATTCTACACACCACAAAATTCATAATCAAAAGCCATAAACACTCCCCTTTCTCTTCCAAAGTTTCGGCAACTTTAAGAAATCCAAAGTTCATGGCCGTGAAGCATCTATTCATCCATTCAATCATCCTTGTTGTAGCTCTCATCCAATCCACCACCTTTTGAAGCTTCTTGCGTCCTTGAAGATCAAAAAGTGTAACCATGAACATCATCTTTTGTTTTCGGTTTTGGTTTCTTTTTAAAACAATTTTCGATTCTTATATGATTTCGGGTTTTGTTTTATTATTCTATGATGATTTGCGATTTCTATGGTGGATGAAAGATTGAATTTAGTTATGTGATTTTCGAATACTATGAAGAATGTTTTAGGTTTTAGGTTTTCAAATTAAAAGTTGCGATTTCTATATGTTCTTGCATGAATGTTAATTTCGAGCTTCAATCCCAATTGTTTTGTGTTAATTGATCTTTGGATGCAAACTTAGGTTGATGAACATGTAATTGAATCCATATTAAGGTGCTAGCATCCTAGGCTTTGATAATTTCGTTGGAAAACCTAAAAATACTTTGGTAAATTAACAATGAGTTTTGCATGCTTGATTAGCGTTCTAACTTGTGTTCTTGACTTGAATTGATCAAACTTTCATGATTCTTAATGCGTTATGAGTGTTTTTATTAGTGATTAGCTACCAATAGTGATTGCATGATTAATAGGGTTAACTATGGTGCGTTCATCTATTTAATTTAATTAAGGAAAGTAAAAAGAACTTTGTATGCATTCATCTTTGTTCTTGATCGATTTTGTGCTTGGATATATTTTGATTCGTGATTTGATGTTTGAAACCTTGCCAACATGTTAGTAGTAGTTAATTACATATTATTTTCATTCCATTCATATATATCTATTTGATTTCTGGTTTTGATGTGTCACATGTGTATATTACTTAGTTGTTAGATAAATTAAATCCTAAATCCCCTTTATAATTTTCATAAATAATGTATATAAATATTCTTTAATTTGTTTAGCTAACGAGAATTTTTCAGGAATTAATTAGGCCCTAATCCCTGGTTGAGAACGATCCCTGCTTATTCTTACTACATTGATAAGGTTTTAAATTGATACATTAATTTGTGCACGTCAGTGAGTTATATTTGTTTTTTTTTTTGGGGTTGACGGGTACCTATAGAATATATATATATATATATATAAATATATATATATATAAATATATATATATATATATATAATCTTGCTTTGCTATGGATATCCTTAACGTAGCTTAAGGTACGGATTTCTATATTTTGACCACTTTTCGATCACATATTCACATCTTAACCATTCAGTTTTTAAGTCCTAATGTATTAGATCAGTTATGCAAATTTTCAACCAAATTGATGATCGTTAAGGTATCGAACTCGATTAAATCAATGAACGAACCGAATCTGTCCAACCTGAACTATTCGTGTAAATTACAGTTTTGGATGCCTTAACGATAATCAATTTGGCTGAAAATTTGCAGATGATCTATACATTAAGACCTAAAAACTGAATGGTTAAAATATGAATATAATATCCAAAAGTGGTCAAAATATGAAAATCCGTACCGTAAGCTAAGTTAAGGACCTCCTTAGCAGAGAAGGCCTATATATATGTGTGTGTGTGTGTGTGTGTGTGTGTGTGTGTGTGTGTGTCTATATATATATATATATATATCTTCATGTTTTGACTATACTTCTAGTAGTGGCCCTGTTCTGTATTTGTCAATAAACATATGGTTTTTAATTGATTAGTACATGTGGTTTTATATACATGTTAATATAGCTTGCCAGTTGAACTTAAATTTTCATTGGATTTATAAGAAACAGTATTCAATTATTCCTATATACTGCTTCAATATAATCCCAAAATAATGTTTTTGCTTAATTTATCGAATCTAGGTTGGTTGATTGATGAAACCCTCTATGGGGCTATGTTGAATTCGGATGGACATCTTAAACTTGTTGGGGTCATATCATTAATTCCTAGTTTCTGGAAAAAAACTGAATCCAATTATTATTATTATTTTTTTTTGTCTTTAGGAGGATCTGTTTGTCAAGTATTTCCATCCTATGAAAGCAAGTCACTTTGTTAACTCTGGCTCACTGTCGTTTCAGGTTTTAGTTGAGAAGATGAGATTTCCTAAAGCATCTTGATGTGTGGGATCAAGTAATACGGATTTACTAGGTAAGCGGTAAGCCGAACTCTGGACTTGAATTGGTTCGTTTTATCTATGTGGTTATAACTTTGAACATTTAGAATTGACTACAGCCTCTTTGGTTACTTCTGCTCTTAAGTTGTTGCCAGCACTGGAATAAATCCGAGCACCGAGTTGTAACTCTTGAATTTGATAGTGATTTTGAGGAATATATGTGAATTTATTTGTCAAACAAATCAATTTTGCTCTGAGTTTACTTTGTCAATAAAATCGTTCTCTTATTGCACTTTGCAATCTGCAAATGTTACGGGCAATGGTTTCTGTTTGGAGGTATCTGGAATGGTATATTACCTTTGATACCATTAACCTCTGTTTGGAGATGAATTTTTGTAGTTACAGTCAAATATAACGAAAAACAAGAGATAATTTTGACAGAATAACTCAGATATCTCATTCACCTTACAAGAATGAATTATATACAAATTACAATTGCGCTTAATAAGACAAGTACTACTCCTAAGGTAAGTAGTAAACTTAATAATATTACCGATATTACATAATATTACAGATCACGGAATATTATAGAATATCTACATAAATAAGGTAAGTATGACTCATGCCAACAATTACAAGTTTAAGAAACTTTTTTATTGTGCCTTTTGGAAAAAAAAAATGAAATTGGCAGACTTCTATTATCCCTCTGCCACTTTTTTTGGCCTGATATCACTTGGCCATTATGAGAATGTATTTGTGGTAAAAATTATCGATTTGAATTTAACTAACCCATCTTTTTTGCTCCTGCTTACATGACTAGTGCTTCTCTTAGAAGTAGAAAGCATGAGACATCTTAGTGCCTTAGTTGTTTTCTAATACTTCCTCATAATATGTTCTTATTTGATTGGTGGCAATTGAAAGATACATTAGCATGGACAGTCATATTTTCTTGCATTGCATTTTTCTTTTTAATTTCCCTAGAATGTTTAAGATTTGACTTTTAAAATGAGGTGCTACATTATGGCAGGGTGCTATAGAAAATGTGTTGGAGAGAAGCACTCAGGTTCAGTTACTTGATGGAACTGTTGTACAACTTAGATCTTCTCCATTGGAGGAAACTTTGAGTTCAATTCTCCCTTTTGTGTGTTTTTTTTGAAATTATCAGATTTGGAAAACTTTCAAGGAAAATAATCTCATTTTTGATGCACACCTAGTGTGGGTTTTTCAAGTGATTTCTCTTGAGTCCATAATTTTTTTAAATAAGCAAGACAAAACTTTGAGAGTATTTATGTCTTCTTTTAAGTGTGGTATTCAAGAATGAACATTACTCCCAACAAGTTATGTAGTAAGTGTTAGTATGTATACTTCCCAGACACAAATATCGGAAGCACAAAGCTCATTAGCCACTTAAAACAATGCCAATAATGCCCAAACACAATGCCGATACCATACACTGGCAGTATCGAGTAGGCCACACCTAGGCCCACATTGGAAACAAAGGGGTGACAAGTCCTAACTTACCCTATAAATACATGTCTCTCCACTCATTCAAGGTAAGCCACCATTCCCCATTTACTCTTACCTAGTCTGCATTCTTACATATATCTGACATAGGCATCAGAGAGTTGAAGGCTGGCTAGCATGGTCTTCCGTCTGTCCTCTGTTCATGGTTGACAGGTATGGAACCCGAAGATAGAAGCTCTCATGATCACCCCGTTTCTTCCACAGAAACATTTGTTTTCCAGAAATTTCACTATTTCACTTGAAATTTTTTTTCAGCACATAATTTACTCTCTCCTCTTGGATCTCTCTGCTCAAACAAAAGGCGCTCATCTTCTTCATATATTTCTCTTGATATTCATCTCCATCACAAAAGAACCAAGTGTTAACTTTAGGATCCACAGAGGTCTAGTTAATGCTAAAGAAGAGAGAAAGAAATACACACACAAGAAGTATAGTGGTTCATCTCCTACTTTGGAGGAGACTACATTCACTTGAAATATTCAACTATATGTGTTTGGGCCTTGCGACCCAACATAATTACAAAGGCAAGTTGTAATGGGATGTTGAGTAAGTGGGAAGGAGTCTCCTTTTATAGGGAAGGGTGGCTCCTTCCTTTACATTTTCTTCAATGTGGGACAAGAAGTCCTCATTCTAGTCTAGAAAACCATATTGTGAAGACAACTTGGTAAGGTTGGGAAGGTAGCTTCCCGGCGAGGTCTTGGCCACTTCTGACTACCACGGGGTAGGTTGAATGTCGGGTTACGGAATGAATGTCGCAGTTGGGATGGCTTGCGGGTGCCCCTAAGAGGGTGTTACTTATGCTTGGTGACATATAAAACAAGTTTGCTAGTAGAGATTTACAAGTCTCCGAAGTCCCAAATTAAGAGGAGTTCATTAGTTAGAGAGTTATAAACATGATGTCATCAAGCATAAGTGACGTCCAGGCAAAGCCCAGCCCCTACAAATCCCCGAACTCAGTAAGCAAGAAAGGACTCTTTAATGTGCAAAACAAAGATAGGAGCATCCACACGTAGAATGCTTGTTGTATTGGGCAACGTATGTGAGTTGCATTGCATATTGCACTAATATAAATTAGCATATACGAAATGAGCTGCACGATACATGATGATGTATATATGTGAATGGCACCGAGTATGATCGATTATGACGTATAAGCTCAATAACGCACATGGTTGTGTGAGCATACTAAGAATGAGCATATGAATTGCATATGATAAATGCGTGATGCGTGTAAGAAAACGAACGAGGTTGAGTTGATGAGCTAGGTTACACCCATGAGGTGTAAGTTGCATAAGTGTCGTGAAGGCAAGAGTTTGTGACTCATGAACAATGAATAAGCAAATGTTGTGTTTGTTTGGTTTTTTTCTAGTATTAATGGAACGTGAAAAGAATTCGATTGTTGCAAACGACAAATGGTAGAAGAATTCAATGTTCCATTAATATATGTTATGCCGAGGAGACATGCATGTAAGGCTCAGGAATGTCAGAAAGGGGTAAGCGTGAAGCTTGGGGTTCCTGGGAAGGCATGATAGTGAAGCTCGGGAGTAACAAGAAGGCATGAGCATGAAGCTCAGTGTGGGGGTGCAAAATTTTGGCTTTGGGGTCCCACCAATTAAACTAAGCCCACTAATCAAAGCCCAAAAGTGACTAACAACATGCTAAAGTGAAAGATAGTAAAAGATGATCGGGTAGTGGAGAATCTGAAAAGACTACTCCTCCCACTACAACATAGAGTAAGGACCAAGAACCATGAAGTTGTTCACTCAAAAATCGTCTCAGCAGTGTGTCATTGGGCCGAGGGCTTCTTTGGCTTACACGTGTCCTTTTGGAGTGGTGACATGTGTGCAGGCATGCCAACTCGCGGCCAGAAGGCCAAGCGAGGTTTTGTGCTCTTTGTAGCTCTTGCGCCGATCTGACTTCTGATCAGTTTATTGTGGGCCGAGGAAGGATCAATCTCGGTCGCAAGGTTCTCTCTGCCTTATATAAAAGGACTGTAGCACGATCAGGCCTTACCTAGCTGCAGTCTCTGTGTTGTGTAACTCGGTGAGTGAATGTGAAAGTTAAGTGATGATGAATCTTTTTTGTGATTTTGAATAAAGTAAATGACATAAAGTAAACAATAGCAAATAAACAAAAGTGCAGGTAAAGAAAGTGCAGGAAATAAAATGCAGGAAGATAAAGAACAAAAATGTAAACTGCGGGAGTTTGTTTGCAAGAATGGATTGGGGCTCCTGTGCTTTATTGGTATTGGATCCAGGACCCAATTCTATGGTATTTGTTCGTGAAAGATCGTCTGCCAACATGGCCATGTTCTGACACCCTTAGCTGGCTTCGATCTTTAGTTGGGAGAGTGCCTTCATTCCGACGCCAAGTTGATTTTTGTCAATTTGTGCGTTGGAGTTCGATGGGTAGTCAAACCACCGACTACTCACTTCACTACACGGCTGCAATCCTTAGTGTAAAATCAGCGCTGCGTCTCGACGTTGCTGCTCCTTGCCTTATTAAGTTTTTATATTTCATATGTATTTTCTTTTTCGTACTATTTCTTGATGTCTTTTGGCATCGTATCGTTGTAATTTTTCAATTTCAATAAATGGCTGACCTCCTTCGATTCAAAAAAATGTAAACTGCAGGAAATAAAGTGCTGACAAAGTAAACAACGAAAAGATAAATTATATAAATGTAAAGAACAACAATGTAAAGTGCAGGAAAGGTAAATACCAGTAAAGAAAGCGATAAGATAAACACGTAAATATTGATAATTGTTTGCATAAATGTTGAAATGTATTGAGATAAAATTTGTGTAATTGCGTAGAGCGTTTGGTCGAGGACCACTAACAATGATGCCTATGGTCCTCTTTATAGTGAAAGATACACTACTGAAAAAAGGAAAAGATAAAATCTTGGTTGTAATTATCGAGACTGTATTGAAATTCAGAGTTGTGAATCAATGCATGGTTACATGCATTTGAATGCAGTAACCGCTAACTTGAGAATTAAAACTCATAACCATGCATTTAAGCTGATTTGTCTCAAATTATAATCTCCGCGGCTTTTAAATTTCCTGAACCTTTTGACGCATGCCGGCAACTAATGGCCTTTATGAACTTGATTAACACCATTTGATTGCCGCCATTCATTATGCCGTGGCCATTCAATAGGGGTCATCCATTATGTCGCGGCTATTCAACCATTCAACTACGGTCCTAAGCCAAATTGCTTGTGGACCCTACTCACTTATGTTCCATGTAGGCCTTGTCAAATTTAGGTTCAAACAGAAGTAAGGATGAAGGAATCAATGACAATAAATCCTCAAGCTTATGGAGGAATTGAAGGAGGATGGATAATAAACAGTAACAAGTATCAATCCAATTTCTTTTTATTCTTCTCATATTGATATTTACTTGGGCATCGGATTGTTTTTCTGTTTTGCAGGTCCCTTCTCCCCATAATCGATTACAAGATGGTTGCGTCTAGGGCTTCTCGAAAGTTGAAGGACGGAGATTTTTGTTGGGTAATCTTCCTCTTGAATTTTTGCACACCAACAATTGGCACCGTCTGTGGGAAATTGAACAAAAAGAGGTGAGATAGATCTAGAAGCCATGGACGCAACCAATAAAACTAGGGCAGAAGTGAATGGGGGCAAGAGCAAATTCTTTGTGAACGATAAGAAAATTTTTGTGCTTTATATTGAGTTAAAATTTTCAATTGTAATTGGTTGCATGAGATATAATTCTATTGTTCCTATTCGTTGATTAATTTCATATTCTAGTATCTCACATACAGAAGAGGAGAAGAGACGCCGCAAGTAAAACGATGACAAATTGTGGTTGAACAAATATACAATTCGCTATGGTGAGCAGTGAGCAAACTAGGGAAAGCCTGCAAAACTCCAAGAACATCGAACCCAGAAATTGCCGTGCAGGAAGGAAAATTCTGAGCTATTCGTCGCTGAGAGTGAAGCCATTACGACTCAAGGATAAGAATTTTGTTCGCTTTCTTGTCCATATTTTGTAATCGATTACATACACCTTGCTTGGATTTATGAATTTATCATGACCATACACTTTGGTGTTATCTAATGAAGCCAATAACCTCTCAGTTTCAATCCGGACAAAGGGCCATAGCAGATGCTATGATCGAATCACAAAAACAAAACAAAATTAAAGTCGTGGCTGGTTAGACCTGAGCATGGAGCTTGATTACACACATTTCTATGCGTGTAATTGCACTCTAAATACTAAAATTGAGCTAATCTTTAAGTCAATTATTATGTAAGTAATTCATTTTTATTTACTTGTAGGAAATAAGCGGACTTGCGGAAATTGAAAGAAAATGACCCGAAAATTGAGCAAAATGGAATTTCTGACAAAAGAATGAAAATAGTCAATGAGGGTCAACTATGGTCAATGCCATTAAGAGAGCGAAATCCGGTTGCCCCCAATTGCAGGTGAGAAGAGAAAAAAAAATAGCATGAAGAAGAAAAAGGAGAAAAAAACAAGAAGAAGAAAAAAAAATTTGAATCTTGCTGACGTCAGCATGGCTGATTTCTCTTCCTCTCCATGTGCAGCACATTTTCTTCCTTATTTTCCTCTCTTCCTATCTTGGGCTGCCACGTGGCCCTAATACTTTCTCTCTTTCAAGACCGCACACCATAACCAGCCAGATTCAACATATTAATTCCAAGGCCATCTTCCTCTTTAATATATATAGACCAACAACCCTATTATCCAACCAGACCGGCAGCACTCCCCATTTTCATATTCTTTTACCCTTCCTTTAACACCTCACCAAGAAGTTCCTCATCAATTTCTTCTCCTCACCAAAATTTCTTCTCCTCACCAAGCACCACACCACCTCACCAAAATTCCATCAAATCCGCATCAATTTCAATTAACATAAGTAAATTAAAGAAAGGTTTCATCAAATGAATGCATAGCCCCATAGAGGGTTTCATCAATCAACCAACCTAGATTCGATAAATTAAGCAAAAACATTATTTTGGGATTATATTGATGAAAAAAAAATAGCATGAAGAAGAAAAAGGAGAAAAAAACAAGAAGAAAAAAAAATTTTGAATCTTTCTGACGTCAGCATGGCTGATTTCTCTTCCTCTCCACGTGCAGCACATTCTCTTCCTTATTTTCCTCTCTTCCTATCTTTTTCTTTCTTTAATTCATTTGATGAAACCCTCTATGGGGCTATGCATTCATACTCTACCTTGGAATCCTAGGTGGATCTACATAGACTAAATTAAAGAAAGGTTTTGTCAAAAATTTGACAAAACCTCCCCTAAAAATGGACTATCCAAAAACTTGTAAAACCAAAATACACTTCTAATATCATAAATCTCAATAACTCCCAATAAGACCTCCTGTCCTTCACAAAAAACATCCACCATCAACCAAAATATGAGACCCAATGATTACAACTTAGGAGTCCAATACTCAATTTATTATGGTTACATCAGAGCACAAGTTGCATAGTCTAATTAAGCAAGAAATATAAGAGTACGAAATGGAACAAATCCTACAAATCAAGATGGATGACGGTGGATAAGGAGAATTCCTCAACGTGGTGTGGTCCGACCTCAACAAAATCTACTTCCTGGGCAAAACGGAAATCCAAAGAGCCCTGAGAAAAATATAGAAAATGTGAGAAAAGCTCAGTGAGAGGACAAAAATAATTTAATATTTAAAACTACTTTGATAAATCTTATTTTTTCTCAAAATCATTTCTCTTTAGTAAACCTTTGGCATGCAATTAGCCACTTATAGTAAGAAGACAAGTTTAAGAGTTAAAAGTCACGAATACTTTCAAATACCAATTTTATAAGATAAACTTGTAACGAATAAGCACTTTGCTTTAGTAAGGTCTCATAGGAAAACTGAAGGTATAACTGGAGAATAAGTCGATACTTGCTTGCAAAGGTGACTCAGTCCAAAAGCATTTTGCATAACTTCAAAAACTAAAAGGCATTATTAAACTTGTACCCAAAAACTGGCCATACACCTACAATGATCTAAATCAAAATAGACAGAGAATGGCAGACAACTGGTTATACATTTAAGGCAAGCGAACTCAACATGAGTAGAGCAGGGGAGGGGGAATAACTGGTCGTACACCTGTGCGCATTAGGCAAAGTGGGGGGAGCTGGTCATACACTTGTGTGTCTGCCGGTACACAAGCAGAGAGGGAGGGTATACGTGCACATAACCTGGGAACTGATCGTAGAATCGTACTGGGGTTGGTACTCGTAAGGTAAGTTCATGAAATCCAAATTACTTTCCCAAAATAGAAGGTTCTTTCTTTTCGTAATTGTATACATATTTAAAACATCATAACCGATCAAGCATTTGAACAACTCTTTCTTTTCTATAAATAAGAAACTTTAATTCAAAACATAAATCACTTAAAATCGCATAATGATAACAATAATTAATTTACGAGAAATCATAATAAAGCTTCTTGCAAAATAACTAGAAATCAAAGAAACAATTATCGAAGAAGTAATTGCATGCATTTCTTTAAAATAAAGTCCAACTCACAATGAAGGATGACTAGGTGAGTCCCATCTCGGAAGTGTCCTCGGAAGCTTGCTCAACCGGATTACCTAGCCAATAATAAGTTACGAATAAATTAAGCTCAATTCCTATAAGGTAAGTAAAGAAACGTGAATGCATCCTTGCAAATCGTATCCTCTCTTTGACGTATTGTTATCCAAGTCTTTCTATCGTCATAATCATCTTAAGTCTCTTTCACTAGCTTCCCTCTAACTCTAACACCTCCAATTTACAATTTCCTCAATTTATTCTCAACAACGAACCCCAATTTCTCATTCGACAACTTACTTGGGCTAATACTAACATGTCATAGGATGCATAACAAAGCTCAAAAAGATTAAAAATGGCCATGAAAGATCGCCAGAGGTGGCCGGAATTCCAATTTCCAAAATCCTCCAATATATATGCAATATTATACTCAAAAGAAAGCCCATGAGGTAATGAACAACTTTATACCATGGGGTTTCTCCAAATTTTCAATGATTTGGCTGGAATTTGAAAAATAGTTAGAAAATCACCCAATCTTCTCTTCTACGATTCGTCGCGCACACTCGATGATAGGTCCTGAAACATATATCAATAGAAAGCCCATGAAGAGAGGAAGAGAATGGTGTAAGAATTGTGGCCAGATTTGGTCGGAATTGGTGCCGGCGATGGGCGGTAAGGCTAGCTCATTTTCTCTCTCTCTCCTTGATCTGTTTTTCATGTGAAAAATGCTTTTTTTTTTTTTTTTTTTTTAGATTTTATCACAAATAGTGTATGAAGTATGGACGATTCTACACTTTGGTATATGAACTTTGAAAACTATCAGAATGGTGTATGAACTTTGCATTCTAATATCATTTTAGTACATGAGACTAACACTGTTAAGTTTGTCCGTTAAGTTCTACTATTTTGGGCTACTGTTGGAAATTTTACAAAAAGAATTATAATATCATGCAAATGGTCAAAGATATTCTCTCCTAAGGACTAGCCTTCATCATGCCACAATTCGTCTAACGACCTCCTGTCTAAGAGGCTACTAACAGGGCGGAATCACTGCTACTTTAGTGAAGAATAAATCGGATAGATGCAAGATATCTAAAACTATTTGCAAGCATTCAAACAGATAAATAAAGACTAAAAAGATTTAGAACAGATATTTTTGTGACAAAATACTGGGCACACACTAGGATTTATTTATCGAACATAAATACAGACTAATAAACCCAAAGCCTCACTCTTGGGTAAACAGCTAAAGGCTGTTTAGCTATTCATACTGTAAAGACTTACTTGGAATAAAAGCACATTCCACACTTGAAGTTCCTAAGAGAAGCACACTGCTATTACTACTACTCTAGTTTTTGAGAGAATATGATTCTGCTCAATTTTCTGATCTCCTATTTTCGAATGCCTTACAACTGAAGCTAAAGCTCCTTATATAGGGAGTGGAACTCAAACTAGAATTCAAAACATAAAAATGTACAAAACAACTCCATGATTTTCTGCTTTCGTGAGTGCTCCTTGTTCTTTTCTGAAAAGCAAAAGCAGCCTTTGGGAAAAGTCCAAAGTTGCTTTCCGGTGCTTTCTACACCTGCTGCATCACATGTTCTTGTCTGTTTCTAAATTGTGGCCAAGGACAAATGAGCTGTTATCCATCCGGGCCATTTAAGCAGTAGTTGCATTTTCTTCGACATCTGTATCTACATACATCTTGTAGTGGTCGTCATTTTCAAGATTTTCAACCCACTGTAAGCATGCCAGTGTCGAATCTACTTTCTTTCTTAAGAGAGATACGAAGAAGTCACTGCTGATTGCGTCAAGGTGATCGTAGGCAATGATTATTGTTTTTTCTCCTACTGCCAGGAATGTATTTCTTGTGTCTTCTTCGATGATCTTTTTGATGTATTCTACAGACATGGAGGCCTTCATCCATGGAATGCTTGAATTTGGCTGGCCATTGTATCCAACACAGGCAGGCTGAAGATATCTTCTTTGGATAATTCTCACATAATGATAAGGAGAAATATATTCAACTTTACCGTTTGATTTTTGAATCCATTCTAGTGGAGTAGATCTGAACTTCAGTCTAAGAGTGCAGTCAGTTTTTCTGATATTTTTGACTGTGTTGACGATGATAGGGGGCAGGCCTTTGAGATCATCATTTGTTTTAGTCCACAGATTATGGACAAAACCATTTTCAACAGGCCACAACTTGTGTTTTTGAGGATGTTCACTCTGAACATTAACTAAGTATCTTCCAACATAAGGTCCTACAATAATGAAGAGAGTTGGAGGAATACATGCCTCAGAATTATGACTTCCTATCAGATTGTGAAATTCAAACCAGTCTGATTCTTTTAAGGCTATGATTGGAACTCTAACACTTTCTAGATCTTCAAGATAGTGAATTTTTTCATTTCGCACAGCACTCTGCTGTGTATTAACTTCTTCAAACTGTGGTCTAGCATTTTCATGAAGTTCTTCAGCTAAGACGAACAGAGCTGGGAACATAATAACACTGTTTCTTTCTTGAAAGCCAAATAAGAGATTATAGAGGATTGGCTTCTAGTGGTAAGCTAGCCTCCTGCCAGTTCTGAATACAGGATCTGTAAAAGTTTGTAGTTCATAATTAAAAACATTTATTACTCCAGTCGGAGTTGGTTTGCTTTTTGGCAAAGCAACAGCCTTCAATGGTCTTGATGAGCCTTTACCGTCTGCCGTTTGAGACGGACTAGCCAATCCTTTACCCTGGGATTGATCAGTTGTGGCTAGTCCTTTTGGACCTAGCAGAAACCTTTTGAGGATTTTTTCTTTAGGGTCCTCAGCAGTTTCATGTTCTTTCCCAGTTCTTCTGCTTCTGGGATTGCGACCTTCGTCGTCATCTTTTCGGCTGAACATTGCCATTTCTCTGGTTAGAGCGTCTGGAAGATAATTCTTGTTTCCTCCAATTAATTCAATGTTATAATCATATTGGTTAAGAAATAATTGCCAGTTTGCTAATCTTCCTCTATCAGCAGCTTTATCAAGTTTAAAATTTTTGAAATTGTTTACTCTGGCACAATCGGTGCGAACAGTGAAGAGTTTTCCAAGAAAAGCTGGAGAGTTTAAAATTGTTTTCTTGACAGCCAAAATTTCTTTTTCCCCTGTGGGATAATTTAGTTCTATAGGCCAGGGCTGAACTTGCCGCTACAAAATTTACAGATCTTTTCAATGTTAGTTCCAAGCGTTTTTACCATAACAACACCGGACCAGTAGTTATCACTCGCATCTGTTTGGAGAATGATTTCATCATTTTCTTCTGGTTGTTGGAGATGAGGGAGATTTTTGCAGAGATTTTTTATCTGCTTCACAATCTTTTCATCATCTTCTGTGAAGTTCCATTTTCTTTTGGAACTTGTCTTAGGAGATAACATTGCTATTAGTCCTGAGATTTTGGGAATGAAATCCCTTCCATAGTTGATGACTCCTAAGAATCTCTCTAGACTCTTAGCATCGGGAATCTTGTCTGGGAATTTCCAGATCTTCTCAAGGATGTGAGGTTGAAGCTTTATCACTCCATCTTTGATGTTTATTCCAAGGAAATCAACTTCATCTAGGACAAAGAATATTTTATTTTCTCCTAAGATGATTCCATGCTGAACTATCAGCTTTACAACTTCATAGAGGTGTTTCATGTGTTCTTCTCTAATTTTGGAGAAGACCTTAGCTCCTCTGAGCTGGTTGATCAATACTCTTACTTGAGCAATTTGATAACCGTCCTTTACTGTCTTCTTATTGACATCTCGGTAGTCAATTACCATTCTAGCTTTTCCTCTGAGCTTTTCTGCCTGATTTCTCACTTAGAATGCTGGAGTATGATGAGGGCTAGTGGATGGTTGAATTAATCTCTTGTTCAGGAGATCTTCAATGTCTTTTCTGAATTCTTTTTGATCTTCCTCTTTGTACTGAGAAATAGCTTTGACATGACAGATAGCATTCATATCATGTAATCTCAATTCACAGACCACTGGGTCTTTTCCCCAAAATTTCTTAGGGTCGACATCGATATTCTGTTCAAGTATTTTCTTGATTTTATCAAGAGTATGAATTTTCTGAGACTTAAGCTTATTCTGAAAATGCTTGAGGTTATGCTCATGGATGAAACTAGCTTCTTCATCTTCACGAGTTATTTCTTTTTCTTCGGAAGATTCTTCAATAAGTAATTCTTCTTGTTGTTTGATTTGGAGTATTGGTTCGAATTTGGGCTTGTATAGATCACCACTATTCTGTTGCGATCTCTGATACTGCTGGGTAAAATGTGGACCTACTACACTTGTTGCTTGTGTAAGGCAGTCTGCCCAGAACACCCGTTCTCCTTTTCTGAAGTCTATTGCTTCTTCATCTTGAATATATCTTTGTTGGAGAATAAAATCATTTCCCAACAAAAAATCAGATCCTTGGCCTTCTGATTGCCAAAGAGTGTTTAGAACAAATGTTCCTCCACCAATGGTGATGTGAACATTTCTAGCTACCTTATTCATGGTTAGGTGGCTTCCATCAAACTGGACACCAGCAGCTATTTTTTCTTATCTTTTTCCAAATCTTTTTGCAACAGTGAATCCTAATCCATTATCTACAAAAGCATGTAGATGATATTTCTTGTGATCAGGGAATTTCAATCCAATCTCTATGTAGTTGCTGTATCTACTTGTAGAGACGATTTTCGACTGATGAAGCTCATTTTCCTGAACTTGTTCTTGAGGTATGAATGGTTTACATTCTTCAGGAACAATGTCTGGTGATTCAACCAGTTCTATATTTTCATCGATTTTTTCTTCATCGACATTTCTTCCTTTATTTTTGAGGAAGAGGGTTCCACAATTTTTTGGAACAGAGTTTCTACTTCTTTCTCCTTTTGTTCAGAGAAATATTCTTCATATTCTTGTTCTACCAATTGGCTGACAAGGCCACTCTTGGTTTTCCTTCTTGCTTCAGCTATGAAGCATTCTTTGTGATAGATCTTTTTCGACTCTTCACAAAACATAGGAAGTCCATTCTTTTCGTGACATAAGCAGTAGTCACAAACGAATGTACCAGGGTTAACTTAATAAGAAGACATTATTGCTTCTGTCTTACTTTCTTCCCAGTTTTTGATTCTAAGAACATTCATCTGTCGGGATTCTAAGTATTCAACTTTAGAATCTATTTCAGAGTCAGATGATTCTTCGGACCAGGCAGAGTATATTGTCCTGTTATCTTCTTCATCATCAGAATAGGCTATTTTGTAGCCTTTCATGTTAGTTGTTTCTACTATGGGCTCATATTCTTCAAATAGAGCTTTAGTAGATCTTTTACCCTTTTCTGGGCATTTATTGGCATAGCGCATCAGCTTTACATAACCAGCATTTGCAAGCTTCCTTGCCTGGTTGTTTATTTTGATGGTTGGTATTCTTCTTTTTCTTGCAGAATTTCTTTTTTGGATCTTCATCCTTTTGTTTCTTGAAATTGGAACTTTTCTTAAATTTCCAAGCTCTTTTCTTATTACTCATTTTGAATCTTTTCGAGTAATATTTCTCTTTTGTTTTTCGATGGAACTTGGATTCATGACATCCCCAGTTGGTTGGCACGTCCAGTATTCCATAACAGAAATTTTCAACTTCTTTGAGTTGTTTCTTGGCCATCTTAGCTCTAAGATTGGCTTTGCATTGTTCTTTCAGTAATTGCTAATTCTATCGGCAATTCCTCCAACTGAAAATCTTTCAATTGGTTTTTCAGCTATACTTTTTCTCACAGCTGTTCTCCATGGTTCAGAGAGTTTTTTTGTGCAAAAGGTTGACTAGATCAATATTCTCTAGTTCACCGATCGGACAGTAGTATTCTTGAAATTCATTCAAGTATTGTTCAAAATAACTCATGTCACAAATTTTGAGAGCATAGATATTTGATTTGGCCGTTTCTTTAGCCTTCTCACTCAGATTTAAGAGATCTCCATAGAACTGATCATACAGGGGTACTGCAAAATCATACGGAGATTTTGAATTTTTTATTTCTTCTAGCCAATCTCTTCCTCTAGCAGTTTCTTTGAAGGACAGATAGTACTTCTTGGCTACCCAGGTGAGAGTAGTTTCATAGTACACCTGAAGATCTAGTGCTTCAAATTTCCCTAGGGTGAGAGCAGAGGCCATCATCAGGCTATCTACCCATTGATTAATGGCTTTTCTTTTATCTAGTGCTTTGTCTAGATTTAGCCAGATGCCATAGTTCGTGATCGGAACTCTGGGCATATTGACCTCTGGGACAAATCTTTGAGAATTTCTTTCTTCTTTTCTGCCCGTAGGGGCTTTCTATACAGGGAGTTTCAATTTTCCCTTTTCTCTAATGATGAAAGTTTTGGAGCTTTCTCCTTCTTCCATTTCTAAATCTTGATAGGGAAAGATTTTTCTTACCTTTCCTAGTTTGAAATTTTTCATTTATTCGATTAGTTTTTCTAATCGTTCAGGATTTTCACAAGATTCTGCTTCATCATAGAGTTCATAGAGCTTTTCTGCTCTAAATATATTAACTGGTCTGTTTAGATCAGCTTCTAATTCTTCTTCAGTGATTGACTCTGATAGTTCTTCAGAATACTTAGTACCACTAACATTAGCTTCTCTAGTGCTGTAGCTTCTTCTGAGAGGATTTTTGTTTATCCTGATATTTTTAGGATAGACATCACTTTTTCTGTGATTGTCAAAATTTAGACTGATTTCTCCATTCTTTCTACTTTCGTAAATTTTTGCTTTCGCATTTTCTGGTGGTTTCTTTGGACCAGATAATTTTCATTCAATCGGAAAAGTTACTTCATTCCAAGTAACCTTGTGGATTTGTTGAGAATAGTTCTTCTGACTGGTGAGGAATCCAATGGTAAGACCTGGGATATTTGATATCCTTGTCTTAGGTTCTACCATGGTGCTCATCAGTTTATAATATATTTTGTGTACTATTGCGAGTTCTTGCATATCTTCTTTCATTGATATGTCATTTGTCTTGACTCTCAGTCTTAGACAGTGGGCCGCATCTTTCAAGCTGGTTGAGAAGTTTGGGAAACAGTTGAAATAAGCCACTTGATTGCATAGAGATGCTTCAAGGGTTCCTAGCAAACTAGCTTGAAAATCTGTTAGTCTATTGTCTTGTAAAACACATAGAACTGAACAGTTTATGCCTTCTCGGGCAAAAAGTTTTATGTCTACTTGGACTGCTCCAATATGCATAAATTGATAATTTTTTGTTCTTGCTCGGGCAACTTCTTCAGGAGTGATCATCAAGAGATCTGTTTCTCCTATTGTAGAGAGGGTTGTAAATTCTAATAATTTGAAATGATAGCTGTCCATCAGTTCAAACTTTTCCCTTTTGTAAATTTGTTTAAAATCTAACTTTGGAATTGAGGAGTTTTTTACCTCCTGTTCAATTTCATTGTACTCGAATTTTTTAGCATTTAGGAGTTGTACTCCTTTCTTTTTCCCGAAGATGCTCATCATCATGACATCTCTTGTTTCCTTCAGGTTTTCATACCGAATATAAGTATGACTAGTAGATGGTTCCAGAAAAATCATGTTTGGAACAAGATTCTTATCTGGTTTTTCTAATGGTTTGAATCCATTAGCTTTCTTTTGTTTTACTGGAGGCACTTTCCTGTCCTTCAGTATATTTTTCATAGAATCTAGCGTTTTTTGTTGTTCATTGATTTTTCTACTAACAGTTGTTAGCTTTTGTTCTTCCGTTTTTGGAAGTTCTTTGATATAATCTTTTTTTTGCTCCAATTTTTCTAATTGGGCGATTATATTAGGTATTTTTTTTCTAGATGATTTTCACATCTAGATACTTCTTGTATCAGACTCTGATATTTCTCATCAGATGATTTCAGTAGAGAATTCAACTTCTCTAATAGTAATTCGGACATTATCCCCATTGGGGATTCCCCTTTGAGCTCTTTACAAGCTCTGATACTAATGATTTGCGGATCTAACTGATGCTCAAATAATCAAGAGATTTTTGTTCCTCTTTGAGAACGAATTTTAAGTCTTCGATATTCTTCTCGAGTTTATAAATGATTTTTTGTACTACGAAGATTCTATCCCAGTATTATGGAGTTTCTCTACTGAGTCTTTCTCTATAATTTTTTGCTTTTATCAATTTTTCTCTTTCACCTCCTAATTCTTTACTAGTTATTTTGCAAATAGCAATTAATTCTAATCTGTCTAGGATAGATATTATGAATAGTAAAAATAACTTTTTACCTTGGAGTGCAGAGGATAGATCTATAGTTGCAATATTTTAAACAAATAAATCACGAAGTATGGGCCCACTACGCTTTGCTAAAGTTTTTTTTTTTTTGTAAAGATAACGGAAAAATCAACGGCATACACCAGAATGAAAGAAATAAGCAAACTTAGTACACTAAAATACTAGTTATGAAAGTTGGTATACTAAAGTCTAAAACAGTCTATAATTGGTGCATGGTTTGTGATCTTTTCCCTTTTTTTTTTTTGTTTTTGTTTGGGGGGGGGGGGGATCTAATCTAATTAAGCTAGGATATGTTTTTCACAGTTTGCTGCCAGCCATCCGCCAAGAGCTCATCTGCCAAGCTCTTCGACGAGTCACGTCTTTATGGGCAGTAGGACACTAGGCACTCAATGTCATCCCCCAATCATGTCAGTCATGATTAGGAAACTTGTAGCTATGATCTTCTTCTTCGATGATGGCAACAGTGTTGCAATTCAGCGATCATCACCATTATATCATCGAGTAAAAATTCCAGTCCGATCCAAGTCTCCACTACGCACCAAGTCTCCACTGAGCTTAAAGTCTCAGTTGCGCACCAAGTCTCCGTTTAGAACCAAGTCTCTGCTGAGCATCAAGTCTACGCAATTTTCAGTGTACAACCTTTCCCTCTTGCTTGCCGGTCATCTGCAATTTGTAGCGGTCACTTCTCTCAAGAGACTTTCAGCTGCAATCTAATTTAGGAGAGAGGAGTTGAGTCTATTAAACTTATTATGGGTACCTGGAGCATTGATCAGGACACTCACCCACTCCTTCTCTAGAGTACTTCTACCGAGTAGACTACATATCTAACATCTTCTATCAACACCTAAGTATCTGTTTGGGCACCCAGATCAAACACCAGGACCTTCTATGATGATTTGCTCGATCTGCAGTCATCAGATGATTCAGATCTCCAATTGTTACCCTCATCCACTCAAAGTCGCTTGCTGACTTGATCTGGGCACTGGTAGATTACCTTGCACTCTCGCCATGGCATCTCCAAGTGTCATGAGCAATGTGTTAAAAAGTGCACCTCAGGTGCGTCCTGAGGCGTTAAAGGCACAAATCAGCAATAAAAATGAGTGAGTTTCGATAGCTAGGCATGAAGGCGTAAAAAAGGCGCTCGGGAGGCTTTGAAGGCGCAAAAATCAGGCTCAAGGCGTAGGCGCTGCGTTTTTTTTTTTTGGTTTTTTTTTTTTTTTTGAGTAAAACCACATGTGTTATTCTACTCTCAAACCTGTTTCACATACTCCAAAACTCAATCATGGTCTTATATTCTTGTTTTGTTTTAAGAAAAAACTTCTGGGTTTGCAAATTGGGTATACTGTGATGATAAACTGATGGAAAAGGAAAGCTAGGTTCTTGATCGATTGAAGCTAACGTGCAAGACGGGAATAGAATGAGAAGGGCTAGGAGCCAAAAGATGGAGCATAGGTCCCTCATTCACAAACTGAAGCCTGGTTTATTACGATTTATTATGAGTTATGTTAAACTAACATCCTTATCCTTATCTTCTGATGATAATGACTATTCTTTAATTGAATTCACAGTTTAAAAGTTTTAATTTTCATCTTTATCTTATATAGCAATTTTAGTTTATTTTCTACTCGTACTCATATACAGTTATCTCATATTTGTAACTAATATACATATGTTCGCTATGCGCCTATGCCATGCTATAGTCCAAATAACATTTGTCTATTGACATTAGTCTTTTAATATTGATTGCAGCAACACTTCCATTAACTCTCTACACTTATACATAGATATAGTCGAGATTAGTATATGCATGTCTTCTCTTTAGCTCACCAAGTCATGATAGAATGACTAACCATTTGAATGACAAGTCTTTTGCATTATCTTGGAATCACATGGGAACGATGTTGATTATTTGCACGGCAAAATTAGCTTCCTCATACCAAATTGGGCTACACACTCTAAGCCTACATAATTATCAATCAGTACAATGCAGTGGCTCTTATCTAAGCCCAATATTTCATGATCAATTCTCATTTTCATTTTTGCTTCATCAAATTCAAATATGATCCAAATTTGAATCTACACATGCTTATAATGTCTATGTGTGTGTCACCTAAAGCCATGCATATATGTAAAGCAATAATATCATTGTGATCACCACCGTGACTTTTTCAAATATGTGTACATTAAATGCTAATCATTTACCTTATCTTATGTAAACGAGACACAAGCACCATTTCAATCAACGAAATCATTAACCTTATACTATGGTACAGTGCTTCGCTGATGCAATGGAGCGTCATGTTTGGACAACTTTGACATGATTTGGTACTTGTAATAATTCCAATTTCAACATACTAGTACAACTAGTCAGATTAATATTGTATCTCCTTTTAGATTTACCAAAGGAGAGGCATGGTGTTGCATAGCAAGCAGTAAACCGACTTGTACAATTTTATATGTGCCTATTTCTTAATGCCCGACATGTCAGCAACAAATAATATATAGTCGCAAGAGAGAAAAAAAACTATGAATGCTAAATGACACACCATATTTTCCTACCATGTGACAAATAAACATCATATGTTGTATAGTATTCCTACACTAAAATTAATAATGAATGTTGCAAAGGGTGACTAACCATTTGAAGATAAGGATCAGTAATTTACTTGGGGGAACTAAACTGACAATAAACAAAAGTACCATAATCCGAACAACTTGTAGGTACACAACAACCATTTTATCCTAATAGATATGGAAAAAAGCCTAAAGTTACAAAAAATGGAATCTACAAGTCTACAAGTGGTCTAGTGAGAGAAATCTGCAAACAATAATGTAAACTTCAGAAAAGTGGAAATGAAATTCAAAGAGAGGCCTAACATAAAATTATTTACAGGAAAATGTAAACTGAAAATAAATAGGAATGTTAAACTACAAACCTGCTTGTCAACAATTGTGAAGTGTGGTCCTGCAAGTAGACTAATCATGAGAAACAAATACAACACAGCAAGTTATTAAAAAGATAGTGGGGAGTAGGCTTTAGTTCCCTAGCTTTGCCCCAATTGCGTCAGATCATAAAGGAAAAACTTTTAGTCAATAATTCATACTAGTTGACATGCAACTGTTTGTTGTGTCACTAAGAGCATGAATATGGAAACCATGAAGCCCAGGCCTGAGGCCAAAAATGTTTCTAGTCAGATCTTTAATCATCACCATCAAATTCAAGCTAATTACAATATTAAACATAGTCAAAATACAAAATTGAATTGGAACCATTGCAAATTCCAGCTAAAATATCAAACCCAAATCATCAAATCATATAAAGCTAGCAACTTTCTAAGTTCCAGAAAATAAAGATAAAAGAAAAAAACTTTCTGTAATTTTCTATTTTAGAGAAAAAAAAGAAAAAAAAAAGGAATTATATGTGCACCTGGAGTTGCTACCTTGAGCTGGTAAACATGGGCACCGATTTTTTTGAGGTCTACACTTAGCTGCTCTTTGTGCAATAAAAAAAAGGGAATTATATGTGCACCTGGAGTTGCTACCTTGAGCCGGTAAACATGGGCACCGATTTTTTTGAGGTCTACACTTAGCTGCTCTTTGTGCAATGAAAAAAAGGGAATTATATGTGCACCTGGAGTTGCTACCTTGAGCTGGTAAACATGGGCACCGATTTTTTTGAGGTCTAAACTTAGCTGCTCTTTGTGCAATGAAAACTGAAAAGGAAAACATCATGAATAACAAAATCAAAGTATCCAAAAGCAAAGCATGAGCACAAAACCAAGCAACCCAATCCAAAAGAGAAAAAGATAGATTGAAAAGGAAAAATCTTGGGGCCTCACAGAGATCTGGTGACATCATTGAAGTTGTTGAAGCTGTAAAACTCGCCATCCAAAAGCCCCTTCTCTCCCCCATAAACTCACTAGAAAACAAAAAATAACCAAACAAACTCAAGAACACAATAAAAAGGCAAAACCAACCAAAATACAACAAAAATAAAAACAAACCCTATGCCAATAAGTCAATCATACGACAGAAATCAGACGACAGAAAGCTAATTTTCTGTCGTCTCAAATTTTCAGACAACAGAAAAACCTAACTCTGTTGTCTGAATGCCCACCGAAACACAGTTTTTTCATTTTGAATAAATGGGTAACATTCAGACAACATTTTAATGTTGTTACTTGAAGATCGAGATGTACCTATATTTTCATTCCTCTGAAGGCTCTTATTGAAACAACATTTTTATGTTGTTGGCTCAAGATAGAGAATTTCATTCCTCTGAAGCCTAAAAGCTTGACTTATTCAAACAACAGTGATAAGAAAATTCTGTTGTCTGAATGAGTTGGATTGAAATTTAAGAAATCTCTCACCAATCGATTAAAGCATTTCCCTCTAAAAATTGGTCAAAACCCTAGTGGAGTCAAAAAGTGATAAGCATCAGACCACTAATTTAACTAATTGTGTTGTCTGATTATATGGGGAGTCCACTCATTTAATTTTTGTTTTTGTTTTTGTCCAAGGCAAATTGCCTTTGCCTTTTGTCTAGGCCCGGTTTCATTCATTCTATCTAAAACTCTGCCTTTTTCTCCCAAGTCTCTCAGCCCAACTGATCTCAAACTGGGCATCTCTCAAGTCTGTAGCGAACCCCCAGCCATCGACCACAGAGCACCCGCGGCCCTACCGGAACCCTTATCTCAGATTCATCAACGGAGGTGCATTTGAACAAAACCCTAATTTCAGCAGCGGCGGTGCATTTGAAGAAAACCCTGATAGCCCATCAAACAATGGTCTGAGAAGACCCGTTGAAGGAAGTAGAGGTACGAGTTGATCTAGAGGAAGGTCCACCAGATCCTAGATCGAAAATTTGGGGGATTAATTTGAAGAAGAAGAAGAAATTGGGGCCAATTTTTTGGAGGGCTTGAAGTCTTCATCGAAGTTGATTGACGCGTAAGTACTCTTTCATCTGTCACTCCTTATTCTCTGATTGCCTAATTGGGTTTTTCAATTTTCATGTTTGTTTGGAAGCCTGCCTAGCTTTGTGACTTAGTTATTAGTTTCTGCAAATTTAATTTTAGCTAGTGTTTTCAGACTGTTCGCTTTGTTCTAGTGCTCTTTATCTGTCTTCCTTTGTGTTTCTGCGATTGATGAAAGTCAGCATAGATATAGAAATATCTTCTTTCTCGTGTAATTCAAGTAAGACAAGTAAGATTATCCAAAGTTTTCTTTGATTCTGTTGTTTTCTTACTCTTCAACTTCTTCATTTCTTGATAAACAATTCGGCTGAATGTTGATTTAGGTGTTCGATTTTGGTTCAATTTTTTTTTTTTTTTGGGTTTCACTTTGATTTAGGTTTTGGGACATCTGTGTTTACAGGTTTTTGTTTGGTTGCCCAAAATACCACCGGCACTCTCTTTCTCACCTCTATCAGGTATAATCTTTAAAGTTTTTAATTTTGTAGGTTATATTTCATTTAGATTCGAGTTACTGAAGGATTTTTGTATGAATTTGACCTGGGGTTTTCTATTTGGAATGGATTGCAAACTAAGATTGAATAGCTGGTTTAGATAGTCTTCGCATGTTATTTGTGATATTGACATCTAGATTAATGGATGACAGATTACTTGGAAATCTCACTATCCTGAGGGAGCCTTAAATCCATTTACTTTTTTTTATTTTTTAATTCTGGAACAGGTTTATGCATTTAGGTCTTCTCTTAGTATTGTATGCTTCGCTAAGTATTTTCTCATTCATGGAAGTAGCAAATGAGATATTTACTTCATTTGATTGTAGACTGTGGACATGCAATTTTGGATTGTAGAATCCTTACTGGATTTGGCTCTCTAGTGATGGGTATAGAGGGCTTTATATGTATAAGGGGGATGTTAGGAAGAAGTAATTTGAACAAGCAGTATTTATCTCTAGTTGCTAAGTTGACACTAATTTGTTCCAGTACTTGCTTCTGTTTTTGGTGTTTGAACTATATGAAGGAAATCAAGGAATTAAATTTAGTAGTTACAATGTAAAATTAATCTAAAAATTGTAGATTTATTGAATCCATTTGACTGACGACTTATGTTCCTCTATGTTGAAGTTGATCAATCAGGAGCGGTCGAGCTAATAGCTGGAAATTGGAATCAGTTGCAGATCTTTGAAACAAAGGCGAGTACTGAAGTTTCCTTTTACTTATCACCTTAATTTGCTTCATTAACTCTGCTACTTGCAATTTATGTTATCTCAATTTACTTTTTGATTTATTATATATACACGTGTGTGTGTGCTTATTGTGCGCCTTAAACCATTATCTTATTGGCCAGAAATTAACAGTCAAAGACAGGTCTCAAGTTTAGATAGTTCACATTTTACACTTCTTCTTCTTCTGTTCTTTTTTCATCTTTCTCCTTTAGAGTGGAATATATGATATCCACTATCTGCTTTGCTTTGTTCACACCAAAGAGGAATAATCTTTTGTGCATTAATGCTTTGCTCTTACAGAGTAATCCTTATTTTAGAATAGCATTTCATCACTTAATAGTGTTATAATCTCATTGTCTCTGCATAGTGATCCTCCGTAGTCAAGAGGCCAGCTAAACATAAATCAATGGCCATTGGAATTTGTTAGAAATAATTGGAACGCTGTTCTTCTAAATAAGTAATGCTTATAGTAAATGTAAGCAGTCACCAATTGTTGATTTATCCCAAAAAAAAAAAAATCACCAATTGTTGAGACTTGAGTTTCATTTATGTCCTGTCTCATATATGTGTTTCATGTACTCTTGGCCTTTGTGGGCAGAAAACAAGTATTTATGAAGTTCTCCAGACAATAACGTATTCTCTTGCTTCAGAGAGAGGGGAGAAGTTGGGTGATTCAGTGAGTTTTCCTCAACTTTGTGACAAAACTACAAGTCTTGCTTTTCTTTTCTTTTTACAATTCCTTTCTTTTTGTTTCCTTCTTAGGTTGGATATAAGGTTCGGTTAGAGACTTAGAAGGCATGAAAGGAAGAAATACATGCCTTCTCTTCTGCACCACTAGCATTTTTGTTGAGAAGATTGCTAGTTGATGGAAATTTGAAAGGTATAACTCATGTCATTGTGGATGAGATTCACGAACACAGAATGAATGAAGGTAATTAAGTGCTAGCTAGATCTAGATCGAGGCTTTAGTTCTGGATGATGAAGTGTGATTTCTCACTATAATCATTTGATGCTAGATTTTCTGCTTATTGTTCTCAAGGACCTCCTTCCTTCGGCTAGAATTGAGGTTGATTCTGATCAGCTATCAATACTAAAGTATTGTCTGCAAGAATTACCATTTAACAGCTAGAACTTTAAGCTGTTTCTAGGGAAGGCAGAGTCGGATAGTTTTCACAATCTTCTCCCAGTTTTACCTTCAGTAGCTCATGCCCGTTTCCTAATATATTCCTTTTTCACAACTACTTGGCATTATTTTTCAGAAAAGCTCTATCTTTGTTATATTTAGTATTTCTTACATACCTCAGGTTCTGTAATCACCATTTGAGTCGAATGACCATGCCACTGAAAAAATTCTTCCCTATTGTAAAATGTTTATAGAATTTGCTGTGTAACAACATTTTAATGTATGCTTGTTTCTGTTTATTGTGAGCTAGAATCTAGGTATAAACATTTCTGCTGGCCCCAATTATCTGTAGCCATTATAGCTAGAATCTAGGTATAAATCCTTTTGCTTGCCCCATTATGATCATTCCACAACTTTTTGGCTGGTACTTGACATTTTTATATGTTGCAGGGCATTCCGGAGCAGCAAGGTGATAAAACCTGTGGGTTTTGGATTATGCATTACATGAAGGACATAGTGGAGGACAAGAACCAAGAGTGGAGTGCTAAGGTAATATATGTTAATTTATTTCAGTTCTTCAAAATGGCTTACATTCCAACTAATATTAACTTTCATATTTTCTATTGTTGCAGTGGGACAGAAAGGGAAGCAACATGTACACACAAAATGATATTGATAAGGTTCGGGCCGAGTGGGCACAATATGTTGCCCAATTTCAAGAAAGCTAGTGCCTAACTCTTATATATATATATCTGCTTTTGGACATGCATCACCCATATAACCCAGTTTAGGAAGCTATAGGTACTAGTTTTTTGTTTTACATGCTCGATACTGTGATGTTTGTTGCATTGCCTTTATCGATCATGTCTTTTGTTTCATGGATGGGGTTGTATTGAACAATCCATAGAAGGTTGTGTAATATACTGAATGATTTGCTAGTTTGATGAAATGGCATTTTCTGGATTTTCAGATTACCTAATAAACAGTAATTGTGTCATCTGAACAACCATCCAACAACCCACTCAAAGCCAAGTGTGTTGTTGGATCAAACAGAAAACAATAGAAATGGGAAAATTCTATTGTTGTATACTAACTCAGACGACAAAAAGTTGTTGTTTCAATATCACCATGTAGACAGATATATGAGAAATTATGTTGTCCATTCAATTAAACAACAACAGGACTAGGAAAATTCATGTGATCTTAGTTGCTTAATATCAACACAATCATATGGCTCTAATTGATATCAGACGACAGATAAGTGTGGTTTAAAGGTACATACAACCACAAATAATATGGTTATAATTGATATCAGATGACAAATAATTGTCGTTCAAAGATACGTACAATCACAAATAATTGTCTTTGAAATAGCTATTAAACGATAGAAGATAAAGATTGTTAATGTCTGTTTATATATAAGGTAACACATTTCTGTCGTCTGAAATCTTCATAACACACACCTTTACATGTGAGGAATCAATCAGACAACAGAAGACCAAAAACATATCTGTCGTCTGATTGCACTCAGACGACAGAGTTTATTTGTCATCTGATTGGAGAAGAGACGGCAACGCCTCAGACGACAGAAAATCATGCAATCAGACGACAGATATACTCTGTCGTCTGATTAACTTTTTGGCATAGTGATCTGAAGATTATTCATAAATCTTAACATTTTTTGTTCCTTAGCTCCAGAATTTACAGAAGCTTGTAGCTTCAACATACTCTTGTATCTGCAAAGAGCCAAGCACAACTTGATAAATGAATTAACTAGGAATAACACATAAACGAAAAATTGGGAAACCAAAATGAAACCCATAAACTACATAGAATCAAAAGTAAAGAAAATCAACCTCCTTTACATCTCAAATCAGCATCCACACCAAGCTTGTATAGCTACTAGATTAGTCTAGTTATTTAGAGAAGGAAAACAAGCAAAGATGAGAGAGAGAGAGATGGAGGAGAGAGAAAGTGGATATGGAGGAATCTCTTTCCTCTGTCACCGATCTCCGACCACCGGGTGGACTCTTGGTAGCCACCATCATCTTTGCCTTCCTCTGACAAGTCAACGCCATGCATGTCCTCCAGCCACGATTAGAAGCATGGCCACACAGCTATGGGCCCGTCCACCTTCGAGATGAGCCACAAAGAAATTTCTTCGATTCGTTTTCTAGGATTTTGTGGTTTTGTTCGAATAGGGGTTGTCAATGGGCAGGCCCAAAATTAATGGGCTGGGGCCGGGCCGGGCCGGGCAAAAACATATATTTTTTTTTTATTTTTCCTGCCGGGCAGGGCCGGACTTCTCTTAAAAATCAAGGCCCAGGGCCTTACGGGCTTTTTAGGGCGGGGCCGGGCCGGGCTTTTTGGGTGGGCAGGGCTGAGCCCATTATATTTATATGTCATATTATTTTGTTAAAAAAATACAAAAACCTATGAAAAAATGATGATATGTTAATTATTGAACAAAATAAAATACAAAATTAAAAAAACATATGGCCTAATGCAATAATTAGTTCAATATAACTACATAAAAATATATTAGTACAAAAATTGAATGGGCTTTCGGGCGGGCTTTAATGGGCATATAACGGGCCGGGCCTGGGCTTTGAACCCTCCGCCCTAGCGCTGCCTCGTGCCCAATGGGCAGGGCCGAGATGGGCTTTTCTGCGGGCTGGGCCGGGAGGGCGCCCATGGGCTTTTAGGCCCGCGGGCCAAATGATGACCCCTAGGTTCGATTAGGAGGGGGGGAAGAGAGAGAGAGTTTCAGGGAAGAGCAGAGAAAAAATTTCTCTATCTTTAGTGAATGAGGTAAAGTGGGAAAGTGACTAACTCTAATTTTGTCCCCCGCCGCTTGTACGAAAATTTTAAATTTGGATTCTCCGCGTTTTTGAAAATTTTGAAGAGAAAATTTTTCAAACAGTACCCCCGAACTTAGGCCGACTCTTAACTTTAGTATTCGACTATGCAAAATTATCACTTTGGTACCCCAAGTTTGAAGCCCGACCCAACATTCATACATGTTGTCCATGACGGTGTTAACTAACAATCCACATATAAATTTGGATGGGTATTTGGGTCATTTTGTTACCCAAACCTTATTTTGCAGATCCCTTCTTCTTCTTCCCTTATCTTTTGCAGATTCCTTTTTCTTCTTCCCTTATCTTTTGCAGATCCCCTTTTCTCTTTTCATTCCCTTTCTCTCTCTTCTATTCTTCTTTTCCTACTGTACTTTACTCTCAGACCCAAGGCCAAGGCCAAGGACGACGTCGTTTCCATCAAGATCCTTCAATTTGTTTGATTACTTTTGATTGATTTTATCCTTTTTAACTAGGCTTGTTCTTCACCCCTCGAATTTGGGGATTTGCATTTTGGATTGCTTCATGCTTTTCTGAGTGTTGATGAAGAATTGGAAGTGTGTGGTGTGGTCTTCTTATTCAATTATATGAGCCATGACCGATTTGAGGGTAAAGAAGAAATTGGCATGGCCGACCCATGGGGAATTGATGGTGATGATATGAAATTAAGTTGGTGATTTGTTTATTTAATCCAACATTTTTGTTTCTTTGAGTTTATGAATCAATATTGAATTTCAAGTTTGATGCTTGCTTAGCTTTGTGTGTATTCAATTATGAAGTATGGCTTTGAGCAACGAGAAGAAAGTGAAGTAAAGAACAAAGAAGAATAGAGGGGAGGGGGGGGGGAGAGAGAGAGAGAGAGAGAGAGAGAGAGAGAGAGAGAGAGAGAGAGAGAGAGAGAGAGAGAGAGAGAGAGAGAGAGAGAGAGAGAGAGAGAGAGAGAGCGAGAGTCTTTGTCCTTGAAGAGAAGAACAGAAGGGAGAAAGAAACAAAAAAAATTTATCTCATAATTTTTTTTTAATTAAGTAAAAAAAAAAGTTTGACCGAATTACCCCTCAAAATATGCCACGTGGCTAGGCTCTTAACGCCGTTCATGACGGCGTGTACCGTTCTTGGGTCGGGCTTCAAATTTGGGGTACCAAAGTGATAGTTTTGCATAGTCGGGTATTGATGTTATGAGTCGGCCTTAGTTCGGGTACTGTTTGAAAAATTTTCTCAATTTTGAAATGAAAGTATACACATTGGTCAACAGTAACAAACGATGTTAATTGTACAAATAAACATTGGATTTTTAGAAACTGATGTTAGAATATTTTTACACATCGTGTCAAATTTAGACCGATTTAAATGACGTGATGTCTATTAGCATTATTCTAGTATCTGACTTAGGCATCGGAGAGTTGAAGGTCGACTAGCCCGATCTTCCCTCTGATCTCTATTCATATGACAGGACCCGCCTTGGATTTCACCCTGAAATCAGAAGTGGCCCTCCGGGACCCACCTTATATGATATTCTATAAAAAAAAAATTGGCAAAACTTCCCCTAATAATGAACTATCCAAAACCTATTGAAAGATAATTAAACTTCTTAGCAATCCATCCTTATTCTCCTGGAGCCACCCTGCTCCCTGATTCACAAAAAACTCCACCACAACACAAATATCAACTTAAGAACGTTTAGCCACTAGGTTATTAGAGCAATCTAATATACAAGGTATACAAGAAAATAAAATAGAATGGTAAAGGATGATAAATTCTACAATGTAGAAGCAGTGATAGCTATGCCTCAACTAATCTAGCCTGCAAACTGGGCATTTGAAACTGAAGAGCCCAGGGGAAAATATTTAAAACGTTAGAGTGAGTGGACGAAAAATAAGTACTTTCAAAAGAAATAAATAAAACTTAATGCTTCCCCAATTTATTCTTTTAAAAACCAAGCATGCAGTAAAGCCTTGAAAATACTCTTAATCTTCTTCTTTAACGAAATATCAATCACGTATTGTAAAATATCTCGAAAACCGTCTTGAAATCTCTTTAAAATCTCATGTCATCAGTACCTCAAAATCATTCATAAATTTGGGAAATCTCGTTGTGTCATAAATATCGTTAAAGTACTCATATCTAAAAAATAGGCGATGATTAGAGGTAACTGTCGACTACTCATCTCATGCCACCTTGAGGGGACTGCCAACCAGAGACACATAGGAGGGTACTATAGTCTGGACGAGGAGTTGATGGTTAGAGGGTACTGCCGACCGGAATATTCTGGAGGGTATTGCCGACCAGAATATTGTCTGAAGGGTACTGCTGACCAAATTATTACCAGGAGGGCACTGCTGACCAGGTAATGCATGCATGCGCTGACGTATTTATCTCCTCGAATAAACAAAATCATTCTCCTTAAGATAGAAAATAGTTGACTCATGAAATATATATTGAGAAATCAATCATACTCAAATACTTGATTATCATGATCATAACATATGAATCTCCATTATTCCTCAATAACTAGATACTCAAAATTAGGGTTGGGCGTCCGGACCCGAAAGACTGAGGACCCGACCCGAACCGAGGAAAAAAGCCCGATTCAGTTCGGTTTTAGAATAGAAATTTTCGGTTCGGTTCGGTCTCGGGTTCCATATTCATGTAATCGGTTCGGTCTCGGGTTCCATATTTTCAGTGCCCGAAAGCCCGAACCGACCCGAAAGTTTTCCTTACATAAGTTTTCCTTTCTATTTTCTTTGCAGGATGACTTGTAAAACATTCCAATGTACAACCTAGAAAGGTTCCCTTGTAGTTTCCATTAGGATAGTTAAATTCTTGTGATACTTTACAATTTATATATTACAACACAGTGACACACCTTATATTAGGTTGCCAGAAAGAGACCCATCTAGGGGCCCCGTGGCTCCTTCACGCCTTTGATTTTGTAGCTAAATGAAATCTTTATCTTGATCACATGTAACATATACAATGATGTGGTGTTGGGCATTAGAAAAGGAAAAAAAAATGTTTCGTTTTTGTTTTTCGGTGGAAAACTGAAAATAAATGTTTGGGCCCGAAAAAGCCCGAAAACCGAACCGGCCCTAATGGGTTCAGTTTATGTCGGTTTTCAGTTTAGGGTTTAGACCGAACCGGCCCGAACCGACATTTTCGGGTTCGGTCTCGGTCTCACTAATTTTCAGGCCCGGCCCGACCCGAGCCCAACCCTACTCAAAATACTCGTTAAATAAATGAATGATTTCGAGAATGAAACTCAATATCAACTTTGTAACTCATCAATTTATCATCGAAAGCATAATTCAATAAATCTCAAATCAATATTCTAATAATATTTCCTAATCAACAACTTTCCGAAAAACATTTCTCAATATATAACTAACTAACTCATAATTTAAATAGCTCGATAATTAATAAAAGTGCTTGGAAAGGAAATTCAATACTAATCTCGTAAATCATAAATAAATCTCATTAACCGAAGCTCATAAAATCATAAAACTCAATCATTCAAATCACAAATTAAATCTCAATCTGAAAATAATAATATACTGCATGCATAGTTAATTTAAAAACAAATGTCCACTAATAGTACTATTTAGACGATCACGCATATGGATTTCTTCGTCGAGCAACAGCTCGATACATCACCCTGTACATCATAAATGACGATTCGAAAATAAATACGATTCTAAAACAAAATCGGAAAACCCCTCACATAACGAATTCTTCGAAGATCCGAAATCATAATTGAAACAACCCAAACTTCACCACTAAGATTGACTCATCGATTTTAAGTATTTTATAATAGAAACGAGGGATATCCAATGGTCGGATTCCCGTAATTCGACAACCGAAACTCTACATTTTGTAAAATCACAATCGATATCAAAACAACTCCAATTTTCAGCAAAATTATATCTACAAGTCCAAAAAGTCAAACACAACCCAATCATTCAAAATAGAAAGCCTGAACCGGCCCAAAGCGCTCTCCACGTGCCTCCAACAGTGGCAGCTCATGGGCTCCACGCGCCACCGGCCAACCTCTGAACCAGCTATCAACACCTATGTCAAAATCGTCCTCTCATCGAGCCTAACAACTTTCTCAACTACAACATTGATCAATTTCAAGTCTAGGAATCAGAATATACCTCGAAAACTCAAAAGCCCTAGATTTTCCTCCGATCGTCGATTATCCTTTCACCAACAAATTTGGAGGTACCCACAGGTTGGGCTCGAACCACGAAGAATAGAGCTTCTAGTGGGAGGTGATGCGGCTTGAGGTGGCTGAAAAACCGAGAATTGGCTAGAAAACCGAAAACGCGTCGGCCGGAGTTTTTGTATGTTGCGCCGTTCACCACCGCAATCATGAAACGCCACCACCACCAATAGGAAGAGGAAGGTACAGAGGTCCAGATGGGACTGGTTTCATGGTCGTGGGTGGCTGGAATAGCAGTTGGCGAGGCCGGAAAGTTTTTCCAATTTCTCTCTCTTTGGGCTCTCTCTCTTTCTCTCTTCAATTTCTTGAAAAGGTAAATCACGAAAAAGGAAAGCTTCCCTTTCAGTAACACCTAATTATACCAAAAGATCTCCCAAATTTACAAAATTGCCACTGGGTTTCAAGCCTTATAACTTCTTCGTTACAACTCTGATTTTAACGTGTCACCTGTCCACGAGCTCTGTTTAACATTCTCTACAACTTTCATGAAGAATGTTTCCCCAAAAACTATGCCCAACAAAAAAAATCAACTTTTAGGTCCACTAAATGACCCAAATGAAGGTAAAAGCAAATATTTTAATTATTTACCGTCTGAATGGCCAGTAAACGGGTAAATTAAGGTATAGAACATAACAACCTCCTCCCAAAATTTCATACTGTCGAAGTAGAAGTGGGGTGCATACACCAATCCGAAGTACACATTCACAAAGAAAATAGCATATCGGTCAATAAAAGTGGTGATGAAAATGTACGGAAAATGATGTACAAAGGTGCAAAAATACTCAAGACCCTTGAATGCTAGCTATTAAACTGATCCAAGAGTTGGCCGACCAAAAAAGAAAGATCAACACTCGAAAGGAACAATCCTCAAACTGAGACCTGGCCAGCCACTGTAATGTGATCGATTCCCACAGCGTTCCTGCTGAATTCACTGTCTTAGGAGATACATTTACTTCCAATCGTACTGAAAGTCCTTATTGACTGAAGGAGAAGATCATTAAAGCCTTATGTTCAAATCAACCTTGAATATCGCGTAACAAAAAATTGACTCGCAAGTTAAGGAAAACTAGATATTAAAGCAACGACATAATCCACAACCAGGAAGAATTTCTTTCATGGTCCCCAAAAGACTTATCAAAGCAAGACATCATTTAATGCTGCCAGAATTTCGAAACTTATTGACTCCTCCTTAGGTTAAGTTTTCTTTTACGACCTCAATTCAACTACTTTAATAACCGATAGAGTCTCCGAGAGTCCCAACTACACAAGCAAATAAAAACATGCTTATAACCCAGAATTATCAACACCAATGTTGAAACACTTTGTCTTACCTAATAATGTAGCACTGTATACTTGCAAGTACAAGGATTTCGGCGGGAAGAAATTTGCGTCAACTACTAGCTTAGATGACGCAATATTTCACCATCACAGACATTCAGTTAGAATAATAGCATTTGTAACCTTTTTACATAAGTCGCACGGTGAAGATCCACCTCGTTCACCAACAACTTTGAGATATTACATTGACCTACTTAATACATTTTTAATTTGTACACGCGTTTATGGGGAAGTCCAATTGCTATGAAAATACCATAAGATGGTCACTGTTAACTAACAAATCGAAAACAGGTAGTTTCCTTAGTTACCACAAAACAATACTTTCTTTTCATCTCTTTGTGTTAGATTCTGATCAAATGTCATTCACGCAAAGGTCTCACTATGACTAAGTATCTCATAAAATAGTCTTGATCAAACCTGTAAGCTCCTAATCATGTAGCTTCTTTGGCTACCACAAGGCGTCACCATTTGGGTACCACTCACCCGTTCATGCTTAAATTTCCGTACAAGGCTGCTAGCAAAGTATTTCATTCTTTATTCTCCGCATTTCCAAACCATAATATTTTAAGAATCAACGTTAATTGCAAGTACTTAAGTATAGCCAACTTGTTACAACCCATATCTTAATTTACCAGTTAATAGTCATTTGGACGGAAAAGGGCAATTACTTTCACCTTTTACATTGTTCGATACTTTTAGTGGCCCTAAAAGTTGACTTTTTGTTTGGGTCAATTTTTGAGAAAATATTCTTTATGAAAGTCATAGAGGATGTCAAACTGAGCGCGTGCATATATGGTACGTAAAAATCAAAGTTTGTATGCGAAAGTTATAAGCGAAAAACGAAGTTGCTGTTCATGGTAATTTAGTATATATTTGAAAAAATTATTGTGGTAGGTCGGAACCTACTCCAGCCGGTAGCTGTCTTTCTCTCTCCTCCCCCAAGCCATCTCTCTCCGTTCCATTGCTCACTGCCTAAACTCTGTCACCTGGCCACCTAGGAGAGTGTCACCGGCACTGTTCGACTCATCTCCTCCTCCTCGACACACCTGTGGTGTTGGATCATCGCATCGTGGCTAGAAAAGAGAAATACAAGTCGTGGAAGTTCATTGTAGCAGTTGGAGTCAATGCCGTTTTCTTCCAACTCCGGCGACGAAACTTGAACTGGCAGAAGCGCCTTGGCAAGAACTTGAAGCCCTCCAAACCTTTTGCAGCAAATTGAAGCGTGGTGGGAGAAATCACAATGGGAATTTTTCTGCACTATTCACTTCGGGTTTTCGGGTTTGCTTGATTTTCTAGTAGTTCTAGGTAGTTTTAGGTTTTGTTGTAGTTGAAAGAAGTGTTAGGGAGGTTGAGACGAGTTTAGGGTGCAGGTAGCGCGTGGACCAGGATTTTAGCTTATGTTTTTAGCTAGTTAAATCTTATAATTGTTATAGAACGTGTAGATATGATTTTGGTGGAAATCGAAGAGGTTTGATATTGATTTTGAATTTCTGAAGTTCGACAGTTTGGTTATTGATTTACGAGAATCAGATAGTCAGATTTCTTTTGGTTCTGTCCTAGAACCTTTAAATTAATGAATTGATGTTAGTGGTGAAGTTTGGGCTAAATCGGGAGAAAATATTTCAAACAGTACCCAAACTTAGGACGACTCATAACTTCAGTACCCGACTATGCAAAACTATCACTTTGGTACCCCAAGTTTGAAGCCCGACCCAACAATGGTACACGCCGTCCATGACGGCGTTAACTAGTTAACCACGTGGCATATTTTGAGGGGTAATTCGGTCCAACTCTTTTTTTTTTTTAATTAAAAAAAAATTTGAGAACAATTTTTTGGTCTCACCAATAACACTTGTCCCTACGCGAGCTCTAGCCAAGATGACCAAGAGTGAAGAAGCCATTACAGCCGACCTCCAAGGCCTCTCCAACAAGGAGATCGGGAGACCAAAAACAGAGAGAGAGAGAGAGAGAGAGAGAGAGCTAGTTGCTCTCTGACCCGGACACTAGCCGCAACCCGAGAAAGAAATCCGACTGGAGGGTCGATGTCCGGCCACCCCACGATGGCGCACAACCACCATTCCATTAGTCTCTGCGTCCCCTATGTCCCTGTGCCTTTGGATCACTCATGCATTGAACGGAGAAGGAGCAACGACAACTGGAAGCTCCGAGACTTCTCCGGCGAGCTCTACAATTCCCGCGATTCCGACCACCATTTTGGCTACCTGTGGTATGAAATCTCATCTCCTCGTCATGCCCAACAAGCCTGTGCAATTACTTTTTGAATTTGTTTGGGTTTTACTGACTTGGTTTTTGGGTTTGGTCTCGGGCAGCCGTGTTCTTGGACACCAGCGACATTTCTGGCTGTTCTCGACTCATTCCTGCCTAGTTTCTGGTTTGACTGCTTCTCTAGACGAGGCCTGACCCTATGTTGGAATTAAACTCCAAAGATTTCTAGGTTATGGTTATTGAGGCTTGAATACCAGTTCATCATGAACTTCCAATCACAAGCTGACAAAACCCAGATGAAGGAGACGAGGAGAAAAAGAAGGGATCTGCTAAAGAGGTAACCATTTGGTCACTGATGTGTGTTTGTGTGATACGAAGCTTTACCAGAATAAAAAAGGACTCTCTCTCTCTCTCTCTCTCTCTGTGCAACATGGTTTACGAATTTCACAGAGAAATTGATAAAGCCATGAAGGATTTGGTTGTGTATTGTGTTCGTGAACTACGATTCTATGGATGTTGGGATTTCTTGGGTTATGGTTTGAGTTAGTGGGTGGTGGAGGAGGCGGAGGAAGTGGAGGAGTTGGTACCGGTGCTGTGATTTGGGCGGAATTCTTGAATTTCAGTTTGACTGAGAGAGTGAGAGTGAATTTGGGTTGAAATGACCTAACTACCCTTCAGGTATTGCCACGTGGCTAGGCTCTTAACACTGTTATAGACGGCGTGTGTCGTTCTTGGGTCAGGCTTCAAACTTGGGGTACCAAAGTGATAGTTTTGCATAGTCAGGTAATGAAGTTAGGAGTCGGCCTAAGTTCGGGTACTGTTTGAAATATTTTCTCTTAAATCGGAGAAGAAATGGAAAGATTGATTTACGAGGATATGATATTAGAATCGTATTTAATTGCCGAATTGTTATTCACGAATTATAATTATGTATAGGGCGATGTACCAAGCTACTGCTTGACGAAAAAACCCATCTGCATGGTCGTAAAATAGTACTATGAGTGGACATTTGATTTTAAATGATGCATGCGAATATTTTCTGAATTACGGATTTATTTCATTATCATTTATTTTTTGAGCATATTATTTGGCTTTGGATTATAATTTTGGTATTGATTTTCTATGTGTTACGTCCCAAATCTCAATTTACCGGTTTACTAGTCATTTGGACGGTAAACAGCAATCAATTTCACTTTTTACTTTGTTTTGAACTTTCGATACATTTAGTGGCCCTAAAAGTTGACTTTTTGTTTGGGTCAAAATTTGAGAAAAATTCCCTCATAAAAGTTGTAGAGGATGTTAAACCCAGTCCGTACATCTGTGGTACCTACAAATCGGAGTTCTCATACGAAAGTTATGGTCAAAATATTAAAGTTACTGTTCATGATAACTTTCCAAAAATAGGGTAAGTTTTCATTTTAGAAACTTACCGTCAGTCGCTCTCCTCTCTCTTTCTCTCTCCCCGATTCCTTCTCCTTCTCCGTTTAACGTCCCGAACCTAAATTTACCAGTTTACTAGTCATTTGGACGGTAAACGACAACTACTTTCACTTTTTACTTTGTTTCGATAATTTTAGTGCCCCTAAAAGTTGACTTTTTGTTTGGGTCAAAATTTGAGAAAATTTCCTTCATGAAAGTTGTAGAAGACGTTAAACCGAGCGTGTGCATATGTGGTACGTAAAAATCGGAGTTTGTATGTAAAAGTTATAAGCAAAATATGAAATTTACTATTCATGATAATTAGTATATATATTAAAATTTACTGTGGGTAGGTATAAGCAAAATACGAAATCTACCCAGCCTCTTTCTCTCTCCCTGATTCTCTCTTCCTCTCTGATCTCTTCACCTTCTTCCGGCCATAACTCCTCCATCCGGCGATGGATTTTGATGCCTATAAGCTGTCGTTGGAAAGCTCTCTTCCTTATCTTCATTTCTGGGTTCGTTTGGTAGCTTAATTTGAACTGTGGAAGGTGCAGCAACGAGAAGAAGAGGACGGTCACTGTAGCAGATTGAGGTCAACGCCTGTTTCTTCATATTTCGGCCACCCCAGACGATCAAGTTAGGTTCTTTGGAAGCGCCTTGGGACGTAGATGATGCTCCCCAAGTATTTTACAGCGATTTGACGTGAGAAGAAAGAATCGAAGATTTGAAATTCTGGGTCACTATTCACTAATCGGGTTCAACCTTAATTGTTGAGGTACTTCTACTCATTTTCTAACTTTGTCACAGTTGAAAAAGTTGTTGGGTTTGTTGAGTAGGTGCTGCTACCAAAATTTGGTGGCCATTGGAGATTGTGACGGTGGTGGCGGTGGCTGCGGCGCGTAGGGCAGCTTTTTAATTGCGATTTTGGGCTAGTTAAATCCTAAAAATGTCGTAGAACTTATATTTAAAGTTTGGTGAAGTTTGGATGGATATCGAAGAGGATTGAAGGAGTTGAGATTTTTGGATTTGGGATCGAATTTTAATTATCGTAAAATTATTTTCCGTCCGGTAATTATTTATGTACGAATGATTGTGTATAGGACGAGGTACCGACCTATCGCTCGACGATGATTCTTACGCTTGGATACCACGTTAGCCGTATACTGTGAGTGGACTTTTGTTTTCTAAATAATGATGCATGCAGTTGTTTTTCCGAAATAAGTATTTATTTAATTAAGAGTTAATTACTGGTTACTCCCTATACTTATAGGGTTTCGTCGTTTCAGTCCCTGACCTTCGAATTTCACCTAAAAAGTCCCTGAACTCTCAATTTCCTCCCATTTTGTCGCTGCCGTCAAGCTCTGTCCAAATTAACCGTTAAATTGCTGATGTGGCATCCATTTCACGCCGAAATATCTATTTTACCCTCAATTACCTTTTTTTGTTGTTGCCCTTTTTCCTTTTTTACCTCGTCTTCTTCCAGGCTCTCTCTTTCTCCTCTATTCGCTCTCTCTCTCTCTCTCTCTTCCCTAAACTGATGTTAACGACCTCCCATGTGGGTAGTCCTCGGCGGCGGTAGCGCAACGCCGTTTTGGTGGATCTGAAGTGCTTCGGGTGCTCCATTTCGGCCTCGCTGGCCATCATTTCGGAAAGGGTCGGGCTCGACCGTAGCTGCAGCGACACCGTGAGCATACTATTGAACCTAGTGAAGCTCGAGTTATACGAATCATTTTGGCCATTGGTCAAAGTGGGAGTGAAGTCCATGACTGGGGATAAGATCCCCGGAGAGAATCGGATCTTGAAAGATGACGACGGTGAAGAATTCGAGATGGGTAGTCCTCAACCTGATCGAGCTCGAAAGTCGGGTCAATGGGTAGTCCGCCGCGGCGGGAATGGGTCGGGATTGGTTTTGAGTCAGGACAGCACCAAGACTTCTCGGGAGAGACAATCGTCGGCGAGTCAAGCTTTCGAGTTAGGTTGTTTTTTTTTTTTTGGAACCACTCCTCTCCTTTCAAGGCCCACCCCCGAACTCGGTTGGAGACTTGAAGCACTCCCTAGTCCATTTCACAGAATGCGGCAACCTGTAAGGCTGCAATGAGCAACCCATCTCCGGTCTCTGAGCTCCGCCTCCAGGTATCTCACTATCTCTGTCTCCATCTCCGTCTTCTTCTCCTCCTCGGCTTCTCCGGTCCTCCTCTTCTTCTCTTCTGAGTTTCTGATGGGTTCAATTTCAAATGGCTTTGATTTCCTTTTGATCTTGATCTTGATTTTAATTAAGCTGCTGATATTGATTGAGTGATTTAGTAGTTAGAAATGGGTTCAATTTCCTTTCGAATTTTTGTTCTTGATCACTTGATGTTGATTTTAATTATGTTAAGGTAATGATACTGATTGGATAGTTAGATATGGGTTTGATAACTTGATTTCCATTTAATGTTGATTTCTTCTTCAATTGCAGTTTGTAGCTTTGTATGATTCATGACTGTATCTTTTGACAAATTATGGTTTTGTGCATGAGATAGGGTGTGTTGAAGTAGTTGGATATGTTAGACGCGAAGAGTTAGCTGGTTGGGAGATGGTACCTGAAGGGGTGGGTATACTTACTTAGTTAAGCCATTAAATTTCTTAATGTAGTAAGCTAATGATTTCAGGGGTGCCAAAACTGTGTTGACTAACCTTGGACTGTTTGGTTACATATACAGGTGCAGCTAGAAGCACAAACCGATATGTGTTGGCTTTGCGAGCAGCCACAGGTGTGTAACTTGAAGGATAAACTATATGGCTACTGTTTGATTTGAAGGATAAACTGTGTGTGCGCGCTGGTTTTGGTTAATGCAGAAACTGCTAATGTCATTCGAGATACGTGGCTACCAAGGTGTCTATAACTTGGAAAAGAAGGAGCATATTGTGTGAAAATTTGCTCCCTCTCTGTTTCTGGGTGCTTATTTTGTATTGTACCTAACTTATTTACATGTTTCAGATATATGAAGCTGCTATTAGAGGTCTCAGCCAGGTTGAAGTTTCTATTTCCACTTCCAAATCCACAAGATCCATTTTCCTTGAAGCTGGGGTCTATATCTGCAAACGACAGTGAGAGCAATGACCGGTAATTTCAGTGAGAGCAATGACCGGTAAGAAGTCCAAGCCCCACCGAACTTAGAATCCTGGATCCGCCCCTGGAGGAAAGAGAGAGCTGGGTTTGGGTTTGTTTTTAGAAGAAGAAGATGGAGATAAAAAGAGGAGGAAAGACAGCCTGGAGGAAGAAGAATAGGTAAAAAGGAAAAAGGAAAAAAAGAGAGAGAGTTTAAAAAAGAAAAATTAATTGAGGGTAAAATTGACATTTTGAAGTGAAATGGATGCCACGTCAGCAATTTAACGGTTGATTTGGACGGAGCTTGACGGCAAGGACGAAATGGAAGTAAATTGAGAGTTTAGGGACTTTTTAGGTGAAATTCAAAGGTCAGGGACTGAAACGACGAAACCCTATAAGTATAGGAAGTAACCGGTAATTAATCCTTTAATTAATGATCTTATTATTATGATTTATTTTGGGAAATTGATATTGATTTATCTTTATTTTGATTTGGGAAATGGATTAGCGATTTAAATTATTGTTTTAACTTATCGAGCATATTAATTGGATTTGAGTATTCATTACCATCGATTGGAATTTCAAATTGAAGTTTGTTATGCTCGATTTGAATTTGTGATTTATGTGATTTTTGATGAAGTATTTTCTGAGGTAATTTCTGGAATTAAATATTGTTTTCATTCGTCGGTTTTTGAATTTCCCAAAGGATCTTCAAAAATGGGATTTTCGTTGGGATTCATGAATTTACTTTAACCTCGCTTATTGGTTTATGAATTCGAGAATGTTTTGGCGTGCGGGGCCACGTCATTGAAATATTATTTTCTTCTTGTGAGATATTGGGGAAGCCATACCGATTTTTTATTTTTAGTATGATTTTAACCCACCATACCAGGGTCGTATTATTTTATTGCTAGCTAGCCTATTAGTACTCCTCCCCACTTACTATGTGTTTGTGGGTGAGTAGAGCAGAGCATGGGATGCTCAAGAGTGTGGGACACTCCGACCCGACCCTGATAGGTCTCTTTTTAGCGTATGGTGATGACTTCTTCCCCATACTTTACTACTACTTGACTAGCGGGGCTAGTCCAATTTCTGTTTAACCAGCAAGGCTGGTATGTTCTCACGAGTTTCGAGCTTAAAGAAATGTACTTTATAATTGTTGTATGCATTGGTTTTTAATGAAATAAATGTGGGAAAGTATAACTCGTTTTATTTTTGCAATTACTTGTTTTTGTCCATTCATGCTAACATTTTTATGTACTTTTCCCCTAAGCCCTTCAGTTTCATTTGCCCAGTCTGTAGAGTAACTGGTTCGGCATAGTAGGATTCGGGGCATAGAATCTGCTGCTGTTGTTTTCATATTGTAGGTTAATCGTGAAACCTACGTGTATTATGAATTCTATTTCTCTTTTAGTTTACTCTGATAACTTGTGGGACAAATGTTGTAAAGTTTGGGAGTTGCACATGTGTATTTGGTTTATGTTGTATGATTTGTATTTTAGTTGTAAATTGTGGAGTTGTTGTGATTTGGGGAGTAGGGCGGCTCCAGAAGAATAAGGATGGTTTATTAGAAGTGTGAATGTGTGTTACAGGTTTTCGGGTAGTCCATTTTAGGGGTGACTCTGCCGAATTTTTGGTAGAGTTGTTCCTAAGGTGGGCCCCACAGGGCCACCTCGGATTTCAAGGTGAAATTCCTAGCGGGTCCTGTCACTCCAACCTCTTCACCTTCTTCCAGCCATACCTCATTCATCCAGCGACGGATTTTGACGCATAAATTATCATTGGAAAGCGCTCTTCCTCCTCTTCATTTCTTTAGTGGTTTGGTGATTTACTTTGGACTGTGGAGAGTGCAGCAATGAGAAGAAGAGGACGGCACTACTGTTTCTTTCTGGGTTTTTGGTTTTTCCAACATATTGTCCAATTCCGGCCACTAGAAAGCATGTCACCAGTCATTCTAGGGGCGCCTCATCCTACACTATACGCCTATGCCGGTGGGTCACTGTAATTTGGTCAGAAAAGAGAGAAATCAAGCCAAGACTGTCACTGTTGCAGTTCATGTTTTCCGGCCACTAGCTTCTTCCAATTCCAGTCATCTCCGGCCACCAAACCAAATACAACAGGAGCTCCTCAAGCCATGGAACACTTTCCCTCAAGCTTCTAGCTCTAATTTGCAGTGAAGAGGAAAAATCAAGGAAAAACCCGATCCTAGGGTTTCAAAATTTCTGGAAAATTTTCACCGGCCAATCTCGAGCACTTCAAGGTAAAATTGGAATTTGTCGTAGTTGAGAAAAGCGTTGAGCTTGTTAAGTAGTTGTTGCTGCCAAAATTTGGTGGCCATCAGAGGTGGTGGCTGGCGACACATGGGCCCCACGCGTGGAGGAGTGTAAGGCAGGTTTCTGGCTTCGATTTTTAGCTAGTTAAATCCTATATTTGATGTGAATTTGGTGAACATTGGAGAAGTTTTTAATCGATTATGAATTTCTAAAAATTTAGAATTTCAATTATTGATTTACGAGAATCTGACCGTCAGATTTCTCTCAAATTTGCCCTAGAACTTGTAAATTAATGAAATGGTGTTAATGGTAAAGTTTGGGTTGAATCGGAGAAGAAAATGGAGATGTTGACTTAAGAGGATTGATTTTGGAATTGTATTTAATTGTCGAATTGTTATTCGCGGAATATAATTGTGTACATGACGCAATACCGAGTTACCGCTCGACGAAGAAACTCATATGCGTGGTCGCCTGAATAGTTCTGTGAGTGGAATTTTGTATTAAACAATGATGCATGCGTTTTTTCTTGAATTAATGATTTATTTAATTATTGTTTTAGAGAAGCAGGAATTGAGAGAAAATCGATGTGTGTTCTCATTGATAATAGGGGCCTCTTTATATAGAGGATTACAGTGCATAGAATCCGAATCATACAAGGAAAGGTAATCCATACATTGAATAGAAATTGCTAGATTCTTCTAATTAAACCCTATTACTACTAGGTCAAGTAACCCAGGGTTTGGGCTAGACACAAAATAGGGATTTACTTGAACAGTCACCCTTGTGTCGCCCAAACGCGGTGCTTCTCTCGTTGCCTCGCTAATAACCTTGCCGAGTAACAAAAACCCAGTGGGACAAAAATAACCTCGGTCGAAGGGGAAAAAGAGCACAACACACCCTTCACGTTTCGAGATTTACATGTAGACATCTCCCCCTGATGTCTGCGCCTCCCCCTGATGACTACGATCATGGGAGTTCAGATAATTTCTGCAAGCTAATTCTAGCCACATGTTTCTCGAACGTGGATTTGGGCAATGACTTGGTAAACAAGTCTGCCACATTGTCCACAGATTGAACTTGGTTTACTTTGATCTTGAGGAGATTCTATTGTTGCTGATTGTAGAAGAATTTGGGTGATATGTGCTTGATGTTGTCGCCTTTGATATAGTCTTGCTTCATTTGTTCAATGCAAGCAACATTATCCTCATAAATGCTCGTTCGCTCATCTGTGGTAGACTTCAAACCACAACTACTTCGAACATGAATAACTATGAATCGCATCCATATACATTCACGAACTGCTTCGTGAAGAGAAATAATCTCTGCATGATTCGAAGATGTAGCGACTAAGGTCTGTTTAGTAGACCTCCAAGATATCGCGGTCTTACCCATGGTGAAAACATAACCAGTTTGGGAACGACGTTTGTGCGGATCAGAGAGATACCCAGCATCAGCAAAACCTTCCAAAACACTTATATTATTTTGGGATAGGGAGAGGAAACGCAGTCCACCAAGTGTGGCATCCCTGGCATTTAGTGGGTCTGAATCCATCGTCTCTCTGTAGGGATAGAACAAGCCCATATTGATCGTACCTCTTAGGTATCAAAAGATATCTTTAACACCAGTCCAATGGCGTCGTGTTGACGCAGAGATATATCTAGCTAACAAGTTCTCAGCGAATGAGATGTCCGGTCTTGTGCATTGTCTAAGTACAATAATGAGCCTATTGGACTTAGGTAGGGCACTTCTGCCTCTAGCACTTCTTCATAGTCATCCTTTGGACGAAATAAATCCTTATTTGGATCAAGACTATGAAAGACCATTGGAGTGCTTGAAGGCTTAATCTTGTCAGTATTAAAACGCCTAAGCATCTTTTGGGTATAAGTTGATTGATTAATCAGGATACCATCTTTATGGTGCTCAAGTTCCAAACCGAGGCAAAACCGTATCCTCCCAAGATCTTTCATCTCAAACTCGGATTTCAAGTGTTCAGCGGTTTCCCTTAACTCTTTAAGAGTGCCAATTATATATGTTTATGTCATTGACATAAACCGCTACTATTGCAAATCCGGAACTTGTCCTTTTTATGAACATACATCGGCATAGTTCATTGTTGACATATCCCTTACCAATCAAGTAGTCACTTAGACGGTTATACCATATCCGTTTGGATTGTTTCAATCCATATAGTGAGCATTTTAATCTAATCACAAACGTGCTCCGTGGTTTAGAGTGACTTGATTTGGGTAAATGCAGTCCATCTGGGACCTTCATGTATATTTCTGTATCTAGATCCCCATATAGATACGCAGTAACCACATCCATAAGCTGCATGTTCAGTTTTTTGGAAACTACCAAACTGATAAGGTAGCGGAACGTTATGAGGTCCATTAATGGAGAATAGGTCTCCTCGTAGTCAATTCCAGGGCGTTGTGAGAAGCCTTGTGCTACAAGGCGAGCTTTGTACCTTACAATCTCGTTTCTCTCATTACGCTTTCTAACGAATACCCATTTATGACCAACTGGTTTGGTGTTGAGCGGCATTGGCACAACCTTTCCAAATACCTTTCTTTTCTCTAGAGAATCAAGTTCTGCCTGGATCGCATCTTCCATTTAGGCCAATCAGCTCTACGTTGGCATTCATCAACGAAGCGTGGTTCGATGTCATTGATCTCAATAATCTCACGCGCTACTGAATACGCGAATACATCATCAATGATGATGGGGTTTCTTTCCCACGTCCCATGTACACTAGTGTAATTTACAAAGATCTCAACATTCTCAGGAATAGGTTCTGACATTGAGGAGTCCCCCAATGATGTCTCTTGGACATAACCATAATCCGGAACATTCTCATGAGACGGATTTTGAGCATTGATGATCAAAGGATTTGTTTGTGCCTCATTTGCTCACTTTCTAGGGTGAGTATTCTTCGAACCAATTGGTCGACCGCGCTTCCTTGCGGATCCTACAACCATAGATGCCACATCATTGCCATTCTGGGCAATGGCGCCATCTCCTGGTTTCACAGGAGTGGCGTTATGTCCAATATTCGGGACATCAATCCTTGCAGGCACGTTTGCAGCATGTATGAGTAATCTCGTCACTTTTATAACATTAGAAAACGCATCAAGCAGAGTATGTTCTACGTTCTGGAGCTCTATTTCGCACTTCAAGTTTGGACTGTGCGATATGGGGATCGAGATGAGACATAGTGGGGACAGACCACGACAATTCCTGTCATTCCTGTTGAACATCTATGTTCTTATCTCCCCCTAACAATGGGAAGACTGTCTCATCAAACTGACAATCCGCAAATCTAGCGGTAAAAAGATTTTCTGTCAAGGGTTCAAGATAGCGAACAATAGTTGGAGATTCATAGCCAACATAGATGCACATTCATCATTGTGGGCCCATCTTAGTACGCTGTGGGAGCGTAATAGGCACATAAATGGCACACCCAAAAATGCGTAAGTGCGAGATATCAGGCTCGTACCCAGTCACTAGCTGTAACGCAGAGTAAGATTGGGTTACAGTGGGTCGTAGACGAATTAGCGTTGCTGCATGCAATATTGCATATCCCCAAGCAGAAACAGGGAGATTGGTGCGCATAACTAATGTCTGGCTATCCTCTGTAGTCGTTTGATAGCGGCTTCTGCGAGACCATTTTGGGTATGAACATGGGGAACTGGATGCTCTACATCAATACCCAATGACATGCAATAATCATCGAAAGTTTTTTATGTAAACTCCCAAGCATTATCAAGTCGAATTAACTTAATAGGATGGTCAGGGTAGTGAGCCCGTAGATGGATAATCTGGACAACAGCGCGACATGTGACCCACATGTCGATGCATCAACCAATACCATAAAGTATTTAAAAGGTCTGCATGATGGTTGAATTGGTCCACATATATCCCCTTGGATTCTCTGTAAGAACGGAATGAGTATTTTGGGATCCTTTGTGTAGGATAGTCTCGGTCCTAATTTCCCGAAGGAACAGGCCTTCCAAAATGAGCGAAGGGCCTTAGAGGTAACCAATGAGGATTTTGGTTGGGCCTGAGCGTCTGTAGCGCTATTAGAAACAAAATATGTGATTATATCACCCATCATGGTGTTGGAACCATGGAAAGTGACATCTATGGCATCATGACCATGGGGAGAATCATCCATGGTGTCATGGCCATGGTTGGTGTCATTTATGGCGTTGTCACAAGGGACTTGGGCGACCTAGGACAGCGGCAGCGCTAGATGCTGCGGTGGCTGCTGTCTTACTAAGTTCGGGAATCAATTTTCGATTCTTGCTTCGTCTCACTCTAAAGAATGGATGTCCGTGTGAAGTCTTTAATATATGGAGCATCATATCACAACCAGGATGTCCTAGTCGGTCATGCCAAAGCCATTATGTGTCAGAATCCAAGAGATCCTCTCTTATTACATTATTGGATTCAATTGGTCGAATTGTAGTGACATAAAGTCCACTAGATTGACACATAAGCTTTTCTAAGATGTGCTTTTGTCCGCAATCATTAGAGGTAATGCAAAGGAACTCTTTTCCGTTCTCAGTATGCGTTTCTGCATGGAATTTATTGGTTCTAATATCTTTGAAGCTCAATAAGGTTCGATTTGCCTTAGGAGCATAGAGAGCTTCTGCGACTTTAATCAAGGTGCCATTAGGCAATAGGGATTGGGCCATTCCATGTCCTTGAACTAAACCTGATGGCCAGCGACCGTAGTCACAGAGAAATATGTAGGCAACATCTCTAAGAATAATTGCCTATGGCGTACAATGGTGTGTGTAGTCGCACTATCCGTAAGACATTGTAGTTCTCTAGAATCCATTCCTAAAAGAAAAACTTGTAATTAAAAAGGAGTAAAAAAGAAAGGAACTCAACTTTTATTAATAAGCAAACGGGATTACATCATTGTCTCTTTCACTAGAGAAAATCTAACCCAAAAACTAGCTAATGCAAAACAATGGTAGTCGTCTAACTTCTTTCGGTAATTCCAACGCAAATATGAGCAGGTGAGTAGAGAGATGTCGGTGGAGCAAGGCTCTCTTAAGTACCACTAATCTTGAAACCTTCCTAGACATCATATTTTTATTGAGTACGCCTATTTTGAAGAAAGATTAAACCATTGGCATCTACTACAAAAATAATATGGCAATTGCCTACATCTCTTGGAAAATAAAAAACTTAATCAAAATTGCCAGTTTCTGGGTCTTGATCCTTGAAGTCTTCCACCCTTAGATCGAGATCGCCATCTTGATCTTCTTGTTCCATGTAATTTTCCTCCCTTTCTCTACGATATATCTTGTATGCGTTTGGGAAGCTTTACACGCCCTTGCCCAATGTTCGGGTAGTCCACATCTAAGACAAGCATCTTTATGGTCAGGTTCCTTGATTGAGGCACTTTAGAAGCATTTTGGGGACGGTTCCTTTCTTTGGTGGCGTCACCAGCATAACCGGAGGCTTGGCCTCTTTCTCTCTTCACACGTTTACCACCATGGTTCTGTCCACGCCTATCTTGGCGGTTTCCTTCCTCTTTAGGGAAAGAATATGGACCAGAAAGTCCAGAATTATCCCTATCTTTAGGGTTTTCGCTCCTTGTGCCCTCCCTTAGGGGCGCGACTATAATTAGACTCTGGAATTTACTTGGCTCCAACGGGTCTAGAGTTATAGTTCTTCACAAGTATGTTACCGTGCTTTTCATCCACGTTCATGGCACCAATAAGATCATGAAATCTTGTGATGCGTCTTGCATTGACATCAATCCGATAATTCTTGGCTTCCATCAATACAGAGACGGGGAAGGTAGAGGGAGTCTTTTCGATCAACATCGTATCAGTGATAGAAACCCACAAAATTCCATCAAAGACTTGATACGAAGTGCTTCCGAACTGTAGTCAAGTACAGACTTGAAATCACAGAAGTAGAGACTATGCCATCTCACTTCTAAGTCTGGAAGCAGGGAGTCACGAACATTGCCAAAATGTTGCTAGAGTTCTACCCATAGTTTTCTTGGGTCTTCCTCATTGAGGTACTCATTCTGGAGGGCGTCATTCATGTGCCTTGTCATGAGAATGGGGGCTTTAGCTTCATTCGCCTCTCTCATAACCCTATTTGCTTCAAAAGCAGCAGGTTGTTGAGGAGTAAGCACGTCCTGACTTGGCTCCTGGATCATACTCAGGATCCCATCAGCCTTAAGATGCTGGCGCACATCACGGACCCACTTGTGGTATCCTGCACCTATTGTCTCTAGTGGAGCGAAGCTCAACTTGTTCAGGTTACTCATCCTGAAAAACAACAAGAAAATATGGTTAGTTTCAGAGTGAAATAGGCTTCCAAGAAAACAATAAAAAAATTTGAGTGTAGTCGCTTCCAAGAAGTTGGGAATTTCTGAGCGTAGTCGCTTCCAAGAAATTCGATTCCAAGAGGGTTGGATTAGATCGAAACAATGATGTTTGTGGTTGATTGTTTTATCTCAACAAACTCTAAGTTTGGAGGACTCTACAAGCTCCAAGCTTGGAATGAGAACGAACCCCCACAGTTCGGCTTTTTGGTCTTCCCTATGAAGAAGAAGGGGGGGGGGGGGGTATGATTTGGGTGCTTGAATGCAACTTACGCGCAATAAGGGCACGGTCATCAAAGAAGTGGGAAATATTTGAACCTGAAATTATCGTACCACGAGGATTGAAAACCTAACTTCAATCCTTGGTTATGCCAATTACTAAGTCACCAACAATTTAACAAACAAAACCTAGAAAAATAGCACCAAGCTATTTACATGCCTGGCTCGGAACAACCAAGCCTAAAATTGGTCAAGAGAACCACAAATAAATGCGGAAACTCACAATCAAATAGTATGGACAATGAAAGTGGTTTGAGAAATTTGATTTTTTTTAATTGCGAAGAAAATAAAATAAACAGTTGAAAATTAAAATTAATGTAAAAAGAAAGATCATGCTGATTTTGGTGGAGGCGGGCCGAACCAGTGTTCCTTTCCACTTTGGCTTGTTAGGTAGGGGCATGTTTTGGGCCGGTTATATGGACCATTTATGGGCCCACCTCTCTTTACTTGTCTCAAAAGATCAGACTCTTTGTCCCTTCCACGGTCACAATCTCTCCTTTCGAGATTAGGTATGCGATGAGCAACATCAATTGCTTCAAGCAAAAGTGCTGCTCGGGTATCGATGGGCTTGGCTTGATCATTCCTCAATAGGAGGTTGTTGTTCATTTCAGTGAGCAACAAGATAGTGATCAATTATGAGAATTAATAAAGTGCCTCTCCGTTTTAGTGTAAGCTAGATGCCAAATGCACTCTAAAGATACTCCAACAATGCTCAAAGTTAATAGGAAACATCACTTTTCAAAAACTAATTTCAGCTAAAACCTTGCAGCAGTCCTACTTCCGAGCTTCATAGCTCATCTAGTATGAACCGGAATCCAAAGTTTCCACTGGGAGATGAAAGTTCATATTCAGGACTTTCCATACATATGTGGCACGCATTCCAACTCCAAGGGATGTAGAAACTAGAGACCTGCAGAGTTAGCGAAAAAATGACAGAAAACTGGCAAAATGCTAATAGAATGACCTTCATCCATTCAAACTTGAATACTGGAAGCTACAGGGGTCACATTCAGAAACCCTTTGGTAGGAATGAAGTAGACATCCGGGGCTTTAAATCCATATAAGGTTTGTCTCATTTGGACCCTTGAAAGTATCCCCTGTTTTGCACTTTACGTGGGGCTGATGCCCAGTTTTCTGCTTTTCTGTTCCGACCCTCCTGTACTCAACTGGAAACTGCAGACGCTGTGAAACTTGAAATTTGGATCTGACAAAGCCATTAGAAAATAGACACCTGGGGATTTTGATCCATATATAGTACGTCTGTTGGTTCCAAATGAGCTATGAATGACAGCTATTCAAAATGGACTGAAATCTGGGCATTAGAAAAACTAGTTCGATAAAAAGTGACTCCTCTAAATCTTTCTCAACTTTGTGACCTGCACACACACACAAAAAACATAAAACCGAACAAAACAAGAAGCAAAGAAAGAGAACAAGAATAAAGAAAACATTTTTTAGAAAAATACCGCAATCTTCCTCCTTCATTCATTGAGTTGTCTCTCAAGAAGCGCTTGTTTTAACGTCCTCAGCCTGACGGAACGTCCAACTATCAACCATTGCCAAAGAAGCCTCCCTTTGAAGACTTTGTAAAGAATTTTGTCGTGTTACTCAAAAATGATCTCTTATTTTGATCAGGTGGGTGTGGGGAAACATCACTTATAGTTCTCTTTGTAGGGGGCTTAGCATAGAAACTTGTAGATGGTGCTTTAGTAGGGAGAAAGCTCATGCTCGGCTTAGAATCCCCTTGAGGTGACCTATCAACAAAATAAACGTCGTCTACATTTGTGAAAGGGACATGAATTTCACAAAGTTTAGGCTTACCTTCTTGGCATGGCAATGCTTTAAGAGCAGCCATGATTTCAATAGTGCTCTGATTCACCCCATCTTTATTGCTTGCTAGAGAAGGATCTTTAGGTTACTTTGTTTTTAATTTAGAATCTTCGGGATTCCATGCATTCACCTTGGGAGTTATCCATGTTCTATGAAACTTTACTTCTTTTCTCACACTTTCATCGTTACAAAATTGCTCTTGCACATCTAAAGGTAGTTTAATAGGCTCAAACACCTTAAACTCCACCGTTTCTCCAAAAACCGACATGCTCAACGTCCCTTTGAACACATCAATGTTGGTGTGGACCGTAGCCATGAATGGGCGCCCTAAAATTAATGGTAATGATGTGGGCAACGGTACGTCCTCCAACTCAAGAATGAAGAAGTCAGTTGGCAAGATTAGTCCATCTACACGCACCAACAAATCTTCAATCACTCCCATAGGATAAACACATGAACGATCCACAAGTTCAATGATCACTGAAGTTTTCTTTAGTTCACCTAGATTAAGAGTTGCAAACACAGAATATGGCATTAAATTTATTGAAGCTCCTAAATCTAGCAAAGCACGATCAAACCTCTTTGCATGTATAGTGCATAAACTCTCTAGATCCTTGAGTTTTGGTGGAAGCTTCCGTTGGAGCACAGCTGACACTTTCTCATTGAGAGTCACGATCTCATTGCCCTTGAACTTCTTCTTCTTAGTGCAAAGCACTTTCAAGAACTTTGCATATTTCGGCACTTGCTTTTGTTGAGATAAAAAAATAATAATAATAATAAATAATGAGCATATGAGGCCAAAGAGGAGCAAAATTCCATAATGCCATGCTACACTTTGCTGGTAGCTTTCTTTATTATACAAGATAAAGTTCCAGCCAAATAATGATAAAAAAAAGAGAAAGAATAGGAGTAGCAGGAGACACGTCTCAATCAAAGATAAGGACAAATCATCTTCAGGACCCTTGAATAAATGAGACACTAGCTATTTCATTTCATGTGGGAGTCAACAACATTCACGTTAATCTCTCCATCAGTCCACTATATAAAGCTAGCAATATTAACGTGGAGGGCTCAGAGAAAGAGGAGAAGATAGCCGAGACCCTGCTGCAAGCAAGAAGAATCCAATAGCGTGAAATTCACCACAAAGGTTGAGACTCCCTCCATTCCATGATCTCCACTTTCTTTATGTTCACAGGTTTCTCAACGATGCTGCATAAAAGAAAACATGCCGGAGCAGCGTCTTTAATGAACAGGCTGGAGCAGCGTCTCAGATGAATAGGTGGAGTAGCATCTCCGATGAACATGCCGGGCAGCGTCTCGATGAATATACCGGAGCAGCGCCTCTGATGGTTTATAAACAGAACAGTCCCTCCTATCACCATTTCAAATTAAAAGGGACCTGCCTTTGAAACAACAACACAAATAATCTCCCATCCTCCCTCGTCTCTTTTTCAAATCACCATACCATGTAGCTTATCCCCAAATTCCATGCTTTCTTCCTAAAAGCACCAACTCAGATAACGCACGGAAAAAAGAAAGAATAAACAAAGTCTAAATAGTCTGACTCACCCTCAAATTGAAACTCTGGAGTCTTGACTGCAATTGTTGTCCTCGCCTTTTATGCCTACACAAAAGGGTTTATCAAATTTAAAATCCTTAAAGTTGCAGCAATGAGTGTTGACAAAGCACAAAGAAATTGTTTGCGGGTGCAAAGATACTAAGAGAAAAGGACAGAAGACTCACCATTGAAATCAAGAGTCTGGAACTCTGGAATTTATGACACTACATCTCCTGTACTTGTTTTGTACATGCATAAAAATAATAATAATAAGGTTTTGTCAGGTTAACAATAGCCTTGAAATTGCAGCGGTTGGTAATACAAATGAAAGGCAACGTCTTCATTGAACAAATGAGATCAAATGTCGATTACAGAGGTTACCAACATGCAAAGTAAAAGATACAAAAGAAAAGGAGGCAAGAATGATGTTCTGTTGGCATTTACAGAGGAGAGAGTTCCATCAAATTGCATAAGTACAATGAGAATGACAAAAGCAAAATGACATGCATGCGTTCTCGGGTACGGTATGTCGAGGTGCAAACAAGTATAAACAGAAGAAGCAAAGTAGAAGCCTAGCGGTGGAATGGCAAAATAACAACTTCCAACTCTAATTAAGTGCACGAGACAGAGATGTGTTGAAATGTAAGGCATATATTAGAGCCAATTTCAACTTATTCCAAGAGACAGCACCAAGTGTTGATGCAAGAAATCGAAGTGGTGCTGACATGAAAATTAAAGAAGAAAAGTCTTTGGCGGTGACATGCTTGTGTAAAAGAAGGAGCTTTAACCCAAGTTTTGGTCAATGTCAACAAGGCAATCCCAGAAATCCATAAAAGCATAAAGCAATATATAAAACAAAGAATGAGTGCTCTGGTGATGTGCAGACCACGAGATAGATTATTTAAGCTATGCATAAGATAAAAGGGGCTTAATTAACAAAATGTCCAACACAATTGCAGAAGCTGACAAAGTGGCATTGCAGACCATCAATTCATGCACAAGACAAAAACTTAATCAACATATCCAGACAAAAAAACCTGGCGGTGGTCTTCTAGTTAAGTTTGAAAATTCAATGAATGTTTGGCGGTGGCACTTTTATCTGGGCATAAAGATTTAATCTAAATATGATAGGGGTCATCATGGGCCGGGCTTGGGCCGGCCCTACCCTAAATTTTAGGGCTTAGGGTCGGGCCTAGTTGAAGTTAACAAAATTTAGAGCCGGGTAGGGTCGGGCCAGGGTTTAAATATGATAACCCTTACTCGCACGAAAAGCCCGATTCGTTAGGGCCGGCCTTCCAAATTGGGCCAAATTGGGCCGAAATGGACCGAAAAAGGCCTTATTTTGTACAACCAAAAAAAAAAGAACATTGTTTTTTTTCCTCAAAATGTGGCTAAATGATTATATAGGTAATACAAGACTCATTGTTTTTTGTTGATCATATTTAATACATAGACACACACACACACATAGAAATTAACTTATAACATTTATTAATTTAGTTAAGGTGGTTATATTCAATTAACTATCTCTCTAAATCTATCAATATTAATTGTTGTGTAACAATGAAAATAATAGTTAAAGAAAGCAAAGCATGTGTAATAGAAAATAATAAAAATAATATATAAATTTTAGGATAGGGCCGAGTATGGCTTTTAGGGCCGGGCCGGGCTATAGGGTAGGGCGGGGCTTCACTTGCATGACCCTTACCCTACCCTATTTGAGAAAGGGTAGGGCCGGCCCACCCTAATGTAAGGGCCGGGCGGGTTTAGGGCGGGCATAGGGCCGAAGGGCTAAATGATGAGACCTAAAATATGGTCAATGTCATCAAAACAATTCCAGAAAGTTGACAAAGCATAAAGCAGTATATACATAAAGAAAAAGAAGAAGAATGAATGTTGTGGGCGTTGCAGACCAAGGGATTAAATTTTAAAAGCTGTGAATAAGAGAAAAAGCTTGATTAACAAAGTGCTCAAACATTGATTGTAAGCAAAGTTCTTTCCGTGGTGGGTTTGTGAACGTAGAGGAAGAACATGAAGACAGTCAAAATATTCAAAGTGCAGACAAAGCTTATCACCTCCCAAAATTCATCGATTCTCAATTTGTTTGGGCAATTGAAGTAAATTTGGCCTTACCCATAGATCAAAGGAGTCTCTAAATGAGTTAAGCAAGAGCTAAAGGAAGAAGGGCTTACACAAAAATTCTCCCATAAGCCAATTGCAGGAGGACGTAAATTTTTTTTTTCTCCTGTGACGCCAGCCACGGTCTTGTCTTCCACATGTTGGAAAATTTGGTCGATGGATGTTATTTTCGTCATCAGATTTCGTTTCCTACAAAATTCCACAAATATGTTGTAAAACGATATTAAAAGAATTTGAGAGAGAGAGAGTTTAGACACAAAGAATGAAGTATGAGAAAATGGAGTGATTCAATTCATCTCACAATGAGGTTTATATAGGAGTACCTCAGGTTTACAAAAGGTAACTATTTAACGATTACATCAATCACTCGTCTGATTACAATCAATCAATCGCTAATTATAATCTGTTAATCACCAATCAATCTTAATTGGCGTATATCACGCAACACTAATTGCTATTACATGAATAGCCACATTAATATTTACAACACTCCCCCTTGGATATTCCATATCAATAGTGTTGCCCCTGCTATGCGCTTCAAAGTTGCCTTGTCAAAGACCTTGCTAAGTAATAAAAATTCTGTAGGAAAAAACAACCTTGGTCGAAGGAGAAAAAGAGCACAACGCACTTGAGTGTGGATTAGCAGTATCACAGCTTTAGAGATAGGTGGAGTCTTCTTATCAGCACCATAAGTAGGTAGTATGTCTACGAGAGGGATGTATTAGAGTTGCTACACCAAAACCTTGCCCAGTAAACTCAATGGGAGAAACCCGTGGTCGAAGGGAAAAGATGAGCAAATGCATATATGTCAAATCAAAGCGTCTTCTGGATGCAGTAAGTGGGGTGACCATGCTAAAGATGTGCCTAGTCAAAACCTTTCCAAGTAACAAAACCCAGTGGGACAAAATAACCTTGGACGAAGGACAAAAACAGTACAGATGGTCAAATGAGTATGCTTCAGGATACTCCCCCTGAAAATTACATGTTAGGTAATTCAGACAATTTACGTAGACCAATACCTTATACATGCTTCTGGAATGTAGACTTTGGTAGTGACTTAGTAAAGAGGTCTGCACAATTGTCTTTAGATCAAATCTGCTTAACTTCAATCTTCTGATGCTCTTGTTGTTGCTGATTGAAGGAGAACTTCGATACAATATGTTTGGTGTTGTCTCCTTTGATGAAATTCATCTTTATCTGCTCTATGTAAGCAGCATTATCCTCATAGATAATGGTTGGTTCATCAGTGGTGGAATGCAGTCCACATGTGCTTCGAACATGCTTTGTAAAGGCTCTTAGCCATGTATATTCACATACTGCTTCGTGAAGAGCTAGTATCTCAGCATGATTCGAAGAGGCAGCAACAAGTGTCTATTTCGTAGACCTCCAAGAAATTGCAATTTTCCCAATGGTAAAGACATAAGCAGTTTGGGAATGTACCTTGTGCGGGTTTGATATATAGTCTATATCAGCGTATCCAACAAGGCGAGCATCATTCCGAGGATGAAGGGGGTTTGATCCATTCCTTGATGCGTAGGGATAGAATAAGCCCATATCCTCCGTACCTCTAAGGTAGAGAAAAATGTCTTTTATGCCATTCTAGTGGTGGCGTGTTGGCACAGAGCTATATCTAGCTAACAAGTTCACATCGAATGGGATGTCATGTCTAGGGCATTGAGCCAAGTACAATAATGCGCCTATTGCACTTAGATATGGGACTTCTGGCACCACTATCTCTTTGTTATCATCTGCAAGATGATACGGTTCTTTCTAAACTTCGGACGACCATGGGTGTGCTTGCTTTTATCCTCATTAAAGCGTCTTAACATCTTCTAGATGTAATTTGGTTGATGGACCAAAATTTCTCCTGCACTGTCCTCGAGCTTCAGGTCGAGACAATAATTTGTTTCCCAAGGCCTTTCATCTCAAATTTCGACTTCAGGTGCTTTGTGGTTTCCTTGATTTATTCAGGAGTATCAATCAAATTCATGTCTTTGACATAGACCATCATAATTGCAAACCCGGAACTTGTTTCCTTAATAAACACGCATGGGCATTTTATTATTCACATATCCTATCCCGATCAAATATTCACTTAGATGGTTATACCACCTCCGTCTAGATTTTTTCAATCTATAAAGTGAACACCTCAAAACTAATGGACAGCATGTTCCGTGGTCTAGAACTATTTGCATCGGGTATCATAAGTCCTTCAGGAACTTTCATGTATATCTCTGTATTGTGATCCCCATAGAGATAAGCTGTGACCACATTCATAAGCTGCATATTCAGTTTTTCAGAAACTACCAAACTGATAAGGTAGCGGAACATTATGATGTCCATTACGGGAGAATACGCCTCCTCGTAATCAATCATAGGGCATTGAGAAAATTCTTGCGCCATTAGACGAGCCTTGTGTATCACAATCTCATTTTTCTCATTACTCTTCCTTACAAATACCCATTTAAATTCTACGGGTTTAACATGGGGAGGTGTAGGAACAACAGGTCCAAACACATTTCTCCTTGTCAAGGAATATAATTCGACCTGGATTGCTTATTTCCTTTTTAGCCAGTCGTCTCTTTGTTGATATTGATCAACAAACCAAGGTTCGAGGTGATCGCTTATTATAATTTCGGTGGCCACCGCAAATACTAATATATCATCGATGATAATCTCAATCCGATTCCAAATCTCACTAAATTTACTGAGATTTCTCTATTCTCGGGAATGGGTTCAAATATTGGAGCATCCCCCAACATGGTCTCTTCTAAGACGTATCCATAATCCGGATTTATCTCATGAGATGAATCGGTTTGAGATAGTGATGTCAAGAGGATTCGTTTGTGCCAAGTTTACCCTCTTCTGGGGATAAGAATCTTTTGAACCTAACAGTCTACCTTGCTTCTGGGCAGGTACATATGACTGGTTAGCCGCCATGGTCGTACCTTGTCCATGTGGGACTACACATCCTACAGGGACTTCTATCCTTGCAGACACATTTACAGCAGGTATATATGATCTCGTCACTTTTGCTAGATCAGAGAAAGTGTCTGGCATATTGTATTCTTATACTCTATAGATCTAGAATTGTCCGCACTTCACAATTTTCATGCGGTTTGGGGATCAAGATGAGACATTATGGGGACATTCCATGTTAATTCACGTCGTTCATCAGGAACGGTGACGTTCTTATCTCCCCCTAACGGCGAGAAGACTGTCTCATCAAAGTGACAATCCGTAAATCTAGCAGTAAAGAGATCGCCTGTCAAGGGCTCTAATGAGCACATAATGGATGGGACTCATAATCGACATGTATGCCCATCCTTTGTTGAGAACCCAATTTTGTATTTTGTGACAGCACAATTGGCACGAGGACTGCATACCCAAATGCGCGTAAGTGCGAAACATTAGGTTCGTACCCAGTCACCAACTGTAACACGGAGTAAGGTTGGTAGCAGTGGGCCTCAACGGGACCAATATAGCTACATGCAAGATTGCATAGCCCCACGCAAAAAATTAGAAGCTTGGTGAGCATTACCAAGATTCTATTTGCGAGACCATCTTGGGTGTGAACATAGGGAACTATATGTTTAGCATTAATCCCAAGGTATATGCAATAATCATCGAAAGACTTCAATGTAAACTCTCCGGTATTATCAGGTCTTATAGACTTTAATGGATAATCCGTGTGGTGAACCCTGAATTTCATGATCTGGGTGAGAGTTTAGCAAAAGCAGTGTTTTCTTGTGGATAATAGTGTAACATATGATCACTTTGTCGATACATCAACCAAAACCAATAATATTTAACTGGTCCACATGGTGGTTGGATATGTCCACAAATTTCCCTTGCATTCTGTACAGAAAAATGGTGGTGTATGTACTTGTCTTTGCATATGATGGTCTACCATGAAATATTCTTAATGAGTATGGTATAGTGTGTCATTATATACAAGACCCTTATTCAGAAGGGGATGCACTTGCGATGAGTTGAGGATACGGTGCATCATACCTTGACCTGGGTGTCTCAAACGGTCAAGCCATAGCAAGTAATTGCTTGAATTAGTTAGCTTCTACCTAACAGATTTCAATTTCTCCAATGTACACTTCTGGCCACACACTCGGAGGTTATGCAAAGATATTCCACTCATTTTCTGAGTGGTTTCAACGTGGTAACCGTTGGTTCGAATATCCTTAATACTCAAAAACATTCTTCTGGAACGTGGAGATTATAAGGCCTCATTAATGATAGGTTCAGTACCATTGGACAACATACAGTGGGTTTTGCCATAATCCTCTATCAGGTTGGATTGACCTGATACAGTTGTCACAGAGGTATGAATCGACATAAGTTTGAAAAAGGACAAAATACTGTTTACTCCCTATACTTATAGGGTCTCGACGTTTCAGTCCCTGACGTTTCAATTTCACCTAAAAAGTCCCTGAACTTTCCAATTTCATCTAAAAAGTCTCTGCCGTCAATTTTCCGTAAAAAAATCTGTTATCTTGCTGACGTGGCAATATTTCAACAGTAAAATGACTATTTTACCCTTATTGACCCCAAAAAAAAATGTACTCTCTTTTTTTCTCTATTTTTTTAATTTGTTCTATTTTATTCCTACTTTTTTTTTAACTCTTTTTTCCCTTTTTTTTTAATTTGTGCTTTTTTATTCCTACTTTTTTTTTTAACTCTTTTTTCTCTATTTTTTTAATTGGTTCTCTTTTTTTTTTCCTACTCTTTTTTTTTTTACTCTTTTTTTTAACTCTCTTTTCCCTTTTTTATTTTTATTTATTTGTTCCCTTTTTTTTTTTAACCCTCTTTTCTCTTTTTTTTTCCTACTTTTTTTCTTTAACTCTTTTTTCTCTTTTTTTTTTTTTTTAAAAAATTTTCCTCTTTTTTTTATATGTTCTCTCTCTTTTGTTTTTTTTCTTTCTTTCTCTTTTCAGTTTACCTCTTCTTCCTCTTCCTCCTCTCTGTTCTTCGGCCTTCTTTTCCTCATCCCTGATCGCAGCTCCAGTTTTTGGCGAGCATCACCACCTCTCCTAATCACTGTTGGCGTGCCCGCCGCTCCAAGCAAGTGCTGGCCATTCCACCATCCATCCATCATCCCCGTCATGCCAGCAAGCATCACCACCTCTCCTAATCACCCCTGTCCATACATCGGTCTAAACTAAATCGGAGCACACCCAAATCAAATCAATTCACGTTCCACCTCCCTTTCTTCGGTGCCAAAACTGTTCAAACATTTCTCTCTAAAGTTAAAATCAGAAATAGCCAAATAGACCAAAACATGGAAACTCGCAGGAAAACTCAAATATCTTATCCTCTTCGAATCTCTATTGGCTCATCATCTCAGCAAACCAACACCAAAGAAACATTATTGACGTCGAGAGAAAGCTTCTGATATAGCTCCGACACCACGAAGGGGCCGGAATCTAAAGGGAAGAGAACCCGACCATTCCGGCTTCCAGGCGTAGCCGAAAACTGGAGCTGTGATCAGGGAGGAGGAAAATAAGGCCGAAGAGCAGAGAGGAGGAAGAGGAAGAAGAGGTAAACAGAAAAGAGAAAGAAATATATATATATATATATATATATATATAGAAGAGAGAACAAATAAAAAAAAAAAAGAGAGAGAGAACAAATAAAAAAAAAAAAAAAAGCGAGTTTTTTTTTTAAAAAAAAAAAGAGAAAAGGGAGTTTTTAAAAAAAAAAAAAGAAAGAAAGAAAAGAGAGTTAAAAAAAAAAGTAGGAAAAAAAAAGAGAACAAATTAAAAAAATAGAGAAAAAAGAGTTAAAAAATAGAAAAGAGATTAAATTTTTTTTTTGGGTCAGTAAGGGTAAAATAGTCATTTTACTGTTGAAATAGTGCCGCGACAGTAAGATAACAGATTTTTTAACGGAAAATTGACGGCAGAGACTTCTTAGGTGAAATTGGAAAGTTCAGGGACTTTTTAGGTGAAATTGAAAGGTCAGGGTCTGAAACGTCGAGATCCTATATGTATAGGGAGTAAACAGTATTTTGTCCTTTGAAAAATATCTCTGATCTGGGAGTATGGTGTGCGTAATAACACTTTTAACCAGACAACAAACTTCCCCACAAGACATGCCTATTCATAAATTTAATTCAATGGATCACATATATGAATAAGTTTATTGAATTAAATACATTCGAACATAACCATATTTCTATAATCCAAAATAATTGAAATCATAAATCACCAAAATCCGAAGATGTTTTATTCATTAAGATGAAATAGATATGGCACAAGGGGCCAATTATACCTATGTCTTCAAGTCTTAATCCTCGGTATGTTCAGTAACTGCCTGAAAATCCATGATCTCTAATGTGGAATCAATAGAAAATGACCCTTCAATAAAGTTGGTATTTCGAGTTCCACGACCGGCATAATACTCATCTACTGGTTAGGCTATTGCACAACAAGTGCGGGACCAGCAGTCAATTCCTCTACATTGATAACAAAGATCATGCTGATTTTGGTGGTGGCAGGCCGAACCAGTGTTCCTTTCCACATTGACTTGTTGGGCAGGGGCACTATAACATGAGGCCATGTTTTGGGCCGGTTATATGGGCCATTTATGAGCCTACCTCTCTTTTCTTGTCTCGAAAGATCGGACTTTTTGCCCATTCCATGGCCACAATTTCTCCTTTCGCAATTAGGTTTACGATGAGTAACATCATTTGCTTCAAGCAAAAGTGTTGCTTAGGTACCGATGGGCTTGGCTTGATCATTCCTCAACAGGAGGCAGTTGTTCATTTCAGTGAGCAACAAGATAGTGATCAATTATGAGAATTAGTAAAGTGCCTCTCCTTGTATTGTTTTAGGCAGATGGGCTTGTTCAATATCTTGCTAATCATGTCTTGCTTCAGGCAAGAAAATGGTCATTTGATGGTTAAAGTACTTTTCCAGAGCGACCCAAAGAGTTTGTGGATCCTCTTCATTGGATACTCAATTTGGAGTGCTTTCTCTATATGTTTCTTTATGAACATTATGGCACTCGCCTTAAAAGTCTCAGTGACGACATTGTTAATATCGATTGTTGATCTCATCTTCTTTGTAGTCAGATGAATTTTCACATCTTGAGTACACTTTGAATAGTTTCTTCCGGAAACCTCCAAAGCAACAAAGTCAAACATGTTGAGATTTGACATTTCTTACAAGAAAGGAACAAATAATATTAGTGCTTTGGGTAATATCATCCATAAGCAAGTAATGAGAACTTTAGGTTCTATAACATGGTATGAAAAATCGGATTAGACATGTAAAATCTACTGATTTTATTATGTGTGGTGAATTTACGAAAGAAACTTCAAGTTTCTTAAATGGCATTATTGAAACTACAAATTCGATTTATGTATGAACTACTGGTTCATTTAGAACGAATTCTAGTTCATTAGGTACCTGCATTTTCTACACATATATTCTAGTGCAAAAATTTAGACAAGTAACACAATAATATTGAATTGAGCAAATTGAAATAATCTCACAAATTGGATAAATAAAAATCGCAAACAATTGAGATATTAATTGCATGCTAGTAATATAACAGATTAATTATCATACAATTATGTGAATAAATGCTTCTGGCAATTAATTACACATATTAAATATGGTGAATCTATTTACAATATCAAATCATTTTTTCTTTTTATTTGATTCTACTAGACCAAAGGAGTGGGCTTGATAGTGAAGCCTACTAGGCTTCGAGCTCGTGACCTAGGCTTTCATGCACTAGTCAAAGAGTATGTGAGGCTGCCGGGCTGCTAGGTCCTGCGTAAGGAGAGTGGGCCTGTGTTGAGCAAAAAATTGCACACAGTGAGCGTAAATGTCACCCAACATAATTTCACTCGTATTCATTAAAAGAATATAGTTTTAATTAGTTCGGGTTCGACCCATTCAAGACAGAATTTGTCTTTTAATTACAATCCCCATTACAGGGAAACACCCTTTGATTCCTATTATGAAGAAATCAATTGTAGGGATGTGTGTGTTTGTTTGTTTTTGCGGCTGCTCCCAGATATTTGAATGGGTTGCCTACGTACCCTTGGAGAGGGATCAAGCCACTCGTAGTTCAAGATTTCCAATGGGTGAATGACCCATTGGAGGGTATGGCTTTTGGAATGTGAATAGTGTTTGGACGAATTTGGTGTAAGTGAACCAGGGATTCGATTTGTGTCAGAATTGTTTGGGGAGGCTATGACGTTTCCTGGTGTTTGGCGGAATTTGACTCATGAGGTCAGGGATTCGAATTAGATGAACCAGGGAGTCAAGTTTTTTATTTGGACTTGCGGTTGCATCTAGTGGGTCGCTAGATTACCTACATACCCTCAAGGAGGGATCAAACCGTTGTAGTTCTTGAAAAATTTGTATTTCTGGTGTTGGGAAAATTTTTGGTGTCGACGTATGTACATATATATATATATATATATTTTTTTTTTTGAATCCGTCGGATGTATTTCTCTGCAGACGTCGGAATTTAATTTGGGCACCCGATGTGTTGAATATTTTACTGGGCCGTGTGAATGGGCTTTTGTGTTGTTGATAACAAATTTAGCCGGGCCCAAACATCATGATAAACTATTTGGAAATGGGCTTCCGCAATTCAGCAACTGAACACCCATCCTTTTTATGTCCATCCCCAATTTTAAACCCAAGGTGGTCTCCCACAAGTCTGGAACTCCAGCCCAATAAAAAGAGCCCAATCCGTGTATCCTAAAGAACGGCTTCCGGCCACGCAACAGCTCCTTGTCCTCGTCCAAATCTATTTGATAAGGTTGAGAGAAACCAGGCGAGATCATGTGCTTGAGCTAGAAATCGAATTGGAGATGGGCACTAGCTACTTTAATCCGACCTGGAGAAGGAGCCTTGATGTCCGACTCCATACAAATAGGGAACTGATCATCTTGATTCTACAGTGTTCAACTGAGACTCGAACTGGGTAAGACTCCTAACCTTCCCCATCTCTTCTCACTGGTCTTCGATAGAATACTGACAAAATCCCCAATGTCTTTTGCTGCTATAGGTTCAAAGCTTGGCCGATCTTGATTTGCATGCAAAAGCAAAACTGGGTTGACATCTCAATCTGGTACGACTGCCTCTGTGCCCATTCAAGCAATCGCTTGTTGTTTTACTTTCTTGTTGACCATGTACCACTGCAACATAAACCATGCTTTTGTCCATGCTTTTGTCTTCTTCTTGATTGAAAGACGAGCACGGTTAAGCATTGTATTCCTGAGTTGTATTCAATACCAATCTGCAGCACATTATATATATATATATATATATATTAGAAATCTTTGGTGAGCAACACGTTTTGACAAGCTTCCATTCATCATATATAATTAAAACTATTTGTCATTATCTGCAGGTCTTGACCATTTCTCCACAATCAATCTTTCAGAAAGGTAGGCTTATTTACTTGACACCTACAGCATTGATTCTTGTACTCTTTTTTCTTTTGATGGCAATCACCTTTTGTACATCACCGCTTCGAAGATTGACCTTGCTGCATTTGTGTTTGATCGTTGCCACCATGTCCTGCTTTGATCGTTGCCACCGTTCACTACCGCTTCACCCATCAAACTTATATTTGGCAGTCTTTGTCTTCTTTGCTTATGGCATAAAGCAAATTCAAGCTTGAATAATTAAAGCCATGTTTTTGGCTTTTTGTTAGCATGATTCCAGAAACAAAGAAAAAACAATTCAGTTATGTTTGCTCCCAGCTTGCACTCACGGTTTCAAAGTAGCATATAATCAAAGTTTGCCATCATTTTTCTTCTAGCTAATGCATATTCAATCAATTTATGTCTTGACTTCAAGTGGTCTTCCTACTGATCACTCATAGCTTTAAAGAGACCAATTAATTAAACATGCCTTCATTTGTCTCTTATACGTAAAAAATAATGAGATTAGCCTCATCTTGTTATTCGCTTGCTGTTCACATCACCACGTTAATATTGCTAACCAATTAACTGGACCTACTACCATAGCACCGCTTCACCACCGCATACCAGCTTTATAATCAAGCTTGCCTCTTTTGTCTTGTTTGTTTACTAAATTACTACTTTCGTGGACAGAGAAAGAAGTTCAATTAATTAACAAATGTTTTTTTTATTTGGTGTGCAGATTCGGTTGCTTCGCTACTGCTCAATTTCACTTCACCACTGCCTCTGTATTCAAGGGGCAGATCAACTTGTTTAGTTGACACAATGAGTCTAAAATCTTTGAGTGAATGTCATTCTGAGCTTACGACTTTAAATTCCTCTAAACTCCCTTCTGTTTGCAGGCTGCAGAGAAGATCGGAACCAAAGATTAAGGGTAAGGCTCTTATTGATTTGCTTGTTACGGTTGGTGTTTAGCTTGGTAGGAGTTTAGTGTTTGTATTTCTGGTTTTGAAAGTGGTGGAAAAAGAAAGGCAGAAGCAGGGGATTGCTGAATTTGCAGGCAGCGAAGATGGCATTTTGTGCAGACTGTTCTTTTTCTTTTTTTCTTTTTTAGCCTCGGAACTTGCCGTTCATGAATGACTCCATGTTCCTGTGCTAGGAATTGCAGCAGCTGAGTGTGTTGAGACGCCGGCCGTTCATGAACGACCATATATGTCTCAACGAAGGAGAAAATCACCATGAAGTTGGCCGTTCATGAGCGACCACGTATTTCTTGATAACTTAAGAGAGACTCAACAAAAGAAAGATTTTGTTGACAGCAAGCATTCCGGACGATGTATTTGTCTGTTAAAGAAGACAGGTACACCAAGAATGCGTAGTATACCTGAGCGTCACCTTTGGAGCTTGAATGGTTGCCAGATCTGCTTTGATTTTGGCAGAACTTTAGTCTCTAGCTTGCTGATTTGTTTTTTCCTCTCCCCGTCTCTTTTTGTGTATTTCTTTTCACGTTATTGTCCTTTTATAATAGTCTAGCTGCTCCTCAGATAACTTTGCCTTCCGCAATACTTGTAAATTTGAAATTTGAATGGCAAACTTTGAATTTTGGATAACAAGCTTATCTTGTATTTTCAACAACCCCGAGTTTGCTTCACGTTTGAAGTCTTTTTCAAAGCTAGTAAACTTTGACTGTCAGCATATCTCTTTTGCTTCATTTTGAATGGCCTATTTTCCGTTTGAAATGGTCAAGGCTGTAACAACATATACAAACCTATCCATGTGGGATTTTAAATGTAATTCATTGCAAATGTATTTCTTTTTTTTCTTTTCTACGGCAACCATATATACATGTAGCAACCAACCTCCTTTTTTTTATTTCAAAAATTGATAGCAACTCTCTTTTTTTTTTTTTTTTTTTTTTATATCTCAGCAGCCTGCTGGGCTCAAATTGGTCTGCCAAGGAATGAAAAATTATTACTCAACCCTTTGGGTAACTCCAATTGAATACGACCAGGTAAGGAAATATGAGGTTTAGGTGGAGCAAGGCTCACTTAAGTACCCGGCCTCATCTGAACCTTGCCTAGACATCGCATTCAACTAGATAAGCCTAGTTTGAGAAGATTCATAACTTTTGTCATGGCAATATGTGGTGAGCTTCTGTTCCAGCCTTGCAACTTGGGCCTAAGCTTCTGTCTCAAATTTGTTGTTGTGACTTTGGGCTTGATTTGAGCTTCTGATTCAGGCTCTATTAATATTCACAATTATAACATAATCAAATTCAATATATGTAATTAAATCGTAACATAAATAAATAAGTGCAGCAGTTATGTACCTAAGGAAATGGGTTCAAATCCCATTAATGCTTTTGGCATTTCGTATAGGTAATGGGTAAATGCTTCTGGTATTGTAGTAATATTAAATAGGAATCATACATGTGAATCTGTCATGATATATGTCAATCAAATCCAAAAACATGAACAAATATATACGACATATATATATATATATATGTATCAACCAAATAAATTAATAAAGTAAATTTGGGGGTTCATGCATCATGGTGATTGTTCAAATTCAATCAATAGGCTCAATAAGCATGAATATAAAATTAGATTTTGGAAAGAAAAATACTTGATGAAGAACAGACGAATCTTCAGTTTATATGTGCAGAACTTAGAAGGTTGTCTTCTCAGCCAATCCAATAACTCAGGAGTTATTCGCCTCTTCTCTTCATTGAATGATGAACCACCTCTTCTCCGCAACTTGCAATCTGAATCCTAGATCTTGTCGTGCTGATAACGTGTTGTAAAACGATATTAAAAGAATTTGAGAGAGAGAGTTTTGTCACGCCCCGAATTTTGAATACAGTAATTCAAATCCGAAACGCGAAAACACACAAGGAAACACATAGAAAAATTTTCGTTTAAAATAAGCAACTAAACAGCTGAGCTTACAAATTAAACTGAATGTAAATTCAACATGTAACCAAACTCACCAACTCACTACACAGTGGAAGACTACAAGTATAAGCGCCCTTCTACACCCACGTGATGGAAAGTCCACCTCAGCTTCTATAACGATCACTCGATAATCTAACCTGCACAAAAACCCCTACACCATAGAAATAGTGCACCGGGAATGAACAAAACAAACCAAGTAAGCTTTTCAACCCGTATGAGTAAACTCAATTAAAGTGACTCACGTCACTCATGCTTATAATTCCTCAATTTGTGAGACAATTAAAGCATTAACATTTAATTCCACAAAACATGCTTTCACTATCTCAGTCAAACAAATCAATAAGCAATCATCACAACACAAACGTCAAGTGCATAATAATCAATATCATGCTCAGTCATTTCAACCCAACTAATACCCACATGCTCTGTCTCTCAATTCATTTTATCTCTTTTCCCCCAACTCCAATTACACAATTAACTCCAAATATCTTAAACACTCTAGGTCCCCACAATTTATCAGATCACCAATCATTTGCCTCAACAGCATAACCACAAAATCACACTCACTCCCCTCAACATAAAGCGTTTACCAAAATCATGACATCTAAACTCATTTCACAATTGCTACTGATCCCAACCCACAATCACACACACTATAAGAATTAGACAAAATCAGTAATCCCTGCATAGAAACTTAGTTCAGGAGATCACATTAAACAAACAAACGAAATCATAGTAATTCCTGCATATAGTTTAGTTCAGGAGATTACATTAAGATCAAACAAAAGAAATCATAGTAATCCCTGCATAGAAACTTAGTTCAGGAGATTACATTAAAACGAACAAAAGAAATCATAAAGAGAATAGATAAAGAAATCAAACAATAGAAATGAAAAAGGAAATAAATTAACTAACCAACAACTCACACGAAACATACTTTTACAAACATGTACTCAAGAGCACGATAACACAAAGTTATCCCCCAAGCAGTACAACGTACTCAAGAGCACGATAACATGAGGTTATCCCCAAGCAGTACAACGGCAGACAGACTAGAGCTCTAACTGAATCGTAATGTGTCACCTTGGCCAAGGTTCACCCTTACGATAATACTTGCCTCAGTAACATGTACCCAATAGCACGATAACACAAAGTTATCCCCCAAGCCGCACAATGTACTCATATCATCACACAGATCCTCAAACATGCCATCACACAGGCACTCACACAGATCATCACACATGCCACCACACAGGCACTCACACAGATCATCACATAATACTGTTTCCTTATCTCCCACAACCTCAACAATATCAAAACCAATTCCAAATAATACGTTCTCCTCTCCATGCCATTATCAAAATCGAATTCCACATGCGTAATAATTTCCCAAATCAAATCATGAATCAATCAAGTCAATACTTCACCCAATGCCATATCATCCAATATATATATATATATATACATAGTCACCCACACAGGAATGACTACTAATACCAACTATAGTTCACACGTAGTAAAAACCGAGAAATTCATTTTTATATACTTAAAAACTCATTTTCTTAAAATCATTTTTCAAACATAACAACTAAATGTAATTAAAGAATTTCCGTTCGTAAATGAACCACGTGAGATTTACTCACCTCTAATCCACTGCGTCTTCTTAACAGCTCGAAATATGAATCACAAATCGTCCGCCAAATCAAACCGTCAAACACCTAATCAAATGTGACTTGAATTTAGCCAACAACTCATAACAAAAATTAAAGGATGATCCAACGGTTGGATCCTCACAGATCGCCCTTAGGATCATCCTCCTAAATTATCACGAAGATCCAACGGTCGGATCTTCCTGAATCACCTTTACTAACATCTCCACAAATTTATATGAAAATCCGACGGTCGGATTCTCATTACTCGCCTTCCAAAAAACTGATTCACAATTATACGAAGATCCAACGGTCGGATCTTCGCCCGTGACCACACAAAGTCATCGGGACAGTCATACGATCAACATAATAAAACTACAAGTCCATCAGACGGTCTGATCTTCACAGATCACAAATCGAACGATCGAAATCGATCGAAATGTAAAAATTCATAACTTAATCATACGATCTCCAAAATTCACATGCTATATATCGTAATGATCGTATAAACATGTAGAACACAAAAATGGGCAGAAAATGCCTTTGAGGTGGCCGGAAGTGGCCGGAAATGGTCGTCGGAATTAGAGGCAGAGCCGCCGCTGACCACCTCCAATGGCGTCGGGGGTAGGCTACTCCTCTTCGTTTCATCGATCTGAGAAACTTTCATAACTAGCACGAAGTCAGAAAACAAGTGGAAGTGATCGAAAATACCTCAAACAGTCCGGTTTGGCCGGTAATTTTCCAGAAACCGGCGAGAGCTTCGACGAACGAGAAAACCTTCACTTCAGGTGCTGTCCTTCTTGGAGCTTTATCAGGAGGTTGAGGCGAGTTCAACAAGCCAAGAAACTCGAGTTTTGGTGGCCGGTACAAGGAGAAATCAACGTTGAACTCAAAACGAGCTCAAACCGAAACCGAGCTCCAGCCGCCGATACAGGCCACGAGGTGGCGCAAGGCTGCCACCAGTAGCTGCGCAAGGTCGAGGCGAAGCTAAAGGAAGTGGTTTGGTGTGGTTTGGTGGCCGAAGGAGGGACAAAAGAGCCGCCGAAAACTTGCTCTGTTTCGGCTCGGGGAGAGGAGAGAGAGAGGTCGGTTTCCAGAAATGGAAACCCGGCTATTTTTGGCAACCTTCCAAAAATAGCTAGGGTTTTATCCTTTTATACCCAAAATGGAAACTTTTCCAAACGCGATAACTTCTGCATACAAACTCCGATTCTTGCGGTCCGCATATGCACGAACTCGTATCGACGAGCTCTACAACTTTCGTGAAGGAAGTTTTTCTCCATTCCGTACGTAAAAAAAGTTGACTTCGTAACCCCCCTAAAATGTGCAATTCGAATAATTAATCGCCTGAAAATAACTTCACTCCACCCTCGAACCATGAAGTCGTACTAATGAACACTTTATTAAATCAAGGAAATTCTAAAACATAAATAACGAATTTCCGGGGTCTTACAAGTTTAGACACAGAGAATGAAGTATGAGAAAATGGAGTGATTCTATTCATCACACAATGAGGTTTATATAGGAGTACCTCAGGTTTACAAAAGGTAACTATTTAACAATTACATCAATCACTCGTCTGATTACAATCAATCAATCACTAATTATATTCTGTTAATCACCAATCAATCTTAATTGGCGTATATCACGCAACACTAATTGCAATTACATGAATAGCCACATTAATATTTACAACAAAATACAATATTTTATTAGTAAATAAATATAATCACATTAATGCCATAATAAGCTAAAAGTAGAAGATCAACACTTATCTTTTGGATTTGCGAGCCGCCACCTCGTGATTACTTCAAAAAGAGTTTAAGGTTGAGGCGTGTAAACACTGCCCTTAAGAATAGATTTCGCCCCTCGGAGACAATGTCTCGGTGTAGCAGGTTTGTGGCGCCCTACCCTTAAAGTACAACAACCGTTAATCCTTGTAAGCGTACACTCGCAAACTTGGATCCTAGAAATGCTTGATTTTTCCCTTTGGCATTATGGAAGAGCAAGAACAAAGAACTCAATAGAGAAATGGCTACGGAGAGAAATATATAAGATAATGAATTTCATTGTGTGTAAGACCAGGAAGTGATACATATATATAGTAGATGAAAAGGCTTAGAGATATTATGCAAATTTAATAAGATAATTATTGGAATATCGTAACTCCCGTAACCTTAATATGCCTAATATTATGAATATAATGAATTAGTAACGGTTTAGAATAAGTGTATAGTAAATAGTTTTTCAATGAATTGGGATTTACACAAAGTATTTTGAAATATCGAATCAAAATTTCCAACACCACATGTGTTCTTTTCCAGCCTCCAATTTCAGCTCCTTCAAGTCAGTTGGTATCTTCAAATCCATCTCCAATTCGAGCTTGTATTCTACCTGGTTTGGGATAAGACGGAGAGAAAAGGAAATAAGAAAAAAAAAAGGAAGGAGTATTGAAAGGAACGAAAAAAAAAATCAAATTATGGCTGGGTGTCCTTATCAGATTTAGGCCTTCAAGAAGGCTGGGCCTTTGAGAAGTCTTTGAGGGGTGTCTGTCCTGATGCTCAAAATAAAAGTTTATGCATGTCTCCAGATTCTAAAATTGAGACTCGGAGTTCACTCAATGCCTCGAAAGGTCCCCATATTAAATTTGGGGTCAAGAAAGCTTCAAGAATCGAGGAATATGATTCGCGAGGATACAAAAGAAGTCCAATGCAAAATTTGGGCCTGTTGGAAGAATTCAGCAAAGCATGACACTATGGGTGTCCATTGCAAAATACCTGAGCTTTGGTTTCGTTAAAAATACTTTGCAACCTAAAAAAAAAATCCTTTTGGTACAAAACCAAGAAAAATCTCAAATTCCCAAGAAATTTACGAACTACAATTAATGGTTTGATCCATTCACAGGCATGTAGGCAATCTGGATGCAACCACAACTAAAACTGAATCCCTGGTTCTTTTAAAACCAAATTCACTCAAACACCTGATCAAACTTGTTTCGATAGGTCATCTACCTATTGAAACTCCAAAGCCACAAAAAACTTGAACTACGAGTGGCTTGATCCCTCCCAGGGTACGTAGGTAGCCTGTAAAACAACCCAGGTGTAGCCGCAATTTTTCACAAACACACATATCTCCATATGTTGACTTTGTACTTGGAAACCAAATTCACTCAAACACCTGATCAAACTTGTTTCGATAGGTCATCTACCTATTGAAACTCCAAAGCCACAAAAAACTTGAACTACGAGTGGCTTGATCCCTAAACTTGAACTACGTAGGCAGCCTGTAAAACAACCCAAGTGTAGCCGCAATTTTTCACAAACACACATATCTCCATATGTTGACTTTGTACTTGGAATCAAAGGGTTTTCCCTTCAAGTGAGGGATTGTAATTAAGAGATTAGTGTTATCTTAAATGGGTCGAACCTGACATAATAAAAGTTCTGTTTTCATCAATAAAAAAGAGCGAAATTGTGTTGGGTATATCGTTACAATTTTTTGCTCAACAGCTTTATTGCTGCCAAGAGCGGAATGTTAACGTGAACTTTCTGGAATGTGTCCAAAATGCTCTTCTCGAATTCTTTCTTCTTAGTTTTGGCAAACCTATTCTGAAAAGGGATAGAAGAAAGATTAGTAGAAATAGGAACCTCACAAGTTACCTTTGATTTTTCGAAAGTGTTTTTGGATCTGATTTCGTGATGACAATCAATTGTTTCTGGCTGAAACTCTTCTTTGTTCCCAAGAGATTGATCATTTATTTCTGATGATTGATCGTTTCTAATGGCAGATCTTTCCGTTCGCTCCTCCTCATGTCCACTAGCTTCTCTAGCCCTCTTGTTCACCTGTGGCTCCTCTAATACTTGCTTTCCAGTCCTCAATGTCATAACACATGCACTCTCGAAGCCTCATTTTGGATTGATCACTATGTGACAAGGAAGTTTTCCTTCTTGGTGTTGTTGTTCTATCATGCTTACTAGTTGACTAACTTGACGTTCAAGATTCTGAATGGACTTATCTGTTTTCTGTTGAAAAGATTGTTGAGAGTTAGCTAAATAAGCAACTAAATCCTCAAGAGACTTAATTGGAGCTTGTTGTTGAGGAGGAGGTTGATAAGATGCTTGTGGTCTTGCTTGATAAAATCCAGGTGGGTGATTGTAATTTCTTCTGTGAGGTTGAAAAACATTATCATTGTTGCTCCACTTAAAATTCGGATGATCATGTCACCCCGCATTATAGGTATTAGAGAATGGATCATATTTCGGCCTTTGTTGCCCTTGAAATCGAACCGCATTAGCTTGCTCAAAACCACTTTGCTCCATCAATGATGGACACATATTAGAAACATGTCCCACCATTGAGCACACACAGCATACTTACTTTGTGATAGGAGCATTTTAATGCAACGTTTCAACTGTTATTTCCTTGTATTTACTTAGTTATTTCCTTAAATGAATCCTTGTAGTTTAGGAAAGTTTATTTTTCCGGTTTTTAACAAGTTTCCATTTTAGTTTAGGAAAGTTTCCAATTTTCACTTTTACAAAGTTTCTATTTTTCATTTTTGGAAAGTTTCTATTTTTCGTTTTGGTAAAGTTTCTAATTTTAGTAATAGTTTCTATTTTCAGATCCTCGGAGCTCAAAAGTGAAAAAGAACTCACGAAACGAAAGAGGAGCTAGCAAACGTTAAGAGGTGTGTGAAGATGAGATACAAAGGGCTACACAAATGAGAAGAAATGAAGAAATGAAGCTTTCTTGTTCCAACCAGGAAACCCGGTTCAAAAGAGGAAAGTGTACCAAGCAAGATTCCGAAGCCAACCAAGAAACTTGATCGAAATAATGATGGAAATGTCGTCAGAGATCATCAAGGCTTTAAGATGACGCAACAAGGCCCAAGAATCTTCTAGATTAATTATGGATTTAGGGAAAAAGGTGAAAAGCCCAATTAATTTGGGTTGTTGGACGTAATGGAGATATTTTTGGGAATTAAATCTAATTTTGTCATGGGAAATCATGAAGATAATGTCGAAAATCAAGAAGAAATCAAGGGAAAACGTTGGAAATATTATAGGGAGAGTTTCAAGAGATTGTGCAGCAAGAAAAAGCTCAAAACAGGTCCATATTCGTTCCTAAATCCCCTTAATATATTTTGGAAGAAAATAAGGAATAAAATCAGCATATTGTCATGAAAATCAAGAGAAAATCAAGGGATGATGTTAAAGGAAGTCCATGGAGAGATTTAAGGAAGAAAAGGTTTAAAAACAAGTCCAAATTCGTTCCTACAATTCCTAAAGGAATTTTGGCCGAAAATAAAGAAGAAAATCAGAATTAATTCATGGATATTTGGCAATAATATATTTGGGACTTATTTTGAAGGCTTTTGATTGGTTGGATGACACACCAGGGCTTACATGGCGCTACGTGATTGGTCGAAGCTATGTAGAATTATTAAATAATTCTTTGGGAAAATAATAGAAGATTCATGAAGACTTGGAGACCAAGGCCAACGCCCCCTATATATACTCCCTCATTCTTGACGTTTTACACATCCCACAATTCAGAAAATTACTCTCTAAAAAGTCAAGCTCTCTCTCCATCCTCTAGTGCAATCTCCACGGTTTCAAGCAAGGAAGAAGAAGAAGAAGAAGGAGCCGTGAGCATCATCATCCATCATCCACCTTGAAGACTTGCTTCCAAGATTCAAGACTCCATAACGTAAACTTCTCCATCCCCATCTCCATCTCACGGTGTAATTCGTCCTCCTTCTTTGTAACCTTGTTTGATTTTCGTTGGAATTGTTTCTAGTTGACAACAATATTTGAACAAAGTTTAATTCTGAAATTTTATGATTGAATGAATTTTCGATTCCTATAATTGTGATTCTAAGTTGCTTTTGTGAGATTGTTCAATTAAATTTGCTTTACAGAAAACTTTTATATGTTTATGTTCTTTGGTGGCCAACTTAAGATATATGCATGTAATTGATGCTAGATTTAAGTTTGTGATTCACCAAATAGTTTTGTAAACTTGAATCAAAAGTAGTAAAGGTTTTGGACAAGAATCGAGTTTAATTGAAAAGGATTGCAATTATATGAACTTTTTCATACTAAGTTGTGCACTTAAGTTGATAACCTTTCTCTATGCTTCTTGCGTTGAACATGTCTTGATTAGCTAGCTTTCTAGACTTTGATTGCATGTTTAATATGATTGATGTAGGTGCTTTCATTTAGATTAATTAGTAAAGGAAAGTAAAATATGGGAAATCGTTTGCTTCAAATGTTTCACATGATCAACTTCTTTCTCATGACTTGGAAGAACAATTATAGGGTTGATTCGAATTTGATTATGGAATTGGTTTTGATTTTTGTTTCTTATGTTTCATCTTGTACTTGTGTTTTTTATTTTTACTTAATTATATTTCTTTCTTTTAATTTTCGAAACATAAAACCTAAATCCCCCCTTAATTTCGTGAATTGTAATTATTCTTGTAAATATTATACTTTGTTTTATTTTAATTCTTTACTTGTTGTACAATGATAGGTGTACCCTCAATCCCCAGAATAGAACGATCCCTACTTGCTTATACTACTAGTGATATTTTTAGGGTTAAATTATACGCTTGCTTTGAGCGTATCAATTTTTGGCGCCGTTGCCGGGGATTGAAAAATCACATGTTTTTGTTTATAGCTGTTGTATATAAACTGCTGGGAAACTTAGTATACATTAACTAGGTTGTTTTTTTTATATTGTTGAATACGAGTTTTAATTGTAAGTTGTAAATTGAGAGGAATAGGTGAAGTCGCGTTTGTTAATATTGGCCTAAACCCCTTATTGGTACCTAGTTCAGGTCCCTTAAGGTTGAGGGCAGCCTTTGTTAACACTTGTTGAACTGTCTTCACACTGATGAACTTTTTCATCTTAGTAAGTATAGCCTATGTGGAATGGTGTCTAGGAAGGGGACAAAATTCATGACAGGTTTTTGAATCCAGAAGTGCTTGCAAATGGGCCTAAACCACTATGTGGGAGTAGCTCATGCCAAAATGAATTTTTCCTCTCCTGTTCGTCCTCCCCTACCTGGCCATTTGAGTAAAGTTGCCCAAAGGATGCTAAAGAGAATTTGTGTCTAGAAAACTATGCTTAGGCCGCACGTCCACTTGATTTACCGCTTGGAATTTAATTCGATATCAATGATATTTATAACAAAAGAAAATGTTGTGATACACTAAGGTATATTGGATTAAACATAGTCTTAAAAAGGGTAGCTATTTCAGTCCCATTGCACATCGAGACTCCCTGTTCCCGTACCTAAGTGTTGAAAATAATTGTAAATAAAAGAAAAGAAAAGAGATGCTTGTACATAATTTTCGTAAAAAAGTGTTATTAATGGTTTATGAGAGTAAGAGTTTTATTATGATTTTTTTACCATAACTGAATAGGTGAAGGACTTTGTCTTTAACATTAGTCATGCACCATTCTCTTTCGTGTGGCGCACCTTAGTAGCACAGGGTGTCTAGGTTGATTGGATACGAGAAGTGCTAGCAAAGGGTCTCGTCCCCTGCTAAACAAGTGAGTTGAGCTCCGCCAAAATCGTTCTTCTACTACCCGGCTCTGTGTGAAAAGAGTTACCAAAAGATTGAGGAGGGCGACTAGTATTAAGGATCGAGCCCTTGGGCCGCACGTCTAAATTTTGGTTAAGAGCTTATAATAGGATTCAAGCTTTTATTAAAAGTTTATAAAAAAGTGTTTATTTGTGAAGTTTTATACTCTTGGTATTGTGTGAAAATTTTGTACATTTTACTTCTCCTTATAACTGTAAAGATTGTGATGTTTTGTATCTTTGTATGGTGAATAGTGAAAAGTGAATAGTCACGTTTTGTACTTGTGTCTCTATGTAAAATTATGTACATTATACTTCTAATTATACTTGTCTAAAAAAAAAAAAAGGTGAATAGTGAAAAGTAAATAGTGACGTTTTTTTGGTGTAAATCATTCATTTGTATTTCTTTTATTGTATAGTCACTAACTTTATTTAGTGGAGGTCCGTCTGGCTGAAAGACGTTACATTCAAGCGCTGCTTGGGAGGCAACCTGTCACGCCCTTGATTTTACACACATGAAAATCGATATATATAATCCCATAATTATACATGCGTGAACGTTCAGTCATCAATACAAAATACCTGGAATCTTTTTCCCTTTAAACCAAGTACATACTGATGCCCTGAACCCTCAAAGTTAATATACACTCGCTCCATAGAGTTATATATTACACAAGCTTACGAATTAAATTGTCAACAACAAGATAAAACGTAAATTGTGATGCCCCAGAAATTCGTATTTATTTTCCGAGGATTTTTCGGAATCTAAATTATGGTTATTGGACGGTTTCGTGGCTCATGGATGGTGCGGAAGTGTTTCGGGAGAATAATTAATTGAAGAATATGGTTTTAGGGGGGTTGCCAAAGGTTGACTTTTTATACGTTGGGATTCCCCAAAAACTTCCTTCACGAAAGTTGTAGAGCGCGTTGATACAAGTTTGTGGACATGTGGAACGCGAAAATCGGAGTTCGTATGAAGAAGTTATGACCATTGGAAGAAGTTTCCATTTTGGTATAAATATGGAATTTCCGAAAATAATTTCAAAAATCCCATTTTCCTTTTTCGGAAACCCTTTTCTCTCCATTCTCTCTCCTCAGCCTCCGCGTGACCCGACCCGACTTTTCCATGCCGTTCCCGACGTCCGCCGGCGACGAAACCAACGCAGACGTGATAGCCACCATCTCGCCGTCCTCCTTCTGGTGCTTGATGGCGACGGAGACCATCGGAAAGTGGAGATCAGAGGAGCTACAGTTGACGTAGTCGGATCTTGTCTGATTTTCTCAGTTTCCGGCGACTCCTCGGCCGATTGTTCTTAGTTTCGGAATCTCCTCCTCCTTCTGATCATCCTCATAACCGCCTTGTAGGACGATTTTGCGTGTGGAGTGGAAGATCTAGGTTTGAAAATCTGCGGTGCACAGCGAATCTGGGGCTCGATCAGACGGCTGCGATTGGCCGATCTTGCAAGCTTGATCTAGGACGATCTAGGCTGAACCAGACTTAGCTTCAGGTATGAAAGTTGCTCTACTCTTCAAGATGAACATTTCTGGATGGCTTGATTGTTGTGGTTTTGAGTTTTGGCCGGTGGTGGTTGCACCGCCGACTGTGGCGGCATTTTGGCGACCTTCCGGCCATGTAAAGGATAGTTTCTGCTAGTATATATCTTTTACTCGTCGATACGAGCGTTTTGATATATAATAAATAAATTTTGGAGATCGAATGAATATGTTATGATTTTTACGGTTTCGGACCGTTCGATGATTCGATCCGTGAGGATTTGAGCATCCGATCGACTTGTGATTTTGACATATCGATCGTATAAGTATTCTGGAGACATTGGGTGGTCTCGGATGTGGTTTCGCCTCATTTGGTGTCACCTTGGGAATTTTGGTTCGATTTAGGGTTTCGAACGTTATTCCTTGTGATTCGTTGACTGAATCAGAGCTTTTATTCCTTAGGTACGTGACCAGGTATTCTTTGGACAGCTATTTTGGGTGGTTTGGATGCCTTGTTCTGTATTGAAGACGCAGCAGGAGTTTCGAGGTGAGTAATCTCACAAGGTTCAATTATGAACGGATTTAAATTGGTTGATTTTGATTAGCTTTCGAAATGAACTATAGATGGTATTAGTGGCATTTCTGAGTAGATGACTATGTGTGTACATATATATATATATATATATTATGGGATGTATATATATACATATGTATTCATGTATTAGTAGGCATTCTTGCGCGGATGACTACATATAGATATATATTTACAAGAAATATATATGTTTTGGTGGTTTGTGGATTTATGAAAACAATATGCATGAAATGATGCTTTTTATTGTTTTGGGGTGTGGCTTTTGGAAAACAAATGATTTGTGGAAATGATTGATTTCGATTTGTTTTGAAAAGCGTTGAGATTTGAGAAAAGCGTTGAGATTTGTGTATGAAAACAATAGGCATGAATTGATGCTTTTTATTGTTTTGTGTTATGGCTTTTTTGGAAAACAATGATTATGGAAATGTTGATTTCGATTGTTTTCAAAAGCGTTGCGATTTGTGTAACATTTTGGGTCCAGTTCGACTCCTTTAATGTTTTGCTCCAAGGGACAGTGCGGCCCGAGGATCGAAGGTCTAAGACCTTGGGCAGAATATCAGGTAATCATGTCTTTGGCCGGATGAGTGGTTACGTTTTCAGTTAGAGCTCTAATCTGTCTGCCATATAGGTAATTCATGGGGTAACGGGAATTGGTTATTGACAACTCATGACATTACATATTTTTAGGGAACAAGGTGTGAGTTGCTTCCTTATTAATGGTTTTTAAGGGGACAAGGTGCAAGTTGTTTTCCTTATTAACGTTTTGATAGAAATCAAGGTGTGAGTTGCTTTCTATGGTACGATTATGGTACATTTGATAGGAAACAAGGTGTGAGTTGTTTTCTATGTTTTATTGATAGAAGTCAAGGCGTGAGTTGCTTTCTATGGTACGATTATGGTACATTTGATAGGAAACAAGGTGTGAGTTATTTTCTATGTTTTATTGATAGAAATCAAGGTGTGAGTTGCTTTCTATGGTACGATTATGGTACAATTGATAGAATTCAAGGAGTGAGTTGTTTTCTATGTTTCGTTTTAAAAGAAACCAAGGTGTAAGTTGCTTTCTTTTATTTCAATTTGAAAAGAAATTAAAGTGTGAGTTGTTCTCTTTTATTTCGTGTTTTTAAGGATCAAAGCGTGTTTTGGCTTCTTGATTGAAATGTGCGGGGTTCATCCCGTGATTTTGGTGTGAGTTGTTTTGAGTTACTCATACGGGCTTGCAAAAGCTTACCGGGTTTGTTGTGTGACAACCCGGTGCACTATTCAAACGGTGTAGGGGTTAATCCTGCAGGTTAGGATAATCGGGGCCGAAGCTGAGGTAGCGCCTTTGCAGCTTTACGGTAGGAAGCTATTTTCATGACTTTACCGTTGATGAGGTTTTCCGTTGTAGTTAAACTCTGAGAAGCATTTACGTTTTATGTTGTTGTTGACAATTTAATTCGTAAGCTTATGTAATATATGACTCTGTGGAGCGGGTCAAAATTGATATAGTAGGTTCAGGGCATCAATATGTGTGTAAGTTAAAGGGAAAAAGTTTCCAGGTATTTGGTATTGATGACTGAACGTTTCACGCATGTATAATTATGTGATTATATATATCGATTTTCATGTGTGTAAAATCAGGGGCGTGACAGTTTGGTATCAGAGCGTAAGGTGCATATTTGGTGACAATCAATACTCCTCGAGCGTAAAAGCATCATTTCATGCATATTGTTTCAAAATCCACAAACCACCAAAACATATATATTTCACGTAAATATATATATACGTAGTCATCCGCTCAGGAATGCCTACTACTACCAACTATAGTTTGCAGTTAACTAAATAACTCTCAAAACAATATGGTGAACCCGTTCGTGAATGAACTTCGTGAGATTACTCACCTCAGAATCCCGCTGCGTCTTCTATACAGAACCGAACTAACACTATCACTAACAACTCGTCCAATTCACCTTTAGAACCACCTAATCACCAATGATCTCAATCAGTAACGATTCACATTTGATTTAAGTTCGAAACCTCTGTTTTGAACTAAAATCCCCAAAGTGGCGCCAATCGAGGCAAAACCACATCCGAGACCTCCCAAAGTCTCCGGAATACGCCCACGATCGATGTGACCAAACCACAAGTCGATCGGATGCTCGAATCCTCACAGATCGAATAAATTCACCGATATGAAACGGCAAAAATCATAACAAATCCATTCAAACTCCAAAATTTGCATATTATATATCGAAACGCTCGTATCGACGAGTAGAAGACATATAATACCAGAAACAGTCCCATACATGGCTGGAACACCACCGGAACCGCCGCCGGCCAAAACTCATTATTTCACAAAACTCCCAACATCAAAAAGCTTCATCTAAGCATGCTTGTGAACTTTCATAACTGGATCGAAGTCAGAAAACAAGCTTAAGGGATCGAAAACTACCTCACAAACCTTGAACAGTAATCCCAACTGAGTTGAACCGATTTCCACGTAAATCGATCGAAACAAACACCATACATCGACTCAGACGACTTCCACGAAGCCAAAGATGGAAGCCTGAAGCTTTGACGTCGCCGGAACTACGTTTTCCGGTCGGGGCCGATTTCCTCAACCTGTGCCGCCTTGCAGCGCTGCCGTGAAGGAGAATCGCCGCTAGAGACCATGATTTACACGCAATTTATGTGTGTTTCTAGCCCTAATTACCTTGAAATTAGGGAATACTCAAGTATTATTTCGTAGTATTACTTTGTTTTCTTCATTTGTAGGAAATTATGGTCAAGAGAGGAAAAAGACGAAAAACACAGCAAAGTTGAGCAAAAAGTCAACTCCGACTAAAAGACCAAAAGTCAATTGGTTGACCATCGGGTCAACCAAGTCAACTTGGCCCAATAGTAAGAAATCCAGGCCCAAGACCAATGAAGCACACAAGTGAAGACCCAAACCCATTTGTATTACATCTTTGTATTTAAATTTCAAATTCAAAATTGATGTAATGACAATAATAATTAGTGGATCACACACCTCACACACATCACACATGTGGATGGAGATATTTATTTGTGTTCACACTAGGCACACACTCACTTACATTTTTACCCTCCGGTTTTCTTTTTATTTTCCAAAATGTTTTCTAATCTCATAATTCTCTACATTTTTATTAGGTTGTTTTAGTCTTTTCATTTTACCATTTTTCTACTTGTTTTTGAGCCCTTGGATCTAGGGTACAAGTCTAATCTTGACCCTTGAACCCAAGGGGGTATTTAAACACCTTTGCACACACATTGCAAGGGGGGAAGACTCATTTTTCAGCACCCTAGGCCTTTTGGCCGAATTTGGGACTTCTCTCTCTTCTCACCTCTTCTTCTCTTCTTCATCCCCAATTCTTCACATGTAAGCTTGCACAAGGAGGAGGCACACATATTTCCGGTATCTAGGCCACCATCTCTACACCATGGCTTCATAAGGGTAGCAAGAGAAGCCATGAAGTTATGGCAATAGCTAGTGACAAGCTTTGCCTTAAATTTCATGGATTTCTCCTCTCTTTCCCTCTTCTTTCTCTCTCTTATTTCTTGCTTATGGTGTTGTTTGATGTGTATTGATATATACTTGTGTGTGACCTCTCATGGTTTTAGGGTTTTGAAACCCAAGTTTAGTTTTATATGGTTTTGTTGAGGAATTAATAAAATTGATGTTTATTCATATGATTTGTGTACTCTTGCTTTAATTTCTTCACTCTAGATGTATGGTTTAGGTTTTCCCCTCCTTAATCTATGTTTGGTATGTTGGAATTGGAATATTAAATTGGGGAATTTATATTTCAATTTAAATTTTGGCATGAGTATGGTGGAATTAATTTGCCCATTGCATATCTCTATTTCCATTTGGATTTCTTAGATTGTGGTTCTCAAGTCACCCAATTTTGAGTATTATTACCCTTGATTGTCGGAATAGTATTCGGAATTGTTGGGTAGGGTAATTGTTATCACAAATACTCTTTTCGACCTTATTATTTGTGGTGATGGTTGCTAGAGTGTGTTACAATCGATTGTCGAAACATAAAGCATTTAGTTTTGAGCACTTATGGCCCTAACAAGGCATAAGGTTTGAGACTAGTATAGGGTAGCCAAAAACTAAGTATTCTTTCTTTTTCTTGTTTTTGCTTAGGGTTTGACTACTATTTTATGACAATCAATTTAGCTTTCTTTTCGACCTCTTAATGCTAAATGGAAATCCGACAAAACATTTGAAGCATCATTTGAATTAATCATCATCATTCCATATGATTTTAGATTTGTGTGGTGAACCTTGAATTCCATGGGGACCCTTGGTGCGATGCATCCCATCCTTCTATCTATCTTATTTTTATGTTGTAGTTAGTTAGTTTATTTATCATTTATGAAAATCCAAAAATATTGTGACTTTCCCATTACCATTCATTTGTAAATCCATTTGGGCATGAGCATTACAAGCACTTTTGTGTGTTTCACGGCCCTATCTAGGCCTTGCTTGGTGCAAGGCCGTCTTTGTGACTTTGTGTGATGCAAAGTCATGCTTGAACGAGGCTTGGTGCCTTGTTTAGCATTTTTTTTCTAGTTTTATTTGTTTGTGCAAGTGATTTTCGGTGACCTAGAACCATAGGATTCTTAGCTAGCTCGTAATCCCCGAGGTACGATAAACCGGGACGTAAATACTTCCCATCTTTGATGATCGTGTTGATTGTTACGCGATAGGCGAATGAAAAACGCTCAAATCAGACCACCACAGAGATGACCGGAGCAAGGAGGCGAACTGATCTGGGCTCGTTTCACCGGAAGAGGTCGCTGGAGCTGTGAGTTCTGACCGGGTCGGATCGCCGGGTTCGGGTCGGGTCGAGCGCGGGTGATGAGAGAGAACGGAGGATTCTGATTTTCCGAAAATGGTAAAACTGAAAATGGAAATAGTAAGTTTCCGAAAATGGAAACTCCTATTTATAGAACTTTCCCAAAACTTCAAACGCTCATAACTTTCTCATACGAACTCCGATTCTCGCGTTCAACATTTCCACGAACTCGTATCGACGCACTCTACAACTTTCGTGAAGGAGGCTTTTGGAGAATCCCAACATATCAAAAGTCAACCTTGAACCCCCCCTAAAGTCATACTTTTCAAGTAATTAATTCGTCCGAAACACTTCCGCTCCGTCCACGAGCCACGAAACCGTCCAACAACCATAAATTAGATTCCAGAAATTCCTCGGAAAATAATTACGAATTTCCGGGGCATCACACAACCCAATTCAGAAGCAGCTGTGAAGGAGTCAATAACACAGATTTTCTTTCTCTTTCCCTATTTCTTTTACTTTTCAATTTTCTCCTTTATTTTTGTAGTCTTTTCGTAAATTCCATTCCTATATGCTTAATTGTTTCATTGCATGCTTATGATTGATTACATTGAGGACAATGCAATATTTAAGTGTGGGGGAAGGGATTTATACTTTTGTCTTGAGTCATATATATTGAAAAATACAAAAAAATTAAAAAAATGTCAACAACAAAAAAATCGTTGCATTTATTTATTGAGTCTTAGTCCTTTGTTTTTATTTTTGAGTCATATGATGCCTTTCAACTATCTAGGATGATTCTATATCTCCGAAATTATGGCTAAAAGAGGATCACAAGATTGAGATGATTTTAAAATGGTATTCTTTGGTTAATTGAGATATACAAAAAATGTGTGCATGTGTAGTGGATATGGATTTCGTGACTTTGGTACAGAATATGAGCATGTTAGGATGAGTTTTGATTCATAAAAACCCATGTGAGATATTTGAGCCCATGTCCCTTTTTCTTGGAGTGATAAATAAAAAAATATATTCTTATTTTCTTGGCGATGTTTTGATGATCTCATTATTCTTTCATTTGATTGATTACTTGCCATAGATTAAGTTTGATGGACTAGAGAATGCTAGAATTCACTCTTGTACTTGTTGAGACTTTTATCAATACATGGCCCTGATTCTGGAAAGGATAGAGGCACCCTAGGATTACCACCATTGCCATATAAGCTTGTGTCCCCATTTGTGCCCATCGTGGGACTCCCTTAGATAAACCCCTTTGAGCCTACATTAAGCCTTTTCTTTCATCACCCTGAAAATCTCTAACATGAATCTTAGTATAGTTACAACCTTACCATTTGTTCTAGAAACTTAGTGGAGCTAATTTCGAGACTTTACTTGAGGATTTGGCGTCAATGATGGAAGATGAGAAGAGGTAAAAGTTCAAGTGTGGGGTAGACTTGTCCATGAAAAAAATGTATGTAAAAGCCGTGAAAAAGAAAAAGAAAATGAAAAAAAAATGTGTACGGCTAAGAAAAAGAAAAAGAAAAAGAAAAATATGTTTATGGATTTTAGTCCCCATACTTTGTGAGTTGGGAGTTTACTTTGAAGTGAATACCCACTATTGGAAAATTTGGCCTTTGTCAAATTCACTAGAGTTCAAAGGAAGTTTAGAATGAAGTTTGGGCCCAACATGAAGACATTTGGCCATTTTATAAGGCCCAAGGGAGGACATGACGTTTTGCTATACTTGGAAGATTTCTAGAAGTCTCTCTACATCAGCATGAGCTCTGCTAGGTTTTTAGGACACTTTGTTAAATTCCTTACCTTTCGTTTCTTTAAAACTTGAGCTTGGCCCCATTACAACCTTTAAGAAGACCTTCTTGATCCTTAAGATGGGACAACCTTTGATCTGTGGAGATGAGTTACAAGAGTTGAACCTATGGCTTGGGTCCATCCGTGCAAGTGGTTGATATCTTTGAAAGAAAAATATGATGTATATATGTGCTTTCGTTTCTTACAATATGTGATATACTTGCTATCTTTCACATATACTTGAGTGTATAAGCTTTTAAGCATTGCTTTGATCTGAGAGAAGAAAGAGTGGATATACCTTGTGAGGATATAAATCATACTTGTTTGAAACATGCTTAACAGAAACCATCACCATTGTTCCAACCAAGTCCTACTTGTGTATATGTAAATTATATGTTTTAATTAACTCTGGAATGCCTAAACATTGATTCTTGGTTAAGTGCTAATTTTGATGTTGTGAAAGTAAGAGATTTCTGAGACAAAATATTGAAGGGCAATAGAGTTTTTGTTTGTTGTAGTGTTTGAGTCTCTCTATCTCTGTTTCCGTTAGGTCTTAGTTGTGTCTGTGTTGTGATTTTGCTAAGGGACTAGCAAAAGCTAAGTGTGGGGAAATTTGATAGGAGCATTTTAATGCGACGTTTCAACTGTTATTTCCTCGTATTTACTTAGTTATTTCCTTAAATGAATCCTTGTAGTTTAGGAAAGTTTATTTTTCCGGTTTTTAACAAGTTTCCATTTTAGTTTAGGAAAGTTTCCAATTTTCACTTTTACAAAGTTTTTATTTTTCATTTTTGGAAAGTTTCTATTTTTCGTTTTGGTAAAGTTTCTAATTTTAGTAATAGTTTCTATTTTCAGATCCTCGGAGCTCAAAAGTGAAAAAGAACTCACGAAACGAAAGAGGAGCTAGCAAACGTTAAGAGGTGTGTGAAGATGAGATACAAAGGGCTACACAAATGAGAAGAAATGAAGAAATGAAGCTTTCTTGTTCCAACCAGGAAACCCGGTTCAAAAGAGGAAAGTGTACCAAGCAAGATTCCGAAGCCAACCAAGAAACTTGATCGAAATAATGATGGAAATGTCGTCAGAGATCATCAAGGCTTGAAGATGACGCAACAAGGCCCAAGAATCTTCTAGATTAATTATGGATTTAGGGAAAAAGGTGAAAAGCCCAATTAATTTGGGTTGTTGGACGTAATGGAGATATTTTTGGGAATTAAATCTAATTTTGTCATGGGAAATCATGAAGATAATGTCGAAAATCAAGAAGAAATCAAGGGAAAACGTTGGAAATATTATAGGGAGAGTTTCAATGGATTGTGCAGCAAGAAAAAGCTCAAAACAGGTCCATATGCGTTCCTAAATCCCCTCAATATATTTTGGAAGAAAATAAGGAATAAAATCTGCATATTGTCATGAAAATCAAGAGAAAATCAAGGGATGATGTTAAAGGTAGTCCATGGAGAGATTTAAGGAAGAAAAGGTTTAAAAACAAGTCCAAATTCGTTCCTACAATTCCTAAAGGAATTTTGGCCGAAAATAAAGAAGAAAATCAGAATTAATTCATGGATATTTGGCAATAATATATTTGGGACTTATTTTGAAGGCTTTTGATTGGTTGGATGACACACCAGGGCTTACATGGCGCTACGTGATTGGTCGAAGCTATGTAGAATTATTAAATAATTCTTTGGGAAAATAATAGAAGATTCATGAAGACTTGGAGACCAAGGCCAACGTCCCCTATATATACTTCCTCATTCTTGACGTTTTACACATCCCACAATTCAGAAAATTACTCTCTAAAAAGTCAAGCTCTCTCTCCACACAAGCAAGGAAGAAGAAGAAGAAGAAGGAGCCGTGAGCATCATCATCCATCATCCACCTTGAAGACTTGCTTCCAAGATTCAAGACTCCATAACGTAAACTTCTCCATCCCCATCTCCATCTCACGGTGTAATTCGTCATCTTTCTTTGTAACCTTGTTTGATTTTCATTGGAATTGTTTCTAGTTGACAACAATATTTGAACAAAGTTTAATTCTGAAATTTTATGATTGAATGAATTTTCGATTCCTATAATTGTGATTCTAAGTTGCTTTTGTGAGATTGTTCAATTAAATTTGCTTTACAGAAAACTTTTATATGTTTATGTTCTTTGGTGGCCAACATAGGATATATGCATGTAATTGATGCTAGATTTAAGTTTGTGATTCACCAAATAGTTTTGTAAACTTGAATCAAAAGTAGTAAAGGTTTTGGACAAGAATCGAGTTTAATTGAAAAGGATTGCAATTAGATGAACTTTTTCATACTAAGTTGTGCACTTAAGTTGATAACCTTTCTCTATGCTTCTTGCGTTGAACATGTCTTGATTAGCTAGCTTTCTAGACTTTGATTGCATGTTTAATAGGATTGATTTAGGTGCTTTCATTTAGATTAATTAGTAAAGGAAAGTAAAATATGGGAAATCGTTTGCTTCAAATGTTTCACATGATCAACTTCTTTCTCATGACTTGGAAGAACAATTATAGGGTTGATTCGAATTTGATTATGGAATTGGTTTTGATATTTGTTTCTTATGTTTCATTCTTGTACTTGTGTTTTTATTTTTACTTAATTATATTTCTTTCTTTTAATTTTCGAAACATAAAACCTAAATCCCCCCTTAATTTCGTGAATTGTAATTATTCTTGTAAATATTATACTTTGTTTTATTTTAATTCTTTACTTGTTGTACAATGACAGGTGTACCCTCAATGCCCGGAATAGAACGATCCCTACTTGCTTATATTACTAATGATATTTTTAGGGTTAAATTATACGCTTGCTTTGAGCGTATCACTTTGGTGCTATCACAACCTGTTTCGCAAGATTAGTTAAGTTAGCTAATTGTAATTCAATATTAGAATTAGTACTTACCTCTTTAATGCTCTTAAGTGATAGTTCATCTCTCCCTCCAAATTGCCGAGTATTTTCAGCTATGTTCTTTAACAATGCTTTAGCAGTAGTTTGAGTCTTGTCCATGAATGTTCAACCACTTGTTGCATCAAGCATCACACAATCTGTGCCACACAATCCTTCATAGAAATATTGTATGAGAAGGTGCTCCGAGATTTGATGATTAGGACATGAAGCAACCAAGCGCATGAATCTCTCATAGTATTCTCCAAAGGACTCTCCATGCATTTGCCGAATTGCACTTACATGTTTTCTTATTATTGCAGCCTTTGTAGATGGAAAATATTGCTCAAGGAATGCTTACTTCACTTGATTCTATGTGGTGAGCGATTCGGAAGGCAAATTGTAAAGCCACTCCTTAGCCTTATCCTCCAATGTGAACGGGAAGGCCCTTAACATGACGTGGTCTTCATGGACAGTCGCTGGCTTCATTCCTAAACATACAATATGTAACTCCTTGAGATGCAAGTTGGCATCTTCCGTTGAGAAGCCATGAAACTTAGGCAAATAGTGAATCATGCCAGACTTTAGCTCAAATTCTCCAGCCTTATCCGGATTTGGATAGGTGATGCACAATGGTTGTTGTTCTACATTAGGAGTTGCCAACTCCCTCAAAGTACGGTTGGCCATGTCTTCTTGCCTCTCTTCTTCCTCTTCCTCGGAACTCAAGTGTGGTGGCGATGGTGGTGGAAAGGATGCAGTTGCTCGTGTCTCATTGACTATTCTTCGTAACTCTCTAAGTGTACATTCTAGCTCAGGATTGTACTCAGCAAGATTAAGGCTCTTATTCCTTCAAGTGTGCATGCACAATGAGAGGTATCTACAGAAATAAAAGCAACTAAGTTAGTAAACCAATAAAACAGAAAAATAAGACAAACAAAATAGATTAGCTATTTAGGGAAAAACAATCCCCGGCAACGGCGCCAAAAATTGGTACGTCTGAAGATGCACAACTTAAACCTTGCACTCAAATATCATCGCTAGTAATATAGTGATCAAGCAAGGGTCATTACCCGCTGAAGATTGTTCCTAAACTGCTAACCAAATGTCACAAACTACTCTAAACCATACTACTGAACAATTAAAGAAAATAAATTAATTAACTAACCTAAAATTGATATAATTTTCTGTGAATTTTACAGGAAATTAAAGACACATTGACTAACACGCATACAAAATTTCAGAACAATCAGAGTTGATTTGATTATGAAATAATTCACATAAAACTGAACACAGTAAGATAACAAAGCAGAAACAGATTTTATAACTTTAAAACTATTGATAGAAACAAAGCTAAAGACTCATTCTCCACCACCAAACACACTCAATCTTATCAAAGCTCAGTTATGGAATCTTAATTCTCAATTGAATTTACCCGAAGTTAACTCACAAGCTCGAATTAACCCATTACCCTTTCTTAGTTCCTCGTTAAGTGAACACAAGCTCCACTTAATCTATTTCAGATTATGCAACCTAGACACAAGCCTCGCTAAGTTTAACATATCAAAATCATTAAGCAAGAAAAGGGCTTGGATAAATCTAGGGTCACAAGTACATTGGTAGTCTTGCTAAACCTAGGGTTTGAGTCACATGTAATTCAAGAAAACATTTTGCTACTGAATTGGAATCAACACACGACGTATACGAATCTAGTGTTACTCCTAGCATTATAATCCTAACCTATTCATTTAGTTGCACACGTAAACAAACAAATAAAGATTCATCTTGTAGACACGGTGAAACAAACACTCAATTGATAAAATAGAAAACCAAAAACTGAATTGTCATCAATATGAATTGAACATGTTTGGGGCTTTGAAATTGCCCCTAGCTACAAAAGTATTTAGCTAGTCATAGTCATGAATTCGCTGAAAGCATACATCAAGAGAATTGAAAAGAAAAGTGGAGATGAGAGGAGGTGAGATCACGGCAAGATGATGGCAGAAGATGTCGTCCTTTGTTTTTTCTTGTGTGGCAACCCTACGTCTAAACTGACGTCCCTCTTTTATTGCTTAGGTTAGGAGATTTTCACTTCTTTTTCTTTTAGGAATCAAGTATCTTCTCCTCCACGAGTCCTAATAATTTTCACCCATAAAAATATGTCATATATCTCTAATAAACAGAGATATTCAGTTAATACTTGTCGTTGGGCTTCTAAAAGGAATTCGGCCTCAAATCATGGATTTCAGTCAAAGTGTCAGATTCTCGGACTGCCTGACCTTGCTGTACTGAATCGGCCATAACTTCTTGTAGAAAAATGATACGAATAAACCGTTAAAAGTTCTGGAAACTAGGCATCTAAGGCTTTCCAAGAACGTAAAGTTTACTGTCTGGTTCATGCTAAGCTCATCTCAGTTTCATGTAGAAGTTGACTGATCTGCACAGGCAGAGTTACTGATTTAGCTTCCTTTCTTCTACTTTTCTCCATAACACCTATAATACATAAAAATAAAGTAAATGACTCAAATAGATGGAAAACTAGCTAAGAAAACATGAAGAAATCAATATTAAATCATGTCCATTCATGAGCTTATTATTGAGGCATAGTTGTCACTGCTTCCGCATTATAGGATTTATCGATCCTTTACCCTCTTTACTTTTTTATTCCATTACACCTTTTGCTTTAGAATTGCTCTGATAACTGTGAAATTAATGTTTTTAAATTGAGATTTGTGTAATGTGAATTGGAAGATGTTGTGATTTGAATAGCAGGGTGGCTCCAAGAGAATAAGGATAGATGGTTTAGAAGTGTAAATGTCTTTCTAAAGGTTTTGGATAAATCATTTTTAGGGGAAGTTCCGCCAAATTTTTGATAGAATTCTTCTAAGGTGGGCCCCGCAAGGCCATTTCGGATTTCAGGGTGAAATTCAGGGTAGGTCCTGTCAATATGACTTTCGGATATGAAATTTGTATGCTCGAATTTGGATTTATGACTTACGTTGATTTTTGATGAATTATTTTCCGAGGTGATTTCCAACTAATTAGTTCTTAAATGATTTACGACTCTGCTAAGAAAATCACATAAACAAAAAGACAGAGACTCTTGTACCCAAAAAAGAACAAAGTCATTAAATTTTCTAATCAGTGACCTCCAGATAAATTTTCTTATCAGTGAACTCGTCCCTTACGTTCCTTCCTTATACCAGACGTCAGAAGACTTACTAAAGAAACTGTCGTCGCCTAAGTCCCTGGCAAGAACCCGCCCATGCACCCTCTCCAAATTTCTACGTACTGAAGTCAATAAAACTGAATTTGAATAACATCGCCATGCTCGAGTAGCTGCTCTATTATAAAACCCTTCTTTTCCCCTACTCTTCATCCAGCTATCCTCCACCACTCCCTGATCAACTTAGTTTCTCGCTCATCACGAGTTCACGACTCTGCTAAGAAAATCACATAAACAAACAGACAAAGACTTTTGTACCCAAAAAAGAACAAGGACTTTGCTACGCGTTGTTGACTGTTGAGGAATCTTATTGTGATCTCCAGATAAATTTTCCAATCAGTGAACTCGTCCCGTACGTTACTTCCTTACACCAGAAGTCAGAAGACTTACTAAAGAAACTGTCGTCACCTAAGTCCCTGGCGAGAACCTGCGCCCACGCCCTCTGCAAATTGCGAGACATTTTATGGTACTTGTGGTATCGGTATCTCATACACTCATTTACAACTATTTGAACAAATAATTACAATTATTTGAACCAAAATTACAACATTGAAAACAATAGTTATCATATTCATTTGCACTATTTACATATAGTTAAACAAAAATTACAACATTGACAACGAATTTGTTGTCACTTTTGTAAATGTGGGTATGAGATACCCACAAGTACACTAGAATTTTCCCCAAATTGCTACGTACTGAATTCAATAAAACTGAAATTGAATAACATCGCCATGCTCGAGTAGCTGTTCTATCCCCCCACTCTTCACCCAGCTATCTTCCACCACTCCCTGATCAGTTTCTCGCTCATCGATATCCTCTTTGATCATTTATCTTTCGAATCTTGTTCTATAATACAAGAGAAAAAGAAAATGAATCCCTCTGATTCAGCCGAGACGGAGAGTAGTTTAACATCGGCCTATCATGCCACGATACTGGAGGAGATCAACGCAGTGTTCTGTTCTGAATGGAATCAGCAGAAAATTCCGATATTTACACCAGTCGAGAAAAGCATAAGCGGCATGGATATTAAGGTGTTCAAGGCGGCACGAGAGGGCAATATTGGTGCCCTTAGAGAACATAGCGATCATCTGTATCAAATGTTGACTCCAACCAAATCCACAGTTCTCCATGTCTATATTGCATGCGTAGGCAGTGCAAAGTTGACCAAGTCTGAAGAATTGCTAAAGTCAGCCGAGGTTGTACGGGAGATGCTTAAAATGGCCCAGCGGCTACTATTGCAGCCAAACGAGAGCGGTGATACTGCCTTACACTTGGCGGCAAGACATGGACGTGCTGACATAGTTGGCGTTCTTATTCAGGCTGCGAAAGACTGGCATGGCGACCTCGAGGAAGGTATCTCATCAAAAGAATTACGCTACCAGTTTCTCATAAGAAGACCTAACGAGGAGAAAAACACAGCCTTGCACGAGGCTGTGCGGTTCGATCACCTTGATGTGGTTAAGATATTGACTAGGGAAGACCCCGAGTTTTTGTATTCTGCTAATGATGCTGGCGAAACTCCACTCTACATGGCTGCTGAGAGGGGATATCGCGATTTGGTTTTTGAAATGCTCGACACTTGCACTAGCCCATCCTACCATGGACCCGATGGTTTAACAGCTTTACACGCTGCAGCTATCTACGGTGATGAACGTAAGCATATTCATATTGTTAAATACATAATATATTTTACTCATTAAAATAGGTTGCAAATTAAGATTAAGAGCATCTCCAACTACTTTTTGTATATATATATATATATATATATATATATATGTATATGTAGGAAAAACTTAGCTGTTTTTTATAGCAACATATTTCCTATTTTAAGACAAGTGAAAGGCTAGGAGAGAAATGTATAGTACGTACCATATATTTAAAACAAGAAAAATTTTATAATACATACACGTATGTCATACACATTTACAAATGTGACAACAAATTTGTTGCCAGAGTGGTAAAGTGAATCATATTATGTGTAATTTTAGTTCTATTAATGATAATAACAGTGGTTATGACTCTGTTACAAGTATTTGAACAAATTTGTTTTCAATGTTGTAATTTTGGTTTAATTATATGTAAGTAGTGTAAATGAATATGGTAACTTTGTTGTCAATGTTGTAATTTTGATTGAAGTAATTGTAAACTTTTTTTTTTTCTGAGATATTGTTGTTCAACTTTTTTCTCATTTTTTAATTATATTTTGTGTAACTAATTTTTGATTTGATACTTATGCTTTATATATGTTGAAGAAATAACGAGAAGATTACTTGAGACGGAAAGGACACTAGCAATAGCATCTGACGAACGAGGAATGACTCCACTTCATATGGCTGTATTTAAGGGTGACGTTTCAATTGTGAAACAAATACTGGAATGTGATAAGTCCACTGCCTACATTGGCAACAATTACAAGATCACTCCCGTTCATTATGCAGCGGAAAAAGGGCATGTAGATGTAATGAAACAGCTTAATTTTTACTGCCCTGACAGTTTCGAATTGGTGGACTTAAAGGGTCACAATGCCCTACATATTGCAATTATCAATAATAATATTAAAGTACTAGATTTTGTTCGGAAAGATCCATGGCTTAGTAGTGTCCTTTTAAATGGCAAAGATTATGTCGGAAACACACCTCTTCATCAAATTGCTACTTGTCAAGGATACGAAGGTTTGAAATTCATCAATGATTCTAGAGTTGATAAGATGGCATTCAACAACAAAAATAAAAACGCGCTAAACATCATTTTAGAGAGCACTAATGCTGAGTTGAAGGTATATTTAATTGGCCGCTATATTTACTAGCTGGTACTCTTTTTCCTTGAGTTTGTTTCCTACATTACATTTTCATTTTTTTGCGCTGCAGAGAGATATCGAACAAGGTTTGAGAGAGTCTGGTGCAAGAGTAGGTGAACGAGTGTCAAGAGACAAAGATGATGACATGGAAGTCCATGTAAACAAAGGTGGCAAAGAGTCTAAATACAGGGAAATAAAAGAATCTCATTTGGTAGTGTCCACACTCATAGCAACTGTAACCTTTGCAGCAGGTTTCACTGTGCCTGGTGGTTACCAAAGTGAAATAGGGCCAGATCAAGGTTTTGCTGTTCTGTCAAGAAATGCAGCTTTCAAGGCGTTTGTGATAACAAATACATTAGCCATGTCTATGTCCAGTTGTGCTGTCATGATACGCTTTTTCTTGTCCCTGAAAGGGCAGCATCTTGGATCAAACACATTTGATACGGCTATACGTCTTACCTCTAGAGCATTGATTGCTATGGTGGCTGCATTCCTTACTGGTACCTGTGCAGTATTAGGAGGTCATTCTTCATTAGGACTAACCATCGGGGTTTGTGTTATTGGCTTCTATTACATTGTTGCAGGCTATGTTCATATTTCTCCAAGTTTCCGTAGTTATCGTCAGTGTGTCTCTAACCTCAGCAATCGCATAGTTCACTGGCTCGGACGGGAATATTACTTTTCGTATTGAATTATATTCAAGAAGAAACAATGCCGAGGAAGTGAAATTGGCTCCTTTAATTTGTAGAATAGCTGTAAATCTTATGTAATTATGATTCTTATTTATTTAGGTTATCATGTAATTATAGGAATGATCGTTTCCTATTAGGGTTAGACTACTCCTCTTGTCCTTGTATATATACCCCTTTGTGGGATGAATAGTATTATTATTGAAAACCCTAAAATCAAAGTATTCTTTTCTACTTGGTATCAGAGCAGGTTCAATCCTTTGAACTTGCCTGCATCCTTTGAATCCTGAATCCTGAATCCCAAAGCACACCACAAACCGCTGCGTACCACCACCATTAAAATCAAGCCATCCCTGAATTTTTGAAACCCTAGAAAAACCAAACCTGAAAAAAAAAAAAAAAAAAACAAACAAACCCCAAATTCCTCAATGGCCGGACCTGCAATTGAAGGCGAACAGTCAAATCCCGAGAAGACAATGGTGTCATCCTCACCGATCATCCATCACCACTACACCACCCAACAAGACAACTCTGCTTTCCCCACAAGTGTTGTCTTGAATGAATCCAACTACACCATATGGGCTCCTCTTATGAGAATGCGCATTGGAGCATGAGGGAAGGTTGGTTATCTGACCGGAGTAAAGGCTGAACCCGCCATGAATTCTGCAGAGTATGAAGCTTGGGCCACGGACAATGAAAAGGTGAAAAGTTGGCTAATTGACTCCATGGAATCCTCTCTCATGAACCGGTATATTCGTCTCCCTACAGCGAAAGATATTTGGGAAGCTGTAGAGAAAACCTTTTATGATGATTCTGATGAAACCCGAATCTTTGAGTTGAATAAAAAGTGTTTTGAAGCAAAGCAGACTGGAAGGCCCATTCCGACCTACTACAATGAGTTAGTGGCAATGTTCCAGGAGATTGATCAAAGGGTGGCCTCTCAACATGATAATGTTGCAGCTGTCGTTCAAGAAACTTCAGCAATGTCCCGGATGCGTGTTCACTTGTTTTTGAGTGGACTTGACCCAGAGTATGATCAGGTGCGTGGAGAAATCCTACGCAAGGAGCCTAAATTCTCCTTGGAGCAGAGCTATGCTTACATTCGCAAGGTGCAATCAGAGAAACAAGCAATGGGGCGTTCGGTACCTACCGAATCTTCTGTTATGGCCGTTCAACGCCGACCAGGTCCTCCTCCAGGCTTCTCAGGTCCTTCTCCACGCCGTCCTCATGAAAAACCAAACCCATACGCAAACAAAAAATGTGTTGTCTGTGGGGAAGTAGGTCATACCAAGGAGCGGTGCTATGAAGTGATTGGCTACCCTGATTGGTGGGACTTCACCAGGAAACCGCGAAAGAATCCGGGCAAGGCGGCTATTGCTACTATAGAGGAAGAGCATCTCGACAATGCCTCCGCTAATGTAGCGCAGTCAGGTATGAAGGGTAACGCTACTTTGAATAATACATGGATAATTGATACAGGTGCATCTGATCATATGACCAATGACCCTAGTCTTGTGAAAAACCTTAGACGTTCCTCTCAAAATATTGTCTCTACTGTTGATGGTACTCCAACTCCGGTCACCGGAGAAGATTCTATTGTTGTATTTGATACCTTAACCCTTGAATATGTCCTAGTTGTTCCCTCACTAGCTTATAATCTCCTATCTGTTGGTCAGATTATTTTAGCACTTGCATGTATTGTGACCTTCTATCCATCTTTCTATGTGTTTCAGGACATTCTGACTCGGCGGATTCTTGGTTATGGTGTTAGAAGGGGAAAATTATACTACCTGGATCTGACAGAGACTGGAGAAAACCAGAAGCATCTTTTGGGGCAAGCTAATCAGATTAATGGGGTAGAGAATGCAAAGGAAGCAGTATGGTTATGACATCGCCGTTTAGGTCATCTATCTTTTAGTTATCTTAAGAAGCTGCAACCTCATTTGTTTTCGGTTGTCAGTGATTTGGATTTCCATTGTGACATTTGTGAACTGGCCAAGAGCCACCGTATTTCATATTCACCAAGTCTTCATAAAAGTCATGTTCCTTTTATGAAAATTCACTCTGATGTCTGGGGTCCTGCAAAGATTCCTTCTCTTTCTGGAGCTCGGTATTTTGTAACGTTTATTGATGATTGCACTCGCATGACATGGGTGTCATTACTGAAGAATAAGTGTGATGTATTTGGAATGTTTATCGAATTTCACAAAATGGTGGCAACTCAGTATCAACAATCCATCCGAGTGTTTCAGTCTGACAATGGTGGAGAGTTTGTGAATGGCCCTATGATTGAGTTTTGCCGGTCACATGGAATTCGTCATCAAACCTCCAATTCTTACACTCCTCAACAGAATGGGTTAGCAGAACGGAAGAACAGGCAGTTGATGGAAGTTGTTCGTGCTTCCTTATTTGGCATGAATGTTCCTCAGTCCTATTGGGGAGAAGCAGTAAAATCTGCAGCATATCTTATCAACCGTACTCCTTCACGGGTGATTGAGTTTCAGAATCCTCATCAGAAGCTTCATACATTTTTGACCATCCCTTCTATGCCTAATTTGGAGCCCCGGGTGTTTGGGTGCACAGCCTATGTTCATATTCCCAAGCCTCTACGCAACAAGCTTGATACCCGTGCCCGTAAGTGTATCTTTGTTGGTTATGCTGACTTCCAGAAGGGTTATCGATGTTATGATCCCCTTACTGGCACTTTACATGTCTCTCTTGATGTTGCTTTTCGTGAATCCGAGCCTTATTACTCAGGGGGAGCTTCTCAGTTTTCCCTTCAGGGGGAGAGAGGTTGTGAAGGGAATCCTCGTTCTATTATTGATTTTGATGTCTTTGAAGACTTGGAAAATTTGGAGGATACATTTGAGGGTAGAAAAAATTTGGAAACAGAAAATGCAGTTGCCGAACAGAGCATTGTAAATTCCGAAATAGACAATGCGACTGCCGAACGAAGTGTTGCGAATTCCGAAACAGAAAATGCGACTGCCGAACAGAGTGTTGTGAATTCCGAAACAGAAAATGTAACTGCCGAACAGAGTGTTGTGAATTCCGAGACAGAAGAGATGACTTTTCTGGATAGTTTGAATCAAAATCAAGACGTATCTGACGTTCACACACAAGATATTCCCCCTTCTACATCACCAACTGAAGATCCCGGTCAGAATGATCCTCCTCAGGTATCCCTAAACTTTAATGAATCTTCTGGGTTAGAAAGTGTCGAACCTAGGAAATCACAAAGGATTACCAAAGGAATTCCTAAGAAACAATATGAACCAGATATCAAAGCCAAAGCTAAATACCCTATAGCTAATTTTATGTCTAACCATAGGATTTCTAGGTCACATGCACTTGTTATTGATCAATTATCTACTGTATCTATTCCTAGTAACGTGCAGGATGCATTGACGGATCCAAAATGGACAAAGGAGATGAATGAAGAATTGGAAGCTCTTCAAAAGAATGCAACATGGGAACTAGTACCTATGCCGGTTGGAAAGAAGACTGTAGGGTGTCGTTGGGTATTTACTGTGAAGCTTAATGCAGATGGAACTATTAATAGATACAAGGCGAGGTTGGTTGCCAAAGGATACACACAACGTTATGGGATTGATTATGAGGAGACTTTTGCACCTATGGCAAAGATCAATACTGTTCGGATTCTAATCTCACTTGCATCAAACAAAGATTGGCCCTTACACCAGTTTGATGTGAAGAATGCGTTTCTTAATGGGATTTTGGAAGAAGAAGTGTACATGGATGTGCCCCCAGGTGTTAAGAATTACCCAAGTGAAGTTGGCAAGGTGTGTAAATTGAAGAAGTCTTTGTATGGCCTGAAGCAATCTCCAAGAGCCTGGTTTGGGAGATTTTCAAAGTCCATGAGAGCCTTTGGGTATAGACAAAGCAATTCTGACCATACCTTGTTTATCAAGCGCAAGAATGGTAAGATTACAGCTCTTATTGTGTATGTTGATGACATGATTGTTACAGGGGATGATCCGAAAGAGATGAATGAGTTTCAAAAGTATCTGTCAAAGGAGTTTGAAATGAAGGATCTGGGGCAACTGAAGTATTTTTTGGGTATTGAAGTTGCGAGGTCTAAGAAGGGAATATCACTGTCACAGAGGAAGTATGTTCTTGACTTACTTACTGAAACGGGGATGCTGGACTGCAGTCCAATTGAGACACCCATTGAGATGAATCACAGACTTGCCATTTATCCTGATCAAATTCCAACTGATAAAGGAAGGTATCAACATCTTGTAGGAAGGTTGATTTATCTTTCACATACTAGACCTGATATTGCTTATGCTGTGAGTGTTGTCAGTCAGTTTATGCATTGTCCTAGTGAAGAACATATGGATGCAGTTTTTCAGATTTTGAGGTATCTGAAGATGGCGCTAGGTAAAGGATTACTGTTTGAGAAAAAGGATGAATTGGAAGTTGGGGCATACACAGATGCAGATTGGGCTGGTGATAAAACTGACAGGCGTTCTACATCTGGGTACTTCACTTTTGTAGGAGGGAACCTTGTCACTTGGCGTAGCAAGAAACAGAAAGTTGTGGCCAGATCAAGTGCAGAAGCTGAATTTCGAGGTATGGCACATGGAGTCTGTGAAATGTTATGGATTCGTAATGTCCTGAAAGATCTAGGTTACAAGCTTAGACAACCTATGGATTTGCATTGTGATAATAAAGCTGCAATTGAGATTGCACATAATCCAGTTCAGCATGATAGGACAAAGCATGTGGAGGTTGACCGTCATTTTATTAAAGAAAATCTTGACAGAAAGGTTATTCGTTTTCCATTTGTAAACTCAGAAGAGCAGTTAGCTGATGTTCTTACTAAAGGAGTGTCCAGGAAGATATTTGACAGCTCAGTTGACAAGTTGGGCATGATAGATATCTATGCACCAACTTGAGGGGGAGTGTAGAATAGCTGTAAATCTTATGTAATTATGATTCTTATTTATTTAGGTTATCATGTAATTATAGGAATGATTGTTTCCTATTAGGATTAGACTACTCCTCTTGTCCTTGTATATATACCCCTTTGTGGGATGAATAGTATTATTATTGAAAACCCTAAAATCAAAGTATTCTTTTCTACTTAATTTGGTCAAAATCTACTTCTGCTTCTTCACCGTCATTTATTGTTACTAAAAATTGCTCACAATCTATAACTCTATAGTGGATGACTACCCGCCTAGAATTGGGTACATAGTTTCTGAAAATAATAAATTTTCTTATTAATTGACTTTTTAAGTTTTGACTTTTTTTATCCCTGATAATTAGAAAGATATTGACAGAATTCATGTCACGCCCTGTTTTTCAAGCACGAATAATAAACGTATACAAAATATACAGGGCGTGATGAAACAGACATCAGCACTAAATACCTGTAACATTTTCTGCTCAAAACAAGTACATGATAATGTCTAGAACCCACAATGTCAATACAGACTCGTTCTTTAGAGTCATATATTACATTACATATAAGTTACGAATTAAGTTGCGTTAACAAATTAATAAGTAAACGCTCCCTCGGAACTTACTAAGAAACGGAAGCCTAAATAAAGTCAAGCAACAAAATTAGCTTTCGCACACCTACAGTTATGACCACACGATTCCTACTTTAGCCTCGATTTCCCTGACCTGCAGGATCAACCCCTACACTATTGAATAGTGCACCCGGTTGCAACAACAAACCCGGTAAGCTTTTGACAGCTTGTATGAGTAAACTCCAACAGACAAAATAGAAGACCATAATAATGAAATTAAACAAATCACACAAAATAGTAACCCCTGCATATGATTTAGTTCAGGTGATTACATGAAGACAAACAAGAAGATAATCCATGCGTATGATTTAGTTCAGGAGATTATATGCAATTAAAATAATACAGAAAAAAGGTAATCCCTGCGTATGATTTAGTTCAGGAGATTATGTGGAAATGAAAATGCTTAAATAACACATAACATAACATCACCCAACATTATATTTTAAACACTAAATGAAATATGAATCACTATAAGACTCATTGAAATCATCAATAGCATCATAACCAATCAGTAATATTAATCATAATCACCTCTTTGGTTATCACCACCTTGGTTATCACCACTTTGGTTATATACAAAACCACACTAGTAGAAAATCGAAATTAGATAATGGTTCCGCACCGTTGTCTGAAAAAATATATTTTCGTTGTCTAAGTGGGTGTTGTCTTTTTACGCTTCACTCCACAATGGTACTTCACCGATGTTGAACATAATAAAATACAACGGCTTTTAGTCAGAAATCATTGTAGATATACTCAGCACATACCGTTAGCACTAAATGCACCGTTGTGTATGTAATTATTCAATAACGGTTTTCGCTTAGATAGCGATGAGGTGATATAATTTACACATCACTTTTGGCCTTCAACAACTTTCACACACAACAATTGTTACCAAAAAATGTTGGCTTGAAGGATTGTATACATCGGTTTTTAGTTGAAAAATATTTTCCAACTTCATTACACAACAGTTTTTCGTCAAAAACGTTGGCGTTGAGAAACTGTTACATCAGTTTCTAAATTGATTACGTTGCTGGTGATGATGAAGATGGTAAATTATAGCGATTTCTAGAATAAATCCATTGTCTACTAGCCAGAGTCGACGATTTTTTTCAACCGTGCACAAGTGCATGCATTCATGAAATTGAAATGAAATTGCAATATGTTAATAGAGAACTACTTCAAGTAATCACATTTACAATGCTTTTGCAACTGACTTGAGTAAACTTTGCAAATGTAAAAGAAACAAATATATATTGGTTGTCATATAAAGGTACTTAGCTGTCATATGATGGAAAAGGTAGTTTTGCTACAAAATAAAGAAGCTTCACTAGGTACATAGTTAAAGCATAGAGCTAAAGACCCACATTGCAAAAATTCTCACACAACTGAAGAGCTAAAACTACCGAACCTACATGGGCAAACCTGCAAGACACAGATACAAATCTCAATAAACCTTATTTTAAACTTAAGGTAATAGATGCAGTGGGGAATGAAACACCTAATAAGCCCTCTGCATACCTTTGGTACATACATTCTTGCTGGCTTGGTTTTGTGACAAAAAGAACATGAAGCTACAAACTCACTCCATCAGAACATACCTGAAAATGTAAGACAGCACAATGAGAATGACAGTTGCTACATGATGCCTACATCATGCCCCATTGAAACTTCAAAGTCGGAACGCCTTGCTTCCCAGTATATCAAAGAAAATATGGAGTTTGTGTAAAATCCAACACAATACATATATACCCCCTTCAATTTCAACCTGAAATTCATAAGTCATTTTATAGACTTTGACAAACTCAGATTTTAAAATAGGGAAAATTTCACAAACAGTACACCAAGTAAAGGCCACTAATAATTCTTATACATAAAGTTTCAAACCAATCATTTCGGTACACGAAATCTGAAACTCAACCCACTATCAGTACACGACGCCAATGACGCCGTTAATTTGACACTAAAATGTCTATTATGCCCTCAATTCTTTCTTTTTTTTTTATAATTTTTTTTTCTATTCTTTTTTTTTTCCTTCGTTTTTATCTCTTTCTTTCTAATTTTTCTTCATCCAATGAATCGTGCCGTTGCAGTACATAGCTCCTTCCCTGCTCTTGCTATCCAAGGGCATCTCAAGGTCCCTGGAGGCGTAAGGCGTCTCGAGAAGCCTCCAAGATTGAGTCTCAGACGAATAAACGTCCACCTGGTGCACCCAATTGTGCTTGCGGGTAGTACTAAGGCAGACCACCTTGTAATGAGGCGATTTGGAAGGGTCAAAAGCCAGATCATATCGCACAAATTATGTGCTTTTCCCAGCCCTCAGAGGCGAAAGAGCCAAGAATTGGTTGGAGGTGGGATTGACAACATTGATAGAATGATATTGTGATGTGGGATTGCCAAAATAGATGGAATGATGATGTCTTCTTTTGTGTGTAGAAAATGGAATGCACATAAAGAGGCCATTGCAGGACTGAAGAATCTTCAACCCAAACCCATTTCGATCGCCTTAGACAAAACTATTAAAGATGTTGAGACTTTTGAAGGGGTTGATAGAGCGTTGATGGTTACCAGGGTGAAGGTCATGGACGAAATGACGAGGTGGGAAAGACCCAGATGGGTTTTTATGAAGAGAAATGAAGGTGAAGTCTTGGGTTGTGTGGGAGAAGAAAGTAGAGACTTTGGGGTTCGGGTTGTGGAGGGTGTGGCGGTGACGGAACTCGGGGTTTGACGGAACTCCGAGCTCACCCACTTCAACCCAACCTCACCAGACCTGAAAGAAAGAGATAAAAACGAAGGAAAAAAAAAGACTAGAAAAAAAAAATTATTAAAAAAAAAAAAATTGAGGACATAATAGACATTTTTGTGTCAAATTAACGGCGTCATTGACGTCGTGTACTGATAGTGAGTCAAGTTTCAGATTTCATGTACCGAAATGATTTGTTTGAAACTTTATGTATAAGAATTATTAGTGACCTTTACTTGGTGTACTATTTGAGAAATTTTCCCTTTAAAATATTATTCAAATTATCGTCCAATAAAATAGTGTCAATTGAATCATATGTGAATGCCTGAAGTAAACACACAAAGATGGGCCCCATCGGTACTCCCAGGTACTATGCCATGGGCCGGGTTCACGACCCACCATGGCGGGCCTCACATGGGATGCCACCCCGGGCACCCAGGGCCTGGGGCAAGGCCAGCACAGCCCAACTATTTACACAACAAGAGGGCTGACATGGCATCAGAAGAACAACCTGTGTCCCACATCGAGGATAGGGGAGACTCCTTTCCCATGGTTGAGTATAAAGACATTAGCACAATCACCTTTTACGGGTAATAACTCCTTTGTCCACTATTTACTTGATACACATCTATTAGTTTCTCACTCAGGCATCGAAGAGGTGTAAACCGTCCGGTACGGTTTACCCCTCTAACGTTGTGTTCTTGATACAGGATTTAGGAGTTGGATCGGTACCCCAGACGGTATAGCATTCTGTGTGAGGTACCCGGAGAAAGCCACCAGAAACATTGGCGCGCCAGATAGGGGTGAACCATGAATGGGCCATAAGTGGCAGGAGAGGGTAGAAGTGTCGCCCGAGCACTGATATTCTCTCCGGGAACTTTGTCAGCAAAAGCGCCAAGTGTTCAAGGAGAAATGCATGGTCTCGGATCCTTGGACCCGATAGTCCCGGATCAAGTGACTCCGGTATAGGAGTTGGAGTCTATGCGAGCTGAGATCGCAGCCTTCAGGGAACAATCCAGGATCGATCGGGAACAACAGAGTACCGATAGGGAAACAAACCGCCTTACGCAACAGAGAATGCAGGATTTGGAAGATGAAAACACAGCGCTGGCCCGAGCACTGGACAGGAGGCACCAGCACAACGAGGTACGTACTCACCCAGGCCCTGGCTAGAGCATCCCAGCTAGCAGCAGGCATGAACACTGCCCCGATAACAGGAGACCCCAGCACCTTCTAAGGAGGGCGGTCAATGGATAATCCAGATACCGGTAGACTTATTCCCGGAAAACTTGAGGCATTTGCCACCACCACCGTTACCACAGCCAGTTCACAATATCCCACCGGTAACCGATGCAAACACTGCATTACTTGTGCAAATGAGCAACTCTTTGCATGCCCTGCAGGCAAGGGTACAGGCCACAGAAAAATAGAGACACCTGGAGAGCTATGACCACTTACGAGGACCGCCCGGGCCCTTTCACCCAACAGGTTAGAGGAGCCATTCGAGCGAATACATCGAAACCACTGAAGATTGACTACACGGGAATTGGAGACCCCTACCAGCATCTACAGGCTTTCCGATGGCAAACAAGCGCCAAGGGATATACGGACGAAGTGTGTTGTAATATGTTCCAGGAGACCTTGTCAGGGGAGGCTTTGAGTTGGTTCTACGAACTGCCGGTTGGTTCTGTAGGGAATTTTAAGGAGTTAGCTGACAAGTTTGTAGCTCGATTCATCTTACGCACTGATGGGATACACACACCAAAGGGCCTGTTAAAGGTCCAGCAGGGAGAAGATGAAACTTTGAAGTCTTTTGTAAATCGATGGCAGGCGACTACCGCTAAATGCCGGGACCTTAATAAGGAACTGGCTGAGCTGGCTTTCAGGAGGGGCTTAAGACGCGGAGAATTTCTCTACAGGATCAACCATAATCCTCCAGCTAACTACGACGAGCTGATGGCCACTGCCATCAAACACGCCCAGGCCGAATTTGAAAAGTACAGGGACACCCCCAGACCAGAGCTAAGATTTTCCACACCGGCCTCGACGGTCAGGGATGAGCCACGAAAAAGAGAGTGGGTCCATAGTCATGATAGGTCACCCCATACCTCGAACAAAAGAAGCAAAGAGTCCTCGTCCAGGTCTAACAGTTACGGAACCACTCACCCTCACAGGGAGCCAAGGGTACAGCAGGCCCCGCTGACACCACCACCCCGGTATGAGGTGTTCACAATCCTGAACACTTCATACGAGACTATTTGAAACGAAAACAAGGATGAGATACCGGGACCACCCCCAAGGAAGTTCCCAAAGAGTAAACTTACCCAGCAGGATACCGGAAAATTCTGCACTTATCATGAGGATGCTAGACACAATACCAATCTCTGCGTTGCTTTAAAAAATACAATCGAGTCCCTTATCCAGAGGGGCAAGCTTCAACGATACCTACCTGCTAAGGAGATAGGAGCTGTAGACGTGTACGGCCAGATCTTCACGATCCACGGTGGGGGCCCGAAAGAGTTGCCTCCCCAGAGGAAGAAACGAAATTCTAGTTTCGGTCGTCCCGAAGTTTTCAACTTCCACAAGGCCCCGCAGCAAGACGGTGGCACCTGATGGACATCGGTGACATTCCTGCAGGAGGAGGAAGCCGATCTGAAGATGCCCTATGATGATCCCTTCCTAATCACGCTCCAAATGGACCATTATATAATGTCCCGGGTGCTCGTGGACACCGGGGCCTCAGTTAGCGTATTATTTCGCGATGCATACAAAGCTTTGAACAGAGGAAGAGCCAAGCTGTCACAAGATAATGAGCCCCTCATTAGTTTTTCAGGAGATATCGTCCAACCACTAGGATCAGATTACCTATCGATCACGATATGCGAAAGTCCGAATTGTTCAACCATCAAAACAGAGTTCATCGTAGTGGACTGCGTCTCGTCCTATAATGCTATCCTGGGCCGGCCGGCACTCTGGCGTCTGAAAACCTTCATTGCAGGTCACATGCTGATGATGAAAGTGCCAACCCCGGCCGGCACTGCTACGATCCGGGGTGATCAGGCCGCTGCGAGGAAATGCTATTCTTTGACTGTATCTCGCGGTAAGGGAAAGTCTAAAATGTTGCACGTAGCTACTAACCCTCTGATGGACAGGTATGAGATCCCAGAGACGATACCGATCCCGACGAAGAACGGCCCGGTGCCGTAGAAGACATTGAAGAGGTGGTGCTATCAGAGCAGTTCCCGAACAGGACTGTTAAGATTGGTACAAGGCTGTTTCCGGTTGTCAGGGAAGGGTTGATCTCGTTTCTCCGCTCTAACACATCTGCATTCGCCTGGTCATATGAGGACATGCCCGGTATACCGACGGAGATAGCCACGCATAATCTTAGTATTGTTCCTTACTCGACACCTGTAAGACAAAAACGACGGGCCTTCACACACGATAAGTACCGGGCTATCCAGGTTGAAGTAAAGAAGTTGATGGCCATCAACTTTGTCAGGGAAGTAACATACCCCCGGTGGTTAGCCAACGTGGTCATGGTACCAAAGAAATCTCCAGGATCATGGCGCATGTGTGTGGACTACACAAACCTCAACCGGGCATGCCCTAAGGATAGCTTCCCGCTCCCGCGAATTGACCAATTAATCGACTCCACTGCTGGGTACCGGTTACTCAGTTTCATGGATGCGTTCAGTGGGTACAACCAAATTCGAATGAACCCGGCAGACGAGGAGCACACTGCCTTTACCACAGACAAAGGTCTCTATTGCTACCAGGTCATGCCTTTTGGGTTAAAGAATGCAGGTGCCACTTATCAGCGACTTGTCAACTCCATGTTTGAGGAAGTTATCGGTACTATCATGGAGGTATACATGGACGACATGATGGTAAAAAGTTCAGAGAATTACCTCCTACATTTTTACCCAAATACCGAGGGCAGAAAACGACAAGGCAGACGCCCTTGCTAAGCTTGCATCAACTTCTCCAAGTCCTACCTATGGGGCCGCTAAGGTCGAAATACTCGAAAGACCTAGCACTTCTAAAGCGGTGTCAGAAATATTTACGGTGGATCACACAGCTTCATGGATGGACCCAATTTTGAAATACATGGTCGACGGCCTAGCACCGGACGATAAGGTCGAGGCCAGAAGACTACAGTTAAGGTCAGCTCGATACACGATCATGAATGGCAAATTGTACAGAAGAGGTCACTGCTTTCCCAACTTGAAGTGTGTAACACCGGAGGAAGGTCACAAAATAATGAAGGACATTCACGCCGGTGTATGCGGTAACCATGCCGGAGCCCGATCTCTTGCACACAAGACCCTAAGGGCAGGATATTTCTGGCCAACCATGTCGGCCCTGGCCCAAACAATATCCAGTTCTTGCCACAAATGCCAAATGTATGCAAATATCCCAAGGGCACCGCCCATCGTCCTCTCCATCCTCCTTGCACCATGGCCGTTCTGTCAGTGGGGTTTGGACTTGATTGGTAAACTTCCCACAGCAGTGGGACAGTTCAAATACGCCATTGTCGCTGTGGACTACCAAACAAAGTGGGTGGAGGCAGAACCTCTCGTCGCCATCACCACTGAAAAGGTCAAAAGCTTCCTATGGAAGAACATCTACTGCAGGTTTGGAGTCCCGGACACCATAGTCACGGACAATGGTACCCAGTTTGACAATGATGAGTTGAGGGCTTACACAGAGAACCTGGGCACTAAGATCCTCTATGCTTCCCCGCTCACCCCCAGACCAACGGTTAGGTCGAAGCTGTCAACAAGATAATCAAGAAAATACTGAAAAAGAAGCTTGACTAATCCAAGGGTCTTTGGGCTGCTAAACTCCCGGAGGTGTTGTGGGCTATCAGGACCACGGCAACGGAGGCCACCGGAGAGACCCCTTTCTGCATGGCTTTCGGATCAGAAGCAGTACTCCCTATTGAAACACAAATCCAGAGTCCCCGGATCGAATACTTCGATGCGGGTACCAACTCAGAAGGCCTACACCTCGATGCTGATTTACTCGAGGAACGAAGGGATGTGGCACCCATGCATAACTTGGCAAACAAGCGGAGGATAGCTCGTTATTACGATGCCAAGGTACAATCCCGGACACTGAAGTTGGGGGACTGGGTCATGAAGCAAGTCTACCCAGAACCCCGGGGACTGGATCCATCCTGGACAGGCCCTTACGAGATCATTGAAGAGGTAGGCCCCGCAACCTTTTTCAGCCGGGACATGAACGGGGTCGTTTCCAGGCATCCATGGAATACCCAGCGCCTGCGGTACTATTACAAGTAGCTCCGGGAGCATCTTGTCCTAGCTTTTGCTTTTTGACCATACAGCTATGGCAAGCTACCCATCGGGTACTCATTCTGTATTTAACCACCATGTGGTATTTGAATGGAAAAATGAATTATTCAGACCATTTCTAGCATTTTTTTTACCTACCCCGGACATTCCCAGACATAGCTATTGTCAGTTACTCTATTCCGGTAATAAGTGATGCAAACAAATGTTCAAGGTACGAAATCCTAGAAATTTTAATTCCTTTCCAATTCCCATTCAAATTCAAGAAGTTTCCATTCACAAAAAGCCTGGACTACCAGACACAGGAATTAGACAATTGTTCAAACGGATAATTTCCAAAAAAAAATTAAAAATTATTTACTACTGCTCGCCACCGGCACCAGATTTGGCCGCCGCCTCCCGATTTTTCTTCTTTTTCTCTAGAAGACCCCGCCTGAATTTAGCTTCATCCAGGTACCCTACCGCCACCCACTCCTTGAACTTCATGATGACAGCCTTATCTTGAGCAGTAGTTAGCATAGCAATGAGCTCTTGGGAGGACTTGTACTCCTTCACGGCCTCGTGCTTCTCCACGGGAAGGCGATCCTCCAGGTAGTCTGCCTTCTCCTTCCATGACACGGTATACTCTGCAGCTTTTTTCTCAGAGTCCCGAGCGCTTTGCACCTCTTCCCGCGCCTCAGAGACTTCACCCTCAAGCTCCACGATTTGCTGCTTAGCCGCGGCCATCTCACCCTTCAATGAGTCCCGCTCCTTCTCCAGCTTGGCCTTCTCGCCATGCAGATACTTCACCTGCCTGGAGATATTGCTAACCTCCTCCTTCAGATGAGTATCTTCCTCGCTGGCGTCAATCGCGTACACAATGAAGAGTGCCTGCAAACACACCAATTAAAATATATATACAATAATAATCGGTTGCAAGGGTGAAGCAAAACCATACCCGCATCATGGATTCCCGGGCGAGACGGCGATTCTCTTTGGGCGTATTGTCCTTGGCCCGCACCCGGTCGAGGTCAATGTCCTTCAAGTCACTAAGCATGGACCGCACGAACTTTTCATCGGCAACCCCGTACTCACTCAACAGCTGCTTGATAGGCTTCTTGGGGATTACCGGAATGGCAGGAGACAACAGGCCAAGCGAAGGAGACGACTCTGGTCCCGGGTGATCTTTCTTCTGCCTCTTCGCACCGAATCCCTGATCATCCCGGCCGGTATACGTCACCTCCTGCTTATCACTTCGGTGCCGGTGCCTATGGGATCTTTTCTTCTCACCGGGAAGCAATGCCTCATCGCTCCCAGTGGAACGAGAGGAAATAGACAAGGGGGCCGGTACCTTTCCCGTCCCGGTATCATCTATCGTGATGACGTCGGCAACAGAGGGCTGCACGACTTGGGTCACGGGAGCGTCAGGATCAGGTTCCCCATATCCCTCATCGGTGATCTCCAGTAGGGTCTCTTCAACGGACCGACCCGTACCTTTCGACCCTAGGTCGACATCGATGTGAAGGGCGTCTTCTCCCTGGCCCATTAGCATATCCATCAACTGAGCATCATCCATTCTGTCCTCCTCTTTGCCTTTCCGGGGTTTCCTCTTCGGCGCTTTCACTGCAATCAGTTCCAAGGTTAGTCAAAGGTAAAAAGGACGAGTGACGTGCAAAAAAAAAAAAAAAGAATATTTTAAAGCCTTACCGGGGAGCCATCCTAGCCCTAGCCTATAAAGTATAGAATGCCGGATGAATCTATAAGAGCTCCTCTCTTTCTCTGTCCAAACGGCATATACCCGGGCTATCCTCTTCCTTTCTACCTCAGATAAAGTATAGGCCTGATCCCCGATAGCTTGGAAGGTACCGGTCAGCTGCTACTTCTTATTTTTAATTTGCCACCGCCCCCCAGCTAGGAATACTTTGTTCCTCCACCTTTTGCTCATCGAGGAAGGCATGTCGGTAACTAGTGGTTCGTAATCCTTAGCGGCAAATGTAACCGTACTCGCACAGGACAGCTTCCTTGAGTACAGGACCCTGTGTACCGTGCGGAATTCATTTATGGAAGGCCACCCTTGTTGGCACAAGTCCCACATGGCCATCATACTGTATATTTGACGAATAGCATTCGGGGTCAACTGCCCCGGTGACAGGTTCAGCATCCGCAACAGATACTGTAGGCACCGGGGTAGCGGTAGCGATAACCCTTGGTGGAACTGATTCTCGTGCAGCGCCACCCACCCCGGGGCAGGATTCGCGGCCATCTCTCCATCCCTGAGAGGCCTAAACTCCACCGCGTCCGGTATTCCCCACTTCAGTCGCATGGCGATGATCTCCTTCATTGTCATACTTCTCCCGGGTTCGTCGCATACGGTCCCGTCCGCAAGTGTATACCTAGGCTTCAGTATGCCCTCGGGAATTGCCACCGTGACTACCGGGGCCTCCGCAGATCCACCCTCGCTCTCACCCTCGTCGAACTCCTCACTGCTCTCCGAAACACCTCAGTCGAGGATCCCGTGTTCTCTGCTAATTGATCTACTCGGCCTAAGTACCGATCGATATCCACTTCAGCTTGCCTGGCAGAAGACTGGTACGACGATCCCTTATCCCCACCCCTGGTTTCTGATTCCATCCTAACTACGATACCGGGGACCTCAAATCTCGCTATATCTGGAATCAGAAGCACAAGGGTTAGCCTAACCAAAACCCCAGAAATTCCCAGAAATTCAAAACAAAACCCAGACCATTTTGAAGCGCAGATTACTCCCTACTTCAAGCAAAACCCAGAAATTCAAAACAAAACCCAGAGAATGGAACAAACCCAAAAATCTAAAGCAAGAAGTTAACCCACACTAGTATTGTTCGTGTTCTTTCTTTACGCAAACAACACAGAGGGGCAAACCCACAACAGAAAACATCCATGGCAGAAGCAGAAACAAGAGACCTAGCAAAATCATACAAACAAGGCGAGAGATCTAACCTCTTCTTCAGCAGACAATCGATCGATCACTCCGCAAGCATGCACACTTCTCCCTTGGCTCTCCCTTTTCCCCGCTGCAAATCTTTAAAGTTTTCTGAGTTTTTTTGCGAATGTGGGGGAAAACAATCAGTTTCCCTCTTAAATTCAATCTCCAAAGCATCAGGGCCGTCGAAACCGAAAAGCCCTCAACCATAGGATCGCTACACGTGTCCCACGCCTCTCCCCATTTCTCGAGATTGGCAGATGAGAGGACAGGCATTTATTGCACAACCCAGTCTGTTCCACGTGGGCGACATGCACCGCCTACCCCATCGGGTATCAGAGCCGAGTCCTCTCTCCACCCCATTGGGTACCGGAGGCTCAAATTCTCTACCCCATCGGGTATCAGAGCCGAGTCCCCTCTCCACCCCATTGGGTACCGGAGGCTCAAATTCTCTACCCCATCGGGTATCAGAGCCGAGTCCCCTCCCCACCCCATTGGGTACCGGAGGCTCAAATTCTCTACCCCATCGGGTATCAGAGCCGAGTTCTCTCCCCACCCCATTGGGTACCGGAGGCTCAAATTCTCTACCCCATCGGGTATCAGAGCTGAGTTATCTCCCTACCCCATTGGGTACCGGAGGCTCAAACTCTCTACCCCATCGGGTATCAGAGCAGAGTTCTCTCTCTACCCCATTGGGTACCGGAGGCTCAAACTTTCTACCCCATTGGGTATCAGAGCCGAGTTCTCTCCCTACCCCATTGGGTACCGAAGGCTCAAATTCTCTACCCCATCGGGTCTCCCTACCCCATTGGGTACCAAAGGCTCAAATTCTCTACCCCATCGGGTCTCCCTACCCCATTGGGTACCAAAGGCTCAAATTCTCTACCCCATCGGGTATCAGAGCCGAGTCCTCTCTCCACCCCATTGGGTACCGGAGGCTCAAATTTTCTACCCCATCGGGTATCAGAGCCGAGTTCTCTCCCTATCCCATTGGGTAGCGGAGGCTCAAATTTTCTACCCCATCGGGTATCAGAGCTGAGTTCTTTCTCTACCCCATTGGGTACCGGAGGCTCAAACTCTCTACCCCATCGGGTATCAGAGCCAAGTTCTCTCCCTACCCCATTGGGTACCGGAGGCTCAAGTTATACCCCATCGGGTATCAGAGCCAAGTCCTCTCTCTACCCCATCTGGTACCGGAGACTCAACCCTCATCCTGTCCCAGGGCGTAGATGACCTACCTACAGCGTAGCCCGCTCAAGATTTCTCTTATGCGGGAACTTGGGGGACTGCCTATAGGCACACTAGTGCCAAACCTTGAGACAAAATAATAATAAGTCCCCACCCAAGAAACATCTTGAACGGGAACTTGGGGGACTTGTACATACTGGGGAGTCTCAACTAAGTTTGGCACTATCGGCTGGGCCCCATCGGTACTCCCAAGTACTATGCCATGGGCCGGGTTCACGACCCACCATGGCGGGCCTCACATGGGATGCCACCCCGGGCACCCAGGGCCCGGGGCAAGGCCAGCACAGCCCATCTATTTACACAACAAGAGGGCTGACATGGCATCAGAAGAACAACCTGTGTCCCACATCGAGGATAGGGGAGACTCATTTCCCATGCTTGAGTATAAAGACATTAGCACAACCACCTTTTACGGGTAATAACTCCTTTGTCCACTATTTACTTGATACACATCTATTAGTTTCTCACTCAGGCATCGGAGAGGTGTAGGAGTTGGATCGGTACCCCAGACGGTATAGCATTATGTGTGAGGTACCCGGAGAAAACCACCAGAAACAGATGCACAACCAATATTCGATGTATAAAATTAAATCTTACTTTGTCTTCTGGTCAGGCCAAACCTGATCTCTTGGTCCTACCCAAAAGTACTTTGTATTAGTAAACCAAGTCTCATTGTAAGTTACAGAAAGCCAAAATCTCTGCTGATGCACTTCCATGCAGATTCCTTGAATTTTATAATCTTCCTCTTTTGATCTTATACCAGCCAAGCTCTTCATTTATTGATCTTATACCAGTCAAGCTACTTCTCAAAGTCATATAAAGTTGACTGCTTTGATCATGCATATCAACTACTACAGTCCCAACAGAAACCCATCAAACAACCTTGCATTCCATCACTAAACACAAAATCACAATGATCTAACAATTTGAAGTAACAAAATTAACACATCTTAAATCACCAAAAAAAACAAAAAAAGAGCTGCTATAATAAAAAAACTGTCACGCCCCTGATTTTACACACAAGAAAATCGATATATAACCCCATAATTATACATGCGTGAACGTTCAGCCATCAATACCAAATACCTGGAAAACTTTTTCCCTTTATACCATATACATATTGATGCCCTAAACCCACTATGTCAATATTGACCCGCCCACAGAGTCATATATTACATAAGCTTACGAATTAAATTGTCAACAACAAAATAAAACGTAAAAGCTCCTCTACAATGGCAAAGCCAATCAAATTTGCTTCCTACCAACTCTGCTGCCAACAAGACACCTCAGCTTCAGCCACGATTTCCCTGACCTGCAAGATTAACCCCCTACACCGTTTGAATAGTGCACAGGGTTGTCACACAACAAACCGGTAAGCTTTTGCAAGCCCGTATGAGCAACTCAAAACAACTCACACCAAATCACTGGATAAAAGCCCGCACAAGTCACTCCCAACACGAGGAAAACCTTTCGACTCGAGGATAAGGAAAACATACCATGCTTCCCAAAACAATACTCTTTTCCAAAAGGAAAACACAAAAGTCACACCGTGACAAAATCATATAAATCGTTAACCGAACAATTCAAATATGATTAATCGATCCAACCTGGATAAAACACATGAGCACATCAATCATACCTATCGTTAACCTAACAATAGCATATGATTCACTAGTCCTCCCAGGACATTTAAAAGAAAGAATCCCCGAAACTCTCTTTTAAAAACACGTACTCATGAGCATCAGATAACTCCCCGCTACCCCCCATGATGTACCAACAACAAATCAGTCCAACCTAGACACAACATATCAACACAGATTCACCACGAAGCCACTAATACATGAATACATATGTGTGTATATATATATATAAATATCCCATAATATATATATATATATATGTACACACAGTCATTCACTCAGAAATGCCACTGATACATGAATACATATGTATATATATATATATATATCCCATAATATATATATATGTACACACAGTCATTCACTCAAAAATGTCACTAATACATGAATACACACTACTAAAAAAAACTTCAATTGCGATGGCAGTTTGCGAAGGCAAATAGTCATTTTGCCGTAGCAAATACTTTTCGCGACGGCAAATTCAGCATTTGCGACGGAAATGTTAGCGTTGCAATAGGTGGCATCACAAGATCCATTTGCGACGGTAAATTTCCATTGCAAAAGTATTCGCGACGGAAAACTGTTGCCGTCGTAATGGCTAAATTATTTGCGATGGGTACTTTGCCGTCGCAAAAAGATACTTCATTTAAAAAAAAAATGGGGTGAATTGGTTGCGACAGAAACTTTGCCGTCGCAAAAGAATATTTCATTTATTAAAAAAAAATGGTGTGAGTTGCACACCAAAGCCATTATCATCTACAACAGATATCAAAAATTAAAAAAATATTGCAAAGACCAGCCAAAGGTTGTTTAAAAACAAAGATCAGCCAAAGCAACCCATGCCAACACTACAGCACCTTCATTAGATATCGAAGAAATGGCCAAACTATCAACATTATCAAAAGCAAGGGCATTAAGTAAAAATTCTTCAGGTTTTGGAAAGTGTTAAATTAAATTCACTTGACAAAACCACATACTCATTACTAAGTAAGTAAACTTCCAGAATTCCCATCAAGCAGCTCACCATAACATACATGTCCCGCCCCTGCACCAAAAAACAGCTAAAGAACTCAATTTGAAGTTCATGTAAATGACAGAAATTCATATTCCATTTCATTGACCAAAAAGTACAAAATGACAATGTGTAATACTATTTATTCTGCTGGCTGAACTAATTGATATCAATGGCTTTAGTCAGGTTAACAATCTAAGGGTGAGGGGTAAAATCATGCCACTAACACTATTACTATTATTATTCTTTATCATTAAATACAATGCATAAGTTTGATTAAATGAGTGAACAACCAATAAAGCTTTTTCAAGAGTGTAACCTTTTAGAATCAAAATGAACAATGACTTATAAGTTAGCACTAATGAGATAATATCAAAATAACCAAGCAAAACAATGACAAGGATGAAGCACAACGAATCAAATGTACTTCAAAGTTCCAGTAGACTTCATATAAAAGAAGATATAACAGCATACATAAACTAAACCAACAATATAGGCACCTTCAGTTTAAAGTATGCCAAAGACGTCTTCTCCTATATCAACTCACCCAGCAAAAAAACTCAATGTAGTTTATAGTCAGTGCTTAAGAGTTAATAGTTCAAACATCACAACATATAGCCAGAAAATACACAAGTAATCAACGAACCATGGAAATATGAAATTGAAGAAAATTGTACCTCCTTGTCAACTTGATATGCAGAGGATATGTGGTCTGGATCCTGACATGCTGATGACACGTTCTCATTGTTTCCAAACTCTGATATTCCAGATTTCAACTGTTGTGTAATTTGATCCACCCGGGTCTTCTCAAATTGTCCCACCAAACGGGGCAGTAAGTTAGTAGGTTGATATTGAGAGAGTTTGTAGTAATATATTTTGTGACAAACTATTTCATTTAATTTCAAAAATGAAAACATAAAATACCTATAATATATAGAGGCTAGCAAAGTTCGGCTCATAATGAAACAAAATAACAAAAAAAAAAAATGTTACTTCAAAACAGAAATCTTTAAGTACGTTGGATCATATTTAATTCATATGTCATCATGTCCAAATCCCAGGAACCATGTTTTTATGGTACAACATCTATGCCTGCTTGGCCAGTGCATCCATCGTAGACTGATATTGGATTAACTTTGACCTCTGAAATCCCACCCATTTCTAGTTAAAGGCCTGGTTTAGGTTCTTCAGTGGGACTGCAACACAACGAAGCATTTTCTATTGCTGACAAAAACAACCTCCAGTAACTATACTTAACGTCTTAACCAGAGCTACAAAGCCCTGAATACAGAAACACACACATGCTTGCAAGGGCATGACATGTGTGTGGACACAGACAACTCCATTAAGTTATTCAACAATTAACCATAGAATGAGCATGCAGCCTAGCAGAATAAGAGATGTCTTGATTATATATGTTCTAGTAATCAGTTTTGAATGTATTATAAACTAAGATTATTACTTACAGATTTTATATCCACACACACACACATATTCTGAGTATTTCATTTCAAATGAATTACAAGCATAAGAACATCAAACTTACTTGCAATCTTGTCTTAACAACCCACAATGGATTTGTTGAAATGGCTGTTGCAGCCCCAACAGCAGCTATCATATTTTCACCAATTGAGAGTTTGCCACCATCCTCTACATTATGACAATACAGAATGTTTGAACCAACTACTAAATAGTCTCTAGATCTCATAAATAAACCACTATTATGTACTTCATACAAATTCAAAAATCACAAACACAAATTGAAACACATAATTCCAATACATTAGGTACTAAATCTAGGACTGTTAAAAATTGAAACTTAAATTGGTCTGCAATTTAGGGGGAAGCAGGTGCTTCAATCTCATTGTTTTTTTTTTTTTTTTTGGTATCAGGTAGAGAAGGTACTGTTTGATTGAGAATCTACAGTAAATTGGTTTTGCTGAATAAGGAACTAACATACGTAAGTAGTAAACTTTTTTTCACTTGCCTTGAATCATGCTTTTAACGCCTCTGTGTATGTTGTTATTGTTACACTAGGAAGAATGGGAATTGGTTGTATTTCTACCATCTCTCTTTAGGGTTATGGTACCTATACTTCTGTGCATAAAAATTCTTCTGTTGAATATAGTTAGTTTTGGTTTGTGTAGAAAGAGAACTCATAGGGGTAGCACTGAAAGCAGATCGATAAGAACCTGTTGATCCATATTAATTTTTCGTTATTAGTGTTTCTTTTAGTGAATGCCATGTATCATACTATTTGAGCTCCTTAGGTTGATAGTTATACATATCAGTCAACAGCGCTTTGGTTGAGATAATAGTTCAGTTTCTAATACCAAAGTTCATCATCTGCTTTGTATCCAATAAAGTTTTCATGCTTAATATATATCATACTCATTCAAGATCTCTTTAAGCTAAATTTAAGCTAGACCAATTCTATAGCCAGACAGCAAACAATTTCTATTGGTATTAGAGTACTATGACTTCCTATAACCATACGGACACAAATCATTGCCTAGAAGAGCTTTGCTGCTATAGCTACATCAGATGGGCACTTTGTTTATAAACTTGCACATAAACTCCTTTAGGTAACAATGAAATCCAACAGAAAAAGTAAGGACTGATGAAATATTGAACACAGTTGACAATGAAACAATTTAACATACCTGGTCTTGCGCTTTTCCTTTCAAGTCCAATTAAATACTTTACAGGTACCTAAACAAATGAAGTAAATGTCACCGTAGATCATTATCACCTATCTTACACAAAATACTGAAAGCTCCAAATCCTTGAGAAACAATTGAATAGCAGTATGGAGTACTCCGTGAAAATTGACGAAATTAAAACAGCATAACCCTGAGAAAACCAAAAGAAAATTTGAAAGAAAACCAAAACCAAAAAATCAAAAACCAAATCAATGGAAACTTAACCCCAAAATACCCTGTCACAATTAGGTAGTCTCACCTTTAGGTAATTCGCCAAAACTGAGTTGATTTTGATTTTAATTTTGTTCCTCTGTTTGAGTTATAATTAACCACTGCGGAATGGCCTTACTGAAACCTTGGTGGCTTCACTGTTCAAAGTAATTTGTGCATTTCAGACTCTCACTTTTGTGTTGCATTTTATTTTGTTTTATATTTGTTTGATTTAGGTGCAGAGCCGGTGAGATTGTAGTATGTTTAGGTTCTTCGGCTTTTGTTCCTGACTATGAGTTACTTATGTTGGATTTAGTAAGATCGACCACCATGGAGGGAAGCAGCAAAGGAGAATATATTGGTTACTGGTCAGCATATATATACATATATATATATATATTTCAAGAAGTAAAAGAGGATAGTAAGTATTGCTGGAAGCACCACAGTTGCAAGTGATGTTTTGTTTTATTTGGCTTCTTTGTGAAGAGATCATCCATGATCTTCCATGTCTTTTTTTTTTTCAGCTAAATTTGGTTTTGTGACTTTGATCATACTGCCACTTTTTCAGTTGAATAGAAAAGTCTACATTTTTAAAATATTTTGTACTACTGTTCTTGGAACTGCAGAATTGGGTTATTGAATCAATTGTTGCACTAGAAGGTCAAGGTACAATCCTTTTTTGTTATTTTCTTTTGGTCGTTTACCTCTTCTTCTTTTTTTTTTTTTCTTTTTTTTTTTTTTTTTTTTCGGCTGATTCTCTTTTGGCTTGGTTAATTATGGCTTTCATCTTTACAGATTATTATGGGCGAGGTTCCTTCATCACGCTCTCACACACCTAATGACGACCAGGTAGCTTAGCATTATACTTGCTTCCTTTGTTAGATAAAAGTCTAATAATTGATAGGAACCATTTTTCCAAATAAATTTTGTGACTTAATGTGGTTTACCATATAGGGACCTAACCCTATTCATGTACAAGAGGCAGAAAGGCAGAGTAGAAATAATCCTTCGGGAGAGACGAGACAATCAATGAGTTCTTCACTCTCTGTTTTATCACACTCTTCCCGACCCAATGAAGACTAGGTAGATTTCCATTCATTTCATTAGAGTAAAACAATTGATGGGAAAACTTTTATAATTGAATTTGTTCTCTTTTTTATATTAATGCGGTGTACGATGTAGGGACACGTTCAGCTTCATGCATTAGAGGGTGAAAGGCAGCGTAGAAATAATCGTCAAAGAGAGAGACGACAATTATTGAGTTCTTCGCAACAAGAGGAAAGTTTAGCCCGAAGACGTGCCAATTATCAAAGACTACAGCAAATGGAGGCCACAAGTGTATCAAATCAAGTGGAAGCAATGGCCGGTAACTTACTGAGTGCATGTTCTTAAACACAAACATCTTCAACGTATTGTATACGTGTTTTGCATAATTTTCTTTCTACTTTCATGAACAAAAATAATATTCTATATATGTAGGTTGGAAAAATTAACAGCTTTGATAGAAATATATTTTTTTTTTCAGGAAGAATTTTTTTTTTTGGTAATACTTTAAAGATGTAAAAGTAAAATGAGAATTGGAATTGGCCTACTCATTTCATTTCATAACCCCTTTATATAGGGAGAAAATTACAATGGAAAGAACAATTACAATGATGACATTAACTACTGATTGGTTCGTAATCCATGCTGATTGATGTTGATCGGTAATTGCTTGATTCCCTCTCCGTCAATCACTTTGATGAAGGCACACAATATGTTTTTCCTTTAACACTCCCCCTTGTGCCAAGTCAAAGACGAAATGGTGCATGAGTTGTTGCCTCACTAAAAACCTTGCCAAGTAACAATAAAAACCCTGTGGGATAAAAATACACCTTGGTCGAAGGAAAAGAGCACAACGCACCTTTTACATTTGAGTATGACATGTGTGTGTTAGGCTCCCCCTGACGTCTACACCTCCCCTTGATACTTACATTAATCTAGGGAGCTTGGAAAGTCTTCGCATTCCTATGCTTTTCACATATTTCTCAAATGTGTCCTTAGGCAATGATTTGGTGAACAAATCTGCCACATTCTCCTCAGACCTTATTTGATTCATTTGAATCTTGAGGAGAGTCTGTTGTTGCTGATTGTAGGACAACTTTGGCGATATGTGTTTTGTGTTATCACCCTTAATATAACCTAGCTTCATCTGTTCGATGCAAGCTGCATTGTGTTTGTAAATGCAAGTAGGCTCAAGTCAATCTGCGGTCCATCTGCGGTCCCTCTTGTTGGCTAGCTTCATCTGTTTTGCAGTTCTATCTGCGGTCCCTCTTGTCTCTCTGTAGGGAAAGAATAGTCTCAAGTCAATGGTTCCTTTTAGGTATCGAAAAATGTTCTTGATACCATTCTAATGACGCTGCGTTGGCGCTGAGCTAAATCTAGCTAACAAGTTCACTGAGAATGCAATGTCTGGTCGAGTAAATTTGGGCTAAGTACAATAATGCGCCTATTGCACTTAGATAGGGAATTTCAGCTCCCAACACTTGTTCGTCATCTTCCTTTGGACGAAATGGATCTTTCCTTGCATCCAAACTTCGACCGATCATGGGAGTGCTAGCAGGATGCGCTTTGTCCATGTTATATCGCCTGACTTTTGGACATACGCAGATTGGTGGATTAGTATTCCACAAACTCGGTGTTCTAGTTCAAAGCCTAGACAGACTCAAGTTTTCCCAAGATCCTTCATCTTAAATTCGGATTTCAAGTAGTTCGCGGTTTCTCTTATTTCATCAAGAGTACCTATTATGTTCATATCATCGACATATACAGCTACAATTGCAAATCCGGAACTTGTTTTCTTTATGAATACGTAGGGGCATACTTCATCGTTCTTATATCTCTTCCTAATCAAGTAGTCACTTAGACGGGTATACCACATCCGCCTGGATTGTTTTGATCCGTAAAGTGAGCGTTTCAACCTAGTTGCTAACGCACTCTGTGGTTTAGAGTCACTTGGCTTGGGTAATGTAAGGCCATTAGGCACTTTCTTATATATCTCTGAATCTATATCCCCATGGAGATATGCAGTAACCACATTTATGAGCTGCATTTCCAGTCATTTGGAAACTACTAAGCTAACTAAGTAGCGGAACATTATAACGTCCATTTTGGGAGAGAATGTCTCCTCGTAGTCAATTCCAGGGCGTTGTGAGAAACCTTGCGCCACAAGGCGAGCCTTATACCTTAGGACTTCATTCTTCTCATTACACTTTCTGACAAAAGTCCATTTATGTCCTACAGGCTTTACACTTGGTGGGGTTAGCACTACCGGACCAAATACCGGTCTCTTTGTTAGACACTATACCACAAAGTTAAACAGACGACAGTTCATTAACTGTCGTCTGAATGAAAAAGTTGTTGTTGTCTAGTAGCCTGTCGTCTGATTGACCTTATTCAGACGACAGTTAAAAACCATTGTCTGTTCAAAATTCACACAACATATATAGCTAAGTATGTGTCATCTGAATATTTCCAAATTAAAATAATTAGGTTTAACTATTGTCTGTTACAAACTCACATAACTGTTGAGAAAAGTTATATTACATCAACAGTTTTAGGAAAACTGTGTTGTGTGTGATGAATCTCAGACAACAGCAACACAACTATATGATGTCTGAAATGAATTTCACACCACACAGTTATAATGACACTGTTGTCTGAAATGAATATCCAACAACCGTCATTGTTGTTTTAGTTGTGTCTTATGCAAATAAAACATCAGAAGATTTAGGAATCTATCATCTGATAGGAACTCAGACAACAGTTAGGAATCTGTATGTGTTGTAGGATTTGCATAAGGTATAACAGTCCACTGATGGGATATGTCGTCTAATAGCAATTCAGACCACAGTTTTTATTATATTTAGTTGTGGTTTATGAATCTTAGTCAACATATTATTGTTATATCTGTTGTCTGATTTCAGTATCAGACGACAGTAATTTTATTATACATGTTATCGGAATAGAGATCACACAACGTCAATTTGTTATTTCTGTTGTCTGAAATCAAGTTCAGACAACATGTATTATTTGTTGTTTTTAGATGTGATATGTAAGTGGATCTCAGACAATGGTTTTGTAAACTCTTCTGTTGTGTTTGGAAACTACAGTTATCTTAACTAAATTGACTTTTCATAATTGTTGCAAGTATTAACATTCATATCCCAAACAAATCTAAAATAAGACATCATCATATATCAATGCCATTTTTCTCTTACATTGCCAATCCAAAACATTTCCAAAAATACATATCTATATCCAGATATGATCAAATCCAACAATCCTAACCAAAAGTAACCTTAATCTAGCAAGTAATATTGTCTATCTTGTACAATCAAGGAGGTTACCAAAATAAGTCACCAACTACTAGATACGATAGTACTATTTACGCACAGCAGCTAAGCCAGCAGTGTGGTCAAGGCAAGCTTCCTCCGTATGCCTTTATTATTATCTCTGTACCAGCATTGAAGACTCCTACATCTCTAATAGCCTTGGTATAGCTTCATATGCTTTCAAACTGCCTCCAGATTTTGCACAAGTATGGAAGAGAAGCTGCCAGTAAAATTATTTATGTCAAAATTCCTACACAGACAAAAGAACACAATCAAATGAAATTGATGCGTCTTCTTAGGCAGTAAGGAATTGGAATTGGAATTATACAAACCTAGGCATGCATAAGAAAAGAATATGTATAATTACTATTTTTCATACATTGTATGAGCCCTCTTTGGCTTATGTTTGTATTGAGTTGAAGAGTCATCAATAGATTGTATGTATATATACCTTGAAGAGCTGGGCAATTTCACGAATAAGCCTCTAGAATGGCAACTTCCTGATCATGAAATTTATTTTGTTCTTTTATTTTGGATGATTATAGAAAAGGGATTAGATGTTCTTCTATGTTAAGAAGAATATAATACTAAATCAAGAAGAAAGCAAAAAGAATGTTGATAGATAATAAGCATTGCATTCAGATCAACACCGTCAAAAGTGAACTTATATATCCTTCTCCTTCTTCTCCACCTATAATTGAGCAAGTTAATTATATGCATGCTTGAAGATTAAGGGAAGCAAATGCCCATGCTGTTGATACCATATATTTGTTGTGAGAAAACATGCTTTTGTCCTTGGACAAAAGCATAAATTAAAATCAAAGAAATTTAACCTGCATTGTTTTGGTCTATCAATAGAAACAATTTATGACTCCCAAGGCCTGCATGTCTTTCCCTACTTCCATAGTTCCATATTTAATCCCGTTTGTTCGCTACTGCATTATAATATCAATGTGCAGCTACTTGGATCTGACTCTCTGACCAAGAAAAACATGAACATGTTAAAACATTAAACAAATCGATGCAATCTTGAATTTTAGTTGGTGTATATACACTCCTAAATATCTTTTTTTTTGTTCACCAAACTTCTGTTTGTGGTAATTATGGATTTCACTGCACAAACACAAGTCATTGCCAAATAAACAATTACACCAACAAAGAAACCCATAATTGAAACCAAGACACTGGAAACTTAAACATAAACAATCAATCAACTCCCTATTACAAAACAACAATCATATTACCAATCAACATACACAAAAGAATCGAAACCCCATATAACAAACACAACCCAGAATTGCAAATTCACAGCTACAAACCTTGGTGGCGAGCTGCTTAAGCACAGACAGACAGACAGACAAATATGCTAAATGCTAAATGCTAGAATGACAATGAAATCCCACTGACAGACAGACAAGATAACCACAGCAGTAAAAATACTAAATGCTGCATCACACTTCTAACTAAATAGACTCAAGAACCAAATATCAAACTTAAGACTACTAACATTGAGTCTACGATTCAACTTTCATTCAAACCAGAAGCTGAAAAATAAGCGATAAATATCCATAAAATCAAATGGTATCGAATCAAATTGTGTTCAGATCTAAATATGATGGCAATGACATTCAAGCTTACCCAGAAAAGCAAAACTGTGTGATCTGTTAAAAGCACTATATTGCTTGGCTAAAAGATGGGACAAACACAAGAGCATCTCAGAGAACTTGATTGTATAGAAATCTCCACGATGATTGCAAATGTAATTTGACTAACTTCTATGAAAAAAGTTAACAAGAGAAAGTACATAAAGCTATCTAGTTAACAAGAGAAGGTACATAAAAGCTATATGTGTCTAATTCAAATTTCTAATGCAATATTAAGTATTGCAGCTGAAAATACTCAACTGCATTTTGGCTCTGCAAGCAAAGCTATTATCCTTGATTTTCGGGCTTTCTAACAATATTGGCAAAGCTTCATTATGCCCCAATTGCCTATCCTTACAAATCTCAATCATACAGCCACCGACATGAAATCCCTCAAGTAATAACAAATGTAGCAAACACATTCCATGCATATATAGGTAATACAATCATCTCCTAGCTATGTAGGTGTGGTCAAGATGGTTATATCCAATGAATGTAGCTACTTCAAATTTCAATATTTCAGTTATAAGCCATAATTAGAGCGTACCATAAGAGGTTCTCCCAGGTAGAAATGCCATGTTTTTGCATACGGTATGCGATGAAGGCTTGAAACATTCCTAGATGGCAGCAATAAGTAAATAGCTGTACTTACAGGGCGATCAACTTTGTCTGCAAATAAACCACATTTCTGTAACTAAAATGACCAAACTTTATGCAACAAACCAAACAAAAGAAAAGGAAACAGTTTAACAAAAGCAAAGCATTAACAAGCTCTATCAAGATTTATGTTCATCTATCTATATTGGCATATATAACCCTCCATATTTCAGATCCATAAACCTTGACTTCCAACCAACCAACAAAAAACAAAAACAAAAAGCTGGATTCTTTACACACCCACATTTGAGTCCTGAATCTGGGCATCAAAATCCAATTCCATTCAACAAATGCAGAATCCTCTAGAGTTGTTTGCAATGAACGTTCGGAGAAACCTGATACCCACAAAGCATAACAATACAAACTTTAACCCACAAGAAAACCACCTCCTGCTATATTAGTTCTGAACTTTGAAGAATGATTTTGTCCAAAAAATTATAGCTTTATTCCTACCCTACCACAGACAACAGTTCTTAAACCAAAATGAAATGCAGCTACCACAAAATTGTAGCTTTATTCCTACAAAATTATCCTGCAAATTCAAAACTACAAATCACAATAAATCAATTGAATTCAAAACAAGCCAATATTCAACACACTTAATTAAAGTAGAAATGTCCAAAATCTTCACAACCTTAACTAAAATTTGATACTTTCAGTATATGCAGGTATCAATCTTGCTAAACTAACAAAACTAAGACTAACATTGTGCAATTATCAACCTAAACATCAACATTAACCTAAACCCTTCAAACCCCTGCAATAGTTCACAAAATTAATGGAGAGCCAAAAAGAAATGGAATGGGAGGGAGAGAACGAACCGGAGCTAAGGAGGAGGAGTTGACGGAGAGGAGAGAGATCTCGTCGATCTTTGGCCAGAAAACGGGTAATCAAGATGGGTTTCGAAACAGTGTAGTCACAAACCCTGAAAACCTAGAAAGAAATCGAAATCAAAATTAGATCTTGATCCCTATACAGACCCAAACTAAATCCACCCAAATCGAATCAAATTCGCACAAAACCAAATTACAATCAAAGAGCAACACAATCGATGAGCATGAAAGAGGAGATGACAGACAACTGGCGATAACAAAAGCTACGGAAACCAATGCTGTCGTAATGCCTAAGCGAATGCAATTGTTTTTAGTAGTGTATGGAGTCGCGACTGAGGGAGACTGATGGAGAGAGAACCCGTGGTGGAGAGACTGAAGGCGCGCACGACGGAGAGAGACGAGGCTGAGTGAGAGTGAGGCTGAGAGGCTAGACAAGGGTGAGAGGGTGAGCGGGATTTAGGCTGAGAGCGATGGGAAGTGAGAGAGAGGCTGAGAACGATGGCGAGTGAGAGAGAGGTTGAGAGCGATTTGGGAGGGAGAGTGACCTAATTTTTTTAGCTAAGGAGGGAACACTTTCAGATGGGCTAGGTTGTGAGAGTTTTCACTCAAATAAATGTAAATTGTTGAAGGAAAACCTAATTTGTGTTTAGCCCAAACTCTAGGTTACTTGACCTAGTGGTAATAGGATTTAATTAGAAGGATCTAGAATCCCAATCAATGTAGAATTACTTTCCTTGTATGATTGAGATTCTATGCATTATAATCCTCTATATAAAAAGGCCCCTATTATCAATGAGAATACACAGCAAATTCCTCCCAAATTCAGTTTCTCTACAACACGTTATCAGCACGAAGCCCTAACCCTGAAACCCTAATATCGTAGCCTTCAATCTCAGGAGCCCAATTACCGGCCTCGCTTGCGCTTCCCCCACACCAACGTAGCAGCACTACCGTCAACAAAAAAAAAATGACGCAAGACGCTAAGAGGCAGCAAAGAAAAAAAAAAGGACGCAAGACGCTAAGAGGCAGCAAAGAAAGAAAAAAGAAGGACGCAAGACGCTAAGAGGCAGCAAAGAAAGAAAAAAAAAAAAAAACGGAAGCTGCGCACATTGGCAGAAGGAAAAAGAAGAAATAAAAAGGGACCAGCCCAGAGAAAAAAAAAAAGGGGAAGGCCCACGGCCTGAAGAAGAAAAGAAAAAAAAAAAAGTAAGGGAGTAAGCCCACGTGAGCTAGCAGAAGAAGAAAGGAAGAAGAAGAAAAAGGGCAAGCGGCCCCACTGCCAGAAGAACAAAAGAATAAAAGGAAGAAGGAGAAAAAGGGCACGCGGCCCACCTGCCAGAAGAAGAAGAAAAGAAGAAAAAAAAAAAAACCTGCGGCTCGCTGATAGAAAAGAAGAAAGAAAAGAAAAAAAAGAAAGAGGCCTGCGGCCCACTGAGAGAAGAAGAAGTCAAGGCCCACCAGCCACCGGCGACTTTTTCCGACTAAATTCCTGCAATTTTCTACACTTTTCAAGGTATGTTTTAAAGGTTCTTTTAGTTCCCGTTTTTAGAGTTTTAAATTCAATTTCTCTTCTTTTTCGGGGACTTGCAACCTCCCTTCTTCTACCCCCCTTCCTTCATTATAGGGGAGACCAAATTAAGCCGAACTGTGGGGGTTCGTGCTCACTCCAAGCTTAGAGCTTGTTGAGATCTCCAAACTTAGAGTTTGTAGAGAATTTATGATCGACCACTTACATCATTGTTTCTATCTAATCCAATATCTCTTGGAATCGAATTTCTTGGAAGCTACTACGCTCGGAAATTCCTAATTTCTTGGAAGCGATTACGCTTAGAAATTTCATATGTTTTCGTGGTACCCTATTTCGCTCCGAAACTAACCCTAATTTCTTGTTCTCTTTCAGGATGAGTAACCTGAACAAATTGGACTTTGCTCCATTGGAAACAACTGGCTCTGGATATCACAGGTGGGTTCGTGATATCCGCCAGCATCTCAAGGCCGGTGGAATCTTGGATACGATTCTCGAGTCTAGCCAGGACGTGCTAACTGTTGAGCAAGCTCAGGCTTTGGAAGCAAATAGAGCGACCTTAGAGGCAAATAAGGCGAAATCCATCATCCTAATGACTCGTCATATGGATGATTCGCTCCAGTACGAGTGTATAAATGAAGAAGACCTCAGAAGGCTGTGGGTCTCACTCGAAGAAAGATTTGGCAACGTCCGTGACTCCTTGCTGCCTGACCTAGAAGTGAGATGGCATAGCCTCCGCTTCTGTGATTTCAAGTCAGTTCTTGACTATAACTTGGAAGCACTTCGCATTAAATCCTTAATGGAATTCTGTGGTAAAAAGATCACAGATGCGATGTTGATTGAGAAGACTCTCTCTACCTTCCCCGTCTCTGCATTGATGGTTGCTAAGAACTATCGAATCGATGTAAATGCAAGACGGATCACAAGGTTTCATGAGCTCATTGGAGCTATGAATGTCGTTGAAAAGCATGACAATATCCTTGTGAAGAACTATAATTCGAGATCCGTGGAAACAGAGCATATTCCGGAATCCAATTATAGTCGCACCTCTAAGAGAGGGCGCCAAGAGCAAAACCCTAATCTTAGGTATACTTCTGGACATTCTGATCCATATAATCGCTCTACTTGGGAAGGTAACCGCCAAAATAGGCGAACACGGAATCGAAGAGGTAAACCTGGAAAGAGAGAGGGAGGCAATGCCTCTGGCCATGTTGGTGGCGCCACCAACACTAAGAGCCATCTAAATGACGCTTTCAAAGCGCCTCAATCAATGGAGCTCGAGCAAAGAGATGTATGTTCTCGATGTGGAGTGTCTGAGCATTGGGCACACATTTGTAGAGCTCGTGAAGAACTTGTCACGGCCTACAAAGCATATTGTGAAGCAAGAGAAGCTCACTATGTGGAACAAGAAGATCAAGACGATGATCTAGAGTGAAGCGTTGAAGACTACAAATCTGGCTGGGATCAATAGATCGCCAATTCTGTTTAAGTCTTTATTTTCCAAGAGATGTAGGCGATTGCCATATTACTTTTATTGGATTAGATTTTCTTTGATCAAAGAAACAATGATGTACTCCGTTGGCTTATGAATAAAATTTCGAGTTCTTTTCATTATGACTCCATTTTGATTCTGAGCATATGACTTTGTGACTACGATGGCTAGACCATCGGCATTAATTCAAGGACATGGAATAGCCCAAGTTCCACTTGCCAAATGGCACCTTGATTACAGTTGTCACAGAAACTCTCTACGCTCTTAGGGCAAATCGTACCCTATGAATAGCCAACGAATTCCATGCGAAAATGCATGTAGAGAACGGAAATGAGTTCCTTTGCATTACCTCTAATGATTGCGAACAAAGACGCATCTTAGAGATGTTTATGTGTCTCTCTAGTGGACTTTATGTCACTATTCGAGCTATTAAATCCAATAAAGTTTTGAGAGAAGATCTCTTGGATTTAGACACATATTGGCTTTGTCACGATAGGATAGGTCATCCTAGTCATGATATGATGATCCGTCTACAAAAAGACTTCACACGGACATCTTTTCTCTCGAGCGAAACGAAGCATGAATCAAAAGTTGATTCTTAGACTAAGTGTGACCGACGTTGCTGCCTAGGGCACCGCCTCCGTCCACCACCAGCCTAGGGCTGGCGTAGTCCCTATCCATGACTCCATGGATGGCGTCCATCATGGTGATGGCACCCTAGGTGATGCTGCAATCACCAATTTGCTTCAAAATAGTGTTTCAGACGCTCAGGCCTAACCAAAATTCTCATTGGTTGCTTCTAAAACCTCTCGCTCGTTTTACTAAGCCTGTTCCTTAGAGAAATTCGGACTGAGACCGTCCTATGCAAAGGATATGACATTACTCATTCTGTTCTTACAAAGAATCCGTAGGGATTTTGTGGATTGATTCAACCAACTTGCGGACGCTTAAATATTTTATGATGTTGGTTGACATGCAAACACGCTGGTCACGTGTTGTGCCATTGTCCACATATAAATGCTGCTTACGCTGCACTCCTAGCACATATCATATGACAATGGGCTCACTCCCCAAATCATCCTATTCAGTCAATTGGATTTGACTATGCTAGTGAGCTTACATCGAAGACTTTTGATGGTTATTGCATTTGGGACTGATGTTGGACATCATATTCCCATGAGCACACCCAATTGGTCTCGCGGAAACGACTACGATTGTAGTCCGGACATTGGCAATGCGCACCAATCTTCTTACATCCGCTTGGGGTGATGCAATATCGCATGCAGCTATGCTAATTCGTCTACGACCTACCGCCACTCAATGTACCTCTGCGTTACAGCTAGTGACTGGGTACACGTATTTTGTACTTACGCACATTTGAGTGAGCCATTTATGTGCCAATTGCGCCGGCACAGCGCTCTATGATGGGTCTTTACAGACGAATGGGCAACTACGTTGGATTTGCGACTCCAACAATCGTCCGCCACCTAATGCCCTTGCAAGGCGATCTCTTTACCGCTAGATTTGCGGGTTGTCACTTTGATGAGACAGTCTTCCCGTCGTTAGGGGGAGATAAGAACACGGATGTTCAACAGGAACGACAGGAATTGTCGTAGTCTGTCCCCACTATGTCTCATCTTGATCCCTATTAAAGTGACGAGATCACACAAATATGCTGCAAATATGCCTGCAAGGAAGGACGTCCCTACGAGAGGACGTACCGCCACCCTACACGGAGGTAGGCATGGCACCAATGCCAAAGAGAGTGGCACTTTGGCGTTACAGGCCATGGCCCCAGCTAGGATGCGTGGGAGGCCCGTGGGTTCAAAGGATACTTTGGCACATTCCAATCCTTTGATCATCAAGACTCAAAATCCGTCTCATGAGTATCTTCCGGGTTATGGTTATCGTTGGGGGACGCCTCAACGTCAGAACCTATTCCTGAGAATGTAGAGCTCTATGAAACTTACACTAGTGTACATGAGACGTGGGATAGAAACTCCATCAGAATTGATGATGTAGTTGCGTATTTTGTTGCGCATGAGTTTTTGAGTTAGATGATATTGAACCACGCTCCATTGATGAATGAATGCCAACGTAGAGAAATTTGGCCTAAATGGAAAGATGCGATCCATGTTAAGATGGATTCTCTAACGAAGAGGAAGGTTTTCGAGCTAGAGATGCCAACACCTCCTAACATAGAACCTGTTGACTAATGGGTCTTCGTTAGAAAGCGTGATGAGAAAAAGAGATGGCAATCTCGCCTTATGGCGCAAGGCTTCTCACAAAACGCCCTGGAATCGACTACGATGAGACATATTCTCTCGTAATGGATGTCATTGCACTCCACTACCCTGTCAGTTTGGTAGTTTCCGAATAACTGAACATGCAGTTTACAAATGTGGTCACTACGTATCTCTATAGGGATCTAGATACGGAATATACATGAAGATTCATGGCGAACTTCATTTACCCAAGTCAAGAGGCTCTAGACCACGGAGCGCATTTACAAAGAGGTTGAAACGCTCACTAAAGTGACTACTTGATTGGGAAGGGATATGCCCACGCATTTCTATAACAAGTTTCGGATTCCATCGCTGTTCATGTTGGACATGATCTTCATTAGAAGCCCTTAAAGAGTTAAGGGAAACCGCTGAACACTTGAAATCCGTAGTTTGAGATGAAGGATTTTGGGAGAACACGATTATGTCTCGGTTTGGAACTTGAGCATCGTGTCGATAGATGCTTAGGCATTTTGACAAGGTCAAGCCTTCAAGCACTCCCATGATCGTCCATAGTCTTGATCCTGAAAAGGATCCTCTTCGTCGAAAGGATGATGGCGAAGATGTGCTAGAGGCAGAAGTGCCTTACTTAGTACAATAGGCGCATTATTGTACTTATCCCAATGCACAAGACCGGACATCTCATATGTTGTGAACTTGTTAGCTAGATATAGCTCTGCTCCAACGCGACGCCATTGGATTGGTGTAAAAGATATCTTTCGATATTTGAGATGTACGATTGATATGGGCTTGTTCTATCCCTACAAAAAGATGATGGATTCGGGCCCATCACACATCAGGAACGCCGCCAACACTGGCCTGCGTCCACTATCCCCATCCCAAAACGACATGTGTTTTGGAAGGTTTTTGCTGATGTTGGGTATCTCTCTGACCCACACAATGGTCATTCCCAATCCGGTTAAGTGTTCACCATGGGAAAAGACCGTGACATCTTGGAGGTCTACATAATAGACCCTAGTTGCTATATCTTCGAACAATGCAGAGATCATTGCTCTTCACGAAGTGGTTCGTGAATGTATATGGATTGGATCCATAATTACGCATGTTCGAACAATTGTGGTTTGAAGTCTACCACAGATGAGCCTACGAGCATTTACGATAATGCTAATTGTTTTGAACAAATGAGGTAAGGCTACATCAAAAGCGACAACACCAAGCATAATCAGCAACAACAGACACTCCTCGAGATCAAAGTGAACTAGGTTCGATCTGAGGGCAGTGAGGCAGACTTGTTTACTAAGTCATTGCCCAATTCCACGTTCGAGAAACATGTGGCAAGAATTGGCTTGCGGAAATTATCTGAACTCCCATGATCGTAGTCATCAGGGGGAGGTGCAGACATCAGGGGGAGATGTTTACATGTTCGTCTCGAATCGTGAATGGTGTGTTGTGCTCTTTTTCCCCTTCGACCGAGGTTATTTTTGTCCCACTGGGTTTTTGTTACTCGGCAAGGTTTTTAACGAGGCAACGAGAGAAGCACCGCGTTTGGGCAACACAAGGGGGAGTGTTGAAGGAAAACCTAATTTGTGTTTAGCCCAAACTCTAGGTTACTTGACCTAGTGGTAATAGGATTTAATTAGAAGGATCTAGAATCCCAATCAATGTAGAATTACTTTCCTTGTATGATTGAGATTCTATGCATTGTAATCCTCTATATAAAGAGGCCCCTATTATCAATGAGAATACACAGCAAATTCCTCCCAAATTCAGTTTCTCTACAACATAAATTAATTTTTTGTTTTTTTTTGTTTTTGTTTTTCAGACAATAGATCTCCTTATTAGTGTTGTCTGAAATCTCTTAAATTTACCAAATAACGATGTGTTGGCTAAGTAGAGATGAGATGACAGATTTAAAAAATCTGTCGTCTGACTAACTCAGACGACAGCAAAAACTCATGTGTCGTGTGATTAACTTATTCTTGTAGTGAGAGAATCTAATTCTACCTGGATTGATTCATTCCATTTAGGCCAATCTGCTCTTTGTTGACATTTTTCAGTAGAGCGTGGTTCGATATCATCATGCTCTATGATTCCTTGAGCAACCGTATATATCATCAATGTGTATGGAAGATCTTTCTATCAACTCATACGCACTCTCGTAATCCTTTGAGATTTCTTTGTTCTCTGGAATCATTTCAAACATCGGAGCGTCCTCCAGTATTGATTCATGGACATAACTATAATCAGAGATAATCTCATGAGAGGGATTCTACACATTGATGATTGGTTTGTGCCTTACTCACCCTCTTCTTTCTTGGGTGAGTGTCAATCGAACTAAGTGACCTCCCCCTCTTCCTTGGGGAGCCACTGCCTCAACCACACCTCCACTAAGTGCGGTTGCAGTGCCTCTATCTGCGGCACCGTGCCCCTTGTTGGGGACTTCTAACCTTGCAGGCACATTTGCAGCTGGTATATGTGATCTTGTCACTTTTGCGATATCAGTAAACGTATCAGGCATCGAATCTGCTACGTTCTGAAGATCGATTATTCTTTTCACTTCACTTTCACTTTGTGAAGTGCAGGGATCAAAATGAGACAGAGTGGGGACAAACCACGACAATTCCTATCGTTCCCTTGGAAAATCCTTTTTCCTATCTCCCCCTAATGACGGGAAGACTGTCTCATCAAAGTGACAATTCGCAAATCTAGCGGTAGAGAGATCGTCTGTCAAGGGTTCCAAATAGTGCATAATTGTTGGGGATTCGTATCCAACATAAATACTTAATCGTCTCTGAGGACCCAGTGTAGTGCGCTGTGGGGGCGCAATAGGCACATATACTACACAACCAGATATGCGTAAGTGTGAAATGTCAGGCTCATATCCAGTTACCAACTGGTACGCAGATAATGGTTGGCTAGCAATGGGTCTGAAGTGAATAAGTAAAGCTGCGTGCACTATTGCATAACCCCATGCAGATATAGGCAGGTTGGTGCACATAACCAATGCCCTAGCCACCATCTGGATCCTTTTGATGGTGGCTTCTGCGAGACCATTTTGTGTATGCACATGGGGTACAAGATGCTCTACATCAATCCAAATAGATATGCAATAATCATCAAATGCTTTTGATGTAAACTCTCCAGCATTATCAGGCCTTATAGACTTGATAGGGTGATCAGGGTGGTGAGCCCTTACACGTATAATCTATGCTAGGAGTATTGCAGCATTTCTTGTGGACAATAAAACGACATGTGACCAGATTGTCGAAGCATCCACCAGAACCATAAAGTACTTGAATGGTTCGCATTCTGGATGGATAGGTCAACAGACATCTCTTTGTATCCTTTGTAAGAATGGAATGTTTTGTTTTGTATCTTTAGCATAGGAAGGTCTCGATCCTGTTTTTACTAAAGAGCAGGCTTTGCAAAACGAGTGATGTGCCTTTGAAATAGTCAATGAGGCATAATGGGAGGGAGGTAGTGCTTCTGGCACTTCAGAAAAGCAATGACTGCATTTGAGCAATCCTAGAACCGACACCTTGCAGTGTGGCGGATTTTTCACCCATTTTTCACTCGAAAGAAGGGATGTCCGTGTGAGTTCTTTGAAAAATACGGATCATCATGTCACTACCTCGGTGCCATAGGCGGTCATGCAAAAAGCCTGTATGAGTCAGTGTCCCACATTTCATTGTTGGTGACAGTATAGGATTCAATGATCCGAATCGTAGTGAGGTACAGTCCACTAAATTGACTCATAAGTTTCTCTAAGATTTGTTTCCTTCCACAGTCATTAGATGTAATATCAAGGTATTCAGTTCCATTCTCACGGTGTGTTTTTACTGGATAATCGTTGGCACAAATAGCTTTGAAACATTAACAATGTTCGATTAGCTCTTGGTGCATATAGAGCGTCTGTGACTTGAAATGTTGTGCCATTAGGCAGCAAAAATTTGGCAGTTCCTCGCCATTTTATTAGTTTTGATAATCCAATCATCGTAGTCACAGAGGAATTATAGGCTATTAGTTCAATGAATAATTGCCTATTACTTAATATTGTGTGGGTAGTCCCACTATCATCTAAGCACTCAAGTTCTCCTCCATTCATTCCTACAAATAAATGGGAGGTATTTAGAACATATAACTCATATTCTTTAGAGTATTTTTATTTGCGTAGAATGGTATTCTTTTCATTCTAATAATTTTTCTCTAGATGTATTGCTTTACATCTTTATAGTGCTATGTCGAACCATGTAAATATGTGTAGTAAATAAATTTGAATAAATTCTGTGCTTCACAATAAAATTCAAAATTTATTAATAAGCCAACGATAATCAAATCAAGGTCTTGTTCAGAAATCTTATTCATCAATCCATGATTGAAAATAAACTTTAAGACCAAACAATAGTCTAATTAAAAATGAGGCATTATGCCTTCACAACTGTCTTTGGAAAATAAAATGAATAAAGCAGATCAATCAAGAATGAGAGCATCCATTGACTTAGCAAGTTCCTCTTTGCCATTGGAGTCTGCAACTGTAAGGTTGACATCTAGGTCATGACCTCCTTCTTCCATATAGTGAGCCACTTGTTCTTTAGACTCTCTATACCTCTTGTAATTGGCTGCTACTCTGTTGTTTGCTTGGCAGTTCTTGTACCAATGCCCAATGAATCCACACCTATAGCATGGTTCATTGTCAACTCTTGCCTTTGGCATCTTGTTTCCATGATCCCCATGTCCCTTTCCACGTGGTGCATTGTTGCCACGTGGGTAGGGATCAGCACGTCTAAACCCCTTGCATTAGAGTAATTTCCACCTTTCATTTTTCCATAATTAGCCTCGGGAATTTTCTTTGTCCCAGTGGGCCTGGCATTGTTATTCAAGAGAATCTTATTTTGTCTCTCAGCCACTTGCAGTAGGCTTATCAACTTATTGAAAGTTGTGATTCTTTTGTTGTCATAATCCAACTGATACTGGTTCGCTAGTATAAAAGCTGAATTAGGAAAGGTGGTAAGAGTCTTGTAGATCATATCATCTTCTGTGATTTCCCTTCCACAGAAATTGAGACGTGCCTTTAAGCGCAACATGTCCTTGTTGAAGTCATTGACCTTTTTATACTCAAGCAAGCGGATTCCATTCCACTGAACAGCCAGTCCTGGGAGCAAAATATCGTGAATGTTCCCAAAACGTCCTTTAAGGGCATCCCACAGTGCTTTGGGTGTCTTCAACTGAAGGTACTCCCAGCGTAGGCTAGGTTCAATATGGCGCCTCAGAAAAATTAAGGCATCTGCTTTCACCTTATTAGATAGTTCATCATCTTTGGGATCAGTAATGGTGGTAGTGTAGTCTTTTGCCACAAATGCAGTTTCCATATCGGAAACCCAACGATGGTACTCAAGTCCTTCTGAGTCCAAGATGTCAGACTCAGGTTGAGTTGGATCAGCCATCTACATAAAACAAGAGAGAAGATATAAATTACGCAGTCATAAAGACATCCACGTAAATTATTTTCCAAATATATGAATTAGATTTCAAGACCAAGATTCGTAATGGTCACATTTTTTCGATGCTATGTGAAAATACTTTATCACAGTAAGTGTGTGTATAATGCGCATGAATTTTCATTATCATGGCAAAATGGAATTTTATATGTTGTATTACAAAAATAACTATAAAACATTTAATAATAAATAAAACATTGCATATATAAAAATAAGGGTCCTTGACCCAAAGCCCCAAAATCAGAGAAAATTATCCCACTTACCCCAGCAAGAGAATTTTATTCCTACTTACCCTATTTCAAGCAAAATATCAATTTGACCCTTAACCAAATTGTTTATTCCCACGATATCTCTCCTCTTTCAGATCGCTCTCTCTCCTCTCTCCTCTCTCCTCTCTCCTCTCTCTCTCCACTTTCAGATCGCTCTCTCTCTCTCTCATCGTCCCGGTCAAGACAGTCGGCTCCGATTATTTCCACCGACCTCATGCATCGAGCTCGTCATCGACTTCATCCGCCAGGAAGAGCCACCGCCTGTGGAGAATCTCGCGGCGACGACCTTTTGCTCCAGAAGATTCTGCCTCTTCGGTTCGTCCGCCGGGAAGAGCCACCACGGTGTCAGATTATGAAATATTGTGTTGAATCAAAAGCTAAGAGAGAGAGAGAGACCAAGACAACTCGTTTGAAGAGCTACTTGATGTTGCTGGAGACATCACCGCAGAGTAAGATTTTGGGAGGAGCCATTGCGGTGAGAGAAGAAGCAGGATTTGGAGGTTGAAGAAGGGTGAATCGTTCCAGAAGGTTTGTTTTGATTTCGGTAAATCTAAATGGACCTAGTTGTTGAAATAAAAATTGATGGGTCTGATGTAGTTGGCACTTAAGGTTCTTTTATTTAGAGCCCGGTGGTAGAGTGGCTCTAGACTCTGTCTCTTATGATTCTTCCTCTCTCTGCCTATGACTCTCTGAGTCTCTGTGAAAAAGTCAAGCTGGATGCTCTTGGTTGCAGATGGATCTGAAACAATACCCAACTAGACCCCACATTGTATTGCTTTGCTCTTTTTCAATACTTTATCAATTACTCTTTTTCTCTGCAATTCTTGCCTTTTAGATTATCTAGCTTTTGTTGTAGTGTGGCTCGGTTAACACTGCTGTTAGATCTTTCATTGTCATGTATGTGATAACATCCATCATTTACTGGTCTAATATTTACAGCGCCAAGACATGCCCAGATCAATTATATATTTATTTTATTTTTTTTGGTAAAATGGGGGCAGAAGTTTTGAAAGAAAAAAATTATTGGGAGGCAATACAGGGCTATTGGGGGACAATAGACGTTTTGCATTGATGTAATCTTCTTGTTTTTTTTTTAATCAAAGTTTTATTTATCTAAATTTAGGGATATTAGTTTTAATTTCGGCGATTGAAAGTTCTATTGGAGGGCAATAGACGTCTATTGGGGGGCAATACATGGCTGATAGTCGTCTATTGGGAGGGCAATACATGGCTGATAGACGTCTATTAGGGGGCAATAGACGTCTATTGGGGGGCAATACATGGCTGATAGTCGTCTATTGGGAGGGCAATACATGGTTAATGGAGGTAATACATGGTTGATAGTCGTCTAATGCCCCTTTATTGGGGGGCAATAGACGTCTATTGGGGGGCAATACATGGCTGATAGTCGTCTATTGGGGGGGGCAATAGACGTCTATTAGGGGGCAATAGACGTCTATTGGGGGCAAAAAAACTTTCCGGTGGGTAGTAGCCGGTGATCGGAATCCGGCGGCCTGTGACCGGATTCCGGCGAAAATTGGCCGGATTCCGGCGACCGCTCACCGGATTCCGGCGAAGTTGGCCGGAATCCGGCTGCCGGTGATCGGACTCCGGCGAAGTCCCCTATGGTTTCTCTCTCTTCCATTCTCTCTCTCTCTCTCTAAGTAACAAAGGTGAGGGTAAAATGGTATTAAAAAAATAATAAAAACAAAAAAAAAATCTTAATGGGGTATTAGGGAAGACCTCCTTAGAGTGTTTGGGGTAAGAGGGAATTAAAAAAACTTAGTGGGGTAAGTGGGAAAAAAATCTCTAAAAATGGTGTAAATGGACAAAAACCCTAAAAATAAACTACATGACATGCTCAAATTGCACAAATATACAACAAAATATATGCTACATATAATAATAGCAATAATATATCATGCGTAAAATAAAATATAAACAATAGCATAATATAAAGACATGCTTAGGATAGACATGCTTAGCATAATATAAAGACATGCTTAGGAAAAATTATATAAGAGTAAATAAAATTCACAAAACATGCTCACAATTGCATAATAAAAACATAAGCAATAAAATATAAAGCATGCCTAAACATAATTATAAATCATGCTTAAATATAATGATATAAAACATAAATAATAAGGCATGCTTAAAACAATCAAAATTATCTAATTAAACATGCTTAATAACAAAATAAAAACATACTTGATTTCAAGAAAATAAAACAATCCTAGCGCAAGCGCGTGTTGATGCAGGCGTGCGTAGCGATGTTTTTTGGGGTGAGAAAAACTTGGCTGCTTTTTTTTTTTTTCAACAGTGGGCCTTGTTTTTTTTTTTTTTTCCTTGTCTGGGCCGCAGGGCCTCTCTTTTTTTTCTGGGCCGCAAGGCCTGTTTCTGTTTTTTTTTTTTTTTTTTTTGAGAATTGTTGGCCCGGGTCCTTTTCTTTGGGCCGGGTCACTTTTTTTTTTTCGTTGCGTTTCTTCCTTTCTCCTTCTTCCTCCGTTGACAGAAACCCAGTTCTCTTTTTTTTTTTTTTTTTCTGGTTTACAAATGGTGCAGGTGGTTGGGCAGCGTAGGCATCTGCAGCCGGTTGATCGAGTGAGCGACGCTGGTGGTCTAGGAAGCCGGTTGATCGAGTGAGCAGTCGAGGTCGCCGGATTTCGATTTTGAGCTGAGTCAACGTTGCGGTCGAGATCGGGTCTGATGCGCGCTGCTGGGATCAGTGGATTGCTAGAGGAGAGGCCGGTGTGGGCTGTGATGGAGGTCTGTTTGGACGAGGCCGTGCCGGTGATTGTTGGGTTGCTGGAAGTGCTGGTGATCGACGCTAAGAGAGGAGGCCGGAGCCGTGCGCTGCAGGTGGGAGCCCGGACTCAAGTCTGGAGGCTGAGGCAGGGTGTGCAGCACTGGACAGAGGTTGGGGGCGGACTGGGTTGAGGTCGAGATCTGAAGGTGAAGGCCGGTGTATGGGAGAGGACCGGTGAAGGCTGGCGGCGGGGCTCTAGCCCGATCTGGACTAAAATTTTTTTTTTGTTTTCGACGGAAAGAAAATAGAAAACTAAGTTTTTTTTTTTCTAGGGTTTTTTTTTTCTTTGGCTATTGGCTCTGAGCGTGCTGATAACGTGTAAAAGTAAAATGAGAATTGGAATTGGCCTACTCATTTCATTTCATAACCCCTTTATATAGGGAGAAAATTACAATGGAAAGAACAATTACAATGATGACATTAACTACTGATTGGTTCGTAATCCATGCTGATTGATGTTAATCAGTAATTGCTTGATTCCCTCTCCGTCAATCACTTTGACGAAGGCACACAATATGTTTTTCCTTTAACAAAAGAAGAATTTTAGAACATTGAGAATTTGTCACCAAACTTCCCCAAAGAGGGAAGAATTGAATTCATAACTACTTAAAAAGAAAATTACATTAGCAAAAGGTGGACCCCAACTGAGTAAATGTGTATGCATAAATGCCATATTAAAATGGAAAAGAAATGTGAGAAATTCACATCCATTAATTTCTCTCACTTTTTACGGACCAATGTTTTATCAGTGTTCAAATAATTTAGTACATGAAAATCATAGGTGTTGAACAACAAAATCATGCTGATCACCAAAGTACACCACAGTTTGAAAGAGAGAATCAAAGAGCGAGATGGCGAACAACTCAAAGCATTTGGCGGGCTTCAATGAGTTCAATACAACGTGATGAGTATTTAGCACGACGACGAGCCAATTATCATTGTCATCGCGGGCAAACATCAAATCATGAGGATAATACCCAAGTTCCAAATAGAATACGCTTAAGCCATATGAGGCAATTAGCTCGGTCAAATAGATCCCAAGTGCCTGGTAATGGAGCTAATCAAAATGATACGAACAATGGTGATCGCATAGCGGTCAATGAAGGTAAGAAATGACAAACATCAATGTATTTTCAGTATTGTTTCAGTAATGAAACTGCAATTATTGATGTTTGTTTTTTTTCCATAATAGGAACATATGAAAATTCTAGAATGCGCTTGAGTCATATAAGGCAACTAGCACTATGCCAAAAAGGTCTTCAGACGACAGAACTGTTCTGTCGTCTGAATGAACAAAAATATGTCGTCTAGTACGGTGTCGTCTCTTGGGGCCATCAGACGACAGAACACTTCTGTCGTCTGAAAAATCAGACGACATAAAAAAATAAAAGTCTTGTGTTGTCTGATGAGTTTTGCATTTTGGGAACATTGTGATCTGTATGTTTAAAAGCATTCAAACAACAGTTTTGTATTGTCTGATAAACAAAACAACCACAATATTTTTCAAATACTATTGTGTGAAGTATATTTGCAAGACTTATTTGTGTGGTCTGAATGCCCTTAAATAAGAAATATGAAGACTTGTATGTAGTGTCTTCTCTCATACAACAACAATTAAAGGTTGTGCTAATTTACTTTAAACGACAATTATATGTGGTCGTAAAGAGCATCAGAGGACAATTAAGTGTCGTTCTAGGGTAGGTTTGTATGACATTTAAGTGTTGTGTGAAAGGTTTTGAAATTATACATATGTGATGTTGGGAAATGGTTTAGACAATAGATATCATATTCTTTCTGTTATGACAGTCTCATTACAACGACAATTTACTGTCGTTTGAGATTATTTAGACGACAAATATTTGTGGTCTGAATATAAAAAGGATCACTAATAGTACATGTTTTATATTGTCTGTAATCACGTCCAATCACACTTATTTGTTGTTGTTATACACTTTAGCCAATACTTTTATCAAACTTATGTTGTTGTTTTGAATTTTATACTACAATTTTATGTTGTCCCAATGCCGAAAAGACAATAGACTTCTAATTGATTTTTGTGTTGTTTTTGTGCAGCTGCAACCACACGTTTTGGTGTGCTTTTGTTGTAGCTTGCAATTTGAGATAACACATATTACTAGTCCCCTGTTACAATTGGTATGCATGCATTTTGGAAATTAAAATTGCCCATTCATGAAACCATAATATTCACATCCAAAATCATTCATTGCAATTCATATGAATCCACCATTGTCTCATGTACACAAACTTATTCATGAGCATAAGTTCAAAATGGCCCATATCTATTAATCTGGGCAGCCAACAAAATATATGCATGAATCAAGCTTTCATACCCTGAGTTATAGGGCACCCAAAAAATCTGACTAGTCTTCCCTCTTTAATAAGAAGCTGACAAAGAACGAGCTCGTTTAGTCGGATTTCCACAGCCAATGACACCAGTCTGAGCAGGGTCTACGAAGCCAATCATGTCAAGCATATTCGATTTGTTCAACACTTGATAAAGGAAGCTATAAAAACCACAAGTCCCAAAATATCATTACAACAGTACTGAATATCACACAATGTACAACATAACTAAAATTGCAAAAGTAAACAGAGATGTGCCAATTTTCCCATTATGTAACCATTCATTTAAATATTTAGAAGGTTACATTAGAACTTAGAATGCAAGTCAAGTGTACAACTACGCACCTTCTTGTTCCTTGACAAAATTGATGATAATAGTGGCAACCAATAACTAAGTAGCAAAACAAGCAAAACTAAGAATATTTATCAGAATCCCAAAAGAAAGAAGTCGCAATTCGACAGAGAGAGCAAAAGATCACATTTTGATAGATTTAAGGATCTGACAAACTTAGGCTATTTAGTTTGGATTGTAGAGCAAAAGAGTTTGGATCATTTTCATAAAAATTGAGACATTGGAGAGCATGACAAATGCTCAAAAATAGGTAAGTTTATAACAAATAAAACAAGAAGGTGGCTACACTCACAAAGTGGTTGCCTTCATTTACAAAGATATCCTCCATGTGAATGAGCGATCTCCACTGACTTGAGAGATCAGATTCAAGTTTTGAAGTGTTGTTTGCATACTGTGGTCCCTTAGGATCACTCTCCTTTCACCTGAAACAATGACACGTAGATAAAAAGAACTAAGGTCACCAAACCATATGTAGATATCAAACCGTGATGGGCACCGAGAATTCGACTCTCACAATAGCACCATGCCTTAATCAGTATGATACTACGTTTAAAGAGATGATGTTTGCCAATGAGGCGATCAACCTATATGGTAACAGCACCAGGAAGATGATCAAGAATTAAAAAAAAAATCCAAAATCACAAACGAGCAAAGAGCACCAAAGTCCAATATTTTTACTTGCTACAATAGACTTGAAAAAAAAAATTAATAATAATAATAATTGCATCTGATAAACCAGAGCTTCCTAGGAAAGCATCCTTTACATGAACCAAATCTGGTGACTCATTCAATCATATGTAGCAAAACTGGACTAATAAAACTCAGCTTTAGTGGAAGACTACCTGCTCAAGAAAGCATAACGTACATAGCCCTCCTAACTGATTGAAGGATATATCAACCACAATATTTTAAATGAAGTTTGCAAGCAAATTGAGTAAACACCAACTGCCACTATCAGATCACAAGTAATATCAGTTTTCAAACTCCTCCAACTTGTGAATAAGTTTAAAATCTAACTCTGGAAATATAAAGCAAAGAACCAAACTACTTTTCTTTCTCTTGAATTAGGAAACATAATTCTTGATCGATATTACTAGATGGGGATTAGAACCTACTAGAGTAGTAAATAGAAAGTTAGTAACTATGTGATTAATAAAGATGATCGAAAAAAAAAAAAACTATGTTAGTTTGTTCGTATACTATGTTAGTTTGTTCTAGAGTGCAAGTTATGTAAGCAAGGGATGCGTATATATGTTAGAACTGTTTCTTTCCATTTGCAAAACCCAATGAGGTCTATGTGCAGCTTCCCATTCTAGTCATTAAGCTATTCTAAAATTGAGGATGTACTCCATTTATGGTTCCAAAAAGAGTTAAAAAATAAAAACTAACAGGTATTTACTCAGAATATGGGACTCCACCAATAGAAAGTTTCAAGAAATCATAGATATACATAAATCTACTGCTAGTCGCAGCAGTATAAATCTTCTCCTCAAACCTAACAGTAATTTATCCACTCATCAATGTAATCATAAGCTTCATACTAACTGTTCTGAGCCTCTAATTGCTTTCTACCATTTGTGTACAGATCGCATTCATGACTTGAACGCAATAGCAAAACATCGTATCACTTTTGATAGTTCATACATAGTTGGAGAAGGAAAAAAAGTTACCTTACAGAAGCATACAATGCCCAAGAGTTGAGCAATCTTTACAATCCAGCAGTTCTAGAAGCTTTGTATCGCAACTTCCTATTATGAACTTGCTGCAAAGCACACAATTGACAATATCAACCATTGAAAATCAAAAACACTGCCTTAATCAAACCCAACTAAATTTGGTCAATAATTGAATCAATCGTTATCAAGGTAATGACACAAACCGTAAAAATTTATTCCCAAGACAGTAAAGAAATTCAAATTAAAAAAGATCAGTGGCTGTGATGTTTGATTTCTCAACAGGATATCTTGAAATAAAAGAAAAACGAAAAACCCCAAAAAGGATTTTTATTGCAGAGTTACTGGGATAAAAAGAAAATGGGTTGAAAAGCTTTGGAATGGGGCTTGCAATTTCATTTTGGTACACAGAGAAGCAATTTCATTTTGGAATCAAACAACAGTCCACATCTTGAATGGCAAGTGTAGCATACATGGCTATGAAATCTGTATTAGGAATTCCAGTTCAAGATGAAAGCTGTATAAGGAATCGGAACATAACTATTACAAAGATTAAGCATCGGTTTCAAAAGCTGTATAAGGAATCGGAACATAACTATTACAAAGATTAAGCATCGGTTTCAATATTTGCATACAGCTGTTGGATACGAAAATGTAGACATGAAATGAGAACTATTACCACTGTAGTGTCCCATTAGCTTCACAACACCAATACCATTTTCAATACTTTCACCTTCCACATAAGCATTCCCTTGAAAGGTTCAGTTGATAGAGTCATGCCCGCAAAAAGCAATTCCAACTCCAGATCTTGTGAGATAGTTTTCTGACATAAAAAAAAGAGCATCAGGAAGAGCAAAACAGTATAAAATACTCGGATCAAATTCTTTTATTTTCTGACCATAATCGGAATCATATAGAAAAACCAAAATTTCCTGCTGTATCATATATGGCAGTTTGCAATAGGCTACAACATGTAGTAAAGGGTACTGTAGGACAGAAGGATGGCACAGAAAATAGATAAATTTTAGGTCCTACTAAACATGTGAGTATCTGACATGTTATTTAAGCAAATAACAAACTGCCATACATATCATTTGACCAAAAAATAATGATTAATTGTATACCAGATACTATGTTTAAGCAGTTACCATTGTTAAAATTATTAATTCTTGGCACAAGTCATGCAAATTTGTCTTGTCCAGTTTCGTTCAACAAAAGGAATCCTGGTTGCCCAGTTTAGTTGATTTATTAATCTTTATAGTTGTTACTCCTATATCTCATCATAACTTTAATAAACTGATAAGGAATTGCATTTCCGTTATATATAGATTTATACCGTTTTTATGTATGATGAGTCTAAGATAATGCATTTAAATGCACATTTATTAATAATAGTTGTCAGTAGCAAGGTTCGGTACTTGTAGATGCAGCGTTCCAATGTCATATTTCAATCTAATTAGATAGTTCGAATGAGGAAAATAAAAATTAAGACAAAAACAACTAAAGTGGATACATATTAGCTACCAAGTTTGAAAATGCACTCATAACTTGATCGCACAACAATTGAGGACACTAACCTGTGAAAGACACATCAGTCCAACAGTTTATAGCTTTGAGTTGATACAACTGCAACATGAAATCAAGTTTTGACTTCCCACAACCTGGGTACAATTCGGTTTTACCCTCTTCAATCAAACGATAGAATTTTTCAGCATCAGGAGTGAGGTTCTGATGCGGCTGAAATAGCCTCACAATTTAACCCTGCAAAATGTAGTTGTTAGTATAGGATAAGCAGGGATCGTTCAGTCGGGGGATTGTAGGGTACACCAACACAAAAAGGTCAATTAACAAATAAAAGAATAAAATGGGGGGTTTTGAATTTTGGTTCCTAATCTACTTAAAATAAAAACAAAACAAATAAAACTATATACAGTGATCGACTTCCCTAACCTAGACCAATACCACTCAGAAATTACTAAGTGTAAAACCAGAAAATCCATTTCAACATGCTACAAAAATGTGCCCATCTTAAATGCCTAGATAAGAATTCAAATGAAAAGCCTCAGCGGATCAATTCATTTATCTGATTCATTCTAATGTAAGCATGGATCGGAAAAGTCCTTACCAAGCCTAATACTACTAATTTTCGAAAACACTCAGCGTAATTCTCTTAACTAGTAGTATTATCTAACCCTCGAATCAACTCACACGTGCAAATTAACCATTAGACATAGAATTTAACACGTAATTTCCAGAATCGTTTAACCATTGAACATAGTTTTTACCACTTTTTAGAACTAATTGCTACTTGTTTAACTCAGCGTCTTAACAAATAACAATTACTCTTGGCAAATTAAGAAAACACACAAGAACTCTCACCGTTATTCTAGCATGTAAACTTATGAACCTAACTCTGAAAATTACCTAAACACATAAAAGGGCACAAGATTGTAACATGCATCATAAAAGAATTCTCGAAATTAACTCAATAATAAACTGAAAATTTCAAAAATATTAACAAAAATATTCTGAAAATTTCATGTCTCCAATTACACAACATGTAAATCCAAACACACAAAACCGAAACAAAAATTATAAGTAGAGTCATAGTTACACTTTGAAGCTTTCCTCAGCGGCTTAGCAACAAGGTGATGAACTTGTCTCTGCTATGGTGGTGGAGCGTCCTTGACTCAGCGCCTTAGAGCTTTGTAGATTGATGAATGGATGGTGTCACGGTCTTGTAGGTGATGGAAGTTTAAGGAGTGAATTGGGCAGTCTTGGAATGGTTTTTCGCCAGGAAGTGATAGGCAATGAATTATCTTGGCTGGGAAGTGATCTTGGCTGGGAAGTGATGCTAATTCTATTCTGGACATTGCCTATTTATAGGGGAGCATTGGTTGGTTTTCCCAACTGAAACGTCTCCTTTATGGCCTTAACTCCTCTCATAATGGGGCAATTCCTTTAATTTCCAAGCTGAAACGTCTTTCTCTTATTTATTTTTCCAGCTGAAACATCTTTTTCTTTTATTCCTCAACTGAAAACGTCTTTTCTCCTTTATTCTTCAACTGAAAACGTCTTTCTCCTTTATTCCCCTTCTTCATTGCTTGGTCAAATATCTTAATGCTTTATTTTATGACTCAATCATTGCTGTTTCCAAGAGTTCCACCAGGCAAGGTTTCCTACAACAAGCAGGAGAATATCAGAATTTTCTAGAGAAAATAAAATGTAAAGACCGCAAAAATAGTCGACAGTGAGGAATCCTGATCCAGCTAGGATTTTTCATGAATTTTACTTTTTCCGCTTATTTCACTCCAAACACTCAACAAGACTCTAAAAACGACTCAATGACTCAAAACACTAAACTTAAGGGAGAAACAAGGCTAAAATGGCGCACATATTCAATAATATTGTCACATTTTTTTGGTTCTATCAAATACCCCACACTTAGCTTTTGCTAGTCCCTTAGCAAAACAAAACAACAACTCAACAAAAAACAAGTAAATGACTCTATTGCTCCTAACTGTTGTCTCAGAGACTCCAAACTCATGGCTTTCACGTTAAACACTTAATCAAAATTGCATAGATAATTCCATGGTTAATAAACCTGTGACATTCATATGACTAAGCAAGATATGGAGAACTTAAGTTATACAGTGAATGATAGCATGTTTCGAACAAGTCCAATCCAAACTCACAGGGCATACTCTCAATTTTTCTCTCAGAAATGGCTATGCTTAAAAGCTTCACTCTCAAGTATATGCAAGAGAATAATTGTAAGGCAACAAACAGCTTGCATATTTCATCAATAAACGCATTTTGTGAAGAATTATTAAAGACCTCAAGAAATGACTAAGTGCACAAATGGACCTAAACCATAAGCTCGACTGCGTACCTGACTCCACTAACCAAAGACTGCCCATCTCAAGGATCAAGTCAGCACTTAAAACTGGTTGTAATGGGGCTAAGCTAGGGTTTTCGAAATGAAGATTAAGGATACAAAAATCCTAAGGACCTAGCAGAGCATATAAGGATCACCTTATGTCATCATTTTTGTAGGCCAAATATCATTGTTTTGGGCCAAACCTTCACTCTAACGAACATGGGAATGGACAAAGGCATAATTTTCAACTTTGAGCCTTCTACAAATTTGAAAGTCCAAAACCACACTTCAACAATTTCCCAAGAGTTTTCTTTTCAATTTTTCTTCTCTTTTGCCGCTTTTCTTTCTTTCTTTTTCATTTTCTTTTTTTTTTTTTACGGCAAAATTTTATTTTTTCTTTCTCTTCTTTTTTTCTTGGATTTTCCCCACCCCACACTTGTCTTTCATCGTCACCCCTACATACTATGTCATGCTCTACTAAGTCCCTAAGACAAGGGTAGAGATATCCTGTACTAAGCTCATGGTAGGGTAGTGAGGGTGATGAAACAAAGGTTTTCAACGTAGGCTCAAAGGGGTTCAGTCTAAGGAGTCCCACGACGGGCACAATTGGGGACACATGCTTGTTTGGCTATGGTGGTTACCCTAATGCCTTCTATCCTTTCCAGGATCAGTGCATATTATGGCATACAAGTTTTGACAGTCACAACAGCCGAGTTCTAGTACTCTCTAGTCCATTAAAATCTATGGCACATGATCATTGGATTTTCAAAGAATGATGAGGTTTTGCAAATACAGCCACGAAATTATGAATTTATCAATAAGCACTCGAAAAGAAAGTATTTTAGCTCAACAGCTCACTTAGGGTCAAATGAATCAGACTTAATCCTAGCATGCTTAATGAACCAAGTTACAATCCTATCTCAAATCTTCATACAAGCATCACAATGTCGATTAACCACAGAATTCAATTAAGTCCTATTTCGATTGTGAAAACCTTCAGCCATGAATTCAGAGACATGTTCATCCCAGACGTTAGGGGCATCCTAAGACTCAAACACACAAAAAGACTCTAAAACCATTTTTTTTTTTTTAACTGAAAATATTCTGAAAATAAAGGTGTAAACCCACCCCACACTTAGAATCTACATTGTCCTCAATGTAGGCAAGAAATATGGTATATAGACCCTAAATATGGGGGGCTACGAAAATAAGGGAAGGGTAAAATAAACAAACAAAGACACAAGTACAATTCAACCTAAGCAAGTGAAGGGATAGAAATGTCAAACTCTCGTTGATGGCTCCTCCACTGCCTCGATTGAAATGGGTTGCCTCCCATGCAGCGCTTAATATTTATAGTCCTTCAGCCTGGACTCTTCTCCTTGTTCACACGTGCTCATTCCTTGGGTTAGGCACCGTGTTACTTGGTAGCTTCCCTGTTTCAGCAATCTGACCCATGAAATCCACCACTTGGCCCATTTGATTCTTGAGCTCCGCAATATCCTTTGAATGGGTTGCCTGTCCTTCAATCAAAGCTTGAGTAGCCGTGTTAAGTTGTTGCTGCCCCACAGCAAGGGACTTCAACAGTTCATCATAATTAGGGGCACTCAAAGTATTAGAGACATGAGGTGGAGGGACAGAATTGGGAATGCCAAAAGTTTGAGGTACCTGAGGCCTCAAAAACAAACCTGGTAGGCGCTGAGAATTCTGACCTGGGCCTTGAGGTGGTCTCAAGGTGTTATCATTGTTGGCCCAACGAAAGTTGGGGTGGTCTCTGAGCCCAGGATTGTAAGTATTGGAGTAAGGGTTGTACCTCGGGCCTCCTTGACCTCCTTGATACCCTAGGGCATTAACAGATTCCCATCCTTCTGGAGAGGCAAGCTGGGGACATTTATCAGTGGGGTGCCCTTGAGTCGAGCACATCCCACACACTTGAGCCATTTCTCCTCCTCCATTAACGTTTAAGACTTAAGACAGCAAAGTAGACATCTTGTTGACCTTGTCTTCAAGAGCAGAGTTAGTGGACACCTCATGTACCCTCCGTTGAGAGGAAAGCACCCCCTCATATTGTTGATAGTTTAGTGCACGATTAGTAAGTAGCACCTTGGCATCAGCAGGTGTCTTATCCGTAAAGGATCCTCCAGCAGCAGCATCTAACAGACCACGCTCATTAGCGGTAAGTCCTTCATAAAAATAGGTAAGGAGGGACCCCTCACTCATCCCATGGTTAGGGCATGATGCTATAAGGCTCTTAAATCTATCCCAATAATTGCAGAAATTCTCCTCATGTCCTTGCGTAATTCCACTAATCTGCTTCCTCAAAACAGTGACCTTTAAGGCTGGAAAGTACTTCGTAAGGAACTCGCCCTTCATCCTATCCTAAGTGTTGATAGTCCCAGCAGGCAGCTCAAATAGCCAAGTCTTGGCCTTGTCCTCCAAAGTAAAGGGGAATGCCTTCATCTTCAAGATATTGATATCAGCTCCTTTAGGGCACATACTCCCACAGACAAACTCGAACTCCTTGAGATGCTTGTTGGTGTCTTCACTACTCATCCCATGAAACTTGGGTAGGTGATGCAGAAACCCACTCTTTAACTCAAAATCATCATTAAGCCCCTCTCCTGGTTCTGGATAGGCAATGCATAAGGGCGCAGCACCCCCACCTGTAGGATTAGACAGTTGCCTAATAGTCTTAGCCATTGGTGCTTGTACTTGCTCAACACGAGCGTGCTCTTCCTCTTCTTCCTCGTCTCTGTCTGCAACGTCCTCTTCAATGACCTCCTCTTCTTCCTCTTCAAAGACTTGTTCTTCTCCTTCTTCAGAATGTTCAGGTTTGTTGATCTCCTCGGTTGATCTAGTTGAGGAGTTATAACCTGATTAGCTAGAGTCCTGAGAATCCCTCCTTTCTAGAGAAGGGCGGTCTGAAAAAGTGAGCTCTGCCCTTTGCCTAGCACGTTCCAATTTTTCAAAGAGCTCCTTAGTCTTATCAGAGACAGTGGACATTCATGGACCTTTAAGACCAAATCAAGTGTTAGTAACATATACAAGGTTCGAAATACAAACTTTATGTCTTTCCTGCTTTCTAAGTTACTTTTATATTTACATACTTAGGTACTGGAACAGAGGACTTCGTTTGTGCAATGGGACTATAGAACAGCTACCCTCGAAAAAGTCATGTTTAATCCAATATACATTAAGCAGGTCACGCATCATTTTTTATTATTATAAACATAGTTAATATCTCAATTGATTCCAAGCTGTAAGTCGAGCCCAATAGAAACCACTACTATTAGTGAGATACGATATAGGGATAGTCGCCCAGACATAAGTCTCTTTCCTTTGTTTCAGAAAGCAGAATAGCCAGATTAAGAGGTAAGTGAGAGGGAGGACTCATTTTAGTGATACTACGGAGGCTACTCCCTCATTGAGGTTTAGGCCCCTATCGGCTACTCCCACATAGTGGTTTAGGCTCATTCTATAGTATCTCTGAGATCCAATTGAACCCATCACCCAGGGTCTCAACCTAAGACACCATCCGTATGCCCCTTACTCAGCTGGGAAATTAACTTATGTGTTAGACCGTTCTCCAAGTGCTAATAAAGGCCGCCCTCAACCTCAAGAGACCTGAGCAAGGTACTAATGAAGGGTTTAGGCCAATATTAACAAAAGGGCCCTTGTCTACTCATACGATTTTACACACTTACAACAATTAAGTATTTAGCTAAATTCATAACCTAAGTATATTAATCTAAGTGAAACACATTCAATTTACAATATGGTTAAAAAAAAAACAACTTCTACAAATTGTACAACAATGATAAAAGACATGCTTAATTTTGTAACACTCATAAAACTTAAACTAAATCACAATTAAAGCTTGGCCTAACCGAAATCGCAATTTGTCACCATTCCACAAGTGTAGTACAAAAATTAGCATGCATTCTATATACAACAAAATCGATGACACTTTAAGTGCAAGGGATTTTAACAATCCCCGGCAACGGCGCCAAAAATTGATGCGGCTGAAATAGCCTCACAATTTAACCCTGCAAAATGTAGTTGTTAGTATAGGATAAGCAGGGATCGTTCAGTCCGGGGATTGTAGGGTACACCAACACAAAAAGGTCAATTAACAAATAAAAGAATAAAATGGGGGGTTTTGAATTTTGGTTCCTAATCTACTTAAAATAAAAACAAAACAAATAAAACTATATACAGTGATCGACTTCCCTAACCTAGACCAATACCACTCAGAAATTACTAAGTGTAAAAACAGAAAATCCATTTCAACATGCTACAAAAATGTGCCCATCTTAAATGCCTAGATAAGAATTCAAATGAAAAGCCTCAGCGGATCAATTCATTTATCTGATTCATTCTAATGTAAGCATGGATCGGAAAAGTCCTTACCAAACCTAATACTACTAATTTTCGAAAACACTCAGCGTAATTCTCTTAACTAGTAGTATTATCTAACCCTCGAATCAACTCACACGTGCAAATTAACCATTAGACATAGAATTTAACACGTAATTTCCAGAATCGTTTAACCATTAAACATAGTTTTTACCACTTTTTAGAACTAATTGCTACTTGTTTAACTCAGCGTCTTAACAAATAACAATTACTCTTGGCAAATTAAGAAAACACACAAGAACTCTCACCGTTATTCTAGCATGTAAACTTATGAACCTAACTCTGAAAATTACCTAAACACATAAAAGGGCACAAGATTGTAACATGCATCATAAAAGAATTCTCGAAATTAACTCAATAATAAACTGAAAATTTCAAAAATATTAACAAAAATATTCTGAAAATTTCATGTCTCCAATTACACAACATGTAAATCCAAACACACAAAACCGAAACAAAAATTATAAGTAGAGTCATAGTTACACTTTGAAGCTTTCCTCAGCGGCTTAGCAACAAGGTGATGAACTTGTCTCTGCTATGGTGGTGGAGCGTCCTTGACTCAGCGCCTTAGAGCTTTGTAGATTGATGAATGGATGGTGTCACGGTCTTGTAGGTGATGGAAGTTTAAGGAGTGAATTGGGCAGTCTTGGAATGGTTTTTCGCCAGGAAGTGATAGGCAATGAATTATCTTGGCTGGGAAGTGATCTTGGCTGGGAAGTGATGCTAATTCTATTCTGGACATTGCCTATTTATAGGGGAGCATTGGTTGGTTTTCCCAACTGAAACGTCTCCTTTATGGCCTTAACTCCTCTCATAATGGGGCAATTCCTTTAATTTCCAAGCTGAAACGTCTTTCTCTTATTTATTTTTCCAGCTGAAACATCTTTTTCTTTTATTCCTCAACTGAAAACGTCTTTTCTCCTTTATTCTTCAACTGAAAACGTCTTTCTCCTTTATTCCCCTTCTTCATTGCTTGGTCAAATATCTTAATGCTTTATTTTATGACTCAATCATTGCTGTTTCCAAGAGTTCCACCAGGCAAGGTTTCCTACAACAAGCAGGAGAATATCAGAATTTTCTAGAGAAAATAAAATGTAAAGACCGCAAAAATAGTCGACAGTGAGGAATCCTGATCCAGCTAGGATTTTTCATGAATTTTACTTTTTCCGCTTATTTCACTCCAAACACTCAACAAGACTCTAAAAACGACTCAATGACTCAAAACACTAAACTTAAGGGAGAAACAAGGCTAAAATGGCGCACATATTCAATAATATTGTCACATTTTTTTGGTTCTATCAGGTTCTGCGGAGGCGCATCTTCTTCTTGAACATTGTCATCATTACTAGGACCGTGCATACCAAACGCATCGTGGAGCATAGCTGTTATATCAGCAGCCCCTAAAGGAGGTTCTCCCATGTTACTCAATTGCAATGGCTCGCCATGCCACTTCCAGCGTGAATGAAGATAGTTTGGGCACATGCCATCTACTTTAAGATGATCTTCAACCTCTTTTGGTGATCTCCAGCCACAATTGTAACATTCTATACAAGGACACTTGATTTTACCCTCAAAACTAGCAACTAACAAGGAGTGGTTGATAAATGCACGCAATGCAGCCATATACTCATCTGTTCTGCGATCAAGAAATACCCACTCTTTATCCATACCAACATAAGAAGCCTGTAGGTACAAATGACACAACACTAACCATTAACAACCGAAACACTTCGGTGAAGCTCAATTTATCAAATAAAAGCACCTTATGTCTATAGAGCCGAGGAAACCAATGGGTGTTCTGATATATCATCAAACAAACTTGACAAGAAGTTAAAATTGCATAGACTACAAAATTGATTAGGATATGGAGAAGCCATGTCAATCTCTAAATGCCCATTACATAGAAGAATCAAGTACCAGATAGCTTACTTTTCAATTTGCTTCAGAAAGACCCTTCCTACTTCAATGGAAAGGGGGTAAACACTGTTTGACAGCCGCCCAACTTGATCACGAACGAAGACAGAGAATTGCGTGGACAGAAGGACGAATAATACAACGCTTCATGATCTGAAGATTGAGAAAGATTTATGGGAGAACAAATTAATCTGGTGGCAGATCGTCAGATTTTAGCCTTTCTAATGGATCCGTGTTTGCTCTGATCTTTCTACAATGAAGAGGAACAGGGGTGTTTAGCCCTTTAGCCACCGAGTTCCAATGAAAAGTATATCTTTCCAGTTTTGTTTTTATGTTATTGTTTTTTTTACAACTAATACCTAAACTATTAGACATAATAAAGAAGTCAGATTTTATCAAAAGGCCACAGATGCAAACTTTTTAAATTGTTGTTTATCTATACTTTTATTATTAAAATGTCATTGATGGCGAGACTCTTACAAACAGTGCCTGATATTAAGAATATATGTCAAATTTGGGGATGGAAGTTGAATATCATCTGTGGCCAAGTTGTAAAAAGCTTCAGATAATGGGATTGTGGTAGAACTGGGGATAGATACCGTGACCATGTCTTAATTTGCCACAAAAAAATTCTGACCGTCCCTATTGAGTGTATAAAAGCCACCGAAAATGTGTAGTACCCAATAGTCCTGTGGCCATAGGCCAAATAGCTAGTAGTGAATGAATATAAAGGTTCAACCAATGATAGCTCATATGATATAGGGTACGTAAAACCTACAAACCTTTGCTCGAATTAACTGCACGTCCTTCACCATAAACTCAGCAGCCATATTGTGATCTTCCCTTTCAACAACAGCACTGCATCCGGCAGATACGTCTTCAGAGGTACTGATCCAAACGGGAACACCTGAAACAAAACCCAACATGAAATCAATACCCCCCACCTAGTTACCACCCCTTTGCTTTCTTAACTCTGACATCTCAGAATTTGCAATCAAAAACCATAATGTGGAACAAGAACAAACCTACAAGCACACTAATCTCTCAAACAGATTACTCCCTAAGTTGGTTGCGTAATCACACAGTTACTCTATCAATTCAAAGTAAAACGTAACTACATGTACTCATGAGCTGCAAACTGATTGCAATTCATACAACTGGATAGCTACATACTCAAAATCAAAGTCCAAGCCTTCGGGAGCGAAAAAGCTATACTTATAACCAAAATTCAAGCACATTTTAATCATCACACGAAAACTAAGTTCTTCAATTCACATAAAAACATAGGGCATTTCACTAAATTCAAGTTTAAATTCAGATATAGGGGAATGGTATGTATAGGCATGAATGCTGACCTAACAACCAATACAAGCTCCAATGATCCTCTGAACGTAATCAATGGCGGCTTTCCTTCTCCGCTCGGAGACGTGAGTACGTTGGATCTGAGCTATAACCCCCTGCATTGCCTCCTCCGCTCTCCGCCAGTACTCGGTGGAAACGTCCCTCTGATTTGTTGAAATTGAAAACACGGATGAAGAAGATGAGGTCGGCCTCTCCTCCAAAACGGCGCCTTTTGGCTCAGGTGACCAAGGCCTAAGATCGCCCATCAAAGTTTTAGAATTTCTCACAACATCTCACAGAACACACATGATCCTCGCAACAAAAAGCAAAACATAATTAGAAGGTGTCACCACAATCAAATTCATTATACAGAAGCTCCCAAAAAAAAAAAATCATAGCTCCAAGTTGAATTGAGTGACCACAGTCGTTTGGCAAATCAATCTAAAAAAACAAACTGATCACAGAATCCATTCAAAAGGTGAGAATTATAGACATCATAGAGAGAGGAAAAAAACAGGAGGATTGCATACCTATATTATCAACTCATCACGTTTAACACTTACGGGCTCAGTCATAAACTTGCTAGTTTCATGGGGAAGTATAGCTGAAATCAAGCAACCTATATTATCACAATTGATTTTAGACCAACAATCTAATTTTGACAAGAGCAACACGGCAATATTAGAGCTTAATCTAATTAGAAACCATATGTACAGAGGGATATAAAATGCAGATTTAAACATGGAGGTCAGGTGGAAGATATCTGGACTAAATTCAGTGTATGCTACAATATATCAGTACAGCTCCTAAATTCCAATCGTGTATAACATTACATTCAATTCAAAAGAAGCAGAATAAAGTCCACAGCACTTAATTGCTGATTATTAATAACATGTCCCCAAATTACCTAGATTGATGTTGAACTCTTCAAACTCGTCATCGTCCTCGAACATATCCACCTTGGGGTCTTCAAATGCTACCTTCTGATCCTTCTCCATTGGAACAATGCCTGCGAATTTGCAATCAATGAATCAATTAACTCACTCAGATTTAGACCCAATTACCAAAAATCATTCAAAAGGTGATTGGCATTATTAAAATCAAATCTTGAATCTTTGTACCTAGAAACAAGAAGATTGAATCAGATAACCCCAAATGAATTGCGATTCACCGTTCCCAAATCAGAAGGTACAAAGTTTTGAGAGAGAGGTATAGAGAGAAACTTACTATTCAATAAAGTGGAGGACTATGATTCTAGGGCTTTTGTTGTTCCTCTGACCAATCTTGATTGTGAGCTTTGAACAGTAAGGTTCTTCTACTTATGTGTTTGCGAATGATGGAGGCCCCGACTCGGTACAACGGTTGAACTTTTAAATTTGTTTAAATTTGTTCAAATGACTGATTGGGTAAATCCCAAAACTCGATAAATCACTCAATTAGAGACTGGGCAATAGCTAGAGCTTCACCATATGTGGGCTTATTCTGAGAAGAAAACATTGATCAAAATGTTCTGATTAGAATGCATAGAAAACACTGGTTTGTTGTCACTTTCGAACAAAGACAAAACTTTTTTCTAAGCCTTTCGAACTGAAGTTAAGTTTCAGGCATGCTTTGCATCTCTAATCTAACTTACTGAAGAATGAGGACAGAAAACAAGTGTAAAGGTTCTCAAATCAATTGTTTGTAACAATAAGCTGCAAGTTTGAGAAAATTTCAGAAAACTGGTAACAAGCAAGAAAATTTCACCAACCATTAGTCTTTCAGTGATTTCAAGCAAAACTTTCCAGATTTGAAGTAAACATGCAAAGCTACTATTTTGCAAAGTTTCATGCTAATCGAAGTTCAAATGGAGGGTCAAACAAGAATCTAAAATTGACAGAAACGCTGATTCTGCAGAAATCCTGAAACAGTGCAGTAACTTCAAAATAGCACAAGTATCTCAGTTTAACTCCGTTTTTCTTGAAACTAAGCTCAAAATGATCACTGAAGAGTCTACTTTAAGCTATCAAAAACTGAGAGTAAAACAAGAAGTATAGGTTTTTCGAAAATCATGGAATAGCCCACTGGTTCAGCTTGGTGTTGTCTTTGAGGCATAACATCAAACACTTGGAGTGCAGTAATTGAACTTTGGTCTTTTCCAGTCCTATCCATCCTCATGGGTTTACCAAAACATAATAATCAAAAGTGCATTCCATTACAACCTTGAATAGCTTTAAAAACTGGAATTTAACAGAAAGTAGAAGTTCTTACCGAAAGGAAAGAAAATTTCTGGTATTGAAGCAAAATAGAGAGAAGCTCAGTGGTTTGAAATCTTAAAGTCCTCCATTTGTTCTATCATAGTGAAATAAGTGAATTAGAGGAGGTTTACAAGGCAAGAGAAGACCTGGAGCTGCGAAATTGGAAATGTGCAGAAGGAGGTTTGATCAATCCTATCTTCATACCTCTTAACATGATGAGAAGCAAGGCATAGAGGTAAAGTAGCTACTGATTTTAGACCTTAGATGAAAATGAAGTGAGAAGATTCAAGTATTTGAGAGCTTAGGAGAGAAGTGGGAGCGGAATGGAAAGAGAACAGAGATAGCTTGGTTTTTGTTAACTGAGTGTTTGGCTGTCAAATAGTCTAGGTAATGAATTAACAAGACCCATAAATTGATTGGGGAAAAAGACTCCCCATAAATTTAGACAAACAAGCCTTCTGTTTTTCTGCACTACACTACGAGCAGTGAGCCTTCCCAGCAAATCCTTTTGTAGCACCAAGTTTCCCTAACAAGACCAACAAAACAGAAGAAACGTGTTACAAAATTGAAGAACTATACCCAAACTCAAAACCCCAAAACACAAATTAGCTTTAATTGAAAGAAGAAAGAGTTCTTGTTTGACAACATGGAAGAACCCAGTCGAAAAAACCCCAAAACACAAATCATTTGCAGAAAAAAAAAAAAAAAAAAAAAACCTAAAATCAATTGAAGATTGAACCCAGTCGAAACCCTAAACTACAAAATGATTGAAACCCTAAATTGCTTACCAATATCCGATTTGAAAACAGCTTTTGCTGGAGAGCCCCATTAATACGAACATGAAAGATGAAGTAGAGACTAAGAAGAAGAAGGAGAGACTACGAAGAAGAATAGAGAGAGTGAGAAGATGAAGGAGATCGAGATCTGAGAGAGAACAGTGAGAAGGAGAGAGGCTGGTGTTTGAGTTTTCTAGTTTCGCGGGTTCTAGGTCGAGTTGAGAGAGCTGAGTGAGAAGGAGAGAGCGCGCGGGGTGGTGTTTGAGTGTTTAGTCGTGGTCGAACCGAGTGAGAAGGACAGAAAATGACTTAATTGCGAGGGACTGTTGAGTGTCAAATAGCACAAGCCAAAATAACTTTGAGAAATTTTAAAACAACCCCCACATTAAGACAACATTTAAATGTTGTCTGAATGTCACAACATTTTCCAGTCAACTAGGGCGTGGCTATTTGAGAGGGAAAAGACTCAATCAACTTTTGGATATCCCTCCAAATTTGAGATAGAAAATCACCACCTTCTACAACTACACAAATGTGTTGTCTGAATGCTCACCATTTATCCAAATTTGAGATAGGAAATCACCACCTTCTACAACTACACAAATATGTTGTCTGAATGCTCACCATTTTTTCAAATTAAACCAGTATGGTTTTAGTGTATATTCAGACAACATAAAAAAAAATTATGTCGTCTGAAAAACTCAGACGACATAAAACCAAACTTATGTCGTCTGAAGTGTGTCGTCTGAAGGCCTTTTTGGCATAGTGTAGCACGGTCAAATAGGTCGCAAATGCCTACTAGTGGAGTTAACCAAACTGCTACGAATAATGAAGATCACATAGTACTCAATCAAGGAAACAAATTTAGTATATTAAATATATTGTTTTAGTAACTAGCACAATTATTGACATCGAATTTTTTTTTTTTAACAGGAACCTCTGAAAATGTCATTCCTCAAAATAGCATGACCTATAATAACAATGTTGTCCAAGTACGTCTTAGAGCTAGGGGTTGCAGATCTCATAATTGTGCTCGGAATTTTCATGAGAACATTGGAATCACAAAATATCATTTACCTGCACCAAAAATATGTCCACATTGTCATGCTCGCCAGTTCTATCATGAGAGCAAAGATATGTGTTGCTTGAATGGGAAAATTGTAATTTCTCCAGTTCAATCTCCTCCAGAAATGGCCGAGCTATTTTCTGCAGAAACTCCGAGAGGTGCCCATTTTAGGCAGAATATCTATACTTATAATCATGTATTTTCATTCACATCAATGGGCGTGCATGTCGACCAAAATCTAGCGACTGGTGGTGGCACATTCACTTTTCGTGCTCAAGGATCCATATATCATAAGATAGGAACTCTTTTACCAAATGAGGATAACAGACCAAGATTTCTACAACTGTATATATATGATACAGACCATGAACTACAAAATCGTATGTTAGAGAATGAATCATTACATAGAGATGTGGTTGAAACTATACAAGAAATCTTGAATCGGCATAATCCGTTTGTGCAGACACTTCATCACCTAGCACAACGCGAAGATTTGGAAACTTGCAGACTCATCATTAGAGAGCAACCTACAAACCAACGTCAGTATAGTTTGCCTACAGAGTCTCAGGTTGCTGCAGTAATAGTGGGTGCAGATGATGCAGAAAATCTGAGAGGTCGTGATATTGTAGTATAGACAAGAGAGGGTCAACTTTTAAATGTCCAAGACTGTGCGGGCTACTATGATCCTTTACAATATCCATTGCTTTTACCTTATGGCACATATGAATGGGATGTGAATAGTCGGAATAATAATGGTACAAAATTGACGTGTCGTGACTATTACGCATATATTTTGCAGGTTAATAAACCATTCTTCATCCTCTTATTGTGAATAAATTAACGTCAATTTAAACATCGTGTTAATTGGTAAATTTTATCATTTCAGATTCGTCCTGATGATGAATCAATTTTACTTCGAGGAGGCCGCCTGTTACAACAATATGTCGTCGATAATTATGTGAAAATTGAGACACAAAAGCTTAGATGGATTCGCAGTAATCAAGATACCCTGCGACGTGAACTTTATAATGGACTCCAAGACTCGCTAAATGCCGGTGAAAACAATGCATGTATGAACTTTATTATTATTATTATATAACTATAAACTTTTATGTTGACTTTAGTATGCTTAAAAACAGGTGTTTAACCCCACTTACAATACCAAAACAAGTAACATTGGTCGCAGAACTATTTTACCTTCCTCATTTATCGGTAGTCCACGTGATATGCACCAGAGATACCAAGATGCAATGGCTTTGGTCCAAAAATACGGGAAGCCAGAAATTTTCCTCACAATGACATGTAACCCGAATTGGGAAGAAATAAAGGCAGAGTTATTACCGGGACAAGTGGCACAAGATCGCCCTGATTTATGTACCCGGATTTTTCATGCCAAATTTGAAGAGCTGAAGGAAGATGTTATCAAAAAAGGGGTCTTAGGTACTGTTGTTGCACATGTTTATGTCATTGAATTTCAAAAACGTGGTCTCCCACATGTTCATATGCTTCTCATGTTAAATGACGATGATAAGTTGAATAACCCGGATGATTATGACAAAATTGTTCGAGCTGAAATACCAAGTCAAGATGAAGAACCGGAGTTGTACAATGCCGTATTCAGGCACATGATACATGGTCCATGTGGAGCACATAAGCGTAATGCCCCATGTATGAAGCGTGGGAGTTGTAAACGAGGTTATCCTAAGCCCTTTTCAGCCAACACATTTCAAGGGAATGACTCTTATCCCATTTACCGTAGGCAAGATGTTCACCCAAATGCAGAATCTGATTTCAATCAAAGTAGATAAGTAGATAGCAGTTGGGTTATTCCGTACAACCCTTGGCTACTCACAAAATATGATTGTCATATCAATGTCGAAGTCTGTTGCAGCATTAAGAGTGTTAAGTATTTGTACAAATATGTCTACAAATGTCCAGATAGAGTAACATTTGAAGTTCGACCCGAAGCTAATGAAGATGAAATAAGGAATTTTGTTGATGCAAGATGGGTTTGTGCACCAGAGGCTTTGTGGAGAATATTCAAATTTGTAATGAATCGTATGTATCCTTCAGTGGAACGATTGCAAATTCATCTTCCAAATAGACAGAGTGTTTTCTTTAATGCCAATGAAAGGGTAACAGATGTTCTCGCAAATGATAGAAACTCAATGACGATGCTCACAGAGTTTTTTACTAAGAACATGTATTATGAAGGTGCGTGCCAATACTTATATCGAGAGTTTCCTGAAAGATTCAGATGGATTGGCAAACATAAGACATGGGAGGAAAGACAGACTAACCAAAAAGTAATTGGTAGAATATATACGGTATCTCCTTCAGAAGGAGAAAAGTTCAACTTACGTGTTCTTTTGAACCATGTTAGAGGGCCTACATCATACGAGGATTTGAGGACAGTAGGGTATCTTGCAACCAACATTTAAGAAAGCGGCTGAACAAAGAGGTCTGTTAGAAGACGATGATAGTATCCGACAATGTTTACATGAGGCTTCAAGCATACATATGCCTTCATCTTTAAGGAGATTGTTTGTCACTATCTTGGTTTATTGCGAGCCTCATGGGGTACGAAGTTTATGGGATGAATTTTACCAATTTATGATAGAAGATTATGCTTCTTCAAGCACTACAGTCAGTGCACGTATCACAAACAGACTCTTACGAGACTTAAACGGATTGCTGGTGCAACATAGTAAATCTGTTTGTGATTATGATTTGCCTGAAATGGATGAAGATTATGGTGAAGATTCGTCAATGCCTAGGCTAATACAGGATGAAGTTTCAATTATCATTCCTCAAGAAGACTGCGATGCAGTTCATCTCTTGAATGAGGATCAGTCATTTGCATACAATGCAATAATATCAGCTATAGAGTGCAATGATAATGCCATATTTTTCGTTGATGGTCCAGGAGGGACTGGAAAAACATACTTATATCGTGCACTTTTAGCAACCTTGAGAAGCAATGATCATATTGTACTGGCAACAACAACTTCTGGAATTGCAGCAACAATAATGCCTGGTGGGAGAACGGCACACTCCAGGTTTAAAATTCCACTCAATCTTGATGCATCTTCTACATGCTCTATTAGTAAACAATCTAATTTAGCAGAGTTGATACGAAGATCATCAGTGATTATTTGTGATGAGGCACCAATGATGCATAGATTTGCATTTGAAGCTCTTGATCGGACTTTTAAAGACATAATAGGTGTTGATTTGCCATTTGGGGGCAAAGTGATTATTTTTGGGGGAGATTTCCGACAAGTTCTGCCCGTTGTCCATAAGGGTACAAGGTCTCAGATGGTCCAAGCCAGTCTGGTTAACTCTTCATTTTGGAAAGATGTGAGGATTCTTCATTTGCGGCAAAATATGAGATCTATCAATGATCCAGAGTTCTCAGAGTTTTTACTTAATGTTGGTAATGGAGGACAACCATCTGTGGTTGAAGACATGATACGATTACTGTCGTGTATGGCCATACCATGGGAGGGTGAAGAGTCAATCAACCGATTAGTTAATGAAGTTTTTCCTAATTCTGAATCTCATGTAAATGATGCAGCGTACATGGTTGAAAGGGCAATAATCACTCCAAAGAATGATGATGTTAACGTGCTTAATGAGATGATTATAAAGCAATTGCCAGGGCCTGAACGAATCATGTACTCTTTCGACTCAGTTGAGGATGACACTAGAAATATGTACCAACAAAAATTATTAAATTCAATTTCACCTCCTGGTATGCCCCCACATCAGTTAACTATAAAAAAAGGTGCTCCCATTATGCTTTTGAGAAATATTGACCCTACGATGGGATTGTGCAATGGTACACGATTGACTTGCCGTTGATCATATAACAACCTTATTGACGCAAAGATTTTAACTGGTCAATTTGCTGGAACTAGAGTATTCTTACCAAGAATATCTCTAACGAGTGCCGAGAGTTCTGGACTCCCTTTTGAGATGACAAGAAAACAATTCCCTGTAAAGTTGAGTTTTGCACTTACTATAAATAAATCACAAGGGCAAACGATACCGAATGCTGGCATCTACCTTCCAGATCATGTATTCAGTCATGGGCAGTTATATGTCGCTTTATCACGATGAATTTCAGAGGCTACCACCAAAGTGTTAGTCAAGAAAGACTCATTTGAAGGCGAGGAAGGGGTGTTCACAACAAGTGTTGTTTATAAAGAGATTTTGCTTCCAGCAAGTTAACATCATCCAATAATTGGAGCAAATGTGTTGCAGCAAAGGAATTATCTAACTACATGGTATGTACTTCACTTAGTAGATCCATTTCACTTTGTAGTAAAAAACCAAACACACTATCTTATGTTTTGTTTTTTTTTTCTATTTTTTTTATAAATATTTTCTGTTCTTCGTACTCTCAATTTGTAGTTTGGGCAACGACTGATGACAAATGGGTGGCTGAGATGGAGTTGATTGGAGCATGTGGACTTTACTTTATCGAACAAATATGTATATAGGCACTTTGTTTCAGTTTCTTTTTAAAAAGTACGTTTCGATTGTAAAGATTTGTATATATCGATGCATGTTTTATGTTTGTTACTAATGGATTGCTAAAGACATATACAATATTTTTAAAAATCTGTACATGAAAAATAGGACTTAGGTAATATGCAACATAGAAATTATATTGCACTCATGAGTAACATTTCAAACATGCGTAGCAACAGAGGAAGGACAATACGCACGCGCGAGCGCGGCCTTTTCGCACGTGCATCGCGCGTGCAGGAAGGCTAGTTCAACAATAATATGAACCCATCATGCATATTATTCATCACACATCATCCACAAAGAATATATATATTTCACGTAAATATATACATACGTATTCATTCGCTCAAGAATGCCTACTAATACCAACTATAGTTTAAAGTTAAATAATTAACGCCAAAACGATAATGGTAATTCCGTTCATAAAGAACCTTGTGAGATTACTCACTTCGAAACTCCCGCTGCGTCTTCAATACAGAACAAAGCAGCCAGCCCACAAAACAACCGTCCAAGGATACCTCGTCAAGCACCTAATCACATACGGTTTCAACTTAGCAACAATCCACAAACGATTTATGTCCGAAACCCCTGTTTTGAACTAAAATCCTCAAAGTGACGCCAATCAAGGCGAAACCACATCCGAGACCTCCCAAAGTCTCCGGAATACGTCCACGATCGATGTGACCAAACCACAAGTCGATCGGACGCTCGAATCCTCACGGATCAAGTGAATCGATCGGTATGAAACTGCAAAAATCATAACAAATCCATTCGAACTCCAAAATTTGCATATTATATATTAAAACGCTCGTATCGACGAGTAGAAGACATATAATACCAGAAACAGCCCCATACATGGCCAGAACATTGCCAGAACGCCGCCACAGACGGAGGCACACCGCCACCGGCCAAAACTCATTATTTCACAAAACTCCCAACATCAAAAAGCTTCATCTAAGCATGCTTGTGGATTTTCATAACTGGCTCGAAGTCAGAAAACAAGCTTAAGGGATCGAAAACTACCTTACAAGTTGTGAACAGTAATCCCAACTGAGTTGAACCGATTTCCACGTAAACCGATCAAAACAAACACCATAGATCGACTCAGACGACCCCCACGAAGCCAAGGAAGGAAACTTGAAGCCGTGCCGTCGCCGGAGCTACGATTTCCGGTCGGGTCCGATTTCCACAACCTGTGCCGCCTTGCAGCTCCACCGCGAAGGAGAATCACCATAAGAGGCCACCACAGAGACGATCGGAGCAAGGAGGCGAGTTGTTCTGGGCTGGTTTCACCGGAAGAGGTCGCCGGAGCTGCAAGTTCTGACCGGGTCGGTATACCGGGTTTAGGTCGGGTCAGACGGAAAATTTCGTTTCTGAAGGAGTCGACCAAGAGAGAAAAGAGAGAGAAAAACCTTTCCAGAAATGGAAAGTGAAATAATGAAAATAATTTCTGATTTTCCTCTATTTATACTAAAATGGAAACTTCTTCCGCTAGCTATAACTTTCTCATACGAACTCCGATTTATGCGTTCCGCATGTCCACGAACTCGTATCGACGCGCTCTACAACTTTTGTGAAGGAAGTTTTACGAGAATCTCAACAAATAAAAAGTCAACTCTTGCGCCCGCCTAAAACGGCGCTTCCCGAATAATTATTCTCCCGAACACTTCCGCTCCATCCACGGGCCACGAAACCATCCAATAATTACTAATTTAAATTCTGGAAAATCCTCGGAAAGTAAATACGAATTTCCAGGGCATCACAAAAACAGAGCTAGAATGCCTCAAAGACAAACTTGTCAAGAAAAAATCTAACTGTGAGGAAGAACAAAATGAAGAAAGGAAGAAGTACAAACTCTTAGACTCCATAATATGCTAGTAATTTAGCATAGGCATCAGAGATCAATCATATTACATGTAATTTAAAGGCAGGGGTTGATACAACTCAAGTAACAAAAAAGTGAGCAAGAAAAGTTTGACTTTTTCTTTTTATGAAGGTAAGAACCACAAATATTAGAGGAGAACTACACTTAGAAAATTTAACTTAGAACTAAAAACAAAGTTAAGATATCTAAAACAACGAAGCAAATGCTAAATAAGAAAGTCGTCATCTACTTTAACTCTGTTAATTTAGTCTCAGATTATTTTAGCAAATTTACCTCTGTTCATTAATGTCAAATTGGCCCTTTGTGATAATTCCAGTTTGTTGCAAGAGCTCAGTGAAAGCACTGAAAACATCCATCTGTAGCAAAATAATGTCAAATACTCACGATGGGAAAAGTAATGAGAAGATCTACTATCCATTATTCTGGCTTTCCTTGACATTTTCTTCAATATCTCTAAATCTCCCGATTAATTTTGGACAAATCTGCACAAAACCAACATATGTATAATGATTTCAAAGCAACATGCAAAACCATGAATGCAACCCCATATGTATGCTAAAATTCATAAATCAAGGATCAATGGGAGACTAGGAGCATTGAAGAAAACTAAACACACCTCCAAGTGCATTTACAGTTTAATGCCAACCCATATGTTATATCCTCAGGATACAATAGATGAGAAGATTAAACAGAAAATGCAAAGATACCTCCTCATACAGCTTGGCAAGCATCTCAGGTCGAGATACAATTAATGCCGCTAAGCATTTAGCTGCCGCTCTTCGAACTTTCCAACTGACATCTTCATCATCCATATATTCATTTACACTCTCACTACAACATATATAAGAAGCCAATCGAATTAAAAAAAAAAAAAAAATTGTACAAGCAATTCAAGCTTAAACTCACATAAATTAAAAACATACTCATCTTCCTCCTCCTCAAGCGTTTCATCATCAGTGTCCTCTTCCATGTTATCAGAAAAACAGTGCAAACCACAACAACAAATACAGATTTGTTACCACAGGGTCATAATAATAAGAAAGTTGATTAAAAGCTCATGGTCATAATGCATTAAAAGAATGTCTCAGAACTAAACAAAGTGCTATGTCCTCTATACTTTTCAAAGTCTTGCACAAGGCAACATTGAAAGTCGTCATTGACCAAACAACTTCTATAATATTTGCAATTTGCCTTTTGCTTAAAGTCTTTCACACTTGAAGACTTGATTGACCACCCTCATCAAACCAATGGTGTGATTTATTGCATATCCTTCACAATCTCAACTCCAATTGTTGTCTAAATTGAAATAGTAAGGAAATCAGTACAGGATATCAAGTTCAGCCTATCGAAGCAACTATTTTAACAACACACAAACCAATCAACTCTAGATTTTGATGCAGCCGACATTCAGCACTGAAATTTTCAGTATCCAAACTAGTGACAAACTTCACTACTTAAAAATTCCAATACAATATTAACTCAAAAACAAATTATACTTCACCGAAACAAATAAATTAAATTCAAACAAGAAACAAACACACGAAAATCCTGATAAACAAATCAGAGATTGGATTTCACAGAGAATTACTTTGGGATCGTTGGCCTTCCTCTTG